>CP136065.1:62959185-64159185 GCA_032622095.1 Siphonodentalium dalli | reverse complement strand
TATTGTGTTGCAAGGATTATAGGACTTCATTTTTATCCAATAATGCCATTTTTTAGTATATTTTTCAATATCGTTTCCATGGTAACAGGTATTTCTCACGGTATTGGGCATTTTCGGCAGTTTAATCAAAATGCATTTTAAGTAGACGTATGCAGCTGTTTCAGTACGCATAAATTATTACTGTTACCAATATAGTACATGTACCTAATAAATGTTCCAATTACAAAATTATCGCATTTTTTGTAAAAATCACCATTTTCACCACAAAATGGCAATAAAACCCTTATAACCTATATGTGCATCCTGTTTAATACTGGTTGGAACATAGTTATGGTTGAAAAAGGGTTTGAGACATCTATAAAGCGTTGCCATAATATGTTTTGCTTCATTACACGCTTTAAATGTCCGGTTTATGGAAAAAAAATCATTATTTCTGATTATTTGACGAAATTTGGTCCGTTTACATGACAACAGCTGAATAAACCTCAACAGTGATCATATGAAGAAGTCTGGATTAAAAGTGCATGTCATAGAAAACAATTTCAGAAAGTTATACTGTGTTGCAAGGGTTATTGGACTTCATTTCTTTCCAATTATGCCATTTTTTTTATTTTTTCAATATCGTTTCCATGGTAACAGTTATTTCTCAGGGTATTGTGCCTTTTCAACAGTTTTATCCAAATTAGTTTGAAGTACCCGTATGAAAATATCACAATATGCATAAATTATTACTGTAACCAATGTAGTATCTAATAAATGTTCCAATTCCAAAATTATCGCATTTTTTGCATAAATCAACAGTTTTTACCCCAAAATGGCAATAAAACCTTCATAACCTATATGGGCATCCTAGTAACTACTGGAGTAGTTGGAAAATAGTTATCGTGGAAAAATAACATCAAGAAATTATCTTCAACATATGTTTCTGTCCTGGAATGTGCTTAAATTCTGTTTTTACCGTCTTCTGAAGGGTTTTATCTCAAAATGTGTCTACATTGTTTACATGCCGTTTCCATGACAACGGCACCACTTTCAAAGTTTACAGCAGGGCGGAACATGATGCTGACATCTTCTACTTTCATATGATCTATAATTTTTCCGTGTGTAAAAAAAAAAAATAAACTCGAAAAATAAGCCCCGTTGGGGCCAAGACCGCTCCTCTAATGTGTCTATCACAATCGGGCATTGGAGTTTCCAGGTGAGTATGTTATGAGAGTATGCTAGGTCTACCTGGGTGGTCAAATTCTGCGCTGCTAAATGGAAATTCTAATGCATCGATGTAGTGCACAAATGCATAATCCACCAGAAGCTGATTTGTGCACACACCACACTAGTATAACTTACTGTATAAGGTATATGCATCCAATTTTCCAAAAACAAATTATAAATACCCCAGCATATCCCCTGCATATCCAGTGAGATATCATTTTCTCATGCAAGCTATTACATGAACCAAACATGTGTTTTTGCTACCTTGTCTGTAAAACATTTTAAGCTGATAACATTTCAGGACAGTGAACTTCGTCTTCACTCTCGAGTCACTGTTGGCATTTTGTAGACATATCCATGACATATCAGTCGTTAAGCTCCAATTCAACTAGAGTTGACATATTTTGAAAATAAATACATAGAGAAGCTGCAATTGGAAATCATATTTTATAAACTGGTGATATCTTCAAACGTAGGTCATTGTGCTTGTTACACACAATTACATAAGTACTAACTATTTCCTGATTAGTCTGTCAACCAGCCCGTCATCTGCCATTATTCCATACCACTTGTGTTAGTATAGCGGAGCAAGTTCAATTATACTAAATGACAAGCAGTCACTATGCCGGACTTTGATACTTTAGGTGTTGTGAGATAAGCTGATCATTTGACCCATGCAAATAATTCACTGATTAGTTTGATGCACTGATGACAGTTCTTTTCTAGCCATTGATAGTCACATTAATATTTGGGACATTTATCCCTCTTGTTACACACAATGATCTAGGCTGAAATATTTCAGTTACATCAGGACAAATTTATTTATTTATTTTTTACATTTCTCGAAACTTCTTTCCAAAGGGTGGCGGGAAGGAAGTGTTTCCCCTCACCATCCCATATTGCACATATTTCTGAGTGTGACTTGATGTGGTATTGAAAACAACAGGCATTTATCTGGCGGGTCCGCGTGGAATTTGTTCCATTATAATGTTGGTGTATTTATTTTTGAATTTTATATTGAATTTTCAAATGTAGGTCAAGTGATGAGATTCCAGAAAAAAATTCTCAAATATATATTTATTGCAAAATTTTATAATTTACCAAGCGGACCCGCCAGATAAATACCTGTTGTTTCCAATAACACATCAAGTCACATTCAGAAGTATGTGCAACTCTGTAACCTTTGCTCCGCAGATTTGCATTGAAATCCCCATTCAAAATTGTTCACTTGACCTCCCCCTTAACGAAACGGACAACTAGTCACCAGCTGGTTACTTTTGTTAAAAAAAATTAACAAGAAAATTTAGAAGTTTCGACAAGAAAAGAGTTATCGGAAATTTCTAAAACATAAACAATTCGGTGTCGGTTGCTCATCTAAATTAACAAGTGACTCGCCGCGCTAATTTTGGTTTCTAACTGTTGTAATGATATCGACGAATGTGTATGTACAAGTTTTCACCCGCTCAGACAAGGATACTTGCCTTATTGTGTATGGAAGTTAATTTATTAATCGGCGGCAATTTCATACATCGTACGGATACTAGCCGATGTTTGTCGAATGGGCGTGCGTGGGCGGTTGTGTGCATGCACCTGGCCTTTGCAGAACTTTGTATGTCAGGATCGTGTTTTATGGTTAATTTATTAATCGGCGGCAATTTCATACATCGTACGGATAATAGCCGATGTTTGTCGAATGGGCGTGCGTGGGCGGTTGTGTGCATGCACCTGGCCTTTGCGGAACTTTGTATGTCAGGATCGTGTTTTATGGTTTTTTCCCTTACATCATATGATAACCGTTATGGTCTCATCTTGACATATTAGTATTACACTGAACTCTGTCCGGTTTCTCATCCAAATACATTGTATGATGTCGGTCACAGTCGGTCACACCTTGAATTAACCCCCAGCCGCATGTCTGCCCAACCTGTTTTTACGGCGCGCGGATGCAATCGTCGAGGACAACCGGAAACACGGAAGTATCATTAACAAGTGGTTTGCATCAAATTGTGTGCGGGTGACGTATATCTACGTATCTATAACATAGTATAATCATAAATTAATTATAAAGATATCGAGTATTTTGATACTATTCGGTAATTCCATCTCTGTAGTAAAGCACCGGGCGACGAATATCACTATATCCTCTTTTGCCAAGCTTTATCCAACATAAGAAACGATTTTTATAGAAGATATTATATTAATCCATATCACCATATATAAGCCAATAATCTCTATCAATTGTTCAACACTAAATTTAAAATGCATTAATTTTACTGGAACCTTTCCCGATTTGTTGTGAAAGTATACTTGAAGGAATGTGATCATTTACTACCCCGACATTGGCTATATATATTCCCAGTGCCTTATTCCTTGTTCGGAAATATTCTATTTCGGCCAAATAAACGGTGTAGTGGGGTTGCCCGCCCCAAGTTATCATGGAACAGTCGAAACCGCACCTCTCCAGGACATGCGGTGGCTGTAAATTTGGGAAATTAATATTGGGTAAATTGTTACCCTGTGTTGAGTAAAAACATTGCCCAACATTAGGTAGAATTTACCCAACGTTCACGTGGTGCTTTTTTGCACCATTTGGTTGGCCCCAGGGGAGGCGACAACAGTGGCACCCATAGTAGCGTTTCGGTATTTGTGGGCCGATTTATAAACGGTGCGGTGTTGGGCTGGCCCAATCCAAGTTATCATAGAAAAGCCAAAAACCACACCACTCTATAGCCCGTGCGTGGCCGTAGGAGGCAGAAACAAAGTCGGAATTTGTGGGCCGATTTTAACCAAATAAACGGTGTGGTGGGTGGACCACCCCAAGTTATCATAGAAAAAACGAAAACCGCACCATCCGGGTTAAAAGCGTAGTTTATCGTAGTTTATCGAGTGAACATGCCGGTGTCAGTCCTGGGGAAGTTTAAAAATCGGGATAAAACAAAAATGGTGTCAAAAATGGCCGAACTTGTCACAACAAAATGAATTTTAACCCCATGGAGTTGGAAAAAGATAGAAAATCACATCGGAATCTTTGGTGGGGAAATGTTCAGATAATAATATTAACGTCGTTTGTTGAACTTATTATCTGAACATTTCCTATCGGATGACTACACATCAATGAGTATTTAGTATAGAAATGGTTAAAATGCATACTCGATCACACTGTGGAGTGCCCTGTCGGTTCCTGGGGACCCTCTGCGTTTACATTAACCCTTTTTACAGAATGAATTTTACCCCGACAGCTGTTTTAAAAGTATACAATGTTCAGCAAATATAAGCGGACGGCGGACATGGCTCAGTTCGTTCAGATTAGGTTACACTGGTGTAAATAGGGTTCGGAGTGACATCTAGCGTATATATAGGAGAGAATAAAATAGACACTGGGCCCTGATTGGTCAATAGCCTTGTGTGCTTTTTGCATAAAAAAATCATCACACCTCTTCCCTATGATTTCCCATAGGTAAAATAGCCATTGGTACAGGAATTAACCCTTTGCAGTGAAGTTTGAATTTTTTGGTGTGGTCTAAAATATGACAGTATTTTTTATGCGGTTCTGACACTAGTTACGAAAACACAAGATTTAAAGGCGAATTCCCTGGTAGACAGGCATGATTTGTTTTGCGTAAAAAGTTTCCCCAAATGTCAATTTTTCAGATTTAAAGAAAAGTTTGGACCCAAAAGTTATATTGCCAACAGTACATGCTAAAACGTTAGCACTGAGGCCTATGGAAAACATTTACACCAGTGTGACCATTAGCCAGACACCGCGAAAATGACATCTTTAGATAAAATAATGGTGAGGGCACACACGTGTTGTTGTAATACTATAGCATACATTGGTTATAACGGGTAATGATATTGTCCTTCAAATTGATTGTTTGAAATTGAGATTTTATTTGAAAATTTACGAATGTGGCGCCTCCTTAAGTAAAGCAGCATAGCTAACCTTGAGACTGACCACATTTGCGAACTTAAGAATCGATTGTGCATGTTATAAAGTGATTTACCGTGTATCTGACACACCAGACAAAAGGAGTCGACAACTTGTGTATTACAAAACATTCAAATCAATAAATATAATTAGCTCGCATTGTATTTCAGCGCAACAGTTTGTGGTTATAAAACTTTAGTTGCGAAGTACTTTTGCACCAGCCAATACAAATACCCAGCGAGATTGGTATCAAGGACGCGCGGAATTATAAATATGCCATTGTCGCTAGTTAAAATAGATTTATGGCAACTGCCCTCAACTGAGGGCGAAATCTGGGACTCTACAACTTACAGAAATAAGTCATAAATTAATAGCCTATATATATACTGACTATATATATACATGTACAAGAAAATTGTAAATTTCAAATTATACGTACAACGTAGGAACGTTCTACTCAGCCAATACGCAAACGATTAGATAGCGAAAGATACTTAACCAGGCTTCATGATTAGATAGCGATTGCCATTCAATCGCAGTGACACGCGAGATTACAATTGTTGTTAGGATTATTGACGAAATAACGGAGTGAATAGTTTTAGAGAGAGTTTCCATAATAGTGTGGGGGCAACAGACTGTTCAAAAACTGGTTCCTTGTATACTTTTTAGTAGAAGCAAGGCATGTATATTTTCAACATCGGGATGGGTTGTGCTAATTAATTGGACTCTATTCCAATTTTTAATGTCACGTGACCTACAAATCCAAGATGGCTGCCGTCATAAGCAAAAATCAGGATATTTTCGAGGGTATTTGCGCATGTTTTTGACCAAATCTATCCCAAATAGCCGCGATTATTTGTCCCCAAATCATCCGATCCACTTGCCTTTATGGTTTACTGGTTCTGCCGAAACAGCAGATGTGATCAGGAAGGTCAGAGTTAACATATATAACGGTTGTTCAGCGATTTTCGTTTTGAAGGCTAGGGGTGATTTACATGCCGTTTTTCACCATATCGGTACCCTCTCATCTTTTTCTACTTCCGGCTGGATAAAAAATTGGAATAGAGTCTCAAATATCCCTCCAAACTGAATAGGTTATGAAAATCATAGTGGCTTGCTTCTACTAAAAAAAGTATACAAGATCTACATTTTCCCCCACACTATAACATTATATATGTCCGTCCAACGTCCACCTGTTATGTGGTGCTGTAAAGTTCACCTGTTATATGGTGCTGTAAAAAAAATTATGAATATTTATGAGAAATAAACATATTGCATAGTTGCTCCACTACGCGTCACGTACGATCATATGTGACCCGCCATATCAAATCCAGTCGGAAGTCGGGATTTTTTTACCCTGTGCCAATGCATTCTCTTATATATGCGAGTCGACCATAGGTCGCCTCGCATATATAAGAGAATGCATTGGCCTAACAATTTGTTACAATTTTAATAATTTGTTCTTGTATTCTTAACAATTTTATAATTTCACCCATACAGAGCCCCAGACAAACATGAGCAGACGACACTCTTCTAGGTGATTCTATATATGTGTGGGGCTCCCTGCAGGGTAATGGATGTTTTTTTTATTTTATGTCCTAAAAATTGTAAGAAACATTTATTTAAAAAACATGATAAAAAATTGTTAGGCCAATGCATTCTCTTATATATGCGAGGCGACATATGGTCGACTCGCATATATAAGAGAATGCATTGGCACAGGGTAAAAAAATCCCGACTTCCGACTGGATTTGATATGTCGGGTCACATTATACACAACTAGCAGGGTGGGCCAGCGTCGCACAGGTTAAGGACTATAGACACTCAATTTGGGGAAATACTGAATAAACGTCAATGAATAGAAAACTTTAAATAGTCATCAATCATCATTAATATGTGCCTTTTTGCTAAATAATATCAATTTAGATCATTTTTCCTAAATTAGCTATCTCCATTTTCAAGTTGCCTACCTCTGAGGTAAACATGTACTCAGGTGAACATTTTTTATATTAGCAAAATTTGTATTTCTACAGAGGAAATTTTGTCAATACTACAAGTAAGTCTTGAATTATTATGAACTAGCGTAACTATGGTAACATTAATTATTATGAACTAGCGTAACTATGGTAACATTAATTATTATGAACTAGCGTAACTATGGTAAAATGAAATATTTTAATGTTCATTTCTTTAACCCTTTACCCAACAAACCGGCCAAAATCGGCCAAGTAAAGCTTCAACAGCCTAAAATATCTTCGGTCTGTCTCAATAGAACCATACAAATATGGATATCATTGGAACCGGCTCCTTGACCACATTGTGATAGTTACAGTTAGCCCTGTGCCAATGCATTCTCTTATATATGCGAGTCAACCATAGGTCGCCTCGCATATATAAGAGAATGCATTGGCCTAAAAAAACACTTATTTTTAACACTTTTTACCATTTTTTCTTACATTCTTTAACAATTTTATAATTTTTAATGTGTTAAGCCAATGCATTCTCTTATATATGCGAGGCGACCTATGGTCGACTCGCATATATAAGAGAATGCATTGGCACAGGGCCGTTCTGTTGGGTAAAGGGTTAAGAAGTTGCCAGTTTTCAAAGTATGCTACTATATATACTTCCTGTTCTATAATTTGATTATCTATAATCCTTAATGTGATGTGGTACCCTCTACTGTACGTGGATATCTGGTGAGAATAGAGAATACTCTTGCTAAAAGTGTTATTCTCATAAATGTTATACCCAAATGGGCATCACCAAACGCCACTTCCATACATGGATAACAAGCAGTGGAATGATTGCCATTTGTTTATCGCGATTAATTCGTCCCGCGCACTGTCCCGCGAGTAAATAAGTACTTATTTACAACTGCGCGTACTTCAGACGTTATCTTTTTTTTAATTGTACAATCGACGTGGTTGGAATTCTCGGCAATAGTTGAAGATTTTCACATTCTTCCAGATTGGATAATGCCTGAGTACACAATGATCAAGTTGCGCTGATTCACTAAATTGACAGAGTTTGCCCTTGAAAAGTAATCAAACATTATATATGATTAAAGATACATAATCCGAAATAACCCTTCTAAATTACTATTTCTTTGGCTTTGGGGTTAAACATAATTTATTCGAGTCGAGGAACCCACCCATCAAAGTTCAGAGTTATCAGATATCGATTTTCGAAATCTGTTATCTACTATATATTTCGGAACTTCTGTCTGTCTGTCTGTGTGTATTATAGACTCGAAAACTGCTCGACCGATCCGGCTCAAATTTGGTATGTATACCTACTTTGATACAGGGGAACAACATGGACGGGTCCAATTCACGTGCGACGGTGTCCTTGACTTGACCTTGGTCTCGCTCATATACGCTCATATAGGCATGTTTCTGGACCTCGACCGTTCCGACTCAAATTTGGTATGTAGGCTACTTTGATCCCGGGAACAATATGGGCGGGTCCAATTTCACGTGCGGCTGTGTACTTGACCTTGACCTCGCTCATATACGCATGTTTCTGGACCTTGACCGATCCGACTCAAATTTGGTATGTAGGCCTAATTTGATCCCGGGAACAATATGTGCGAGTCCAATTTCACGTGCGACCGTGTCATTGACCTTGACCTCGCTCATATACGCTCATATAGGCATGTTTCTGGACCTCGACCGATCCGACTCAAATTTGGTATGTAGGCCTACTTTGATACCGGGGACAATATGGGCGAGTCCAATTTCACGTCGACCGTTTCCTTGACCTTGACCTCGCTCATATACGCTTATATGGGCATGTTTCTGGACCGATCGAACAATAGTTTGTCCAGACGCTGTATATTCTGCCCAGACGGAGGCGATCACAAAGAAATCCCTAAATAGCCCGGATGAAGTCAGGCACATCAGGTATTTGTTCACTATATCTAGAATATTTAGCAGTCTAGCAAATATTTGAAGAGCCGACCGACATACTCTTGATACCAAATTGCGTAGAACAAAATATTGATATATAACTCGTGTTTTGAAAATGTTATACTAGAGTTGACAGTGGTTAGCATTATTTTTTGGTAATTAATCGATTCCGATAACACAAGAGTCTTTTGATGAAACATTGTTGCTGTTGTTGTTGTTGTTGTTGTTGTTGTTGTTGTTGTTGTTGATTGCCTTCGTCAAAAAATGACATATAAGACAAAATACATACAATGAACACAAAATAATATAAATCACGCACGCGCCACCATACGATCACACCCACGCATCCTGGCATTCCAACATGATCTGGGCCCCAACTGACTATCCCTGATAATCAGATATGGCCCAGTGCCATCACACACATACTTATGACCACCACTAACAGTTCATTAATGTAGTAACTTAATATGGATACACGTATATATAGCTATATATAGGCCTAAATACACACATATACACCCACATATGCAAGCTGTGTGCGTTCTATAGTTTTTTTTAAATTATAGTGGCTGATACTGCATATCATTGAAAGGGTGTAACCCTGTCTGTAATAGGGTGGTATGTCGTGTATCTCACTGTCTTACTCGCCTTACGCCTCTCATTCATAAGAGAACCAATGATATTAATTTTTACGAGTTCTACAGGGGGAGGTCTGCAAAACAATTCCGTACATAGGGGTGAAAAAACCGCCCAACCGAGGACCCACTACCGCCATACGTGCAAAAATAAAATTCCTCCAACAAATTGGGGACCGACCCCCCTTTTTTCCGTAATTTTTACATATATAGCTGCTTTTTATGAAATAACTCCCCCAGTGTTTGTCTGCTAACAATTGGAATATTTAGTCATCGCCATTAATGCTGATCAATTTATAACAAATAAAATCTCTCATTGATCACTGCATTGATAAGGCTATTTGATGCAGCTATAAAGTTATTTCTCTGTTAACCCAGCAGCGGATATGGTATTTGTCAGCTGCATGTCTTAGATGACTTTGCTAATTTGCACCTAAATTTTTTATTCAAATTGAATGGTACACCTTTGATGATTTCGAGCGATATAATTATATAGTAACAATTATTTTCATAAAACCCATGGTGCCCGCCAATGTGATTTCTCTGTCTTGTATTTTTTATATATATATAATTTCAAAGCGGAATAGAATATTTATATTTTGTACATGTGCATGTATTTTGGCCACTGTTTTATTGCTAATGGGTTCATATGTAGACTATTCTATACCATGTTGTATATTCTGCTATAGAAAACTTATTGATTATACCTGGCTTCGGATCACTAATGAAATAAGGCATTGGACATTGAACATATGCATCGATCTGCATCAATTGGATCATTAAAGACTGGAGAAAATCTAGTTATCTCAGGATAACTGAGATCATGTTCACTCCATATTAACATGGTGTGATACAATTTAAGTTTTATATATTAGGAAAATAGATTTTGTTGCAGTTAATTATAAATTATTCCATCAAAACTGATGTTATTGTCCATGTTAGCGAACGGTACCAAACATACTGGAATAGACTTAAGACCTCAGTTCAATCTAAAGCAAATTACAGTGCCCAAGTATTGCAACATACATGTATATATTCACCCTCCAACCAAAAGGGTGTTATTTCGGCTGCTGAACAATAGAACAGAATCAATGTTTGTAAATAATTAGAAAAAACCCACCAGGAAACAAATTTCAAGCACCGAAAAAAATGGGGTTTTCTATGCTCCAGACCAAACACCAACCCCGACCCTATGTACGGAATTTTTCGTCAGACCCCCCCCCCCCTGGATTTTACAGTTTTTAACAAACCTTTAGAAGTAATCATCTCATATAATGTAATGATCCATTTAGGTTATTTCATGCATAAAAGCATGGAATAATAATTTTTGTCAGCTCTGTGTCTGTGATAATTGCCATTCTAGCATGGCATATTTTAAACTATGCAATTATATTCAGACCATCGGACCACTAGATCAATGCATGTGCAACTCGTTTCCCTCTTTATTGGTCTTTGGGTTACCGGGTGTTGAGCCTCACTTGTGTCATCAAATTTCGGTCACCGCTCCTTTTAAGATTGCTTCTTGGCTCCTATTTTTTTTATAAATGTTATTCGTCAAAAATAACACAAGTAACGATTATATAAACAGAAAACAGTTCATAAAAATACAGTGCAAATACGATACATTTATTATATATGTTACTATTTGACTATTCTATATTATTATACGTTTTATATATATGCCATCAACGTCGTATATATGTCTCAGTGGGCGAAATTCATACTGTATATAATTGCGCGAAGCGAATGCGTTCTACTGCAATTTCCTAAAATAAGTCGCATCGCGTGAAACCCGAAATGTGTTGTCCTGCGAGTAATCCCCTTAGCTCCATTGACACGGCCGGATCACATCCATAGGGCGTAATGACAGATATGTGTTTACCAGGTTGCGAAAATTGGACGCCAAATCTCCTTAAAACGAATATGTTCAATATATCTGGTGTTGGAAGTAACCGCGATGAGATCTTTCTATTTTACATGCGGTATTACATAGTGTATGTGCACCCTAATGCATTACTGCGGTTACAGGATGTTTAGACTCACACGTCATTCAGGTACGCAAACCATTGGCATACCAAGCATTAATCAATAATGCACCGACTGTTGGACTGGATACGAACGCAGATGCTCATCTCAATTAAATGATTCTCGGTAATTTAACACGTAGACCAAGTTTTTGTTATATATCCTGTTTGTTAACTACTTATATCGGTCAAAATATGCGCTGCCAAGGACGACACAAAAGAGTGTATTTCGCGACTCAGTATATTTTGATTTTCTTAAATGGGTTCTGTACAAAATCTCAATTAAAATATTCTCTGTAATTTAACACGTAGACAAGTTTTTGTTAAATATCCCGTTTGTTAACTACTTATATCGGTCAAAATATGCGCTGCCAAGGACGACACTGCAAAGAGCGTATATCTCGTCTCGGTTATTTTGATGTTCTTAAAGGGGTAATGTACACTAAATCCGGCGATTTGGAGTCATAAATTCATCTCATTATAATTACCAAGTTGTTTGTATCGTTCATGGGGCACATGAGTGTATTTTTCACTAATCAATGGCTCAAATTCATTAATTTGTTGCATATATTATGTTGAGTATGCTAGGAGATGGTCACATAAATGATCGGATTTAGCGTAGAGTGCCCCTTTAAGGATTCAACTCAAATTCAATTTAATTTGGAATTTTAAAAATATTTGTTTTGTTCAAAAACAAATAATATCACTTTAAATATCAACAACATAGGACCGGTAGTTCAGAAAACGATGTCTGTACACATACTATTCACAAAGAACCAAATGCTTTCTTGGAAATGAAGAATCAAATTCATTCAGTTAGTTCTGCTACAGTGTATAATTCCTGTATGGAAACATTGTAGACATAATTAAGGCTCAGTTTGCTTCACTTGCATGGTTACCAGTATTATTTGCAATGCAGTGTTAATGAAAGATAATGGCGCATCTATTTATTTACCGTTACGACCGATAAATTGACAATCTTCGTAATTACGTGTTACTTACTTTCCACACAATCGGTGACAAACATACTTTGTTCTTTTTTTTTTATTCGGTCTTTGACATCTTTGTGCCTCAAGATCAAACGATTAACCCATGACGGGTGAAGTATTTCCCCATTGCACCGGAGACATGCATGTATATATATATATACTATGTATATACTATCATACCATTTATATTCTTTTATGAAACTAGCTCAATGTAATACTCAATATTCATATGAATTCGTGAGGATAAATCAACTCTGCTGCATCAACTCGAATTCCCAGCTGTGAGGAACTGCGATTTCTGTCAGGGTGGAAAACTTGCAAACTGCAGGCAGAGTTATCTCCCATTGCTCCGCTGAGATACAACTGCCAGAAAGACATTTGGTAAGGATTTCTGACATGATCTTAGTTCTTATGTTTTAGGATTAAAATTGTCTATGTCTGGCTCAGTTCATATTGTTCTTATTAATATCGAAATAGTTACCATTATTGCAAACTTGTGGTGGTTAAAATAAGATAATAGGTGACTAAATATAGTTCCAACGATACGTAAACATAGATGTATTGCTCCGCAAAGTGCCATCCTTGTGGCAGTGCTCTGTCGCAGTGGTAATGGAGAGGGCGCTGCATGGAGTTTGGAAAACTTGTTCAACTCAGAGCCACCTTAACCCTTCCATGGTTGGAGCTTCCTGAAATTTTGCGGAAACCATGTGCCAATGCATTCTCTTATATATGCTAGTCTTCCATATGGAGCTTCGCATATATAACAGAATATATGGGCGTAGCAATATTTATTTTGACCTTGTAAGTCAGTGCATTCTCTTATATGTGCGAGGCTCCCCATGGGAGACTCACATATACATTGTATAAGAGAATGTATTGACACAGGATATTTAATGATGCGCCAGCGCTGCTCCCGTCATGAGACGGTTAGTCCATTCTTTACTAAATACTCATTGACGAGTAGATCCCCTCGGAAATGTTCAAATATTAGAACTTTTTATCTGAACATTTACATGTCGTCTGCTTTATTATGTTTCCTGAACATCAATACAGCTTTTAAAAGTTCAGCCGAATTGCATCTGCAGCCATAATAGTTGTTTATATCACTAGTTATCGTTTGCTAAGAGCTTGGAAATCTTATATCGGGCTGCCACAATGTGTACTAGTCTCAAATTCTCGGCAGATTTTGTGAAAATAAATAAGAATACATTCAGTTTTTTATGGGAATAAATCATCAAAAAGCTATATAAATATAAGAACTGAATATAGTGGGCGTGTGTGTTATTGGTGGATACGGCGCTGTGGCCGTTGTGGGAACATTTGGTGAGAACCGTTTCGCGGTTCACACAATGTGCCTCGACCACCACAACGCCGTATCCCTTAAAACACACACACCCATCTTCTTAATAATCTCATTTTACGTCTACCTTCTACTTATGGTGGTTCTCCTGTGAAATGACGGATTACATTATAAGAAATAACTCTTGCTTCGATCAATGTATGAGTCATTCGTGACATATCATAGATCTAATAATCTCGGACTACACTTCAGGGGTGCCACTACGAGTTAGCTCATACTTTATATAGGTAGTATCGTATTTCTTCTGTAGACATTTAAGCAATCTAGCTATCCACTTAAACCAACCACCATAAATAACTCAAAAGTATATCTGCTGCGTGTGGTGTACCTGAAGTTCTCGAATGAAGTGGTCAACATCAGGGTTATACTGGTGCAATTGTCCCCAAACCGTTCTCCTTGTAAATTTTCAATTTTATGAGAGGGTCTGCAATAAATGCAGCTGTCAATGTGTACTTCAGAATGACGAGATAGTTCATGTTTATGAATTGTATTCACGAATGCTGAAGTAATATGATAATGCATGTAAAATGGTATGTGTCGAAATGTCGGTACTAGATAACTCGTAGTCGGAGTGGGTATGATATTCCCTGGCGCTGACAACAAGTTATCTCGTGGTCAAACCCAAAGTCGGTTACTCCAGAATGTCAAATCAGCACGTGTTTATGATATAGTACTCGACAAGAACACCTGGCGAAATACTCATGAGAAAAGTATGGCAATGTGTGAGTACGAGATAACTCGTAGTCGGCATCCAGTGAAAAAAATGCCCTTGCTATATACTGTATGCGAATTATCTCGCATCGCGCTGATTGCATGTGTTATGTGATTCGAGCAAATACATGCTCAGGTCATCACGTTTAAGAGAGGGAATAAATTAGTTGAGTTGCATTGCATTATAAGATTGTCTGTTGATAGTGTGTATGTGTAGCTGATCGGTTGTTTGGAGTTGAAGACTCATTAGAGAGATTTCGGAAACTCACGGACAAAGTTTCGGCTACGTTTGGGATAATGCGTCACCAAAGGCTACAGTTAGAATATGCGTACACTATATATAGCGTGAGATTCTGCACATAATGTGATGACATTGTAACATACACACGATGGGGAATCGCGTGGTTTCGACTTGATCACGCATTCAAAATGTCCGAGGCGATCGCAAATGCGACCAGAAACGAGGAAAATGGAACTAGGAAATGACATATTGTGTGGTATTTTTGGTAGCTACGAGCATATGCTATGCAGTTCCAGTAAAAAGAAGTGGTATATTAAGCGCGCTATTTTCGCGCCCAATATCGCAATAATATTGCAAGTGGAAATGCTTATAAGCGCGCCTCTTGCGATATTATTGCAATATTTTGCGCTTAATATCGCAGTATTTCGCGCTTAATATTGCGACATTTAAATCAAATTATTACTTCTATATTGATTATTGCATAAATAGAGACAATGTTTTAGATTTGTATATAGTTATAGTTGTAAATGCTATATGTACACTATATGTACACTATATGCACAGTATTTATCTAATATAAATATAACACTATCAGGTCTGTATGAAATTTAGCGCGCTTAATATCGCAATATTTTTCGTTCAATATCGCAATAATAAGCGCGACCGATTTTTGGTATTGCGCCATAATCGCGCCTTTTTCGAAATTAAGCGCGCTCAATATCGCAATAAAGGTGCGCCTCAATATACCACTTCTATGTTTTCAAACAAGTTGATACCTCATTTGTATCCAAACGAACACTTGTTTGTTCTAACATTCTCACCAAAGTTGTCAGTTGAAGGATTCTCCTGGCGTGCAACATGTGGACTGTTGTATTCCACGAACCTCCGACTGGCAACCTTGGTCAGAATGTTATATATTTCGGAACAAATAAGATATCAACTTGTTTTAAAAATAAACTAACATATGCTCATAACAGTCAAGATGCTATGGTCATCTTGGAATGCGTGGTACTCGCCAACCTCGAAACCACGTGATCCCCCACCGTGATAAACGTAATCTTAACTATATCCGTGTGTTTTGCGAAAAGTCAGAATTTTTTGCCCTACATGAATTTTACGACAACGAATGGCGAAACGTAGTCGTAACTATTCCCCTGAGTTTACGAAACCTCTCTAATAGTCCGGGAGCTAATATGGGTACCCTTGCACACCCCCTGGGACTTAACTTCACCCCGCTCATTTTGTTCCTTATTATGTCCTTCAACTTTTAAGCAATGTTAACAAGAAAAAAAAGTGGCCTTTTAGACTCCAGACAAGATGACGTCCATCATAGCCGCCGTTTTTCAGACCAGACCCTAAGTCAGTTTTATGCCAATTATAGCGGGAAAATATAGTAAAATGTTTTACAAATGTATACATTTTCGTGAAGCTAAGACATAATGACACTTTTTTGGGGCAAAATTGAAACTCACTATTAAAGATGGCCGCCAAAATGGCCGCCGGAATTTGAAAATATGACATTTTTTCACAATTATCTTCTAGATCATGCTGTTTGGAACTGGTTGAGTAGTGCAACTTTATTTTGTGTTTCGTATATTAATTGACCATTGGAGCAATTAAATATGCAATCATTGGGGTCATAACCCCTTCCGATCCCTCAAAAAATCGATTTTACAGAATGCAGTATAAAATTTCACAAAAAATCACAATTGGGATTCTAGTCATATTTCAACAAGAAATGAACAGAACTTTGTAATGTAAATGAGGCATATCATTACATATGAATATTCCAAATCACTGGAACCAAAATTCTTACTTTGGCTCAAAATGGCTGCCAATATGGCCGCCAAAATATGGAAAATGGTTAATATTACACCAGCGTGTCCTGCAATCGCTTACAAGTTGTGGTTGATGTATAAAATTGGCTATTCTGCATTCATTCTATACATTGAATACTACCATGTCTGATGCACCAT
This sequence comes from Siphonodentalium dalli, assembly GCA_032622095.1. Taxonomy (NCBI): domain Eukaryota; kingdom Metazoa; phylum Mollusca; class Scaphopoda; order Gadilida; family Siphonodentaliidae; genus Siphonodentalium; species Siphonodentalium dalli. The sequence continues at coordinate 64,142,201 of CP136065.1, read as the reverse complement.
GGTTAATTGTTACTATTGTCACCACTGACATCGTAAAAAATATTGGATTTTTCTCTCAAAAACTTGACATAAATATGGGCAAAAATTCGCTTTTCAGGTTTGGACCATTTTTTCAGGTAAAATATAACTATATTTTGATTGACACGTGTTTATTGTTTTGGTCTATCTTATATGCGTCACACTACGGTGTTTATAGACCAAATTGCTCAAGATGGCTTCCAAAATGGCAACCAAATTTGTAAAATATAATTTTTTTTACATATATCCCGAACATTCTCTGCATTATCCGAAAAGGTAGCAAATTGTGACTCACTTGGTTATTATACGTGTTAGTTAATTAACTGACAACTACATGTTCTATTCTGGTTGTCCCAGTTCCGTATGGGGCATTGCCGAGAACCTCTTTTGTGATTTTGGCCATATTTATTGAAAGGAAATGGGCAGAACTTTGAGACAGAACTGAGATGGACCATAATCTTTGGCTATTCTGGTCCATTATGATAAAAACAAAATGTCAACAGGATACAGTGTGGATGCCAAGATCGTAGCCATGGAGTTACTCTATGATCATAGGTGAGATGAATAGGTATACAGGGAGTTATTGTATGTCATGACTGATGTGAGTAGGTATACAATGTGTGACTATATGGTTAGATGCATCTAGGTATACAGGGATAGGTCATGGTCAGATGTGAGGTGAATCGGTATGCATGGAGTGACTGTATGGTGTATGATTGTATATATCCAGTACGGGTGCAACCGGTGTGCCTGTATGGTCATTGGTGTGGTGTATGGATATAGCTACGGTACATGGTCATCTATGTGTTGATTATGTATATATGGAGTGAATGTAAGGTCATTGGTGGGATGTACATGTGTTGTCTGTATGATCATGGATGGGGTGTGTGGATAAATAGGGAGTGATTTTATGGTTACGGGTAATGTGTATAGGTATATATGGAATGACTGTACGGTCATGCTTGAATATGAATACCTGGAGTAACTTGGGTGGACATTACCGAACGTGTGGGTATATAGGGAGTGTCAATGTGGTAACGAGTGGGATGTATATTCATATATCTTGTGGATGTATTATCATTGGTGGGTGTATGGGGCTTAGCTCGCTGCTGTATTATCATGGATGGCGTGTATGATTATACAGTGAATTGCTGAATTGTCATGTGTGAGGTGTATATGCAAGTATGGAATGTTTTGAGTGGTCGTGTGTGTGGGTTTTTGTTGTATATATGGAAGGGTTGAATGGCCATTAGTGAGGTTTACATGTATACCTGTATACCTGGAGTGAATCTATGGTCTAGGGTGGGCTGTATATGTATATCGAGTGGTTATATGACTATGTGTGTCGAATAGGTATACATGTAGTGACTGTATGGTTAATGGTGAGATGAGTACATGTAGGTATACACGTAGTGACTATGGTCATACATGTAATGAACATCTATACAGGGGGTGACTATAGCGAGTGGCCATATGGCCATGGATGAGGTGCATATGCATACATGGAGTGAATATACTGACATGGCTGGGTGTATTATTATATATTGAGTGACTGTTCGGCTATGGTGTGACAAATAGGGATACAGTGAGCGACATGGCCAATGTTGAGGTGAATATGGGTATATGATTGACCATGATCATGTATGAATGTTTTGAATAGGTACACACGGGGTGACTATATGGCCATAGGTCATGTGAAGGAGTATACCAGGTGACATGGGTGAGGGTATGTGTTTGAAGCGAGTGGCTATATGGCCATTGGTGAGGTGCATATATGTACCGGAGTGACTTAATGGCCATTGTTGTGGTGTTGATGTATATATTGATTGTCTATTGTCTATTTGACCATGCGTTTGGAGAATAGGTATACATGGGATGACCTTATGGCCAATGGTGAGATGAATGGGTATACAAGGAGTGACTATATGGTAATGGGTCATGTTTAGGATTATACCCGGTTTGCCTGCATTGTGACGCATGGCTGTATGGTCATCCGTGGTCATGTGTCAGGTGTACATGTATACAGTGGGTCACTATATTGTTATGTATGTGGTGTTTATGTATATATGTAACTAGCAGGTGGACCCGACTTCGTCCGGGCTGTTTCCCCTCTGCTTTTCGGCGAATTGCGCGATTTTACCTTGAATTGTCCATTTTTAAGGTCAAGGTCAGGTGGGGTCACAATTTGACCCGTCCAAAACACTGCCCGGACAAAAGTACCCGACAAAAATACCCGTCGAAATCCATCCGGTTTTACCCGATTTGACCTTGAATTGATCATTTTGAAGGTCAAGGTCAGGTCGGGGTCACGATTTGATCCGTACAAAACACTCATTGGACAAAAGTAACCCTATGTATCAAATTTCGTCGAAATCCCATTAAAAAAATCGAGATTTGACCTTGAATTGACCCGATTTCAAGGTCAAGGTTACGTCGCACGGGCACATTAATAGGCCTATGCCACTCCCCGGCCGAAAGTACCCCCACATACCAAGTTTCATCGAAATTGGCTCGGCCGTTTTCGAGTACATCGCGAACAGACAGTCAGACACACAGACACACACACACACAGATTTCCCAAAATATATAATAGATGACTGTGTGATAATGGGTGGCTATCACTTTCAACGATATGACTCTCTCACATGACCTCTCTATTGATTAACATATCCTTGAGTTATTGTGGAAAGCGATAGCCACCCGAGGTACACATGTACAACCCACCCATTACCCCGGTCACTCCATATGTACATAAACACCACACAAATGGCAACATAGTCACCCACTGTATACACGTACACCTGATCATACAGCCATACTTGGTTATACCCGTACATACAACAAAAGACGATACAGCCAGGAGTCACCATGCATGAACACCAGGTATACACCTACACCCGACACATGACCATATAGTCACTCCATGTATACATATTCACTACATTCACGATCATACAGTCACTCATTGTATACATATTCACCTCACCATGGACCACACCGCCACTACATGTATACATATTCGCCATACCCAAGACCACAGAGTCAATCCAGGTATACATATGTACGTCACCAATGGTGAGCCCTTACATACATCTACACCCCATACGCAACCAATGATAACACATCCACAACATATATAAATATAGGTCCCACGTTGTACGTTACCAACGGGGCACTCCCTATATACCCACACATCATTCATGACCATACAATAACTCCCTGTATACCTATTATCCTCATCTATGATCATAGAGTAACTCGCTGGCTGCCACTTTGGCTTCCACCCTGTATCCAGTTGAAAAATGTTTATCATAATGGGCCAGAATACCCACATATCATGGTTCATCTCAGTTCCGTCTCAAAGTTCTGCCCATTTCCTTTCAATAATATGGCCAGAATCACAAGAGAGGTTCTCCGCAAAATTCCATTCTGCAACTTTAAAATGAATTTGTCATGCCCCATACGGAACTGGGACAAACATAATAGAACGTAGTTGTCAGTTAATTAACTAACACGCACCATAACCAAGTGAGTCACAATTTGCTACCCTTTTCGGATAACGCAGAGAATAATGTTCGGGATATGTTAACTTTTAACTTTTTACAAATTTGGTTGCCATTTTGAAGCCATCTTGAGCAATTTAGTCTATACACACCGTAGTGTGACACATTTAAGAAAGGCCAAAACAATAAACACCTTTGACACCAAAGATAGTTGCATTTTACTTGAACAAATGGTCGAACCCTGAAAAGTTAATTTTTGTCAATATTTATGTCAAGTTTGTGAGAGAAAAATCCAATATTTCTGGTGATGTCAGTGATGACAATAGTAAACATGATCCACGATGCATCAGACGTGTTAGTATGCAATGTATAGAATACAGATTAGCCAATTTTATACATAAACCACAACTTGTAAGCGATTGCAGGACACACTGGGGCAATATTTACCATTTTCCACATTTTGGCGGCCATTTTCGCAGCCATTTTGAGCCAAGGTAAGATTTTTGGTTCCAGAGAGTTGGAATATTCATAGGTAATGATATGTCTCACTTACATTACAATGTTCTTTTCATTTCTTGTTGAAATATGACTAGAATCCCAATTGTGATTTTTTTTGTAAAATTTTGTACCGCGTTCTGTAAAATCGAATTTTTGAGGGATCGGAAGGGGCTAGGACCCCATTAATTTCATATTTAATTGCTCCAATGATCAGTTAATATACAAAACACAAAATAAAGTCATAATACTCAACCAGTTCCAAACAGCATGAATTGATCTAGAAGATATTTGTGAAAAAATGTCATATTTTCAGATTCCGGTGGCCATTTTGGCGGCCATCTTGGATGGTGTTTTTCAATTTTGGCCCAAAAAAAAAAGTGTCATTATGTCTTAGCTTCACGAAAATATATACATTTGTATACATTTTACTATATTTTCCCGCTATAATTTGCATAAAACTGACTTAGGGTCTGGTCTGAAAAAACGGCGGCCATGATGGACGCCATCTTGTCTGGAGTCTAAAAGGCAATGTTTGTTTCTTGTTAACATTTCTTAAAAGTTGAAGGACATAATAAGGAACAAAATGAGTGGGGTGAAGTTAAGTCCCAGGGGGGTGCAAGGGTACCCCTATTAGCTCCCGGACTGTATGCAGTTTTAAAATACAAATAATAGTTGATGAAATCAGAAAATGTGGCAGATATATTACAATGAGATGATTGTTTCTCAGATATATATGTGCTACATTCACAAATAAACCATACAAATAAAATGTCAAATTATTCTGGCCCGGATAATCAATACTTGAAATAGTGTATATGACATTTGCAGAATAAGGTCCCCCATAGTGTGAATTTAGTTACGCTATACCACACAGCGAGCTATAGCACCACCAAATTCACCCTATGGGAACCTCATTCTGCTTAGACTTCAACTGACATGGGATACCTATAGGATCAGATTGAAGTTCCCCAGTTGACGTTGGTGATGTTCACCCATTATTCACCTCGATTATGCATTTTATCTTCTGCGTATTAGGGGATAAATAAACGGAACAGAAGGGGAAAAGTTATTAAAAACTATGTTAATTTGAGACTGCAGATACTTCACAGAAGATGAGGCCTAATCAGAATGAGGTCCACAGAGATTAAATTTAATGATGATAGCCCGCTGTGCGCGGTAACGTAACTAAATTAACCCTCTGTGACCTCATTCTGGAATGACGAGAACAAAATTCTAGGAACTGCATAATCTCATAACTGGGGCGATACGAATAATTGCATTGTTGTCCTGTTCTATATGTTGTGTGCCATATATGGTTGTGTGGTTTGTTTACGTGTACGATATATGTAACCACCAGAACCATCGCCACAAAACCTTTAAAATTCAACAAAATACATTAACATTGTGCTGTTAATTGCATTCCGTTGCGCAAGGTTTGCATTGAAGCTAATGGTCAAAATACATTAATATTAATACCCCAAATTTAATTCCGTCGCGGAACACTTATACTTTGAAAGTATACAAACCGGGTGTTGCGCGTGGTAATAAACACCTTGCCCCCGTGACCTACACTTCTCGACAGTTGTTAAAGATGTACATTTTATACATAAACCTATTGAACCTAAGATTTGCCAGGGAGCTGTGAAACGATGAATAGTGTGTAGTATCGTTTGTAACACCTTTTGATATATAGCAACAGTTTCTGACAATCACGGTCCATAATGACAAAAGGACAATCAGTTCATCACCGAATTCAGTTCAGTAAGTAAGGAGGTAAGGACTTAAACGGACATGGTTGTTGAATCTCCAATATGACGGTCCTTTAGTTAGGCAGCAAACCCTTTCGTGACGGGAGCTGCGCTGGCGCAACATTAAAAGACCCTGGTGCCAATGCATTCCCGTTATAAAAGAATGCATTGGCCTAACAATTGTTTATCATTTTTTATCAATTTTTCTTACATTCTTTACAAAATTCTATCATTTTTTCAATCATTTTTTCTTACATTCTTTAACAATTTTTATAATTTTTTTTATCATTTTTATCTTACATTCTTTAGAAATTTTTAACATTTTTTCTTACATTCTTTAGAAATTTTTATAATTTTTATCCCCATTTCTTACATTCTTTAACAATTTTATATTATTTTTTTCTTACATTTTTAACCATCTTAAATAATAAATATAAAAATAATATATGCATTCTCTTATATATGAGAGGCGACCTATGGTCGACTCGCATATATAAGAGAATGCATTGGCACCGTGTTTACATGGCTTCAAGTTGATCGCATAATTTGTGCGGGATGCGAAACGTTCCACACTTAAACTGTCAGATAATCGTGCGTTCATACTCCATGGAATGCAAAAAATAATATCCAATGAATCCATTCCTTATATTTACACTCAATTAGAAGAAATTTCTGACAGATTGAGAAAATCCATTTTGAAATACCAGGGCATTTTTGGAAAAATGTGAGTCTGCCCATTGACATCGCTAACATTATTGTTCTTTCTCTGAAAGGTTCAGCTTCAATATTGAGTCAGAAATTACCATCTATATAGAGACATGCACCTTATTACGTTAAAGTTACGTTTCTTAAAGGCCCACTTAATTTTAGAACCCCAATATCATATTATATAAAATATATTCCATAGCATATACCATTTAAAAGAGGAAGCTCCTAAACATTGTATTATCAACTTGCCCGGTGTAATAAACTGTGAACATGTTGTTTGTTTTGATGTACCCACGCGTTTTTGTGCTTAAGTTTCATCTGGTTTGTACTGCAAAATCTATAATTTCCAATGGAAGAGGACTAACTCTATATCTTACTTTGAATTATGTTGCATTCTGGGAGCGAGACGGGGGGAAATATTTCTATGATTTTAGTTATTTTCTATTACTCTATGTCAAGGTGTATTTTCCAAATTGTTCCTGCAATTTTCCTCGTTATAATGTCCATTTTTAGACATATCCGTTACTTCGTAAAAGTGCCTTTTAACGAAATAACTGGCACAGTCAGAAATAATAAGATCAGAAACACAATTACGAAGTTCAGAACTAGTAACTTTCCATTATACAAGTTGAAGTTGGTCCCTGAAACGGAATCGCACATCGCAGTTTATGTACACAATGCAACACCGATCAGATAGGTGACGAATATTGTGTTTATTATACGTTCAACAATAGATTACAGAAGACATCGCTAACAGATAATAATCGTTATCCACAGCTGGCGGCCAGCAGTGAAGATATATAAAACAAGAAAACAATAGTCAGAAATGGTAACGCGCACAAGATCATATATTATATACCCATGATTGTAATTATAGAATATTTTTTCATTTCTGTTATTTGTAATTGGCATAACTTATCACAAACCAAAAATCAACATTATCAACATAATGTAAACACTAATAAACTAAATTGAAATGCTCAACTACACCTTTTACCGGACTCGGCCTCAGGGGTCTGACTACAGCTCGGCCTCGGGGTCGCATTACAACTTTTAATGTGTCCCAATAATTAACATTCTATAAATAGAACCACCCAGCGCTATGGCGGCGCCCAGGCGGAACAAGAATTTGTACATTAGTATACACGCGGCGCGCGTAATAACACTTTCATTGTAGCTTTGACGTTACGGGCGTCAATGGCGTAACTGAATTTATTGAACTACTATCATCGATTTGTAAAATGTTAACCATATATAATAACATTATTATAATTTTATTATGAAGTATTGGATTTGAATGTGACCCGGTTATAATTTGTATATGCACAGCACGCGTAAAATAAAAAGAAAATATAGTATTTTTGAGTGGATACCGAAAATTATCTCATTCGTGACCAGTCACTCATGAGATAATTTTCGGTATCCCACTAAAAATTACTAGATATCCTCTATTTATTCATTTGTCAAGCAGTTCATTCTAAGAGAGTACGTTTCATATATAGTGCCTACAGGCCTATCATAGGGCCCCACATGATGTATCAAAATTTAGAATACTGCTCAAGAATACCAAGAAATCAACTTTGAGGCAGCTGACAAAATGTATCTAGTGTGTAGTAGAAAGACTTAAAGAGATACACCCTTAATACCAAAAACAATATAATAACATATAAACTAAACTGTTAATTACTGTATTATTAGACAATATTGTATGTACATGTTATCTATGCCATTGATTGAAGTCGTGATAAGATTCGCACAAACAATTGAGAGGGAAGAACTCACACAAAACACACATATATCAATTAATAAATTAACTTTTATTAACATAAACGGGATGAACCGTATCGTGAACATTGAAATATTATGCTCGTGTCGCCATAAAAATTTACCCAACTCGGGCAAAGGGCAACGAATTAAGTAGAAAAATAAATCAGTTTTTATATTGTAAAAACGAACAATTTGAGAGAGAGAAAATGGATGACTCACATTCCCCAAATCCAAATAAATTATTTAACAACATATACACATATATATAAGGCGCATATATATACTTATATAGAGAGGATCTCTAATGAATCGCAATGCTATACGAAATTGTCTTATTGGACTACTTTCAATAATTAACATAAGAACAAAGTTGATCTATTTCTCCATGTTCTTCTTGGTGGTGATGTTTCTACAGATTTTTAGATTTTTTGCACATTTACCCACAACGAGTTTAGTGACGAGACCTTAATGAATGATATATTCTATCTATTCAAGAAGAATCTTCAACTACACTACAACAATTATATGACACCCGTTATCAAGGCACCTGAGACCAGTTCTCAAGACACGTGACAACAGTTCTCAAGGCATGTGACACCAGTTATCAAGACACGTGACAACAGTTTTTAAAAAAATTTGCGAAAACCCTGAGCTAATGTGTTCTCTTATATAAGCGGGTCTCCCATAGGGAACCTCGCATATATAAGAGAATTTATTAGACTAATAATATTCACCTTGAGCTTATAAGCCAGTGCATTCACTTATATATGTGAGGCACCCGAGAATTAAATACTCATACAGTAATGCCCTAATTAATCGACTCCATAACAACAGAAGAATTATGGGTAACTTTTCAGGATTTATTCGGAAATATGGCTTGTTGCCATATTTCCGTCTAAATCTTGAAAAGTTACCCATAATTCTGCTGTGTTTATGGAGTCGATTACTTAGGGCATTACTGTATCTTAGTTATCTATTTTTCATGGTTCAATTTGAACTGATGTCTAGATCTACATGATGTTGCACAACAGATGCTGTTAAAACTAATGCACTGGGATACCATCTTCTATATAACAAATGAGCAAACAATAAAACGCCCAGCTTTATTTTATCAGCACTGCAATGTAAACAAGTCTAAAATGGACAGACGTATCATCGCATAGCAACCAAACTTCCATATGAGACCTTATAGATTATTCAGCCATTATGAAGGTAAAACGGCTTTATGCCCTCGTGAAATGTAGTGCGACAACGTGAAGTGTATAGAGCGGTCATTGTTCGCGGAATCTTCATCTTTTGTCTGTGAGAACGACAAGGATCCTTTCGGTACAAACACAGTTAACACACACAAGGCTGTTTAAAGAGACTCAATGCCTTCGTTCGAAGTAGGTTCATGAGAAATAACATAAAAGTCTGGAAAACAACTATAGTAATGCCCTAAGTAATCGATTCCTTAACCACAGCAGAATTATGGATAACTTTTCAGGATTTTGTCGGAAATATGGCTTGTTGCCATTCATCGGAAAGCTCTCACCGAGGGCTTTCCGATGAATGGCAACAAGCCATATTTCCGACTAAATCCTGAAAAGTTACCCATAATTCTGCTGTGGTTAAGGAATCGATTACTTAGGGCATTACTGTATCATCAACAAGTGCATGTAAAATATGTTGACTCTATTCTTATTTTCATTATTAATAACTCTCCTGGAATGAGATTTCAAAAACATTGGTATGTAAACATTGCTGTTAAAGTGGAATTACCCCAATTAGTCCAAAAGGATACCAGTTCTTTAATTAACAACAACTTGATCGTAAACATTGGAAACGGTCAAAACACATTGACAAATATTCTTAAAATCATATATAGACTAAATTATTAAAACTTAATACGCAATCAGCGATATTTATTGACAAATCAATGTAACAGTGTTATTTACATAACAATATGTTCAACACCCGAAATTTCGTTATTGGAGAATTATTCATATTGAATATAACAAAACAGTTTATCTATTTATCAGTGTTCTTCTTAGTAGTGATATTTTTTCAGATATTTATAATTTTTGAAGATTTATATGTGCCCACTACGTATCCCTGTAACCCTTTTTATACCAAATGGTTTCTCCCAGTTATAAAAAAAAGTATACAACAGAATGGTATATTGGTCATCTGCAGGAAAAACAAGCAGACGAAAGATAAATGTACAGAATGTATTATTTATTGGAGGGAAATGTTCAGATAATAAGTTCAACAAACGATCGTTTGTTGAACTTATTATCTGAACATTGCCTATGGGATAACTACTCGTCCATGATGTTTTAGTGTATACCGGGTTAACACACTAAAATGGTCGTTAGCGGTGATGTGATGCAATTCAATTAAAGATGACCCATCCTAGTTTACACAATAAAACTACAACCTGAATGTGCTTTATATCGAAAGATAATGACGACATTGAACATTTGAGCTCATTTGAACTCATTGGTGGTATATTTTGATAGTAATTTATCGACTGTCAAAAGAAGTTATATAAAGTTTTGAAATTTGGTCAGACGCCTAAACATTCAAATAATAAACTATATGAGTAAGCGTTTGCTTCCCTTGACCATTAACAGTACTGCCAAGAGCGTTCATCAAAATATGATTGATATTTATTATTATCAGTTTACTTTCGGAAGTTCTTGCAAGTTCTGGGGCCTTTGTCTCGTCAAGGCCGTTGATTAAAATTAACTTTCAGTTGTATTCACCTGAAAGTTTTGCCCAAATCGGTGTCAATGTTTACTTGTATAAATGAATGGGAGAATCCATTCATTATAACATGGTTCAACCTTTACCCAACAGAACGGCCCTGTGCCAATGCATTCTCTTATATATGCGAGGCGACCTATGGTCGACTCGCATATATAAGAGAATGCATTGGCACAGGGCATAACTGTAACCATCACAATGTGGTCAATGAGCCGGTTCCAATGATATCCATATTTGTATGGTTTTATTGAGACAGACCCAAGATAATTTAGGCTGTTGCAGCTTTATTTGGCCGTTTTTGGCCGGTTTGTTGGGTAAAGGGTTAAACCTTTCATACAACTGTTTTAACCAAATGGTTGGTCTCAAGAAAGATGTGAAAAGAGAACAAAAATCGATCATATTATCGAACAACTATTCCAATCAGCTATTGGAACATATGTTAAGGGGATTCACACGCCCATCAAATGTTCCACTGTAGCTGAGATTACTGCTGTGGCGAAAGTGAATCAACCGGGCTCTTGTAAACTAAATGCGCGTGTACTGGTGGAGAACAACAACAACAACAACAACAACATAGTGTGTAACATTTGCAGCCCGACTACAAACCCCTTATTGTTTCGCTCCTAAAACGGACGATAAAGAATAGCATGTCCATTGTCATGGTAACAAGAATGATGAAAATATAATTTCAGGCAATTTATCAAAATATTGTTGAACAATTTCAGTCAAGTTGTATAAAAACGACTGATTTTGTTTAATTTGTAAATCTGAGTAAATTAATTAGTAACTTTACAAAGTGACTGAAAAGCTTAAAGATTCAGTCCGATTTGACACCATGCAATTTAGTGAAAATATATGTATTAACCATTCCATGACTGGAGCTTCCTGAATTTTTGCGAAAACCCTGTGCCCAATGCATTCTCTTATATATGCGAGTCTCCCATAGGCGTCATTCGAGCTTCCAAAATTTAATATAATGCTCGTAGAAATGTAGATCTTTATTTATGGAACTAATTCTATACCGCGAAAAATTCAAAAGCGAATATTATTAGGTGTCAGCCAAAACCGCCATGTGGCTTTAATTGGGACATTGGTCCGATCCGATTATTTTCTGGTACTGAAACCGTATAGATTGTGGCTTTATGGTGTCAAATAGGACCGTGCATCTTTAAGAATTTTATAAATTGAATGATTTTATAAGATATGGTGACATACAGGGCCACAAAAGAACGATAATTTACCTGATTGAAAAAGTGCACAATGAAATAAATAATGATAAATTGGATTTTATTAGATCCTGTCACGAATCTTGACACATTCCGGCTACGCGCAAGCCTTGAAATAGGGTGTCTGTCATTCGCAGAATGAGGTCCCCAGAGGGTGAATTGTGTGATGCTACCCCGCATAGCGGGCTAGCATCACCAAATTCACCCTCTGGGGACCTCATTCTGCTTACACCTCAGCAGAATGAGGTTCCCAGATGGTGAATTTGGTGATGCTAGCCCGCTATGCGGGGTAGCATCACTAAATTCACCCTCTGGGGACCTCATTCTGCAAATGACAGACACCCTATTTCAAGGCTTGGCTACGCGTAGTGATCATACTTCACATGTTCAAACCCTGGGAACTTGTTAATGTTCTGACAAGGAAGTTTATAACTTTGACAACAGTGTCGGTAATATTTCTTAGTTACTGTATGTTCCTTAACCCTTTACCCAACAGAAGGGCCCTGTGCCAATGCATTCTCTTATATATGCGAGTCGACCATAGGTCGCCTCGCATATATAAGAGAATGCATTGGCTTAACACATTAAAATTATAAAATTGTTAAAAAATGGTAAAAAGTGTTAAAAAAGGATTTTTTTTAGGCCAATGCATTCTCTTATATATGCGAGGCGACCTATGGTCGACTCGCCTATGGTCGACTCGCATATATAAGAGAATGCATTGGCACAGGGCATAACTGTAACTATCACAATGTGGTCAAGGAGCCGGTTCCAATGATATCCATATTCGTATGGTTCTATTGAGACAGACCGAAGATATTTTAGGCTGTTGAAGCTTTATTTGGCCGGTTTTGGCCCTTTTGTTGGGTAAAGGGTTAATAATGCATTTCACAGTAGGAGAAGGTCCCATATCGAGATTGCATGATGTACTGACTTTATTGAGCCCATTTCGATTTGCATCGCTTACATTAACGGATTTTCTTTCGAGAAATAATTCACTGTTTATTGCGATTTCGACTCGCAATGTTAAAACAATCATGCAATTCGAGATCGTGCCCCCTACTGTGAATTAGATTACCAAGTAACAAGTATGAACAAAGAAATATATTACCTGCGTTGTTTGTTCAATGTTCTAAAACAGCACAGGTCACAACATCAAAACGTTCCCAAGTTTTGAACTAGTGGAATATATGATATCTACCCCTTCCATGACTGGAGCTTCCTGAAATTTTTTGAAAACCCTGTGACAATGCATTATCTTATAAATGCGAGTCTCTCCCATAGGGAGCCTCGCTTATAAGATAATACGTTGGCATAACAATATTTACGTTGATTGTGTATGCCAGTGCATTCTATTATATATGCGAGGCTCCCTATATATGGCAGAATAGCATGTATAAGGTATATGCGCCGGCACATTATCTGTAATGCTGCACCAGCGCTGCCCCCGTCATGAAAGGGCTACTGCGTTGTCAGAGTATGGATTCAAGGCATGATCAAGGATTTTATGAGAAGATCGCACGAGCAGCTCTATACTCATGCCCACATCACTATCACGTGGGCCGCGGGTCTAATTCAGGCTGAGCATTTGTATCACAGTTATTATCACCGGAAGGTTTCAACAGTTCTTCTGGGATAGAATCAGCAGTATTGCGCCTTTTGAGATAGTGTCCAGATGATGAAGTCACCGGCAGTAAGGGAGGTAGCCCAGCGGTTGAATGTGATGGGGCTCCTGGTAATGTATCTGCTGAATTACAACTGTCAACTTCAGGTAAAGACGACGAAGAATTTGAAATACTAGACGTTGATATACCACTGAGTTCTACATTCTTAGTAGTCACCGTCGATATGCCCCTATGATCTCTATCATAGCCCTGATTGTCCAATCCGTGGAGACTGCGCTTCCTTCTCGACTCACCCAATATTGCCAGCTGTGAGCCTTCCGCTTCACTAACTTCCTGATGAGTTTCTAAATTGGGTTTCTTGGCTTTGCTAATTTTGGGCCTTTTGCCCTTGGAGTGTTTTCGAATTGAATTGGGACTGTGTGAGCCTTGGCGCGACAATTCACGTAATTCTGAACTCCTTGTGTGTTTTGGTGATCGACCATGACTGTTGTGTGTTGTTGTTGGTCTAGATTCCGGATTTGATCCGTCCGGTCCTGTCTTACTTTTCGAACAAACAGTGAAATATAGCGAACTAACAATAATGCTAACAACAAGAAACACAAAACCACAGCACGTGAGAATTATTCCAACTATCTTTTTGCCGTTTTCGTTCTGCCATTCTGGCGGAAGAACATTCTCGTCCACAGCGATTCCATAGTTTAGCACAACGCACACCCCAGTAGCAAGAAGGATAACTCCAAGCAAGGCGGCGAATACTCCAGTCACACAGCAGCAACAGTGAACATCTGGGGAGAGCATACTTGACATCTGAAATAGAAAGATATAACAGTGAACATAACGCATAGTATTCTTATATATTTATTTTTGCTTGTGCAGTATTTATTCCACCGATCCCCTTACACATAGTTTAGGCTTATATATATATAGTTTAAACAGTATTTATTCCATGGACTATAGTACAATATCAGTCTAGACCAGGGTTTCATTACAGTCAAGTTGAAAGTAACGAAAATTGGGTCTATGTTTTAATATGAATGTTACAATATGTGACATATAGCAAACAATACAAATGAAAGTGTCAATGACACTGTAGCTCAACTTGGAAAGGGAATAATTTAATGTATTACAGTCAATGGAGCGATTAGGAATGTGGAAAGTTGAATGTCTAATACTAGTTTATAGACATGAAGAGAAAAGTAAAATCCAAGATGGCTGCTGGTGGCCATGTTTTCGGCCGAATGACCCCAAAATGAGTCGTTCCCATCTACATGTCATCGTTAACATCCATGACAAATTTTATGACGATCAGATTAAAGGTATTACCTGTAGCCCATGCTTAAGAATTTAGTCATACAAAGAGTAAAATCCAAGATGGCTGCTGGCGGCCATGTTTTGTGGCCAAATGACCCCAAAATTACTCGTTCCCATCTACATGTCAATATTATCATCCATGACAAATTTCATGATGATCAGACAAACAGTACGACCTGTGGCCCGTGCTAATGGATTAAATTTTGAAATCCAAGATGGCCACTGGCGGCCATGTTTTTTGTCTGAATGACCCCAAAATGACTCGTTCCCATCTACATTCCAATTTCAACAGCCATGACAAATTTTATGATGATCAGAATAAAGGTACGACCTGTAGCCCGTGCTAAAGGATTTAGTCATACGAAGAGTAAAATCCAAGATGGCTGCTGGCGGCCATGTTTTTTGGCCGAATGACCCCAAAATTACTCGTTCCCATCTACATGTCAATATTATCATCCATGGCAAATTTCATGACGATAAGACTAAAGGTACGACCTGCAGCCCGTGCTAAAGAATTTAGTCATACAAAGAGTAAAATCCAAGATGGCTGCTGGCGGCCATGTTTTTTGGCCGAATGACCGCAAAATTACTCGTTCCCATCTACATGTCAATATTATCATCCATGACAAATTTCATGATGATCAGACAAACAGTACGACCTGTGGCCCGTGCTAATGGATTAAATTTTGAAATCCAAGATGGCCACTGGCGGCCATGTTTTTTGTCTGAATGACCCCAAAATGACTCGTTCCCATCTACCTTCCAATTTCAATAGCCATGACAAATTTTATGATGATCAGACTAAAGGTACGACCTGTAGCCCGTGCTAAAGGATTTAGTCATACGAAGAGTAAAATCCAAGATGGCTGCTGGCGGCCATGTTTTTTGGCCGAATGACCCCAAAATGACTCGTTCCCATCTACATGTCATTATTAACATTCTTGACAAATTTTATGATGATCAGACTAAAAGTACGACCTGTAGCCCGTGCTAAAGAATTTAGTCATACAAAGAGTAACATCTAAGATGGCTGCCGGCGGCCATGTTTTTTGGCCGAATGACCCCAAAATTACTCGTTCCCATCTACATGTCAATATTAACATCCATGACAAATTTCATGACAATAAGACAAACAGTACGACCTGTAGCCCGTGCTAATGGATTGAATTTTGAAATCCAAAATGGCCGCTGGCGGCCATGTTTTTCGGCCGAATGACCCCAAAATGACTCGTTCCCATCTACATGTCAATGTTAACATCCATGATAATTTCATAATAATCGGACCAAAGGTACGAACTGTAGCCCGTGCTAAAGGAAATTGTTGACGAATCACGCATACACGCACACACGCGCACACACACACGCACGACGGATACCAAGCCATGGCAATAGCTCAAACTTTACAAAGTAAAGTTGAGCTAAAAACTATGTTGTCACGGAACGGATTCGATACCAAGCATTGGGCTTATATTAGTTTTTCCCGAGAACATTACATGTATAACACCCAATCCCGCGAGAAAATATAACGTGAAATCGACATATTACCTAGTCTTGCAAATCCACCCCACCAGGGGCGTTAAAAAAAAGCACGAAGCGTCACACAAACTTGAAAAAGTTAATATACATGTAGTTTTGTCTTTATTTCATACCAGTGGTGTGAGTGTTAGTGTTGTTCTTCTAAATCGTCGATGTTTATGATTAGGTGATTAAAAATTTCCGCATGAAGCAATGATTATTTAATTATCGTATATTTGTATTTCTGGTTTCACGCGAGATGGAATGAGCAAATTACGTCAGGTTATACATAATAATAATTGTGTATGAATCTGAGTGAATATAATAACTGAAAGATAAACAAAATTGATAAATATAGCAGTGTTTGGAGTTGTATATATAAGCAGAGACAAGGTAGTATATCTGTTGAGAATTGTTGGGATAGTATAGGATTCAAGCGTATGTTTCGCTAACTTGTTTCGATAACAAAGTCATCCGGTGTTTCCGTATGGGCCGACATTATACAGCTAATAGAGCTAACACTAACTCCAACTCAAGTTTCTCAGAAAGGTTTGTTTTCAATCTTGATCCAGAGAGTTGTCTCTTTGTGTTGTCCAACAATAGACAAGCACGGTATTTCATAAAAATGAAGTTTTTCAAAGACGCTAAGGGGTCCCACCCAAGTAGACACCCATCATCGTATACAGTTATTTCCAATGTCGTTTAAAAAGTGACTTTTAACGAAATAACCGACACGGTTAGAGCTAATGTTCTTTTTTTCTTTGTTTTTTCTTTTGTTTTTGTTTTTGTTATTGTTAGCGCTATTAGCTGTAAATGATATGCCAGTAAGGACATGGCGGATGCTTTTATTATCGATATAAAGCTGTTTGTTAGCTATCACAGGCATGTGGATCAAGTGAATACTCCGCCGGGGTGACAATATCTATATACACGTGGACAATCACATGACAAGCAAATTGCTGCAGTACCAATACCACGAAATTCTATTACAACGGGTGAGAATAGTCGATTTTGCTGCCTTTATGTGAGTGGAGAGATCCAGATATGTCATTTATCGAGTCGAGTATATATAGCCAAGAATACGAACAATAAAGAAGGACAATAAACCGAAGAAGGGCAATAAGTGTGAGATATATCTCAATTGGAGGTCGGTCGCGGACATTAATATATTATAGGAAATACTAATTCGTATACATTTGAATAATTTAAACTTCATTAACTGGAACACAGAAGAAGGCGTTGTATCGAAAGCTCTGCCAATAAATCAGCGTTGTTGTTACTTCATAATTAAACGATACAATCAAATAAAATACATGTAGCTCATGTTCCGATTTTCCGATTTGGGTCAAACCAGTTCACATCTATTTACCAACAAGAAACATGTAATATATTCTGTTGAGTATAAAACGAGATGGTTCCATAAATGGCCAATTTAGTGTGCAGTCAGGGAAGGATCCAGGGCTCTTTTGATACCTGTTACAGGTTTGGGCGCCCAAACTCTGGTGGCCTAAATGTCCCCAAATTGCAAGTGGATAGTTTTATTAAAGCTGAATTTTCTATATTTTGAAGGAAATCTTCTATTATAATTCAACAACATGCAATGCAAATCATCAATATACAGTTGATATAGAGCCTTTATTTGCTTAATCAAGTGTCCAGTGAGAAATATTTTAACCCTTTCATGACTGGGGCTTCTTGAAATTTTGCAAAAATCCTGTGCCAATGCATTCTCTTATATAAATGAGAGTCTTCCATCTAAGGAGCCTCGCATATATAAGATAATAAATTGGCCTTTATCTTGACCTTGTAAGCCAGTGCATTTTCTTATGCGGGATCTTTAATGCTTGACCTAAGGGAGGGGGTGACCCCCTCCCGTACCCACCCCCATCTCGGGCCTATGGCTCTCGGGATATGCCTTCGGCATATCATTCATGGTCCCAAAACAGGTGTCCCCAAAAAATCCCTGGATCCATCCCTGTGTGCAGTACCCCTTTATTGTCATAAAATCAACATATTTACTGCGAGTAGAAAGCATGATTGTCTCACAAACGGACTCGTATAGTAGTCTATATTCAGCGAAAAGGTTTTTAGACCGTATCCGACAAAATTACGAATACAATTAGCTATTCGTGATTATGATCTGTCGTAGTTCATTGTGCGAACGTGGTTTACTTGTATATTTGGTAATTGTCCATATACGTACTCAATCGACACGTCCTATTCCTGACAGTCTCGTTGAACGTATAGGCTAAGATTTTATAACAATCAACGGTGTTCATTTGTCTAGTTTCAATGAGACCACGTGTACATACGGATCTATGACGTATACAAACTTTTATGGCATTGAGCCTACAGTTCGGGTGTGGTTAACATTGACGAAGGCATCTTCTCTAATTTCTATTGTTGAAATGCTCTATTCAGATAAAACTGCACTAAGAATTAATACACGTTCACATAACAAACAACTGTACACGACATTCTGTCACATCTCTTTGTAATAAAATAGGTTAAGCGTATAAAAGCATTTGCGTCTTTTATATAGGCAGATGAACTTTACATATAATATAGATATATATACAATGTATAGCTGTGTAACTAAATAACGCGACAATGATGAACCTGTGGCTGACAATCGCGGTACTTGTATATTACAACTTAACCCTTTATTTACTGAATGATTTCTTCCACCACTCATTATGAGTATACATTTGAGTCATGTTCTATTATTCGTTTGGAGGGATGTTCAGTACTGACGTTTGTATGTCGTCTTACATTTAAATGTAAGACGACATACAAACGAATATATATATATATACAATTGCAGATGGATTCCTACTTAATGGTGGGAAATGCTCAGATAATAGGTTCATAATATAGGCCATTTATTGAACGAATTATCTGGATATTTACTATGGGAACTACTCGTCAATGCGTATTTAGTATAAACAGGGTTCAAACATTACTCCAGATAGAATTATTTCCTCAAAGGATGTACGAAATAAACTGATAATTATAATTCAAGTGACAGCTGTTTATATGGTTTACTTTTTGCGAATTAACTACTGCACTGACGTTATGGCCACATCTCGCCATCTCATATACCATCACTCTCAGTGATCTCCAACAACCTTTCACCATTAATCATTCTCTCACATCGAACACAACTGTAATAATGTTATATTGTTGCGTGAACGTGTACAGATGGGCGCAGTGAGATTTAAAACGCGTGCCCCAATCATGTTTGTAATTATAGTTACAAATATAAATAATTAACCCTTTCTATACTAAATACTCATTGACAAGTAGTTCCCTTTGGAAATGTTCAGATAGTAAGTTCTTTTTTTTATGCTTATTTTTCCTGAAAACCCCTCCAAATGTACAATATATAGACCATTCTAGTGTATATCTTTTATGACTGAGTGGAAGAATCCATTGATTATAGAGTGTGTTAAAGTAATAAGTGTCTTGGTCTGCATATATCACTTCGAGTTAAAAAAAAAAAAAGTGGGACTCTGGACCTCATTATCTGCCGTATCACCTTCTCAAAGATATGACATGGAAGCTTGTCTTATAATGAAGTCAAACTATGTATAATATGACTTCAGCCAGACTGCATGGGTGGAAATACTGAAACAGCCGTTCAACTGCAGTACTTAATTAATAGTTTATTATCAGCACATGTCATCCGTGGTAATTCATATTTTTATTTCATCGATTTGGACTATAAGACCTTACACGTAGATCCGCAGAATGTTCTACAATGCTATATATAAGTTGCGTCCTTATATAGTATACGCGATCGGCAAGCTTATTTGCTGTCGTAATTTACTAATTTGAAAACTAAGTTCATCGAGTTGTTTTATCATAAATTATTGTCATTAAACACAAGATCTCAGTTTATATTTTTCTCAATGGCGATGATACGATGAGTCTACAAACGAATCTAACTATTTTTGAAGAATTCCAAAAATTCATTATCCACACACGACGATTTTAGTCGCTTAATTATAAATCGGTCAGCATCTTAGAGCACCATACCTAACGTGCAATAAAACGAAGAATCCGTTCCGTTCACTTCCCCCTCCATCATATCCCCTCCATCTTTGTCTTCTCTTCTTGAATTATCCTCTTATTCTTAACACCAAAAAAATTCCAGAACCAATGTAATATCCGAATTATCTATCTACTGTCCGGTCCCGATACTATAACGTAAAATCCCAGGATGAATTATATATATATCATACATGGGCCATTGATGATACGTGGGGAGAACGACACCCGAAAAGCATTGTGCTTACTGTCGATATCCCTTTCTACCAGATATATCACATATTACCATAACTATTATAACAATTCCTTATGTATTTCCATGTTCAATGTATCTTATGTAACATAATTATATATTTGGTGGATAAATAAACAATGTTTAAACCAAGATCTCAATTTGTGCTTAATTATATTTTTCTATTGCAATAGTCCATAGCCATATGTGACCCGCCATATCAAATCCAGTCGGAAGTAGGGATTTTTTTACCCTGTGCCAATGCATTCTCTTATATATGCGAGTCGACCATAGGTCGCCTCGCATATATAAGAGAATGCATTGGCCTAACAATTTTTTTTCATTTTTTTTAAATAAATGTTTCTGACAATTTTTAGGACATAAAATAAAAAACATCCATTACCCTGCAGGGAGCCCCACACATATATACAAGCCTATAGAAGAGTGTCGTCTGCTCATGTTTGTCTGGGGCTCTGTATGGGTAAAATTATAAAATTGTTAAAGAATACAAGAAAAAATTATTAAAATTGTAAAAAAATGTTAGGCCAATGCATTCTCTTATATATGCGAGGCGACCTATGGTCGACTCGCATATATAAGAGAATGCATTGGCACAGGGTAAAAAATCCCGACTTCCGACTGGATTTGATATGGCGGGTCACATATTTGAGTTTTGTCTCCTCAAGCGGGGTTTCAAATACCGGTTGCTGAATAACGTCACACAAGACACAACGTCGTTTGAAACACGTTGCATGATATGGAACTTTAGTCATTGTTAGCTTTGGTGCACCTACTGCACCAGAAAAATCTCAAGATATTAATTATTTGGTTGAGTAGTAAACTCGATATCGATAGAATAAATATGAGGTGTATATATGTTGTGAATCTTGTCACATGTGAAGACAATTTATCGATTGCATGACTGCATGAATGCACTGCATGAATGTACTGCATTTCACATGTACCTGCAGATGAAGGAATTTGATGAGATCAATGACATATATCGATGGTTGAGAGAATGGCAATGGATTGTATACATGCATTGGTTGTTATTATACAAAGTGTTATCGAACAGGGATACCGGTAATACATATCAAGTCGTTCCACACTTTCACAAGTTATCATTGCAGGTGGAACCTAGCTGTATATGGCATAACGTTGGTGAAACAAATAAGCCCGGATAATAATGAGAGAAAACTGGAACTATAATTCATATCATATACATGTACACTAACTCCCGCTTATATTAGCAAAGATAACATCTGCACTACTCTATGGGAGGCCAAATTCACATTTATTAATAATTGTGCTTCAGCGCAATTCAATGCGCTTCAGCGCAATTGATATGAACCAAGCTGGACTGCGCTTCAGCGCAATTGAATTGCGCTTCATCGCAATTATTAACAAATGTGAATTTGGCCTCCCATACTACTCTGCATGATAAGTCGTGATTAAGGTTCAGAAACAACTTTAAATGATATATTTTATTGGGTGTTGCAAGACTGCTAATTGACAGTCACATTGCGAAGAGTTTACAGCAACCAGTAAATTAATTTGCAGCTGCATTATTGGAAACACCTGCACCAGCCGCAGCTGCTGCCAGCGCAGCATAGTATATATAACATCGCCCGCCCTATCACGAAAACAGTAGATATTTTGACATGAACATACAGAGAAAGAGAGATAAAACTATTATACTGCCAGAATCAATCACTTAATCACATGAACTTCTCGGTTCATGTATTAGAAAATAAATACTATACTGTCCAAAGCGCACTTAATATAATAAATTAAACATATTTAAAATGTTTACCTTGGTCCCATGGTAAATCAAGGTTGGTAAGAAGTCACGTATCGATGACTTTACCAAACCCATAAGCGCAAAACAACGTTTACATGCTGTTGAACCATTTCATGCTTCTTATTTGTTGTGATATGAAAAACGCATCACTTCAACAGGAAGAACGAACACATATAGTTAGATCCTTTGATTTTAAAAATCGCAATGTCATTACAGGGAATAACACAGTTATAGTGTAATTTTCAAAGCATCATTAAAACAGTAGCATAATAACCAGTCGAGTTGCCAACTGTAAGATATATTATATACATACAACTCACGTGACCGCATCGCAGCGCAAAAACATTTTGCAAGAACTTTTAGCGTTACGGAATCGACGTGATCGACCCCTGACATTCCTCTTGACGTCATAACGTAATTGGTTTCATGAATGATTCGAGGTATGGTATAGACTCCAATTTCCCCGTGAGTAAAATATTAAATGCTAAGTGAGTGTTTTGTACCAGTTAAGTTTTAAATTACCATATATATATATAGAGATTGAAAACACGTTCAAAGCAACTCCTGTGAAAACCTTCGTTCCTCCTATGTCGCCCGAATCGGGGTCAATAATTGATCATTTCCTCTTGCATAAGTCTATGGAATATAAAATACAAATGGTAGACATTCTAATTGATGAAAGTATTGACGTATCTACACATCGACCAATTGTATTGCATATGGATGAATCGGTGTGTGCTCCAGTGAGCTATTCGTCACATAATACACTCAGAAAAATCAGAGGCCGTATAGGTATTCTGGAGTGCCTACGGCGGTCTTTGGTAGTCCAGAGCACCAAACTGACTCTGCGCTGGTATCCCAGGATCCCACAGAGGTCTGTAATACCAACAGAGCTGTGCAGTTAGCATAATACGACTCGCAATCGTATCGATTACAGGTTGGAAGTTTCAAAGCGCTGTTATCTAGAGTTACGGTTCCTGCGATCGCAGCGCCATTCGCACTTCTTTCTTTGTTTTCAAATCATCCGGACGAAAAATAATACCATCAATGGCGGTCCTTGTGGACAAATGGACTTTGGCGGATGTGTGTAATTGGCTCACTGACTGCGGTTTGGAGGAATTAGTTGATTCATTTAAAGGTTTGTCTTATATCATTATTTCTTTTCGCCAATTTCGGGCAGTTTTTAATTTTACTATGATTTCAATGTTTTCAGACTCGGCGACCAGAGGAGTGTGTTCGACACTCAGACAATATGTCTTGGAGATCCACAAACCGATGTAAATTAGATCGTTCGAGTTAAAATAGATAAATCTGTCTATTTCCTAGTCTGGGCAAGTTTATAGAAGGACTATTTTACAAGTACGGTATCAAGCAATAAAAGAGTGAGATTATCAAAAAAGATCACTAATTATGATTCGTACAAAATAATTCGGTTTCAAAATATATACATGTAATTATTCTATTCATAAATTAAGTTCAATCTTTTATTAACCCTTATCAGTAGAGTGATTTTTGGTATTTTGATATTTTCCTAAAAATACACCCGATAGTGAGGGTAGGGTACGAGTATGAGTACGTCCGACACCGACCATTGAAGGCACCCACAAACGTTATAGAAATACAGTATTATACACAAAAACTGAATATTATTATTTCTAAAAGATTGAGCATAATTCAACATTTTAGAATAAAATACTAGTAGGTACAGATATTCGCCCCAGCGTAAAGATTCAGCCAAATATGTTGTCCGAAGAGTACATCCGAAACCGTGGAATTGCCCACCTGTAGTCAGGTCACTACTCCCAATACGGTCTCAGTTAATGAGCAATTCGCACATGCGCGGCATGGTGTCGTCTGAAGCTTTGATTTTGCGAGATTTGATACCCCTGCTTCTGTCCGAGCCGATAATTAATCATGTATTCGCTATTTGCTTCAATGGTGCGATCTCATTATGATATAACTGTTGTGTCAGTATAAATCGGCGCGTTTGTTTTAATTCAGCGCTCATCAATGTTACGATTCTGGAATTTCAAATTCCTGCATCAGTAAAAGGGAATCTTTTTCCTTCGGGTACCACTCAGTTACATAACGTAATCTGTTTATGGCTCCTCTCCTTTGTGAGGGACGTGTGGCATTTATATGGCTGAATAGAATTAACCATATGGTTCCGAAACGGGTACTGGCTTATTGCTAGTGTCCGAGTTCAAACAATTATTTTGTTTGTATGTCAAGCGTTTTTTGACAAAATTTCACCCAATTGCATTCTTAGTCAATAGTCAGACAGTGCTTCTTTACCAGATATTGTCAGAACAGAGGTAATTCAAACAAATTTTATTAACTCATATTCAATCTCATTCACAGGTTCCACTTGGACCAACACCGGCACTGGTGCTAAAAGGGTGTGTTTGTGGGCACCTCTTCTCATGTGACAAGATAGCCATTGTGATGGACGAAATGGAGATTTGTGACATGACGCTGGCAATATCTCTACTGATGTCGACCTACTTCGTGTTTGGGATACAATATGCACGGAAGGTCAAGAATACAATGATATTTCTGGAAAAGCATGTCATGAAACTAGATGGCGTTAGTGCACTAACCAACGGAGTCATTAGATTTCACAACATGATAATGAAATAGGGTTATCATTTAAAAGGATATACTGTTGATACATGGATTCGTAAAGACAGAAACGACCATTTTAAGGTCAAAGGTGCCGTTAATTTCGAGGGCTGTAGTGGAAATCTTATGGATAGATAGATATATATTAGTTCGCAGAAAAAAATTCTTATTTCATTCCATAATAACGATTTAAATTTTGTTTACAAAATTACATTTGACCTTAAAATTGACGATTCTGACTTTACGAATCCGTGTAATGATTTACATGTGTATATCCATGTAGTGACTCCGTTGGTACATGTAAATTTCTTTGATCAGTATATATATACATTCCATGTTATCACATTAACTGTTGAATTTAATAAATGATTTAACTAGTTTCTTCTTTTTCTCATATGATAGCAACATGGGTATGAATTGTCCAGATCTAAAAACATGTATAATGCAGAGCTGATAGTTATCTGCCTTGCGTGAATGTTGTACACGAATAAAAATGCTGTATCAGTTGGATGCTAATAGTATTTTGAGTGCATAGCTCTATTAGATCACCTCCTGTGTGGTACACTTCTGTTTTCCTAGCCACTATCCGAGGATATAGCCCAGGGATGATTTGGCACCAGCCCTTCTAATAACTCTCTATATCTACTCTCTAGTCACGTTACGTATTCATGTTCGTGATCCCACCGATGGCAACAGTCACACTCTGGTGAATTTTGTCGTCAGTAGAATATCAGGCTGGATTATTGGATGCGACTCGTGTAGTACCATCATTAGGTTGGTAGTCTGGAGTACCAAATATATTTTGGTATTCTGGAGTGCCAAAAACAGGTTGGCAGTATGGAGTACCAAATATATTTTGGTACTCTGGAGATCCAAAATTTGGGTACTCCATGAGGGTCTATGGAGTACCTAATTTGGCACTCCAGAGTACCAAATACGAAGTACCAAAAGTGTTGTGGTACTCCGGAGTACCATTCAGGTTTGGTACTCTGGAGTACCAAAACCTCATTTGGTACTCTGGAGTACCACAATTTTGGTACTCCGTGTGGGACAGCCGGAGTACCAAATTTGGTACTCCAGAGTACCTGGAGTTTTTAGAGTGTATGTGTTCATTCAAAATGAAATGGTCAGCTCTGTGTTCAAATTCATCCCTCGCTGAAACATTCTCAACCGATGTAGAAAATAACTGCCCTAAATTTGAAATCACCGATATAACTTCTTTGGATCACTATTATGACGCAATAATCTCTGCCCTTAATAACGCCTCAAAAGTCGTCCCAAAAATAAAATTCAGAAGTCACGTGAAACCATACTGGAACGATACGTTGAAAGCTACTCACTATAGCATGCGCTCTTGTCGCAGAACGTGGATAGCTGAAGGTCGGCCTCGTGACGAATCCTCTAATTCCTTCATTCAATATAAAGAGGCCAAGCGCGAATTCAGACGAGAACATCGTAAACAGTCAGAAAAATTCATGCGCGAACGTGATGCAGAAATTGACAAATGCGCAGAAGTTGATCAGGATTCATTTTTCCGCATTTTTAATGCAAAACGCAAAATACGCAATACTCTTTCATCTCCGCACTTCATACATAACGGAGAAACGCTCCGCAGCAATTGCGACATATCAAATGCATGGGGCTCATATTACGCAAACTTGTTTCTTCCCATGCAAGATGAGAGTTTTGACCCAGTCCATTTTGAATTTGTCAACAATTTCGTATCTTCGCAGGAAAAATCAAACTCAACAAATATTGTAGACGGTGTTCTTTGCAATCCCATTACTGAATCGGAGCTGACCAATATTATCCCAAAGCTCAATAAAAATAAGGCAATGGGATATGACTTAATACACTCTAAAAACTCCAGGTACTCTGGAGTACCAAATTTGGTACTCCGGCTGTCCCACACGGAGTACCAAAATTGTGGTACTCCAGAGTACCAAATGAGGTTTTGGTACTCCAGAGTACCAAACCTGAATGGTACTCCGGAGTACCACAACACTTTTGGTACTTCGTATTTGGTACTCTGGAGTGCCAAATTAGGTACTCCATAGACCCTCATGGAGTACCCAAATTTTGGATCTCCAGAGTACCAAAATATATTTGGTACTCCATACTGCCAACCTGTTTTTGGCACTCCAGAATACCAAAATATATTTGGTACTCCAGACTACCAACCTAATGATGGTACTACACGAGTCGCATCCAATAATCCAGCCTGATATTCTACTGACGACAAAATTCACCAGAGTGTGACTGTTGCCATCGGTGGGATCACGAACATGAATACGTAACGTGACTAGAGAGTAGATATAGAGAGTTATTAGAAGGGCTGGTGCCAAATCATCCCTGGGCTATATCCTCGGATAGTGGCTAGGAAAACAGAAGTGTACCACACAGGAGGTGATCTAATAGAGCTATGCACTCAAAATACTATTAGCATCCAACTGATACAGCATTTTTATTCGTGTACAACATTCACGCAAGGCAGATAACTATCAGCTCTGCATTATACATGTTTTTAGATCTGGACAATTCATACCCATGTTGCTATCATATGAGAAAAAGAAGAAACTAGTTAAATCATTTATTAAATTCAACAGTTAATGTGATAACATGGAATGTATATATATACTGATCAAAGAAATTTACATGTACCAACGGAGTCACTACATGGATATACACATGTAAATCATTACACGGATTCGTAAAGTCAGAATCGTCAATTTTAAGGTCAAATGTAATTTTGTAAACAAAATTTAAATCGTTATTATGGAATGAAATAAGAATTTTTTTCTGCGAACTAATATATATCTATCTATCCATAAGATTTCCACTACAGCCCTCGAAATTAACGGCACCTTTGACCTTAAAATGGTCGTTTCTGTCTTTACGAATCCATGTATCAACAGTATATCCTTTTAAATGATAACCCTATTTCATTATCATGTTGTGAAATCTAATGACTCCGTTGGTTAGTGCACTAACGCCATCTAGTTTCATGACATGCTTTTCCAGAAATATCATTGTATTCTTGACCTTCCGTGCATATTGTATCCCAAACACGAAGTAGGTCGACATCAGTAGAGATATTGCCAGCGTCATGTCACAAATCTCCATTTCGTCCATCACAATGGCTATCTTGTCACATGAGAAGAGGTGCCCACAAACACACCCTTTTAGCACCAGTGCCGGTGTTGGTCCAAGTGGAACCTGTGAATGAGATTGAATATGAGTTAATAAAATTTGTTTGAATTACCTCTGTTCTGACAATATCTGGTAAAGAAGCACTGTCTGACTATTGACTAAGAATGCAATTGGGTGAAATTTTGTCAAAAAACGCTTGACATACAAACAAAATAATTGTTTGAACTCGGACACTAGCAATAAGCCAGTACCCGTTTCGGAACCATATGGTTAATTCTATTCAGCCATATAAATGCCACACGTCCCTCACAAAGGAGAGGAGCCATAAACAGATTACGTTATGTAACTGAGTGGTACCCGAAGGAAAAAGATTCCCTTTTACTGATGCAGGAATTTGAAATTCCAGAATCGTAACATTGATGAGCGCTGAATTAAAACAAACGCGCCGATTTATACTGACACAACAGTTATATCATAATGAGATCGCACCATTGAAGCAAATAGCGAATACATGATTAATTATCGGCTCGGACAGAAGCAGGGGTATCAAATCTCGCAAAATCAAAGCTTCAGACGACACCATGCCGCGCATGTGCGAATTGCTCATTAACTGAGACCGTATTGGGAGTAGTGACCTGACTACAGGTGGGCAATTCCACGGTTTCGGATGTACTCTTCGGACAACATATTTGGCTGAATCTTTACGCTGGGGCGAATATCTGTACCTACTAGTATTTTATTCTAAAATGTTGAATTATGCTCAATCTTTTAGAAATAATAATATTCAGTTTTTGTGTATAATACTGTATTTCTATAACGTTTGTGGGTGCCTTCAATGGTCGGTGTCGGACGTACTCATACTCGTACCCTACCCTCACTATCGGGTGTATTTTTAGGAAAATATCAAAATACCAAAAATCACTCTACTGATAAGGGTTAATAAAAGATTGAACTTAATTTATGAATAGAATAATTACATGTATATATTTTGAAACCGAATTATTTTGTACGAATCATAATTAGTGATCTTTTTTGATAATCTCACTCTTTTATTGCTTGATACCGTACTTGTAAAATAGTCCTTCTATAAACCTGCCCAGACTAGGAAATAGACAGATTTATCTATTTTAACTCGAACGATCTAATTTACATCGGTTTGTGGATCTCCAAGACATATTGTCTGAGTGTCGAACACACTCCTCTGGTCGCCGAGTCTGAAAACATTGAAATCATAGTAAAATTAAAAACTGCCCGAAATTGGCGAAAAGAAATAATGATATAAGACAAACCTTTAAATGAATCAACTAATTCCTCCAAACCGCAGTCAGTGAGCCAATTACACACATCCGCCAAAGTCCATTTGTCCACAAGGACCGCCATTGATGGTATTATTTTTCGTCCGGATGATTTGAAAACAAAGAAAGAAGTGCGAATGGCGCTGCGATCGCAGGAACCGTAACTCTAGATAACAGCGCTTTGAAACTTCCAACCTGTAATCGATACGATTGCGAGTCGTATTATGCTAACTGCACAGCTCTGTTGGTATTACAGACCTCTGTGGGATCCTGGGATACCAGCGCAGCGTCAGTTTGGTGCTCTGGACTACCAAAGACCGCCGTAGGCACTCCAGAATACCTATACGGCCTCTGATTTTTCTGAGTGTAGCCAATGAGCACATCTTATATAGTGGCTCGCCACTCATGCACAGACTCTGTTATATGTACAGTAAAATGCTTCAATATGCACATGTACCTGAGAGTGCAAAGAAAGGAGTAATGATTTCTTTGTACAAGGGTGGCAAGAAGCCCATGCATGCATTTGATAGTTACAGACCTATCACCATTATGCCTTCGTTATATAAATTATTTGAAAAAGTCCTTCTTGTGCGCATGCAAACATACACACCAACACTAATAACAGTCAATTCACTACAGCATGGATTCCAACGTGGTGTTAGTTGCATGGCAACATCCTATTTACTACAGGAGTGTATAACTTATACCAAAGAATCACATAGTAAATTATTCTCTTGTTTTTTAGACGTACGTAAGGCTTTTGATTCTGTGTGGCTAAATGGATTGCTGTTGAAACTGCACAAGAGGGGCTTTGACGGCCAAATGTGGCATGTATTCAAATCGCTCTTATCTGGTATAAAATGTTGTGTGAAATATAGGCAATCTACATCCAACTGGTTCGATATCCTACAGGGAGCCAGACAAGGGTCGATTCTATCGCCTCTATTATATATGATATATGTGGACGATCTAATTGAAGATCTTACAAATTCCTCCTGTGGACTTCATCTGAATGGAATAAACTGCACATCGCCAGTACAGGCAGATGACATGGCCTTGCTGTCATTATCTGAAACTGGACTTATTACACTATGTTCTATATGTCTGAAGTATAGTACAAAATGGAGATACTTATATAACTCGTCGAAAACTTTCATAATAGTATTTAATGAATCGCAAAAAGAATTTGCGAAAGCTCAGCGTTCATGGCAATTTGGCAATACCATTATCGAAGAAGTCTCCTCTGGAAAACACTTGGGCATCAATATAGAAAAATTTAGCTTCAATTCTAAACTGGTCAACAGTGTTTGCACAAAACTTAGAGGGACCTATCTATCCTTGACGAATGCAGGTGTTTATGCTGGAGGCATAACTCCAGACAGCTGTCTTAAAATATATAAGTCAATTGTGATCCCCAAGGCCCTGTACGGTAGCGAGCTAATGTGGGGCTTGTCTAATACTGATTATACCTTTCTCGAAAAGGCTCACCGCTTCTGTCTCAAAAATATGCAAGGTTTTCCGGCACATACTCGCACATGCATTGTACAGGGTCTTGTAGGTTGCAGTGAACTTACATCATTCATTGACAAAAGAAAGCTGAGTCTATTTGCTACCTTGTGTAGGCTTGATGTTTGTAAAACTGCCAAAATGTTATTCCTGATGAGATTGCACAGTTATATTATTGAATTATGTTGTAATCAGAAATCATTCATTGCAGATATAGTCCATGTTTTACATAAATACAACTTACACGAGTACCTCGCAGTCTTTGCACAGACTGGCATCTTTCCATCAAAAGAGTCGTGGAAACATACCGTGAAAACTGAAGTACACAAATCAGACGACGAACGGTGGAGATCTTCCATAACTGCAGAAAATAACTTAAGACAATATGGGCTAATGCAAGCCTCTCTGACGTCTTCACTCATATGGCGAACGTGTAGGCTATATCCGGAGGAGAAATTCACTTATCTCTTTCTTGTCCGGTTGATAGCTCACACAGCCTACGGTGATAGTGGGTGTTGTAAATTTTGTAACAAGCTATACCAGTGCTTAATTAATCATGTATTAATAGAATGTGCATCTATTGCAAGTGCACGCAACGCAATTTGGTATGATATCATCAACACATTCGGAATAAACGTCTTCATATTCCTAGATTCCCTACCTAAGTGCTCGCAACTAGCAGTATTTTTGGGAAAAGTTCCATCTGAAGTTCTTGAAGATGGAACTAACTCTTTTCATTTCGTCTTGCGATTCTTTGCAAAATCGACCATAAAACTATGGTATTGCTTCCACCTTCAACATGATGGTCGTTATTCGGATACCATTATACCTGATCAACAACCACTTGATGTATAACTACCAATAGAAGCAGGTAGTGCATGTAGTGTTCTCTCATCTGTTCTTTTGTGTGAATGTTTGTCTGAGTGGACAGCATGTGTGTGCGTTCGTGTGTGTGCGCGTGTTTGTATGAGAGAGTGTGAGAGAATGTGTGTGTGATGCTGGGTATACCAGGTGTATATGTGTCAATGTTAGTGGATGTCTCTGCGTGATTGCGGTATACATGTGTGACTTCGCATTTTGTGCGTGCCAAAACTAACTGTAAATATTTTGGATATTTCCTTATTATTATGTAACATTTTGTTCATGTCAGTACTTGTATATATGTTTGCTTTTGTGATGCTACTGTGATAAACTGTATTTATATTATATAACAACTCTCCACCAATGGAGGACAATAAAGATATATATATATATATATACATGTACACTAACTCCCGCTTATATTAGCAAAGATAACATCTGCACTACTCTATGGGAGGCCAAATTCACATTTATTAATAATTGTGCTTCAGCGCAATTCAATGCGCTTCAGCGCAATTGATATGAACCAAGCTGGACTGCGCTTCAGCGCAATTGAATTGCGCTTCATCGCAATTATTAACAAATGTGAATTTGGCCTCCCATACTACTCTGCATGATAAGTCGTGATTAAGGTTCAGAAACAACTTTAAATGATATATTTTATTGGGTGTTGCAAGACTGCTAATTGACAGTCACATTGCGAAGAGTTTACAGCAACCAGTAAATTAATTTGCAGCTGCATTATTGGAAACACCTGCACCAGCCGCAGCTGCTGCCAGCGCAGCATAGTATATATAACATCGCCCGCCCTATCACGAAAACAGTAGATATTTTGACATGAACATACAGAGAAAGAGAGATAAAACTATTATACTGCCAGAATCAATCACTTAATCACATGAACTTCTCGGTTCATGTATTAGAAAATAAATACTATACTGTCCAAAGCGCACTTAATATAATAAATTAAACATATTTAAAATGTTTACCTTGGTCCCATGGTAAATCAAGGTTGGTAAGAAGTCACGTATCGATGACTTTACCAAACCCATAAGCGCAAAACAACGTTTACATGCTGTTGAACCATTTCATGCTTCTTATTTGTTGTGATATGAAAAACGCATCACTTCAACAGGAAGAACGAACACATATAGTTAGATCCTTTGATTTTAAAAATCGCAATGTCATTACAGGGAATAACACAGTTATAGTGTAATTTTCAAAGCATCATTAAAACAGTAGCATAATAACCAGTCGAGTTGCCAACTGTAAGATATATTATATACATACAACTCACGTGACCGCATCGCAGCGCAAAAACATTTTGCAAGAACTTTTAGCGTTACGGAATCGACGTGATCGACCCCTGACATTCCTCTTGACGTCATAACGTAATTGGTTTCATGAATGATTCGAGGTATGGTATAGACTCCAATTTCCCCGTGAGTAAAATATTAAATGCTAAGTGAGTGTTTTGTACCAGTTAAGTTTTAAATTACCATATATATATATAGAGAGGAGATGGTTAATCTTTGTTCAGTTATGTGATTGTGAGCAGCTAGATGAAGCGCCATCTCAGTCTGTCACAAAGCACACTATATATATATATAACTGCACCTTTAACGAACCATATATTGCATGTCTATAAATGGGTTCTGAGATCAAATTAATTTTATTAGATTCTCCATATAGCATTTGAGTGAATTGAATATGCCCGTTTTAAGAGTAAACTGGAAACTCGCACTAAAGCTTCAATGACTTTATTACTACCTCGTATAGCCCGGCCAGATTACGATTAAACGACAAAAAGTGTGTTACATCGTTAATGCTGTGTCTAATACTGTCTAGTCGAGAACACATTATATAGGGTGGTAATTGTGGTAATCAGTTTATGCATGTCATTTCCGCGACATAAACTGATATCCGGTTACTGGGGGAGACAGGTTACAAGACCTGTGTGCGTGCTCGTTCGAGGACGTGAATAACTCATCTTATAATTATAGGCGTAATGACTTGCATAATTACATGGCAAACGCTATGGTGATTATATATTGACATCAAACAAAAACAAGTTCCTTGGGGGAAAACGATTCGGGCTATATGTGTTTTTATTTTAACTCGTTATAGTTGTTTACTAAAGATACTAAAATACAAATCGCTAAGGGTATATGGTAGGGTTGTTTATTTTCAATATATACATGGATATATGGCAAGTCATTGACAAATCGTATTGTATATTATGGTGGTGGCATAATCTGGCAATACTGTCTTCTTACCAGGTGTATCATTCTTTGAGTGTGTCAAAGGACTCGTTCAACTTGGAATATCTGAATTGTATAGCGTAGACCTATATGGCTTGTCATAAAATATTATTGGCGAATGCGATACGACAGAGAATATTGTTTCCGGGGCCGTGTTCAATTTTGAATTTTCAATAGCAACCCATCAATGTACGACACCAAATTCGCAATTATGGAAAATGTCATTCGTACACTCAAATAGATTTAACTGAAAGTTTCTAACTGTTGGAAAATTTCAAACGAACACCAACTATGTGGGGACCAATTGTGAAATAGTAACGATTTTCAACTGTTTCTCTTAGAACCATACTGTATTTAACACCTGATATAGGTTGGAACTTTGAAATATCATACATAAATATCTTAACATATTTTCTAGCCTAAAATTTCCAACCAATTTAAAGATACATAATCCGATTCGATGGTTCTCATATGATACAGTTACAACAACAACGGAATTTCACCAAAAGCCGATTCAGTTATCCAAATTAGTTTAATACAAATAAATATTCACAACAATACCAATCGTGATATCATATTTTCCGAAAAATTCCTATAATAACGCTTTTTCTTGGCAGTGTATGACGAACGAGTTTCTGATTTACAACTTTCTCAAATGGCGATTCCTAGTTCAAATTGGAATTCCCCAACACGTGTTATCACAAATGTAAAGACGTAGTATTTCCACGTGTAACCGACATGGTACCATATAACATGTCTATTTCATTAACCCTTTACCCAACAGAAGGGCCCTGTGCCAATGCATTCTCTTATATATGCGAGTCGACCATAGGTCGCCTCGCATATATAAGAGAATGCATTGGCTTAACACATTAAAAATTATAAAATTGTTAAAGAATGTAAGAAAAAATGGTAAAAAGTGTTAAAAAAAGATTTTGTTTAGGCCAATGCATTCTCTTATATATGCGAGGCGACCTATGGTCGACTCGCATATATAAGAGAATGCATTGGCACAGGGCATAACTGTAACCATCACAATGTGGTCAATGAGCCGGTTTCAATGATATCCATATTTGTATGGTTCTATTGAGACAGACCGAAGATATTTTAGGCTGTTGAAGCTTTATTTGGCCGGTTTTGGCCGGTTTGTTGGGTAAAGGGTTAAATAAACATGATTACCGATTCATAAATAACTATATGTATATATATCCGCACGTCAACTATCACAACATTATTCTTGTTGATGTCGATACTTTTAATACTTATAATACTTATATTCTGAAATTAATTTGCGATCGCCACTGATGCACTGATATATCAGGGAGGCGTGACCTTGCGTGACCTCTCGTATATAACGGCATCCGCGCATGTCTGTACTCTTTCTGGAAGAAGTCAGCGGAATTTTTGCCAAGCGGTCAAATATTACAGCAGGTGAAAAACAACAGATATTAAAAATCGAAATCTAATATCGCTGTGCTTTAATGGGTGGGTTCCTCGACTCAATTAAAATAGGTTTTACCCTCGAAGCCGAAGAAATGGTAATTTATGGGCGTTAGATTGGATCATGTACCTTTAAACGCCACCGAATTCTAGTTATTGTCCCGGATTGTTGGCGAGAAAACTCAATCCGCTCAATGCTACCACGACCCAGACATCCAATGTTACACTGATTGTAGACGTACCCATGTTCGTCACAGCCATGTTGCACAGAAATAGCTGCGCTGCGGGGTGTTTTTGTTTGCCATCGGACCTTGATAAGGTGGTGGCAAAGTTATTGATATTTCTCCGGCGGAACCACAGTACACCGACAAGGAAACGAGCACACCCGGGCATCAGATTATTGACTGATATTATTGATTGGTGGACACTTGTTTCCCCTCGGAACATTGAGAACTAATTGCCAAACAGTCCAGGGTATCTTGTTGCGGGAGTGCTTCTTATAGTCACGGAATGGATAACTACATGCGAACATCCACTTGGTTTTATATTCGAACTTGACTTTGCGCTAATGACGTAAATGTGTCCCAGTTAGATTGGGTTGGAAGTATCCAATTTAGAATTTCCAATTGCACCACCCACCACACACCAGCCTGGAAATATGGTATATGGACCCTCGTATATATATATATATATATATATATATATAACTCGTGCTCATAAAATAACAAAATTCGCACCAATGATGGATGGAAAAACATTTTCAAAAATGTCCAACTATTATAACATTTTGACATGAGTGAGTTTCCAACTGTTGAATATTTTGACCAGAGTTGGGAGGAGGTTGGACAACAATTAATCACAGTATAATCATTAAATATGGCGTTTCTCTTCGCTGTACTTTCTGTGTAGAATCGTGGGGGTGATATCAATTAAGAATGCTGAGACACCAGATAACATGAGCATCTCACCAGTTTTATAGAACGTAAAATATCTGCATATATTATATGGATAACAATCGTTAGAAATTCTTATCACAATCAGTTGTCAAATACAGATAATAAATATTTAATAATACTATGCGTATCAACGATGAAAACCAAATATTTATTGGCAATAGTTTAATTCTTGAAAGTGGCAACTCAGAACAGGGACGTTCCTGTGTTCCACTCAAGAGCGTTCCTATTTTAACTTACCCATATCACCTATACCTAACCGGGCATCATTTTAACAAAAGACACCACTGCTCTGGTCTACGAACGATGCAAACATGGTAACTATAATTATAATGAATGTACGACTCGGTCATTAACTCATTTTCATTATTCATTATTTCATAGAGCTCATGAGTGTATTTTGCACTAAGCCATGTCTCAAATTCATTCATTTGTTGCATATATTCTGTTGAGTATAAACGGTGATGGTGCCATAAATAACCGGATTCAGTGTACAGTACCCCTTTAAAAATAACGCGTGCTGCTACTAAACGTTTACCCTAACACTAGAACATTACGTGTGGCTTTAACCCCGTTGTCAGACTCCTGAGTCGCACTCACGTTACCCGTTTACCCAGGTGACGCATGCAGACGCAGAGTCACGCAGGATCGACCCAGAATTTATATATGAGAGCTGATAAACCAGATTTTAAACTAAGATGCATGTGGGCGGCTTAAATCAACAATGTTATCTGGAACCCTGTAATCGATAGAGAGCGATGAGTCAATATTGTGCATACGCAAGTACTAGGTACACGTTCAATGTTGTAAGTATACTATATAGGTACACGTTCAGTGCAAGCGTTTTCTATCGAGCGCTATCATGTCTTCTTCGTGGCTACACAGGGTCTTGTCCCTGAGAAAAATTAGCAAAATAAAAAATGGTAATATTACTTTTTGTATTAATAACGAACAAAAATAATATCTATTATATATTTTTGGAAGATCTGTCTGTCTGTGTATCTGTGGTCTGTGGTCTGTGTGTGTGTTCGCGATGAACTCGAAAACGGCCGACCCGATTTCGATGAAACTTCGTATGTGAGGATACTATCGGTCGGGAAGTGGCATAGGCATATTAATTTTCAGATCCGAGGTCAACTTTTCACGTGCCGAGGTCAAATCTGTTTTTACGCCGTTTTGCGCTAATATATTTCAGTTCGGTGCTCACAAATCGATTCGATATAGCGCGATATGTAATGGGAAAATCCGGAAGGATTTACCGCCACAGTCATCGAGATGTCCACTCTCGATGACTGTGGCGGTAAATCCTTCCGGATTTTCCCATTACACAAGATGATGGAAGTCAGCAGATTCAAAAGACTTCAAAAGGAAGAAAAATTCCGGAAGCTTTTGAATCCGAAACTAAACTCCATCATTTAATCATGGCGTCACCTACCAACCTCCCGGAAGTGACGTCACAATGTATAAATAAATTAAAATTTAAAACGATTGTGCCACTATAACAATTTATAAAATGACCCTACCCTTATTCCATTCAATAAACCCATTCTATAAATTGTGATATTAAACATTCGTTTAATAACGGGAAATAGTGCCGGGGGACCTTTGACTTCCGGTTTGTCGTCTGTTTACATTCCATACGCTACGTCTCAAAATACTAATGTTTCCAATATTTTTCCAACAAATTATAATGAATGAAGAGTTTGAAAAGTTATGTGATTAAATTTACGCCATTAAATACGCCCAAAGAGTGTTTATTTATCTGGGAATATTTCTTTACGCGGGCAAACAAGGCATAGTTACGTGAAACGTCATCGCGTACCTTATAGAAGCCGATGTTACTTTCGCGTCCCATTTGTAGATTTAACTATGTTTTTTCGAGGTTTTGGATCATGAAATCAATAGAATCTACAACTCGTCCCCAGTTCATAGCGTAATTTACAAAACGAGTCCAGTAAATTATGTTTGTACCTCGCCAAAGGCTTGGTCCAGACCTAATTTACTGGACTCGTTTTGTAAATTCCGCAATAAACTGGGGACTCGTTGTATATATCAAATATCCAGCACCATGTTTTGAGGCCTGGATCGGACAATGAGATTGATCGTCGATCATCTCAATATTATGCCCTAGCACGACGTTGCGGTTTTACGGGCGGGGGAAAGACAACGCTGAGGGTTAATGTTATCA
The DNA here is from genome assembly GCA_032622095.1 of Siphonodentalium dalli. Classification (NCBI taxonomy): domain Eukaryota; kingdom Metazoa; phylum Mollusca; class Scaphopoda; order Gadilida; family Siphonodentaliidae; genus Siphonodentalium; species Siphonodentalium dalli. Next base: position 64,103,175 of record CP136065.1, on the reverse strand, counting down.
GGAAAGCACTCAACAACACGTAAAACCCACCTTACCCCAGAAAACAAATGACAAACTTGTTCAGATACATGCACGAATCAGATAACCTTCATAGTGCGTGCCATCACAATTACGCACTGGTCGCGATTAGAACCAGCTTCGCCATCACTGGGCGACTTATTTTGTTGGCCTAATGCGCCATGCAACTTCCCAGCTGAGGCCTGAGAGGCTATATTGACAAGTAGACAATAACTTCTATGTTTGGTGATATGGACTATTGGTTTTGGTATATCTATATCTATATTTGCGAATGTCTGTCTGTCTGTCTGTCTGTCTGTGTTCTATAGAAATTCACAGGGGACCATCTAGATGATGCCAAATGGGTCTACTATGAGTAGCTTTTTACGAGAAAGATAATGGTCGGGGTTAGAATTTTCTAAAGTGACGCCGTTGTTGTCAGGGGCAGAAAAGGGGGAGGGGCAGAAAAAAAATTGTCGCTGATTGCCACCAAACTTATATATAATCATCCCCATAATATGAGGAATCTACTGGTGTGGTTTAAATATGGCAAAAGTCGCGCCGTTCGCGTCAGGGGTGCCCGGAAGGGGGAGGGGCAGATTTTTTTCTGTCGCCGATTGCCATGAAACTTACATATAATCATCCACATGATATGAAGAATCCAACGGTGTGGTTTAAATATGTCAAAAGTGGCGTCGTTCGAGTCAGGGATGCACGGAAGGGGAGAGGGGCACCAAAATTGATAAAACTAATTTTAGCGCCGATTTCCACCAAATTGATATATATTCTTCTTCATGATACAAGGAATCTAATTGTGCGATTTAACAACGCCAAATTGTTGTCTTTTGGGTGAGAGATTGGGAGGGGGTGGGCACTAAATTTGATAATAATTGGTTTAGTCGCCGATTGCCACCACACTTATACAAAGTCATCCCCATGGTATGAGGAGTCTAATGGTGTGGCTTATATCTGTCAAATGTGGCCTCATTCGAGTCAGGGTTGCATTGAAAGGGACAGGGGCACCAAAATTGATGCACAATTTTTTTAGCGCCAATTTCCACCAAATTGATACACGTTCTTATCCGTGATACGAGGAATCTAATCGTGTGATTTAAAGACGCTATAGTGGTGCTGTTTGTGTGAGAGATGGGGAGGGGAGGGATTGGCACCAAATTTGATAATAAAAAATTGTTTAGTCGCCGATTATCACCAAACTTATAAACAATCATCTCCATGATATCAGGAGTGTAATCGTGTGGTTTAAGGATGTCACAAGTGGAGCCATTCGAGAGTCAGTGGTGTATAGAGATGAGAGGGACACAAAAAAATATATGTATATGTTTAGTGCCGATTTCCACCAGATTGATACATATTCTTCTCCGTGATACGAGGAATCTTATCGTGTGGTTTAGATACACCAAATAGGTGCCCTATGGGTGAGAAATATGGGGACCTTAAATTTGATACGAATTTGTATACTCACCAATTTTCACCAATTTCATATATATTCATCTCTAATCTCTAATGAGTCTTAGTGTGTGCAGCTTGAGTCCGAAATAGGGACGGGAGGGTCACCAAAAACTGATACAAAATATTTTTAGTACCAATTACCATCAAATTCAGACACATTCTTCTCAAATGATACAAGAAATCAAATCGTGCTGTCTGTCTGTCTGTCTTTCTGTGTGTCTGTGTGCGTTCTATATATAACTTCACGCGGTACAATCGACATGGCACCAAGGCGTTCTAAGAGAGGAAACTTTTTACAAGGAAGATAATGGTGCGGGTTAAATTTTTCTAAAATGACGCTGTTGGTGTCAGTGGAAGAAAAGAGGGAGGTCGGCAAAATAAAAAAAATATGGTGAAATAGTTTTGTCGCCGATTTCCACCAAACGAATACATAATCACCTTCGCAATATGGCGTTGTTCGAGTCAGCGTTGCATCAACAATTGATTTAATAAACTATTTTAGCCCAGATTTCCACCAAATTGATATATTATTCTTCTCTATGATATGAGGAATATCATCGTGTGATTTAAAGATGCCAAATTGATGTCGTTTGGGTGAGAGATGTTGGGTCATAATTATTCTCAGAATTTATTTAGTTGCTGATTACGACCAAAATTATATATAATCATCGCCAGTATATCATGCATCCGTGAGTCTAATGGGCGTGGTTTAAATATGTCAAAAGAGGCAAAAGCTGATACAAATATATTTGGCCCCAATTCCAACCAAATTCATACACGTTTTTCTTTAATAATATACCATGAATTAAATCACATTTGGTGTCGTTTGCGTCACGGATGGCGAGCGGATATGCACTATCATTGATGAGATTGCTATTCGCCGATATCCACGTATAAGTTATATACAGTCACCCAGGCCATCTCCATACCATTTTAAGTAGTTTTGGGCGTTCACATTTCACAATCCCGACATATGGTGACCCACTTAAGTCACTTGATTATATCTTCTTACCTGTCATATTTATATGGCAATCAGGGCATTCACACAATGAGCTAGCAAAAAGAGATACGTAGAAGAAGCATTAAATGTATATTTATCATTCTATTGAAGAGATATACATATATTCGTGTAAACTGAGAGACATCGAACCGTCAGAGGATTGCATATATATTATAACAAAATTGAGTCTGTTCCATTCAATACAGTTTCCACAAAAAAGTTACAATTTGTCAAGAGATATGGAAGGCCTGTTCATAAATAGTGGTCACAGTGTGCAGTCAAATATAGTTTCTTCTGATATACAAGAAAATGCAGTTAGTTGCACAAGACTTTTCAGAATCCTCCCAATACTGACATCTGACAAGGGTTTTAGAACAGACTCATCGACTGACATAAACAACTCAAAATCTCGCTCTGTGCCTGGCACATATAGTTGATATATAGGCGCAGCAACATTTCGTTTAAACTGAGAATATTTAGCCAATATATAGCACCATGAACAGAGTAGCACCTGGAAATTTCTTTGAAACATCTGTATCTTCATGGAGATATGATAGCCAGGTGTCCTCGAGATCTTAGTCCAACCCACTAGAGTGATTGATACATCTCAACTTGAATGTGTAAAACCCAATTATCATCTTTTATCGAACTAATGTGTTCATGATGTCCATGTATCATCTAATGTATACGCAGTTGTAAATACATAAATACTTCATTATTGGTGGAACGATTAATCGCGATAAACAGAATGACAATTGACAAGGTGAGCCACTAATTATATTCCATGACTGTAATAATCATGTTTTGTGATGCTATTTGAATATACAATGTATGAGAAAACGTATAACACTTTAAGCAAGAGCATTTTCTATTCCCAACAAATATCCACAACACACAGAGGGTTTCACATCGCATTAACCTGTGCAACGCCGGGTAACCCTGCTAGTCCTTAATATAATTCATGAAAGAATACGCGAAACCACACACCCCCTCCATTCTCATATATGTATTTAGGGTTATGGTCAGGGTTGGGGTTAGGGTTTGGGTTAGGTGATGGTCAGGGTTAGGGTTAGGGTCAGGGTTAGGGCTATGACATTCTTACACGAAAGACATACCAACGTTGGTTCTGAACAGGAAACGATATGTGTCTGTGTTTACATTAATTATATCCAACGTGTTAAAGCCGTCCAGAGATATAAGCACGGAAGGACTGTAGGAACCTATTACTCAGGAATATTTAGTAAAATTGCGTGTTGTCATCGCGATTAATGCAGTGAAAACACGTACTAAAACGTTCCAAGTTCGCATCACGTATAGATTACAGCTAGAAATGCCATTATGGGTTCATACACCAAAGAGAGTAAAGTATGTGTTATGTGCAATTCGATGAATTGACGCGTTGGATATCCGATCCGAAATGCATTTTACTAACAACTTTTACCAATACCACAAACACAATGAGCGGTTCCCAAAGGTGAGTTTCCTGGCCACCTAATGGGTTTCTGTGGCAATACATCCACGTATGAGTTGACTAAGCTGAATGTGATGGTTTAATGTTGTGGTTTTATCTGCGTTAAGCCATCACGGCGGATTGTGCATGATCGACGATGATGGTTCATATTGTCCGAGGTATTATATCCTTATCGATCTGTGAATCCTATCATATACGTAAGTTTGATCACATTAATTGAAGCAAGTGAAACACTTAAGTTGCTGTAATAATGATTACAATAGTCTTTTTTCTATATGAATGAGAACTTAAATATCTCATTATTGGAGAGTTGTTAATACTGAACATAAGAACAAGGTCAGTCAATTTTTTCATGTACTTGTTGATGATAGTTGTTTTACATACTTTTATTTCATTTCGCATGAATCCACCTCGAATGCCTTGAATCCCTTTAATGGTGTCAAATCAGATGAGCAACTTTTAAACTTAAAGATGGTATATCTCTTCCGGGTCACACTTACAAATTTTTTTTTTATAAATCCCGATTTCAAGACAAGAATCTTTTTTGTGAATAAAATAAAGATAAAACTCAAGATATGGTGTATATCAGTTGTCTATAAACCGAATGCAATTCGCTGTGAAATATGTTAGTTGAAATGAAATTTAGCCTGATTGATAGTGCTAACAAGATAGACATCTGCCTCCACATGCCTCTTGTTGAACGCCCCAATATACAATATATATTTAATATAGATACCCCCCCCCCCCCGCATACCCATCAACATTACGAATAGATAGTCTCCGGGTGCTTATTTGAAGAATTAAACCCTTTCTTTACGAAATACCAATTGACGTGTAGTTACCTTGTGAAATGTTCATAATACTGGAAGTTCAACATCGGCCTATTATAGCGCGATGACTCCTTCTACTTTATAGATTTAAATATTTAATAGGCCCCTTAATGCCAATATTGGAACCCAAAATAACTATGTGATGGCATCCGACCAAATCTGACTTGACAACATTCGAGTTTTGAAAGAGATAAGCATGTGATCCCACTCTTGTAATGGTCCAATGTTGACCTAAGTCAACGCGAAGTACTCGAACCAATTCCTTCCACAGATATAAATCACAAAAATCTGTGTGTATAGAGTTTATCTAAATCTTAGACACATAAAGGCATACGCGTCTGTGGAGTATTTACACAGTTTACACTCTTTTTGTTCGGTGCTGGACTAAAACGAGAGCCGTGAAAGAGTTTAAAAGATGAAGATTCAATAAAAAATTATGTAGCGTTCTAATAATAGTAACAGGTCACGTCCCAGTCCCTGATATCAACAGGGGAATTTCGATTCTAGCGACAGAAGCCACTGTCAACAGGATTATCTTACTCAATAACTATAATGTTTACCTATGAAGAGTATTCATGGAAGAGATATGTCACCTTTAAAATATTGTCAAAAATGTGTATATATGTTTGGACTAATGTGTGTGTGATAATACACAAAAGGAAGTAGTAACATTTAAAGCCATCAAGTATTAGATCGAAAACATGGCATTTATGCAAGTCCATGCAGTTTAGTCAGATTATTAATTATTCTAGAAGAGCTTGGTACCGAAAGGGGCAAAAAAGAAAATAATATTTCAGCCTCTCAAATGTATTAAAATCCACTGTTTTTGTTGTCTCTTCATAATTGCGCTGATTCAATATACAATAAAGATTAGTATATGTGAAATTCAAGATTTTTCGCCGGATAATTCCAAAGAAATTTTGTTGAAAATATCTTGCCATTTTGGCTGGATTTATGCCAAACGTGCATCTCCCCCTTAACATAAAAAGACGTCCAAAACAATGTCAAGACAGATAAGCGGATACCGTGGTATATGTAACAGCTGGTAAGTATACCAATAGACATGACGATAAACGAAATAGTTTATGACAAGCGCAATAGAATATTATCAATCATTTTCGCCAGCAGCATCCTAAAACAGCTGCAATAGCACTTAGAAATATACCCTTAAGGCCCGGACATACCTTTGGTCTAAAATCCATGATATTTAAAAATGGATTCTCTTAAAATCTATATGGAAAAACTTATGTTAAAGACATATTGTGGACTTATTTCAGTGAATAAAACCGATAAGTTAGTATCCGAGGACCATCTCCACTGGAAAAATGAAGTGATCAACTAAAAGATTATCTAAATTCCATGCAACCAAATCTACTGTACCATTTCAGAGAATACAACGTTTGAACAACTACCAAATGTAAATATATACTACTTTATTCGGGACGAGTTATTAGGAATAAATATTTAGGTAATGATGTTTGCCAACAATTATCATCACTGTATATACTTCGTTTGTAAGAATTATGCGCAGTTTTTTGCTTTGTTTGATTTCAGATTTATGAAAATAAATTATTTGGGCATGATTGTTTGTTATTCCGTTGCGAGCACCTCACTTTAAGGTTGGTACATGTGCTCCATGTGATACCAAACTCAAGAATTACCAATCAGTTGGAAGATATAAGCGTGTGCGCTTTATATATATACTTTTATGGCATGCAAATCCTTAAAATGTAACTGTTTGCAATCAGAACTTCAGAAGCCCGGTGTGTAACATCGACCGTTTTCGCAAGTGTGGTTTATCTCTTTCGTGGCGGGAGCTGCGCTGGTGCAGGATTAAATACCCTGTGCAAATGCATTCTCTTATATATGCGAGTCTCCCTTACAAGATCAAGGTATATATTGTTAGACCAATGCATTCTCTTATTTGAATTGAATTGAATTGAATATTTGTTTATTATAGTGACATTGAGTTATATATAAATGTGTATACACACAACAAAAATCGGTAACAACACCCGGCCCATAGGGCATATAAGTCACTCTATTTACAAATAAATATAGTTATTAATTAAGTATATGGGCGACTCGCATATATAAGAGAATGCATTGGCACAGGGTTTTCGCAAAATTTCAAGAAGTTCCAGTCACGAAAGGGTTATATGCCCATTATATCGCATCTCACAATAATTATAAGAGGAAATTTAATATTTATTTTATTCAAGAAATTTCATTATTATTTACATGCATAGAGATTACCAGTCATAAACAATTTTCTAAATTTTAGATTTTACGTGTCATCCCTGTTGATAAATGAAATATTGGGATGTGATGAATTCAAATATACACTATACCACCCCACCCCCCATCCCAAATCGGATATCATGCACGTTCATCATCGGTCATTTCATATACGAATGAAAACGCATGAACATATATTGCAGTAAGTAAATTAGAATACAAAATAATAATCGATAAACTAAACAATTAGGATAATTACATGAATTCACCCATAACAATAAATTATAACTTTTTTATTCCGCTCATTTAGAACAGGGCACATTCTTAAAGGCACACACTATACGAATACAAATAGTCTTTTCATAAGGCTGGCCATGCATAAATTCTGAAATTATAGCCAACTCATCGCCGCCTTAAGTCGAATAGAATCAACAGTAGAAGTGAACCACGTGCATTCCATTCATTCACTGCGCTAACGATGTATAAATATAACATTTACTCCGCTAACGATGTATATATAACAATCGAATTTATGTCTAACAAGGCCAACCTGTTATAGAATCTAAATTTGTTAAACGCAGTGAAAGTTTTAATGAGGATCAATGATATGTTTTAGAGTGCAATATATATATGCAATGAGTGTGGCCGTTGCTAGGACCCATGTTCGTCATTTGTGTTCACAATAAAACATTTATAAATCATATATAGATATCGACCTGAATGAAATAACACAATATAGCCTCCCGCTTGTTAAAAATCGACCCTCACAGCAACAACCGTCAAACGACGTCAGTTGGATTGGCTCTCACTCACAATGATTCCTATTCGTCGGGGTATTTGCTCTGGGTATATTTCCTCACTTTCATTAGGTATTGTTAATATCACTGCTTCACATTCCCATTGTATATGTGTTGGATTCCAATCGCTTGAAGCCAGTTCCATATCGACGCCATGTGTGGATCAATCCCTTGCCAGTTGAAATATGCGTGAAAACTTTCCATCATCCAGTAGAACTATTATATGAGACTAAAACTATTATTCCTCGATGGCTTTTCAATTCATAAATTACACAAATAAGCCTTCAAGTGCACTAGCTGTGTATCTTCTTTTACGATGAGCCCATTCACCGGTGGCATACACTCAAATCATAGGATGTTTTTATGATTAAAACTTTTGCCATTTACATATAAGGAAGTCAGTATTAGGTTACATGCTCTTTCAAATTAATTTTTTCTGTTGAAAAAAAAAATCTTTAAAATAATTTCTTCTGTTAAGAAACGCTTTCTAAAAACGCTATTTAAAAAATATTTCTGAATATCTCCGTTTTGTGGTCAATATAATCACCCCCCCCCCCCCCCCCCCCCACACTCTTCGATTAAATCTTGTCGAAACTTCCAACCACGTCGATTGTATACCATTTCAGATAAATCAACAGTTGAACTGTGCACAAATGTAAATATTTACTACACTATCGGGACGCTCTATTTACTACACTATCGGGACGCTCTATTTACTACACTATCGAGACGCTATATTTACTACACGATCGGGACGCTCTATTTACAACACTATCGGGACGCTCTATTTACTACACTATCGGGACGCTCTATTTACTACACTATCGAGACGCTCTATTTACTACACTATCGGGACGCTCTATTTACTACACTATCGAGACGCTCTATTTACTACACTATCGAGACGCTCTATTTACTACACGATCGGGACGCTCTATTTACAACACTATCGGGACGCTCTATTTACTACACTATCGGGACGCTCTATTTACTACACTATCGAGACGCTCTATTTACTACACGATCGGGACGCTCTATTTACTACACTATCGGGACGCTCTATTTACAACACTATCGGGACGCTCTATTTACTACACTATCGGGACGCTCTATTTACTACACTATCGAGACGCTCTATTTACTACACGATCGGGACGCTCTATTTACTACACTATCGGGACGCTCTATTTACTACACTATCGGGACGCTCTATTTACTACACTATCGGGACGCTCTATTTACTACACGATCGGGACGCTCTATTTACTACACGATCGGGACGCTCTATTTACTACACTATCGGGACGCTCTATTTACTACACTATCGGGACGCTCTATATTTACTACACTATCGGGATGCTCTATTTACTACACTATCGAGACGCTCTATTTACTACACTATCGGGACGCTCTATTAACTACACTATCGGGACGCTCTATTTACTACACTATCGGGACGCTCTATTTACTACACTATCGGGACGCTCTATTTACTACACTATCGGGACGCTCTATATTACTACACTATCGGGACGCTCTATTTACTACACTATCGGGACGCTCTATTTACTACACTATCGGGACGCTGTATTTACTACACTATCGGGACGCTCTATTTGTATAAACATTACTACACTGATTGAGTCAATAAAAGTCATTATTTCGTGTAATTCGCTTATAACAATTAATGACGCTGTGTTCTGACTATTTTGGTTATCAAATTTGTGAAAATAACCTATACAGTAATGCTCTAATTAATCGACTCCTTAAACACAGCAGAATTATGGGTAAGAGCTTTCCGATGAATGGCAACAAGCCATATTTCCGGCTAAATCCTGAAAAGTTACCCATAATTCTGCTGTGTTTAAGGAGTCGATTAATTAGAGCATTACTGTATTTTGGCATGATAATTAATTATTCCGTTCGGAACACCTCCGTGGAGTGTTTCACATCACGTTAAAGGCCCACTTAATTTTCGATTGTCCAGATAACATTATACACAACATAATTATTCCAATTATTATATACCATTTGGAAGAGGAACCAAAAATATATATATTCCACCAGAATACGGAACAGCTGTGGCATCGGAGTGTCCATCAACTGACAGAGATTCTCAGACTCATTTCAAGACTTCCTCCGTTGTCAACCCTGAATGCATCAGAATTGAAACTAGTAGATAGAGCTTTTCCCCTTCCATTGAGAATAATAGACTTTACAGTGCAGTCCGGATCAAAATTAAGCACAGAACACACATCGGCACCTCGACAAAACAACGTGTCCCCACTTTATTCAGTCGATAGTACAATGTTTTGGAGCTTCCTTTTTCAAATGGTATGTACTATGGAACATGCTGTATATAATGTGATCTGGTGATTCGAATATTAAGTTGACCTTTAAGGGCCAATTCGTATTGTTATGCATACCCACTACATCCTATTGCGATGCACATTAATCACATGCTGAACGAGTTTAAATATCTGAACTCGGGGTATTTAATTTCGTGGTGCACGAACAAAACCGAATAATACAATTTGAATACACGTGGCATTTTATAACACTATATACGGAATGCATCTGCATGTGCAAACAATTTGTTTACTTACGTATTCTATATAAGATCCTCTTAAAGCAAAATGAAATCTGATATTTTATATAACGCAATTTCCACCTTGACTCGCATTAAAGATGCAATCAGGGTTTCAGAACTCCAGTTACAACAACAACATAATAAAAATAATTTAACCATTTCATGACGGGAGCTGCGCTGGTGCAGCATTACAGATCTTGTGCCAGTGAATTCTCTTATATATGCGAGTCTCCAATACGGAGCCTCGCACAAATTAGAAAATTCAATGGCTTACAAGGGCAAAGTAAATATTGTTAGGCAAATGCAATGTATTCTCTTATATATTTGAGGCTTCATATGAGAGTCATGTAATGGTTTATAAGGGAGGTAACTCCAGTCATGGAAGGGTTAATACTGTTTTGTTTGGTTCTATTGACAAATTGACAAAACACCAGACCTATAAATACCAAAGAAAACCATTTTGTTATTGAATTTTTATGTTATTTTGTTATTAAAATTCGTTTTGTCCCTCTAAAGCAGTGAACCAATGTGAAAAAGAGATGCATATATAATTAAATACCAAACGCAATAGAGTCTTTCGTGTAGCACTTCGCGTTCCTAATGTATTATTTTATACACTAGAATCTAACTGCAAAAATATATTAGATTTAGAAAAAAATTAGCTTGGAACCATGAATACATCTTTAAAATTTTACATTAACTCGCTCTTTACTAAATGCATTCTCCCACCCAGTTATAAGAGTATATATTGGAATCGTATATTATTCATATGGAGGGGTGTTTAGGAAAAATTAGCAGACGACGGACAAACGAAAGGTTAATAGAAGTGCATGGGGTGTACCATTATTTGATGGGAAATGTTCAGATAATAAGTTCAAAAAGTTTTACGTTTGTTGAACTTATTTTATGAACATGTCCAAAGGGAACTACTTCACAATTCCATGTATATATGTATGTATGTGTGTATGTATGTATGTATGTATATATATGTATGCGTGTATGTATGTTATATGTATGTATATATATGTATGTATATATATATATATATATATGTATATATCTATGTATGTATGTATATATGTATGTATATATGTATGTATGTATGTATCTATATATAAGAGTAGGATATGTCTGTCTGTCCGTATGTCTGTTCGGATTTTTCTCCCAGACTGCTGGTCCGATTGCAACCAAATTTGGTGTGGTGACTCGGGGCACCCTTGTGGAGGTTATAACCGCGTTAGTATTTCAAAATTTTGATTTAAATAAATTTAATTAAATAATACAAAAAACTAATTTAAAATAAATGTGCCTATTTCAGAATCAAATATGTCCAATATGAACTTATTTGCATGATGATATATTGCATCAGATACGCACGCTCTTTATATATTGTGGCCCACGCCATCTAACGGAATAACGCTTTGCATTCTTTCTTCCAGTGCCCCATTATTTGAAGAAAGTCGCTTACTATATAAGCGGAAATTCAAATTAGTTTATTCTCATTCACCATGGTATGACATATTGAGATATCAACATATAAAATTCAGATTCAGATTAATTTTAATTCTTCTACCAAATACATGGTATACATGTACACGCAATACACTATAAATAAAAGAGGTATGGCGTTGATACTGAAAATTAAGTACATGCTTTCTATTTTGCATATCAGCAATATGGTCATATAAGGAAGGTTCGTGTTGTCCAAGTAGTTAAAATGGGGTTTGGAATGGGTTGTGTTGGGAGCGGTGAACTCGTCAAGTGGATGTTGACGCAGGTGGTGGGTGTGTCTATATAATTTGGAATAAGTTGCTTCACTGTAATGAAAGGATTGTCATTAGACATGCATTGTGTACAATGTATTTGAAATATTATCATAGCGAAGGCTTGTATTTAGTTGCTATTTTAATCCCATCGAGATCGTGGGTAATAATTGGTGTAAACATGTAATTATTATTCCGCGCACGTGAAACGGGTATACAAATACAAAAACAAAATACATGCACCCGAAAGGAAGTGGTTTATTGTGTATATAATAGAACTCTATGAGGGTAGTTAATACGGGTGTGCTCTTGAATGAATAGTTTGACAAATATTTGATCATTGTTGCGTGTTAATACCACTTCTTATTGGGCGGTGGTGAAACGCATGACTTCATTTTCGGCGCGAATTGACGCATGTGAATATCATATAACAATGGGGTAATTTTGTAAATCTAAATACCACATTTAAAAACTACACTTTTCGCTGCGGTCGCCTCGAGAGTCGAGACCTATATTTTGACCTACATTCAAGGGAGACTGTACCCTACTAAATCCGACCATTCGTGTGACCATCTCATTTTATACTCAACAGAATATATGAAACAAATGAATGAATTTGAGCCTTGGATTAGTGCAAAATACACCAATGTGCTCTAGGAACGATGCAAACAACATGGTATTTATTGTGAAAATGAGTATATGGAGTCATAAACTCATTTTCATTACAAGTTCGAGTCATAAACTCAGTTTCATTATAATTACCATGTTGTTTGCGTTGTTCATAGAGCACATGAGTGTATTTGGGACTAATCCATGGCTCAAATTCATTTACTTGTTGCTTATATGCTGTTGAGTATAAAAGGAGATGGTCCCATAAATTGCCAGATTTAGTTTAAAGCCCCCTTTAACAATTTCTTTACTGAATGGAATCTTCCGTCAGTTTTTATTGAAGTGTATATATTGGAATGGAATGGTCTATACCTCACACGCATGAAACTTTCCTAATATAACTACTCGTCAATTGGTAAAGACACATTCATGGTTCCAGACCTCCAGTTACAACAACAACATAGAAAATATAATATAACATCGTTTTCTGCTCAGTTCTGCATGTGTAAAACCAGAATATGACATACAAACCAGCAATAAATACCAAATTAAGTCATTTTGTTATTGATTATTTAACAGAATAATTTTTAGTGTCCCTCGGAAATAATCTAAGTGATATCAAATACAGTAAAGGGGTATTCCAAACTAAATCCGGCCATTTATGGGGCCATTTCCTTTTATACTCAACAGAATATACAGTAATGCTCTAAGTAATCGACTTCTTAATCCCCCGAGAGCTTTCCGATGAATGGCAACAAGCCATATTTCCGACTAAATCCTGAAAAGTTACCAATAATTCTGCTCTGGTTAAAGAGTCGATTAATTAGGGCATTACTGTAGATGCTTAGAAAATTCAGTGTCAAACAAAATAGCGCATTTTTTGTAGCATTTCTCGTTATATTCACCCCTGATTAAGTGGTCCTGTTAATATACTATTATGCGGTTGGGTCCTACTGGATTGCTATGATTCCGTTAGGGCAAACTGATGCTGTTAACAAAAACTACCGTTATATTTTGTATATGTAATGTATTGCAGCTGTATACATAATTTGGAAGAATGTATAGGTTAGGTTGACAAATACACGAAATATTAATATTCAGGCTTCATATGATCTGAAAAATACTTGCCATGTCACAGCCATTTTCCAACTATTTTCAATTTTTCGCACAGAAGTGGAACAAACGCTCTTTATTTCTACCATATCATAAATAGACTAACACGGAAAGCATTTTTTTTTACATATACCGTGCAAATGGTCGTTTGGGGGGGGGGGTCCAAACATCGTGTTCAATGTTTATTTGTTTAATGATTTCAATTCATTATTCTGGGACATATAATGCTCGCATAAAGGTAGTTCAAGTATGTATCGACCTATTTCGATGCCGGAAAATATTCAAAAGCGAATATTATTAGGTGTATTTTGGAGAGCAAACCGCCAAGTGGGTTTAATATATATATACCCTCAAATCTACACCATCATTAACTAAATCAAAATTACTCAAGAATACATTAAAAACTACTAGGCGATGTTGTCGCCTCGGGACTAGTATTGACCTACATTAAGATGCCGTATATCCTACTACTTACCGACTGACAGGTGAAAAACACCAAATGCAAAAGAAGATGTCATGAACAATTCAACTGTAAACAAATGAATCTCTGCATGCGCTACACATGCATTCGTAGTTTGTCACTATATATGAAAATCATAGTAAAGACATGGCCTGTAATGTTATGTAACGCGTTCAAGGCTGGAAAGATTTAGCTAAAATGTGTTTACCATTTATTTACTTAATGGATTATACGCGCAATTTCACTCGTCCCCATGTTGGTTTCTGGAGGTCAAGGTCACTTTGAAATTGTCCCGTGTGGTTGTTTGGCGGTTATATAGATCCAGGTATATAGATCCAGGTAGGTATCTGTAGAGTTGTCAGGGATAGCATCCCATTTAGTTATACTAAATAGATTATCACATTTAGGTATAAAGTGTTGTTGGAATGGACTGTTATTCATTTGCTGGGATGTTCAGTTAATAAAAGCAGACGACAGACCGACGAACAGATAATACAAGTGCAGAAAGATTCATAGTATTTGTAAGTGTTCAGATAATAAGTTCAACAATGGTTTGTTGAACTTATTACCTGAACATTCCACGAGGGAAGTCCTCACCAATGAGTATTTAGTAAAGAAATGGGTTAACTCGATTCCCAAATAAAAGTGACATACATGTGCATTGTGCAGTATAGAGATCTGGGGTCGGTCTGTTATACATGTATATAATGATATACATAGGTAAATGCTCTGGTTTAACCCATTCTATACTAAATACTCATTGATGAGCAGTTCATTTGGGAAATGTTCAGATAATAAGTCCAACAAACGCTGTTGAACTCATTATCTGAACATTTCCCACAATAAATATGAATCGTTGTGTTTTTGTTTTATCTTTTTTTTTCGGTCTAGATCTGTCGTCTGCTTTTATTATCAAGACAACCCTCCAAATGATTATTAGACTGTTCCAGAGATTACTGTTATAACTGACTGGGAGAATCCATTTAATATAAAACGAGTTGACCACCAACATGGGTCTGTTCGCACTAGTACACGAGCATCTGTTACGCCCTCCATCCGCTGGGGGTCTTAACTCAATTGAATTGCTTTTCGAAAGTTACAATGTTGTATATTCGATAAATGTATTAATACCCATTTGTATGCAATAAAACTACTTGACTTGAACTTGAATTGTTTTCATTGTGCATTCATCTATTTTGGCGAACTATTTTCAATGGACGACTGATACAATTTGAGTATAGTTGGCATATTCCCCCTTCGTATACATGTATAAGATTGACACATTATTTACCATTTTTTTTGGTCCGACATTTAGTGCACATGGAAATACGACATAGACTGTATGCTACATTCCAGTACAACAATAGTTATATATACATGAACCTATTACTAATTAATAATAATTTTATAAACTTGACTACCTGTTACTAATAATTATAGACTTTACTAAATTTTATTAATATGTATTAACGATTTATATATAATAAGCTGTGTACTTTGTGTTGGTATCACATGCATGCGGTTTGCCTAAATTTGTTATGGACTAGACTACCCCTCCGTCTATATATACTAGCAATCGAGTCCGTGCACAGTAATTACTCCACGTTTATATGATACATAATAAGATATATAGGATATTGTCACATTATAACAGCACGGAAGACCTGATATATACATAGCCATTTGCATATAGCCCGTATATGTTATACATATATATGTGACCCGCCATATCAAATCCAGTCGTAAGTCGGGATTATTTTACCCTGTGCCAATGCATTCTCTTATATATGCGAGTCGACCATAGGTCGCCTCGCATATATATAAGAGAATGCATTGGCCTAACAATTTTTTACAATTTTAATAATTTGTTCTTGTATTCTTTAACAATTTTATAAGTTCACCCATACAGAGCCCCAGAAAAACATGAGCAGACGACACTCTTCTATATGCTTCTATATATGTGTGGGGCTCCCTGCAGGGTAATGGATGTTATTTTATGTCCTAAAAATTGTCAGAAACATTTATTAAAAAAAAATGATAAAAAATTGTTAGGCCAATGCATAGGTCGCCTCGCATATATAAGAGAATGCATTGGCACAGGGTAAAACAAATCCCGACTTACGACTGGATTTGATATGGCGGGTCACATATACTTATATTACATGGTGGCTGACAAACTATGAGTCATAGATACACCATAAATTAAGTTATATTAAGGGACCAGATAAGAAAAATACGGTTTAAACTCATAACATTATAAACTTTGCTACCTTTTAGTGATAATATTTTCTAGTAAGTCTAATGCTATACATAACAATCAATGCATACTCTGTCATATAGGCCGTACAGTTTGCACCTACCAGTATATATTGTGTGGAAAATTATTATGACAAATGTGTTCATAGCGTTTTACTTTTTTCCTTAGTTGACTTTCTAAAAGGCCTTCTTAGTCCACCAGCCAGTGCATTACTCTGACTTTTTCTCATTCTAGTGTGCTAGGTGTGGGCCCTGTGGGGTCACTAACCTTGACAGTTCTGCTACCTGGTCAGACACCCACTTACCTTATATGGTTACACATAAATGTCATTGTGAAGCGGATCACAAACTTAATTTGTGTGAATTGAATCTTCTAAGAAGTGATCTATATTACGGTTGCCATTGTGTGTCAGAATGCGGTTAAGTTCTAAGTATGTTATCTATATTACGGTTGCCCTTGAGTGGCAGGATGTGGTTTAGTTCGCAAAATTAATTACGGATGTGAGATTATTCGCGGAATAATATAAATTTTGCCGTTCTGGACTGTGATTAATGGTGCATGTCATCCGATTATAAGATTTATAGCTCGTTCCAGCTTTAATATTTAATATTTACCGTTAAGCGTAATTCAGACGGTGTTTTATATGGAGTGGTACGGTCGATCTGCTTCCGATTTTCGATGATGGTAGTAGTGTGTTACATTCCTCCAGTTGGCATAGCGCCTGAATACTAACTTATGAATTTCACGCACCCAAACAAGTACATAATATGTCTTTAATGGTGCATATAATCCGATTATAAGATTTCCAGCTCGTTCCAACATCCAGTTGATTTGTAAGATAATAAATGGTACTGTTATAACCTTCTGAGTAAATTATGACATTCAATTAGGATTGCTTGTGTAATTTTGTTATGTAACAATTTGGTCATTAGAAGCAGGTCATTTCACGTGTATTCATATATTAATGAACAAAGAAATTAATTAATAAATCGCTTCCTCGACACTGGTTAAGTGATCCTTCTAATTTGCTATTATGTTAGATGGCTCATAATGATGCTGTGACGTTTATCGTCTATTATTGTGTAATATAACTTAATTACTTATATACATATAATGATCCATACCGGTAGGTGTACGGAATGAACAATTATGAACGTGATATCAGCATTTTTGTACAAAGTTTATATACGTTTTGCTTGTTTCACTGTTAGATGTGACTTTGCAATAAATCAATCAACAATGCAAAAGTACAGCTCTTTTATTTTTGTTTTCTAAAGTTGACATGATCGTGGTGTTGGTTAATCTGATCCAGTTGAGAAAGAGAGTGCACATATATGTATGAAATATTCAATAACTTAATTATTGCAGAATATTTTTAATAATGACAACACTGGTGTTTTCAAAACGACAGGAATAGATATTTTCATAATTTTGATTTAAGTATTCATCACATCCTTTATTAAAATACTGCACAGAATACAGCTGCATAATTTATATTGTTGATGTTTAAATGGGACGACAAGCGACCAATTTTGAAAGGGCATTTCAAAGCAAATTTCCGCAGAAAAAGATAGTTGCAAATATTTCTGCAGCAAAATATAGAGTTGCAAATATTTCTGGGTGTGACTGTGTGCAGTATTGAACACAATACATATTTATCTGGCAGGTCGGCTTGCAATTTGTTCAATTAGATTGTTGTGTATTTATTTTTTGAACTATATATTTTTCCATAGTAGGTCAAGTGTTGTAATTCCATAAATAATTCTCAAAAATAAATTTATGGCAAAAATTGACAATTTACCAAGCTCAGCCACCAGTTATAAATGCTATATTACTTTAGAACAAATAACGGTGACCAGCATCATAGCAATATAGCAGGACCGATTGACACTTTATTTACTCATTGACGAGAGTTCTCAGTAAATGTTCCGATACTAAGTTCTGAACGATAACTAGATTTATGCTAAAGCCGTTCAGGATATATATATATATGATAACTATGGATTTATGTTCTATACCACGACTGTTTTCACAAGTTTCCAAAGTTGAAATAACTTGAAATAACATGTGCCCCAATCCCTTTTGAATATTTGTATACGAATAAAATATGTTTAAAGTAAAACTGTTTTCACATTATATATTTCTTGATTTTTTTCGTTGTTTTTGTTCTATTTTTGTTTTTGTTTTTATTATGTCTTTTTGAGGTTTAATAGTAATCTGACTTTGTATTATGAATTGATGATAAATAGTGATGTACGCGTGGGCCTATGTGAGATGGCCCATAGTACAACAAAACTGAGCATTCTGTATCTGTTCTTGTAGTTATTTCAGTGCAGGAACCAATTCTGGTAATAGACGCACTGGTCTCACACTCTCACTGATTGAACGTGTAGAAAACAAGCAATTTGTTTTAGGTGACTCTCTGTCATAAGTATTGATAGTTATATATCATGCCATGAATATCTACTATATAGAGCGTAGCTAGAGTATAGACCCATCATGGCATGGTACGGTATAGTTGGTGTAAACAATATTTATTTCAACAAATCAAACATATGACACAAACACAATATACATGAAGAAATATATAGATTTATGAAGAGGATTGGACAACAAGCAAAATGCTTTTTTAAAGTCCTCTCCTCGTGGAATAAATGTTACCTCAAGTGACAAAAATATCACTTGGGGTAAAGCAGACGGGATATATAGATTTGATTGAAAATAGTTAGAGTCATATAGATAGCCAACATGTCACATTTATACGACATAAATAAGTAATGGTCGTTGTGTCCGACTGTCAGTCACACTTCACTATACATTATTTACGATATTTATTATCTTATTATGTTTCGATTATAGAAGAACACACCTTTGCCGTGTATGGTTGATTTATGTTACAACATCTTGATCAAAGGCGATTCCACGAAAATGCACGTGAATAATTCGTTAGTCCAGGAAGTCCAACTATAGGATCACATAAACCTATATAGCTGTAAAAATGATAGCAAGAAAAACACAGGTATACATATAAGTATTACTTGAATAGTAAATAATATAACCCTGATAACTAAGTACTTACTTATATGTCATATTGTCCCACTGTAAAATAGACAGTGTTCAGCTTAGAGTGGGATTAAAACCATAAATAGGTAAGTCCATTATCCAGGTAAATTCAGGTAAGCACGATCAGAGCCTCAAACGCACGACTCGCTTATCAGCAGTCAGGTGCGATTCGTCAGAATAAACTTAGATACAACAACGTGTGCATTGCCATACACTATTGATTGCCACGCTTGGGCTAACTTCGTTCAGCCTCGACCTGAGAATTCACTGTAATCACTTCGACCGAATGGCGTATCAAACAGGTTTCGTCGGACACGCGCTTTGTTTACTTTTCGCTGTCTTGACGACATTGTTTGCATAACTCTCGGTAACAACGATAGCCGGCACACGACGGCTGCGGTAAGGTCCATTCATTCGGAGATCCGATCAGCTCCAATAATTATTGTCAGACAAATGGATCGTACTTAAGACCACTTCTTTTTGCACTGTCATGACACATGAGCACTTGTTTACTCGATACTTTTAGTTCCGTTTGGAATATAGCCAGTCGGAGCTTTTGATGTTATTTTCAAATGAAATGAACTTAATAACGGAGGCCGCGATAGCTATTGTCACACAGCTGCTGTTGACAAGATTTACAAACTCCCGGATATTATGTTGATTTTTGCTGAATATTCGCCGATCATTTAATTGCTCTACTGTCGTTCAGATTACAACAACAACATTTCTTCAAAATACACTTTAGTTATCAGTATCGATTAATTACCAAAAAATAATGGTAACCGCTGTCAACTCTGGTATAAAATTTTCCAAAAACGTGTTGTATATCAACATTTGTTCAACGCAATTTGGTATAGATATTATGTCGGTCGGTTCGTCGAATATTTGCCAGGCCGCCATATATTGCATGTGGTGAAAAATAACATATTTCAAAAATCGATATCTGATAACTCTTAGCTTTGATGGGTGGGTTCCTCAACTCGAATCAAAGATTTTTACCTTCGAAGCGAAATAAATAGTAATTTTGGAGCGTTAATTCGGATTATGTATCTTTAAAGATACGGGCGGTGTTGGCGGTGGGTGTGCTGTTAAAATATTCACCTCCGTCAAAAAACGCCATAAACAGAAAGAATAGTAAAATATAGACAGACTTTGTTCTTACACCAATCAGAAATATGGCATAAACAGTATGTTATTGTCAATTTGTCTTCCTTTGCTATATGCTATGTAAACAAAAGCAAAAAACGTTACGTTACCTGGCTTTTGTTTAGATCCGGATAAGGTAAACACAAATAGCGTTATTTGTTACTGTTCTCCTGATATGGAAATAATAAAGAGCGTTTATGTCATTTGTGTGTGATTAACCAATATAATTGCGCTGTGTTATATAAACAGAAGCACAACTTCTGTAACACGAGCAGGCTCTTGTTTACGTACACCATCGTATACGTCTTGACGACAATATACTATTTACGCGCTGTTTATGTTTGGCATATGAACAAAACTATATATATTTGAATATGCCATCTGTTGATGGTGATTTGAACAAATATGAATATTTCTGCAACGAACGCCGCCCGTGCCTTTAAAGCCACTTTGTGGTTTGCGCTCCCAAATACACCTAAAATATGCGCTTGTGAATTTTTCGCGGTGACGAAATGGGTCGATAAATACTTAAACTACCTTTCTGCGAGTATTATAATTGTCACAAAACGACGCGTTGATTTAGGTTACACAGGTGTAAATGTTTTCCATAGGCCTCAGTGCTAACGTTTTAGCGTATACTATTGGCAATATAAACATTTGGTCCAAAAGTTTCTTTAAATCTGAAAAATTGACACTTTGGGAAACTTTTTGCAAAAAAAAATCAGGTACGACAGGCAGGGAATTCGTCTTTAAATCTTGTGTTTTCCTAACTAGTGTCAGAACCGCATAAAAAAATACTGTCATATTTTAGACCACAACAAAAAATTCAAACTTCACTACAGAGGGTTAATTCCTGTGCCAATGGCTATTTTACCAGTGGGAAACCATAGGGAAGAGGTGTGATAATTTTGTTATGCAAAAAGCACACAAGGCTATTGACCAATCAGGGCCCAGTGTCTATTTTATTCTTTCCTATATATTCCTCCCGCATCCACTAGAGGTCTCTCTGAACCTTATTTACACCAGTGTAACCTGAAGTCATAACAAATATAAATGTGACCACGAATAAAAAACACAACCATTTGCATGTCATGGAACAGAAACGAGCGTTCCGTGTTAGTCTATTCCTGATACGGTAGAAATGAAGAACGTTTATTTAACTTCTGCATGTGCGAAAAGTTCGAAAACAGCTGGAAAATGGCTATGACCATGGCATGTATTTTTGGAGAGCATATGAAGGCGGTATATCAGTATTTCGTGTATTTATAAACATATCTTATACCTCCTGCCAAATTGCGTATAGACAAAATTTGGAAGCACGAATGAGCCATGTCCGTTTAAAGGGACCCATGCACATGATGCATATGTGACCCGCCATATCAAATCCAGTCGAAAGTCGGGTTATTTTTACCCCGTGCCAATGCATTCTCTTATATATGCGAGTCGAATAGGTCGCCTCGCATATATAAGAGAATGCATTGACCTAATAATTTTTTACAATTTTAATAATTTTTTCTTGTATTCTTTAACAA
Source organism: Siphonodentalium dalli (assembly GCA_032622095.1). NCBI lineage: Eukaryota > Metazoa > Mollusca > Scaphopoda > Gadilida > Siphonodentaliidae > Siphonodentalium > Siphonodentalium dalli. Next base: position 64,080,839 of record CP136065.1, on the reverse strand, counting down.
TTTTATAATTTCACCCATACAGAATCCCAGACAAACACGAGCAGACGACACTCTTCTATATGCTTCTATATATGTGTGGGGCTCCCTGCAGGGTAATGGATGTTTTTTATTTTATGTCCTAAAAAATGTAAGAAACATTTATTTAAAAAAAATTATAAAAAATTGTTAGGCCAATGCATTCTCTTATATAAGAGAATGCATTGGCACAGGGTAAAAAAAAATCCCGACTTACGACTGGATTTCATATGGCGGGTCACATATTATCGAAGTCTTTATCTCCGTTTGACAGTTCAAGTATTTGTGTTATTTTCAAACGAAAAGATAAACACAAATAACATTGTAATCCAAAATGGACAAGAGATATAACCCTCGAATATTCTGTTTTCCAAAATCCACGACAAAGACTTTTGAGAGAACACATAACTATGGTTATATATACCTGTCTACATTGACACTTGGAGTAAAATTTCCTGACGTTCTATCAAAGCTATATGGCTTGTTATGCAAATCCTCATTTGAACTGTTTGTATGATTGTCTATGTATAAATTGTGAATGTGATGTTCTGTTTCTGTTCAAATAAATATTGTTTGCACTAAAGACTTGGGCTGGCCCGGATATTTGCCCATCATCTAATCCCATTGAGAATCTTGCAGCAGAAGACCACTCCCAACCTTTTGCTATGTGTAGTTTTGCACGGTTTCTTTGTGTTTCGTTATTTATTTGTTTTGTCGTTTTTATGTGCTTATTTTTCTATCTTTGTTTTGTGTTGTGTTTCTATTGTTTTGATTCCCATGCGAATTAAAGATGCCCTGTCCGATTTAACGCCATATAAATACAAATTTCTTGAGGCAGCAGTACACGATTTCACGGGTTGTAGGGGGTCTGAAAAATAGAAAAATAAGTATCTGTTGGGCATAACAGCCAGTGTAGCCTGTGTTAAATGTGTCATTACTGGTTTGAAGGTTTAATTATTTTACAAAACTGGGAAAGTTCTCAAATAAGTGGAAAATTTGGATATGCAACAGGATTTTCGTATTCAGTGAAGGCCAAATCTGTGTTATTTGTTAAAAAAAAATAGCCCGATTTCTCTCCCCTGAATTCTGTGATCTGCGCTTGCCAGACATTTTTTTCAAATTGATACGATAATGTTTTTCTATTTCAAATATTTCTCAGCTCTGACATAGCTCTATCACATGGAAGAAGCTTAATTCTTGACATTCGCTCTGTCATGGTCTGTTTTTGGGTTGAAAATGGTAAATTTGAGTCAAAAAATGGGTAAAATTGAGCGTTTTGTGTGTGCAAACCAAGGGGCATAACTCAATGACAAATTTTACAAAGAGGCTAAAGTACAGACATATGAGTACACCTAAAATTTATGTCGAAATTAAAACATGCTTGATCGGGCCAAAGATAATGGCTCAGCATTGATTTGAAGTACAGTACCCTCTCCACGGTTGACCAAAATTGCTGGAAATCGTGTATTGCTATACCTGAGCCACTTTCTCAATTACGAGGCAACCGAAAATGAAAAATACTTGCAATCACCACCATTCTTACCACACATGCATTGAAAAAATCCACTAAATCACCAATAAGTAATACGTCGAAGCCGATTTTAAAAGTCTCATAGTTGAGAACGCTCTTTAGTATCTACCGATTTTGGACGAAATAATCATGGACGCTCTTTATAAAAGACGACCATTGGAATTTTTCTAGGCTGAAAAAATTAAATCATAGTTTAGCTTCCCTTTTTGAAAGTCGATATATAGCCATAAAAACTTCATCTCAGTAGGTTCATGGGTCAGATCTAATTAGTTTCTGCGCCAGAACGAGAAATAACATGTAATTAAAGCCACAAATGTCGTTCTGCGCTCCAATATACACCTGGATAATATTCGCTTTTAAAAATTTCCCGGTCTCGATATAGGTCGATAAATGATAAATACTTGAACTACCTTTCTACGAGCAGTGTCGGGTATATATGACTCAGAAAGACGCATTGAAGTCATTAAAAATACAACTTTTAACACGATGTTTGGGCCCCAAACAAAAAAGAGCCATTTGCACGGCATGGAACAGAAAGGAGCGTCTCGTTTTAGTCTAGTCCCGGCTTATCGTATAATTAAAGAGCGTTTGTTTAACTTCTGTAAAATGACTGTTATTTAGAGCTTAATTATGAAGCCCGGTATAACAATAGTTCGTGTCTTTGTCAACCTGTATTTCCTTGCAAATTATACGTGGACAGAAATAGAAGCTCAAATGAGCCACGTTCGTTTGGCTTGCGTTTTTTTTTTTGGGTCAAGGTAATTGAGTGATATGTTATACGATTACAACTGATGCTAAACAGAGATATGCCCAAATGAGTTAATTACTTAAGTTAATTACGGGTAGAATTCGCGCTAATTAACGACATTCCAGGAGCGTGAGCCGAATATGTCTCAATAAGTGGATGTATCCAATTACTCATCAGTTCGCTTCCATTCTGATCGATGTGTCATATCAGAGATCGATCAGGTAGACCCATAAACACTCTACTGATAACTCTATGTTTGACTAAATCTAATTCAGCGTGTATTCGACTAATTGAACATGCCAGGTTATCTTTCTTGGTTAATTGAGTGGGTATGCAAAGTTCTCTTTCTTTGTTAATTAAGTGCATGGGTACGCCAAAATATGGACACGCCCGATATAACTCTTTTCAATATGAAATATATTGTACTTCATTGGGGAAATGACATATATACAACCAGGTCAACGGGTTCTGACACTCACACATGAGTGGAAGGCGGGTATTGCACCATCAATAGTTGGGGAGCCCCGACCGACCTTAAGTCAACCGGCCGGCATTTCACCCTCTTCCTAGAATACACAAAACTCGTATTATAAACAAGATAAGTCTTCATCGCCGGTCCGCTTTCGGAATTGGAGGGGGCTTTGGTTCTTGCTACGGTGGCATGTAACCCATACACAGCAGGCAAACATCTACTTACTATTAAACACTCACAAACCCAAACCCAACAAACGCTCTTCAGCGGCATTATAGCATACAAACGTGGGTTGTAGGAGAGGGCTGACAGCGGCATTATAGCATACAAACGTGGGTTGTAGGAGAGGGCTGACAGCGGCATTATAGCATACAAACGTGGGTTGTAGGAGAGGGCTGACAGCGGCATTATAGCATACAAACGTGGGTTGTAGGAGAGGGCTGACAGCGGCATTATAGCATACACACGTGGATTGTAGGAGAGGGCTGACAGCGGCATTATAGCATACACACGTGGATTGTAGGAGAGGGCTGACAGCGGCATTATAGCATACACACGTGGATTGTAGGAGAGGGCTGACAGCGGCATTATAGCATACACACGTGGATTGTAGGAGAGGGCTGACAGCGGTATTATAACATACAAACGTGGGTTGTAGGAGAGGGCTGACAGCGGCATTATAGCATACAAACGTGGGTTGTAGGAGAGGGCTGACAGCGGCATTATAGCATACAAACGTGGGTTGTAGGAGAGGGCTGACAGCGGCATTATATCATACACACGTGGGTTGTAGGAGAGGGCTGACAGCGGCATTATAGCATACAAACGTGGGTTGTAGGAGAGGGCTGACAGCGGCATTATAGCATACACACGTGGATTGTAGGAGAGGGCTGACAGCGGCATTATAGCATACACACGTGGATTGTAGGAGAGGGCTGACAGCGGCATTATAGCATACACACGTGGATTGTAGGAGAGGGCTGACAGCGGCATTATAGCATACACACGTGGATTGTAGGAGAGGGCTGACAGCGGCATTATAGCATACACACGTGGATTGTAGGAGAGGGCTGACAGCGGTATTATAGCATACAAACGTGGGTTGTAGGAGAGGGCTGACCGCGGCATTATAGCATACAAACGTGGGTTGTAGGAGAGGGCTGACAGCGGCATTATAGCATACAAACGTGGGTTGTAGGAGAGGGCTGACAGCGGCATTATATCATACACACGTGGGTTGTAGGAGAGGGCTGACAGCGGCATTATAGCATATAAACGTGGGTTGTAGGAGAGGGCTGACAGCGGCATTATAGCATACAAACGTGGGTTGTAGGAGAGGGCTGACAGCGGCATTATAGCATACAAACGTGGGTTGTAGGAGAGGGCTGACAGCGGCATTATAGCATACAAACGTGGGTTGTAGGAGAGGGCTGACAGCCACGTGGGATGTAGGAGAGGGCTGATAGCCACGTGGGTTGTAGGAGAGGGCTGACAGCCCTTTCAAATCTTCCCGGGGATCATCCCAAACTCCAAACTCCGTTTTATTAAATGACACATAGAGCTATTTGTGTACCCAGGGAATTAAGTTCGTAGTGAGCTTCAGCATAATACGTTGCTCTCATCCTTTCTCTTTTTAAACAGTTCTTGTGTTATGATGGAACAGAACGATGGCATAACACATCTGTATATAAATCGATGTTTCTTCCATTTTGGATAACGCTTATAAGGGAGAAAATTCACTTTTTAAAGCTAATACGTCGAAACATTGTGTTTTTCGGATATTACTATATACCTTTATGAACCCCGTATAGTCCGCTCTTGGTAGTATTTTCTCAATGACTGTATAATTATAACCTACATGTTGATGCTTTCACATTTTCGCGCACAATCCAGTCGATTCAACTATATAGTTTGAAATATTATATTCTGTATATTTCCAGAGAAGCTTGAGTTATTTAGTGAAATAACATGCAGTTCTTGCAGGGGGGGGGGGGGTGAAGAAATTTTTTGCATACACAGGGCAGCAGCACCACCACTCCCGATACCCACCACCCCACTTCGTTGAAACAAATATTTTTTCCGCCCAGGTATTTGGGCCCAACCCCAAATATTATAATGTTCCATTCCCTAACTCATATTTAATAGTGATTTTCAAAAGAGGAAGTTTTAACACGTTTTGAATATAAATAATGCTGTCAGCCCAGGGGGGGGGGGGGTTGCGGGTACGTATGCCGTGGTGGGTGGTGGTCGATGGGACCAACAAACAATTTTTTCCGCAACTCAAATTTTTTTCCTGCAAGTCTTTTTGACTGTTTTTGCAATGAGTCCAGTTCTAATTATGATACCATTATATCGCTTAAAAACACTGATATTCTCCTGTGGAGCACTGGTATTCTGACGTTCACACTGGTATTCCGCGATCCGATTGGACAGTGTGAAACAGTATTATTTTTAACATATATTGTGGGAACCCTGAGATAGAGACATAAATCTGAAATATTTGCCAGGTTCAGCCATATGTACTGTAACTTGTAACGTGTGTTGCCATCTTCAGCGGAGGTCACCTAACTCACGTGATCATTTAGCCTACACCTACACGGTCAAACCGTTTAAACATTTCGTTACCAACGTGTAGGGTACGGAACTTGTAGCAAAGATGCAGTGTGACAATGACATTTGCCTGATCGGGATCGGCTTATTTAGCTTGAAGCATATTCAGCGTGTCGGTGCTCGCAGCTTGTGACTACCGATTGTTGTTTACACGTGTTCATATACAAGTTTGGCAGATATCTATAAACGTGTAGGTTTAGCGCCGTAAAATCACATGACTTTTCCCGCCAAGATCATAACACACGTTACAAGTTAGACGTACGCATGGCTAAGCATGGCTATTATCGTCAACTTTTAGACGAGACTCCAGGGGGAGGTCACTTTCGCTCTATTATGAATAATGTTCCAGGAAAGAGACGCATACGGACTTATATAAGGGTGTCACCCCTACCCAGTGAATCATGAATACAAGTTAACCGATGGGGACCAGTTAACAGATAGGGGTGAATCCTGAATACCAGTAAACAGATAGGGTGAATCACGAATATCAGTTAACATATATAGGGGTGAATCATGAATACCAATTAACATATAAGGGTGAATCCTGAATACAGTTAACAGAGATGGGTGAATCCTGAATACCATTTAACAAAGAGAGGGAGTGAATCATGAATACCAGTTAACAGAGAGGGAGTGAATCCTGAATACCATTTAACAAAGAGAGGGAGTGAATCGTGAATACCAGTTAACAGAGAGGGGTGAATCCTGAATACCATTTAACAAAGAGAGGGAGTGAATCATGAATACCAGTTAACAGAGAGGGGTGAATCATGAATACCAGTTAACAGAGATGGGTGAATCCTGAATACCAGTTATCAGATAGGGGTGAATCGTGAATACCAGTTAGCAGACAGGGGGTTAATCCCGAATACCATGCTGTTAACAGAGACGTGTGAATCGTGAATACCAGGGGTAACGCAGAGGGGTGAATCGTGAATATCAATTAACAGAGAGAGTTGAATTATAAATACCAGTTAACAGAGAGGGGTGAATCCTGAATACAATTTAACATTGAGGGGACTGAGGGGTGAATCATGAATGCCAGTTGACAGAGAGGGGTGAATCATGAATACCAGTTAATAGAGGGGTGAATCATGAATAATAGTCAAGGGTGAATTGTTCCAATGTACCGATTAAGAAAATATAGAATACAGGTCATGGTTATTTCACACTAATATGATAAAATTTTGCACACAATTGCCTAAATAAATGATGTTCATAACTTCAGCACAGTCAAGCTATGTCAGCATGAATTTACATTAAAATATATCATTTTCACTAAGAAATAATAAACATTTCAAGTTGATGATATAAATGCGAACCAGCCTTGTTGTTGAATCATTAATACCGTTTAAAATTGGCATATGAATCCCGAGTACCAGTTAGCAGAGGGGTACGAATCCAGCGTACCACTTCAAAATCACCCTAACTTATGCTTAGTAAATTTGCTCCATGCAGTGCTCTTATACTTTTAGCATTGTTTGGTGACTGTTTTAAGTCAGGGAACATACGTGATAATTTGCACGAAAATGGCTGCAAGATATTACGCATGCATGGATAACGCAAAAAAAAACCCGGATGTATAATATATTAGGTTTTAAAGGTACTCAACCCGATAAAACTCCTCTCAATTACTATTTCAATGGCTTCGGTGGTCAAAAATATTTGATTCGAGTCGAGGAAGTCACCCATCAAAGCTCAGATTTGTTAGATATCGATTTTAGAAATCTATTATTTTTCATTATCGGGAATACTATCTGGCCCAGAACTCAGTCAAAATTGCGTTAAAATTACCACTTGATTTTAGAGTTATTCATCCTTGTCTGTTTGAATAGATTTGGAGTACACATCCAGAGCAAATTACGGCAGTTATTAGTACTCATCTCGAGAACATAACAAATTTGAAAAATCAATATCTAATAACTCTGAGCTTTGTTTGATGGGTTCCTCGACTCGAATCAAATATTTTTTACCCCCAAACCCAAAGAAATAGTAATATAGGACCCTCTGATCGGATTGTTGTTGTTGGAATCTGTTGAGATGGGGGACCCTCTTTACGGGTTGAGTACCTTTAATGGGAGATTGGCGTTCAAATTTCACAATCTCGAAACAGATACACAATGAGAATTAACGCTCCTAAATTACTATTTATTTGGCTTTGGGGGTAAAAAATATTTGATTCCAGTCGAGGAAACTACCCATCAAAGCTCAGAGTTATCAGATATCGAATTTGAAATCTTTTATTTTTCACCACCTGGAATATTTGGCTGCCTATAGCAAATATTCGACGAGCCGACCGACATATTCTTGATAACAAATTACGTTGAACAAAATGTTGATAATATAACACGTTTTGGAAAATTTTATACCAGAGTTGTAGTTATTGCATTATTTGTTGGTAATTAATCCATTCTGATAGCTAAAGCACCTTTTGAAGAAATGTTGTTGCTGCTGTTGCTGTTGCTGTTGTTGTTGTTGGAATCAGATGATGATACGGAGACGATTGCATGGGATTGTCTACCTTTAAAGATACGGGCGGCGTTGGCGGTGGGTATGCTGTTAAAATATTCACCTCCGTCAAAAACCGTCATAAACAGAAAGAATAGAATAATATAGACAGACTTTGTTCTTAAATACCAATCAGAAATATGGCATAAACAGTATGTTATTGTCAAATGTTTTTCCTTTGTTATGTAAACAAAAGCAAAAAAACGTTACGTTTCAGGCTTTTGTTTAGATCCGGATATGGAAACATAAAGAGCGTTATTTGTTACTGTTTTCCTGATATGGAAATAATAAAGAGCGTTTATATCATTTTTGTGTGATTAACCAATATGATTGCTCTGTGTTATGTAAACAGAAGCACAATTTATGTAACACGAGCAGGCTCTTGTTTACGTACACCACCGTACGTCTTGACGACAATATACTATTATGTTTGGCATATGAAAAATATATATATATATTTTAACATCCCTTCTGTTGATGGCGATTTCAACAAATGTGAATATTTCTGCAACGAACGCCGCCCGTGCCTTTAAATGATCTTAAATTAGAACATGAGTCCAATTGAACTAGCTACAATTTTCATGCAGATAACGATTCCTCCCAATTACCGACCCGTAGCCAACCCCAGGAGATCTACTCAAACGTAGGATTGGACACCCCACCTGGAAATAATCGACTTCAAATGCATATTTGTATTAATAAAGCCATTTGTTATGCAAATTTTACACAGTGAATCATTAAAAGGAGCTCATTCGCTATCTTGTTGTAGTTGAGCTATTTATATTGGTAAAGAAAGCGACGTGAAATATCCTGTCGCCATTTTCGAGAATCTTTTGACAAATATAGGTTCCCTTACCCTGTGTTTCCCCGATATATGATCTGACCAAATACAGTAAAGCTCAAAGTAATCGACTTCTTAACCACAGCATAATTATGGGTAGCTTTCCGATGAATGGCAACAAGCCATATTTCCGACTAAATCCTGAAAAGTTACCCATAATTCTGCTGTGGTTAAGCATTACTGTACGTATATCAGGCTAACAACATCGTAGTATGGGTGGCATATTTTTAGTCGATTATATAAACTAAATACTTATTTTACACTAAAATGCTTTACGTTATCGAGAGTTAACTGCTGTTTTTAGTTTTCCACAGAATCGACACAAACGTTCCTTATTTTCGCCTTATCGGGAATATGCTGACACTATAACACTCTTTATTATTCCACACTGAATGAAAACAAAAGAGATCCGTTTTTCTTTGGAGGCGATATGTAAACTCTATATAATCATAGTTATCACACGCTTGTTCCTAGAAGTACAGTGTTATTGCTGTTCCATATTTGAAAATCCGTATGGAACGTATGTATACGTTCCATACGCATCTCGTTGACGTAAAATGACGTACATGACGTTCGCCTCAACCATGAAACTGGAACTATTTAAATAAAAGAATCATCAGACATGACAAACACGCCCTGTATGAGCCTAAATAAACATAATCCTGTATATTTAATGCACGGATTCTAGGACGCGAAGCGTGTAATAAACACAAAACGACACGATGTGTAAATGGGTTTGTCGATACGGCACTTGTGCTGTCGCGGAAGGATATTACTCGAGACGCAAGCGCCTCTCGTTCTATCCATCCGCGACAGCACGAGTGCCGTATCGACAAACCCATTTACACATCGTGTCGTTCTGTGTATTTTTATTGCACGTATTTATTGATTCCCAAAACCGGACCATAATATTAAAAACGAGCCAGCAGTCCTATACAACTAAAGGCTGGGCCGTGGCGAAATGCGGTGGGGTCGGACTGGAGCAAATTTACAAAGCATAAGTTCGCATGCGTCTCTTTTTGTTTTGTTTAAAGATGCATAATCCGATAAAGCGCCCCTCAATTACTATCTGTTTTGGATTCGGGGGGGGTAAAAAAATATTTGATTTGAGTCGAGGAACCCACCTATCAAAGCTCATAGTTATTAGATATCGATTTTTGAAATCTTATTATTTTCACCATCGAGACTAATAGTGGCCCAGTAAAAAGTCGACGAGCCGACGGTCTTGGACCAAATTGCGGACGAAGATGGATAACTCTACAATCAAGAGGCTTTGTGTTGATAATAATGCCAAATTTTATCGAACAACATGTTGATAAATAACACGTTTCGGGCAATTTTATACTATAGTTGACAGTGGTTATTATTTTTGGGCAATTAATAGATTCTGATAACTGAAGCGGCATTTCTGAAAATTTTGTTGTTGTTGTTGTTGGAATCTGATTATATGGGGACCATCGAATCGGATTGAGTACCTTTAAACATACTTTATTCCAACACATAAGGGGTAACATATTCAGACAGAGTATATAGTTGGCATAAAATTATGTTGCTGTATCATATCGGAGATTTTGAGGCATGTTATATCGGTTAGTTTAGATTATGGTCGTTCCGCCAACTTAGGAAGATGATACCCAATATTCCTAAGATTGTAATGTGCATACAATATATTGGTACCATGTGATCACATGAATACCTCACTATATAAAGCGGCATGGCACCAATATTAACTTGTATCTGGTCATTGATATTTGGTTGGGTATTTGGTGGCTGATTGACTACGTTTCTCTTGTCTGGAATACATTGATCTCAAAAGCGCGAAAGTGACATCGCCAACCCCCAAATTTGGTTTTAAAAAAACAGTTCATGCCCCACACGACATTTTGTTGGAAATTTTACACCACATCTATATAGGTTGAAATAATTCTCATATGATTTTCCAACCAATGTTTAGTGTGGATTTATTTTTATTTGTAGACCAACGGTAGAAAAGTTTTCTATATTGAGCAGTATTTAGTCGAAATGTTGGTCTGCAAAAGTTCACAGAAAAACTTATTCAAGACATAGCATTTTAGCATGTATCAATCAACAGCGTTTCTTGCCATTCTATTAACCCTTTACCCAACAGAACGGCCCTGTGCCAATGCATTCTCTTATATATGCGAGTCGACCATAGGTCGCCTCGCATATATAAGAGAATGCATTGGCTTAACTCATTAAAAATTATAAAATTGTTAAAGAAAAAATAGTAAAAAGTGTTAAAAAAAGTTTTTTTTTAGGCCAATGCATTCTCTTATATATGCGAGGCGACCTATGGTCGACTCGCATATATAAGAGAATGCATTGGCACAGGGCATAACTGTAACCATCACAATGTGGTCAATGAGCCGGTTCCAATGATATCCATATTTGTATGGTTTTATTGAGACAGACCCAAGATAATTTAGGCTGTTGCAGCTTTATTTGGCCGGTTTTGGCCGGTTTGTTGGGTAAAGGGTTAATGCTAGGGACATTGAAGAACATGAAGCCTATATATTGACATCTCGTACCCCTCCCTCACGTACATGTATGGTTTTGGTGTTCAGACATGCCTGGTATGAAATTAATTATTGGTGATATAATAATTTTATTATCTAGAGATAATTGTTTTTCTTTTGAAAATATATTTTTGACTAGCCATTGTTATACAATTTATGTTGCCATGGAATAAATTTCCTAATTTCGTTGCAATTTCTTCCTAATTATCTTGCAAATTGGCAACAAGATGAAGATAATTATAATCTATATGGTCAAAAAATTGCTGGCAGTGTTATGTTATGTTCTGTATGCATGGTCGACGAGGACGGTTAACTATTATATATTTTGGAACTTCTGTCTGTCTGTCTGTCTGTCTGTGTGTATGTGTGTTATAGACTCGAAAACTGCTAAACCGATCCGACTCGAATTTGGTATGTAGGCCTACTATGATACCGGGAACACTATGGGCGGGTCCAATTTCACGTGCGACCGTGTCCTTAACCTTGACCTCGTTCATATACGCTCATGTAGGCATATTTCTGGACCTCGACTGATCCGACTCAAATTTGGTATGTTGGCCTACTTTTATCCCGGGAACAATATGGGCGGGTCCAATTTCACGTGCGACTGTGTCCTTGACCTTGACATCGCTCATATACGCATGTTTCTGGACCTCGACCGATCCGACTCAAATTTGGTAAGTAGGCCTACGTTGATCCCGGGAACAATATGGGTGTGTCAAATTTCACGTGCGACCGTGTCCTTGACCTTGACCTCGCTCACATACGCTCATATAGGCATGATTCTGGACCGATCGAACAATAGTTTTTTTTTCTCCTAATACTTTTCAACGTTGTTTCCTAAATAGCCCGGATGCAGTCGGGCATATCATCTAGTGTATATTAAAATATGAGAGGGCTGATCATATACTTTTGGGTCACCCCTGTCAATATGTCGGTTATTTAATAGACCTGGCCGAACCAATAACATGTTCAATATTGCATGGGTTTCCGGATGGCGATCAACTTCAGTCCTGCACACACTCAATCATCGACGGGTATACATGACAACCACGTTATCTCGAGTACTTAATTGCGGTCGGTGTGTTATGAATAATGGAGCCACCATCGATCGCCATTCCTGATTACGACAACATATTTACAGTAAACATCCCTGGTTAAGGTCTTGAGGGGCTTTACAGGGACCTATAGCACTCGCAGTCGGTAAAAGTGCAACACAATTAACATTATATAAAAACAGCACCACTAAGAAATACAAGGATAAATATATAAACTTTGTTGTTATATTCATTATTAATTGTTCTCCAATAACGAAATTTTGCGTGATGAAACCATTGTTATGTAAGCAGAACTGTTACATTGATCAGTCAACTAACAATGGTAACCGTGTAGTAAGTTCAAATAGTTATGTCTGTATGTGATTTTCAGAATATTTTTCAATGTTTAACCCTTTAATTGCTGGAGCTTCCTAAATATATACGAAAACCCTGTGCAAATGCATTCTCTTATATATACGAGTCGACCATAGCTCGCCTCGCATATATAAGAGAATGCATTGGCCTAACAATATTTACCTTGATATTGTAAGCCAGTGTTTCTCTTATATAAGCGAGGCGACCTATGGTCGACTCGCATATATAAGAGAATGCACTGGCATATGGTCGTTAATGCTGCACCAGCGCAGCTCCCGACATGAAAGGGTTATTTGGTGTCCGTTCACACACTCGCAAGTTTACAAGGTATTTCAGAATCAGAATCAGAATTTTTAATCTCAAATCGCCGGACGTGTCCGGTATAACAGAGTGTAGTTATGAATACACGTCAATATATACAAATAGATGGTAATGCTGTTGAAAGCAATATATATAGTTCAATAATCATGTGCACGTTCGGGAAGGGTGGGATGTGGGCGTACGTGAGGTGATTTAGTTGGGGTGGGTGCTTCAAGGTTCGCGTGGTTATGCCACAGGGGGCTCCATTAGGCGGAGGGCGTCTCGGATGAACATACTAAGATTGGTGAGGGTTCTTTTATTTGTGCACGTGAAGAGGGCATTGAGTTTGTGGGCATTTGGACGCGTGTAGTAGTATGATTTAAGATATTTTCGTCTCAAATCGCACAGTTTTTCACATGTGAGTATGATATGGTATTCATCACCAAGTTCAACGTCGCACAGCGTGCATTTTCGATCGGAGTAGTCTTTTTTTGCCCACGATCCGGATTCGATCGGTAAGTTATGATTTCTTGTACGAAATTTAATCGCAGGTATTTCGTGGTACAAAACCATATGGCGCCAGAACATATGCATGTAAAAGCATCTGTACCAGAGCTTCCTACATAGGAATTAACCCTTTGATGACTGGGGCGTCCTGAATTTTTACGAAAACCCTGTGCCAATGCATTCTCTTATATATACGAGTCGACCATAGGTCGCCTCGCATATATAAGAGAATGCATTGGCCTAACAATATTAACCTTGATCTTGTAAGCCATTGCATTCTCTTATATATGCGAGGCGACCTATGGTCGATTCGCATATATAAGCGAATGCCCTGGCACATGGTATTCAATGCTGCGCCAGCGCAGCTCCGGTCATGAAAGTGTTAAGCTATATGGAGTTCCAACAGTTTGCAAGGTATGTATTGCAGGCATTTCGTCGTAGCGATGCTGTCGAAATTCGCCCGTAAATAGCATGCAATTATCCCCCAAAAATAAATTATACAGGTATCTGAGGGGAAATGTCTACACATAACGGGGGGGGGGGGGTCGGAAAAAAAATTCAGGCACGTATGGCATTTTTTCCCTTTCGATCATTTTTTGTACCCACCCACCCCCACCGCCAATTTTTTTTCCGTTTTCGGCAGTTTTTTCCGACCATTTTTTGACACCCACCCCCCTTTTAACACTAAAACAGATATTTGCGGGGGGAAATTCACTGTAAACAGCTGTATATGAATTTCTGTGCATACTATTCATCATGGGTGTTATCATGGACATGTAAATAGGAATGAGTCATTTTGAGGTCATTCGTCCAAAACAACATGGCTGCCAGCGGCCATCTTGGATTTCAAAATTTGCAACAAATACAACACGATAACTGCCTGCAGTCAGTTTACCAGTTATAATTACATTATTTCTCTCATTCAAAGTGGGTTTGAAGCCCAACTCATTGTCAAAATACTAAATAATAATAAAAAAAATTCACCCCCCCCTGCACATAATGGCTTTTCCTTGAGTTGTTCAGATTGTCCTAACACTGCGAATATGTGAGAACTTTAGAACAAATAAGGTACTTTTTCTGAACAGCATCAGTTTGTCGTAACAGCATCATATCAACTCAGCAGGACCCACCAGCATCATAGCACATTAGCAGGACCACTTGGATTGGGAAGTATAGGTTTTTCGACAATATTCCTCATTGGCGACACCTGAACGCCTTACCCCCCCCCCCCCCCCCATCCGATATATGTGTGTGAAATTAGAGTATGGGGGCGAATATATATAGGAGGGTGTCACCCCCTCCCCTCTTTTTATACGTATGATTCAGACCATTTCCAGGAAGTAGACCCCGACAGATAGTTTTCGCGGCTGGCTCAACCAATTTCGTGGCTGGTCTGCTGTCTAAGCTCAGTCGCGACGTTCGTGGTTGACGAAATATGGTGGATCGGCCGGCTTAGACGTTATCATTCAGCGTATTTTCGTTTCCGAAATGTCCCTAATCCCCCGTTATAGAGCCCGTTTGTTTTAGTGTTTGTGATGAACCTGTAGAATACCAGAGCACGTGTGCTCTTTTGGTGTTGGGCTTTTCCATTATGGCAAAAATAGTTCAAAATACGCGAAGGACTGGAATGGATGTACTATGTATAGTTTCCCTTGTAATTGGTATAAGTTACATTTGGGACTTCTGTTCATTTCAGACTGCTATCATCACTGGCATCTGGCGATAATACATGCATCATTATTGTCGAAATTCGCATATATAAGCGAATGCACTGGCACATGGTATTTAATGCTGTGCCAGCGCAGCTCCGGTCATGAAAGTGTTAAGCTATATGGAGTTCCAACAGTTTGCAAGGTATGTATTGCAGGCATTTCGTCGTAGCGATGCTGTCGAAATTCGCCCGTAAATAGCATGCAATTATCCCCAAAAAGAATTAAATTATACAGGTATTTGAAGGGAAATGTCTACACATAATGCCTTTCCTTGGTTTGTTCAGATTTTCCTAACACTGCGAATATATGAGAACTTTAGACCAAATAAGGTACTTTTTTCTGAACGGCATCAGTTTGTCGTAACAGCATCATAGTAACTCAGCATGACCCACCAGCATCATAGCACATTAGCAGGACCACTTGGATTGGGTGTGTGTGTTTACGCTACCGAAATATTCAGTGGATCGAAACATCCGTGATGGAACATGAGGTTATATTGTCACTGAAGGTCGCAGCTCGATCTCAAAACATTTTAATAGCTCTATCGACCCGCGAAGTGTTGGTATGTTGTTTCATGCTGCATTATTGCACATTTAACAAAATACCCGAAGGATTAGCTGTAAATAAACTGGGCTGCTCGTCAAACCAGAAACGATGGTTCTACCCGGAAGAAATATGAGGGTTTTAAGTGCAATGCATGTATGAAGCAGCAATACATCCTCTGTGTCTAAAATGCACTAAAATTCGCTCTGAGCAAACATTTTTACAGCTATTTTAAAAATGCCCATTTTCCGGCCATGGGAAGTAGGTTTTTCGACAATATCGCTCATCGGCATCACCAGAACGCCTTACTCCCCCATCCGATCTATACCAGTGTGTGTGAAATTAGAGTATGGAAGCGAATATATATAGGACGGTATATATAGGAGGGTGTAACCCCCCCCCCTCTTTTTGTACGTGGGATTTAGGCCATTTCCAGGAACATGCAGGAAGTAAGCAGGACAAAAGAAGAGATAGGGAGTATAGGGAGCATTTATCAATCCAAGATTAACACAAAAATCAATTTAAATGTCATGATTCGCCACAAATACACATAAATATATTGTCCAGATGAATCGATCACTGAAGCTGGAGACTATGGAGTATTGATTGGTATTCACCGGACCAGGTTTGTAAGACTGACCACATTTTAATTGGTAGGAGATACTCATCACTGACTGTAAATTTCTCTTGCTGATTGGGTGTTATAAATATGTTATAAGCACCGCGTCCGATTTATAAGCGATATAAACACCCCGCGCGCCCTCTGTGCGCTTGTGCACCAT
Source organism: Siphonodentalium dalli (assembly GCA_032622095.1). Lineage (NCBI taxonomy): Eukaryota > Metazoa > Mollusca > Scaphopoda > Gadilida > Siphonodentaliidae > Siphonodentalium > Siphonodentalium dalli. The sequence continues at coordinate 64,064,321 of CP136065.1, read as the reverse complement.
GGTCTTTATTTTTATTTTAAAATCCACAAAATCATCCATAGGTAATACATCGAATTGAGAACGCTCTTTATTATTATTTAACGCTTTTGGGCGGTGGATGCATTCCAATGATTAAAGGTACTCAATCCGATTCGGCGGTCCCCATATCATCAGATTCCAACAACAACAGCATTTTTAGCTCAACTTTACTTTGTAAAGTTTGAGCTATTGCCATGGCTTTGTCGTCCGTCGTCCGTGTGTGCGTGTGTGTGTGTGCGTGTGTGCGTGTGTACGGGCGGCGTCAACAATAGAGGCTACAGGTCGTACCTTTGATCGGATCATTATGAAATTTGTCATAGCTGTTGACATCAACATTTGTACCGGAATGATTCATTTTGGGGTCATACGGAAAAAAAACATGGCCGCCAGTGGCCATCTTAGATTTCAAAATTCAATCCATTAGCACGGGCTACAGGCCGTACTGTTCATCTGATCGTCATGAAATTTGTCATGGATGTTAATATTGACATGTAGATGGGAACGAGTAATTTTGAGGTCATTCGGCCAAAAAACATGGCCGCCAGCAGCCATCTTCGATTTTACTCTTTGCATGACTAAATCCTTTAGCACGGGCTACAGGTCGTACCTTTAGTCAGATCGTCATAAAATTTGTCATGGATGTTAACAATGACATGTAGATGGGAACGAGTCATTTTTGGGTTATTCGGGCAAAAAACATGGCCGCCAGCAGCCATCTTGGATTTTACTCTTTGTATGACTAAATCCTTTAGCACGGGCTACAGGTCGTACCTTTAGTCTGATAATCATGAAATTTATCATGGCTGTTGAAATTGGAATGTAGATGGGAACGAGTCATTTTGGGGTCATTCGGACAAAAAACATGGCCGCCAGTGGCCATCTTTGTTTTCAAAATTCAATCCATTAGCACGGGCCACAGGTCGCACTGTTCGTCTGATCATCATGAAATTTGTCATGGATGTTAATATTGACATGTAGATGGGAACGAGTAATTTTGGGGTCATTCGGCCCAAAAACATGGCCGCCGGCAGCCATCTTGGATTTTACTCTTTGTATGACTAAATTCTTTAACACGGGCTACAGGTCGTACCTTTAGTCTGATCATCATAAAATTTGTCATGGATGTTAACAATGACATGTAGATTGGAACGAGTCATTTTGGAGTCAATCGGCCAAAAAACATGGCCGCCAGCAGCCGTCTTGGATTTTACTCTTTGCATGACTAAATCCTTTAGCACGGGCTACAGGTCCTACTTTTAGTCTGATCATCATAAAATTTGTCAAGAATGTTAATAATCACATGTAGATGGGAACGAGTCATTTTGGGGTCATTCGGCCAAAAAACATGGCCGTCAGCAGCCATCTTGGATTTTACTCTTTGTATGACTAAATCCTTTAGCACGGGCTACAGGTCGTACCTTTAGTCTGATCATTATAAAATTTGTCATGGCTGTTGATATTGGAATGTAGATGGGAACGAGTCATTTTGGGGTCATTCGGACAAAAAACATGGCCGCCAGCGGCCATCTTGGATTTCAAAATTTAATCCATTAGCACGGGCCACAGGTCGTACTGATTGTCTGATCATCATGAAATTTGTCATGGATGATAATATTTACATGTAGATGGGAACGAGTAATTTTGGGGTCATTCGGCCAAAAAACATGGCCACCAGCAGCCATCTTAGATTTTACTCTTTGTATGACTAAATTCTTTATCACGGGCTGCAGATCGTACCTTTAGTCTGATCATCATAAAATTTGTCATGGATGTTAACAATGACATGTAGATGGGAACGAGTAATTTTGGGGTCAATCGGCCAAAAAACATGGTCGCCAGCAGCCATCTTGGATTTTACTCTTTGTATGACTAAATCCTTTAGCACGGGCTACAGGTTGTATCTTTAGTCTGATCATCATAAAAATTTTCATGAATGTTAATAATGACATGAAGATGGGAACGAGTCATTTTGGGGTCATTCGGCCAAAAAAGATGGCCGCCAGCAGCCATCTTGGATTTTACTCTTTGTATGACTAAATCCTTTAGCACGGGCTACAGGTCGTACCTTTAGTCTGATCATCATAAATTTTTCATGGCTGTTGAAATTGGAATGTAAATGGGAACGAGTCATTTTGGGGTCATTCGGACAAAAAACATGGCCGCCAGCGGCCATCTTGGATTTCAAAATTTAATCCATTAGCACGGGCCACAGGTCGTACTATTCGTCTGATCATCATGAAATTTGTCCTGGATGTTAATGTTGATATGTAGATGGGAACGAGTAATTTTGGGGTCATTTGGCGAAAAAACGTGGCCGCCAGCAGCCATCTTGGATTTTACTCTTTGTATGACTAAATTATTTAGCACGGGCTACAGGTCGTACCTTTGGTCTGATCATCATAAAATTTGTCATGGATGTTAACAATGACATGTAGATTGGAACGAGTCATTTTGGGGTCAATCGGCCAAAAAACATGGCCACCAGCAGCCATCTTGGATTTTACTCTTTGTATGACTAAATTCTTTAGCATGGGCTACAGGTCGTACCTTTAGTCTGATCGTCATAAAATTTGTCATTGATGTTAACGATGACATGTAGATGGGAACGACTCATTTTGGGGTCATTCGGCCGAAAACATGGCCGCCAGCAGCCATCTTGGATTTTACTTTTCTCTTCATGTCTATAAACTAGTATTAGACATTCAACTTTCCACATTCCTAATCGCTCCATTGACTGTAATATATTAAATTATTCCCTTTCCAAGTTGAGCTACAGTGTCATTGACACTTTCATTTGAAATTCCGCTTCAGTTATCAGAATCGATTAATTGCCCAAAAATAATGCTAACCACAGTCAACTATAGTATAAAATTGCCCAAAGCCTGTTATTTATCAACGTTTTGTTCAACGAAATTTTGCCGGTTGTCAAATATCTGACACAAAAAGGCCACTAGATTTTAGAATTATCGATCTTCATCCGCTATCTGGTCAGGTAAGTTCTTCTCGTCGACAGTTTACTGGGCCACTTAAAATTAAAATAACAGATTTCAAACATCGATATCTGATCACTCCTAGCTTTGATGGGTGGGTTCCTCGACTCGAATCAAATATTTTTTACCCCCGAAGCCAAGGAAATAGTAATTTGCGAGTGTTACTTCGGATTGAGTACCTTTAATGGACTTATGTGTCCAATCTACTCATGCTCTGGTATATAACACATATACGTATTTATCAGAAAGAAGTTTTTATGTTCGCAAATAAGCGATAGAAACGCTCTTTATGACATGGGGATAATGCTGAATGCAAGTGGATGATGCTGAATGTATTTTCAACTTTCTTTTTTTCGAGATGAAATCTGGCTTGAGAATTTTGACTAATTTAAAGTTCTTTTAACATTTTATATACCAAATAATCATTGATGAGTAGTTATCCCATATGAAAAGTTCAGATAGTAAGTTTAACCATTCCTATACTAAAGCGTCATTGACGAGTAGTTATGCCATAACATATGTTCAAATAATAAGTTTAACTCTTCCTATACTAAAGCGTCATTGATGAGTAGTTATCCCATAGGAAATGTTCAGATAATAAGTTTAATCATTTCTATGCTAAAGCATCATTGATGAGTAGTTATCCCAAAGGAAATGTTCAGATAATAAGTTTAACCCTTCCTATACTAAAGCGTCATTAGCATCCCTACAAAATGATTAAGAGACCATTCCGATGTACACTTTTTTAACTGACTGGGAGAATATATTTAGTATATTAAGATTAAAGTTCATTTAAAGATGTATCCCGGGATCTGGGTTCAATTTTACGAAACATAGCTGACTTATTATTTGGATTCTAGTTTATACAAAAACCGTGTATGGAAGGAGGTATGCTATATGAAAGATGCTAGTTTGTATGATATTGAATTTTAAATCCATTCATTTCATATCATTTCAATGTATTAGAGGGACCAAAAACTATTTGTTTAATGTTTCAATAACGAAACGATATTATTTAGTATTTATAAGTCCAGTTTATGTCATTTTTTGTTCCTACTTTTTTTTCAAAACAAAAACAAACAAAGCTGAAAACGATGTTAAATTAGATCTGTTTTGTTGTTGTTGTTGTTGTTGTTGTTGTTGTAACTGGGTGTCTGGAACCATGAATACATCTTTATCCTTTTTCACACTAAATAGATTCTCTCATCAGTTATAATATTATACATAGGAAGGTATATGCTTTATTTGGAGGGGTGTTCAGGATACAGACTGAATAATAAATTAATTCAAATTCGTTGGTGGGAAATGTTCAGATAATACGTTCAACAAACGTTTGTTGATCTTATTACGCTGAACATTTCCTAATAAGGGTACTACTCGTCAATGTGTGTTTAGAATAGAAAGGTTTAATATGAATTAATCTCTTACAGTGTATGGAATCTCCTCTTCTCGATCATCCTCTTCCATTTTGTGGTCATTGGTCAGCCAACTATATACCCACAAGAACGATAATCCGTAAAATCCTAACTATACTCAGATAAAATGTGAGCGCTCATCCATATTCCAAGAAGTCGAGTCGACACACCCTTCCCAGTACATTGTATAGTGTCCCTTATAAGGGTCACCATGTCATTCTAAAGAAGTTGACATAATTACTATTTTATTTTGCTCTTGTGCTTCGAATAATCAAACAAATATTTAGCCAAATGTGTTTGTACTATTTATAAGCGCGGTATTCACGATATAAAAGACTTGTAAATGGAACTACTAGTCTTATATACAACTGATTGCGCCCGAATGTCAAACGTTCATGCATGGGTTCGCAGGCCTGTTGTTGTCGTTTCAGTTGTGCTCGATTCGTGGTTGTCGTGTTTTCTAGCCCCAGGGGGCACACATTCGGCTGAATTAACTGCATTCTATACCATTTTCCATTACGAAATTTTCCAACCACAGTTAATGAGTAAACATATACACGGTGGGGAATCACGTGACACGGTGGGGAATCACGTGCATGGTTTCGAGTTGATGAGTATCGCGCATTCAAAAGGGCCGAGGCGATCGCAAACTCGACCAGAAACATGGTAAAAGGTAATATAATAAACTATAGGATAAGACATTTTACATAGCATTTTGGCAGCTACTATAGCATAAGCTATACTATTTCTCAGACAAGCTGCTAACTCATTTGTATCCAAATTCACAGTTGTTTGCTCTAACATTCTGACCAAAGTTGTCTATCGAATGATACTGGCAACTTTGGTCAGAATTTTATAACTACTGACTATTTCGGAACAAAATAAAGTATTAGCCTGAGAGAGAGATAGAGAGAGAGGGGGAGAGTATGTGAGAGAGAGAGAGAGAGAGAGAGAGAGAGAGAGAGATAGATAGATAGATAGAGAGAGAGAGAGAGAGAGAGAGAGAGAGAGAGAGAGAGAGAGAGAGAGAGAGAGAGAGAGAGAGAGAGAGAGAGAGAGAGAGAGAGAGAGATAGAGAGAGAGAGAGAGAGAGATAGAGAGAACCACCAAGGCAGTATATATGGAAGGAATGTACCGGTATTCATGTTGTCAAATAAGATAAAAGTTTCAATTCCAAATATGCCAATCAACGAATACCAAATTGCGTTTTGTGTGAAAACTCAGATGCACACTTCAGATAACGATAAAACAAATGATTTGAATATAATCAGCATAATCCATCGTCCAAGAAGGGACATTAATATAAACAAACGTATCATTGCTTTCGCTCTCTTTACTTCAAGATTTCGGCCCGATCTGGAACTTCATCAGGAAAATTTGATTTTTTTTTAAGAAGGTCCAGATCGGGCCTAAAGCTTGAAGTAAAGAGAGCGAATGCAATGATAGATTTGAATATGTTTGTTGCAGCGACTGCAATGAGCGTCATTATCATAAGTGGTTTTAGTAGTAATATTGGCAATCTTGATACAGATTGGAAAATAATCTGATTCTTCTTGAGAGAGCGGCCAAAGTTTCCACTGTAATAGTTTGCTTTGACTTTTTTGTTGATGTACGATGCAACATTAGCGAGATGTGGTCTTTTGATACAAAAAAATCTTATATCTTGACAACAAATTCAACGAAATAACTCTGGCAATAACTCGTAACAACAATTCTTTATGTGATTTATTCGCAGCATATTAGGTGGGCTAAGGATCGAGTTAAATGATTTTGTAAACTTAAATGTCTTGTATCATTTAATATATAATGTGTTTGTATCTTGTTATGATATGAATTGTGACCTGAATAAAAACTATTTAAAAAACAAATTATTTATTCTAAAAGAGTGCATGTATTTTTGCCTTTTTTCGGACATTAGTTTCACTTAAACGGACATGGCTCATTAGAGCTTCCAATTTTGTCTAAGTAATTTGGAAGGGGTATAAATAGGTTAACACATACACGAAACATTGATATACCGGCTTCGTATATTCTGAAAAATACTTGCCATGCTATTCTCAGCTGTTATAAATGTTTGACACAGAAGTGAAAACGCTTGTTATTTCAATACAATATCAGGAATAGACTAACACGGAATGCTTTTTTCTGTTCCATGCCGTACACATGGCTGTTGTTTGTTTGGAACCCAGACATCGTGTTCAACTTTGTATCTTTTATGACTTAAATGCGTCTTCATGTGTCATATAATGCCTGTAGAAAGGCAGTTGAAGTATTTATCGACATATTTCGATACCAAGAAAAATTTAAAAGTGAATAATATTATGTGTATTTTGGACCGTAAACCGCCATGTGGCTTTAAAGGCACGGGTGGTGTTCGTTGCAGACATATTTATATTTGTTCAAATCGACATCAACAGAAGGAACACCAAAATATATACAGTTCCGCTCATATGCCAAACAAAATCAGCGCGTAAATAATATATTGTCGCCAAGACGTACGATGGTGTACGTAAACTAGAGCCTTCTCGTGTTACAGAAGTTGTGCTTCTGTTTACAGAACACAGCACAATTATATTGGTTAATCACACAAAAATGATATAAACGCTCTTAATTATTTCCATATCAGGAAAACAGTAACAAATAACGCTCTTTATGTTTACCATATCCGGATCTAAACAAAAGCCAGGAAACGTAACGTTTTTTGCTTTTGTTTACATAACAAAGGGGAAAATTTATATAATAACATACTGTTTATGCCATATTTCTGATTGGAATAAGAACAAAGTCTGTCTATATCTTTCTATTCCTTCTGTTTATGGCGGTTTTTGACGGAGGTGAATATTTTAACAGGATACCCACCGCCAACGCCGCCCGTATCTTTAATAAACACCAGCCAAATTAAATATAAAAACAAGTTTTTTGTCACTTCTGACCAAAATTAACTTACGTCCTTTTGACTGCAAGGCCACAGTATATTTTCGCCAATTTAGAAAAGACACTATAGATATATACATCTTAGAGCTATTGGTGCCATTAAAGCGGCACTTATCTCTAACCCTTTACCCAACAGAAGGGCTCTGTGCCAATGCATTCTCTTATATATGCGAGTCGACCATAGGTCGCCTCGCATATATAAGAGAATGCATTGGCTTAACACATGAAAAATTGTTAAAGAATGTAAGAAAAAATGGTAAAAAGTGTTAAAAAATAGATTTTTTTAGGCCAATGCATTCTCTTATATATGCGAGGCGACCTATGGTCGACTCGCATATATAAGAGAATGCATTGGCACAGGGCATAACTGTAACTATCACAATGTGGTCAAGGAGCCGGTTCCAATGATATCCATATTTGTATGGTTCTATTGAGACAGACCGAAGATATTTTAGGCTGTTGAAGCTTTATTTGGCCGGTTTGTTGGGTAAAGGGCTAATGGCCAAACGTAATACTGTAGGGAGATTCACATTGATCTAACTTCGCCCGTCAAGCGATATCAGACTTTAAGAAATTCATGTGTGATTTATCTTGATTTATCGAGTGATTATATACGATAATTCCACTATAGTGCATGAATTATGCCAATTTAACTAGCGCGTTTATATGTATTCATATGCGCTATCGAAAGTTATGCGTTATGGGTATAATGGCGGTTCAGATTTCTGAAAAATCAGATGTTTATAGTCGAATATTATAAGCAGAATAATCACTTGATTGAACTGGTGACGTGAAATAATTCATTCGAGGCAAGGACTATTTTCTAAAACACTCGAGCACAATGCACTCTTGTGTTTGTACCACGTCCCTGCCTCTCATGAATTATTTCACGTCACCAGTTCAATCAAGTACTTATTCTCTATATAATAGTACACACTGTGTGGAGGTAGATTGTGGCCAATGGTAGAACAACAATAGACTGGTGATAAACTCCGCATAACACCGAGTGTTATTGTTACGCACGTGCAGCGGTCTTATTTAAACTCTGCATAACATGGCGTGTGAATTGTTACGCACGTGTAGTGCCTTATGTAATACTGACCGTATGCTATGACACATTTCGTGTCTCACTGACAACTAACGAAATAGCTGTTTTATTTTCACCGACTTCGTTTGGAAACAGAACATAGGTGGCTGACTATACTGCGTAATATTTAAACAACTCCTGGTCGCGAATTAGGTAACGGGCATGTGTTCGTACGTGTGACGTCACACATAATTTACAGTATACCGTGCCGATGAAAGTTTCTAGCTTGTCAGACCGCTTTTTCAGGACGACGGGCGCCCAGCGCAGTGGTGTCGTCCTATATTTTGTATCGCTTTTCGGTTTCGCTTTTCGTTGATAGGCTCTCGTCGACGTCATGTATTCTCGCGAGAGATAGGACACACTATATCGAATATCCCAGTGGCGGTTCGTACCAACTTCGGGAGAAGCGTAACTGAATGGTTTTATCTTACTAGACAAATGTGTATCCAAACAACCGTTGCATAATACCAAATTCGAATAATTACAATTCTAATTGGAGCCTCTCCGATGAAACGACACTGGAATTCAACGAAGAACAAGGCGTTCCGATTCCACTATCCATTAGAAAATTATCATGCATTGCCAGGCCCAAATTATTTATATTTCTAACCGAATCATGCAGGACTGACAGGTCGTCCGATTTTTTCACATGGCGGAAGGTCATAATTTCTTGTTCGAGAAAAATATCACGTGAGTTCCGGCAGTGGTTGCACAAATGCGCGGAATCAGCAATGGACCAATGAAAGAAGTTCCGATATGTGATATAATGAACAATTGAAGAATATGCCTATTTATTTATTTATAAACAGTTATTATATATGGCGGGGTAATATGGACACTACGGGGAATATGGACCCCCATGATTCGGCCTGATGTGTTTGAGTTATGCATTTCGACATTCAGTATATCATGTGGAAATTGCAATTTCCACTAAAAATAGGACAAGGTATTCATCAGTTTACTAATTTTGAAAACAGGTATTAACTGAGAAATATGTTACCTGCAGTGCTTTTTCAACGTTACAAATTCCCCTATCGCGACATCAAAGAGTTCCCAGGTTTTGTACCGGTGGAATGTGATCTGTATTTAATTCGCGGGCGCAGCTCTATAGTGTAGAGATTCATGACAGTATCTAGTGCACAACCGACACCATTGTCACCGTTATGTTAAAAGCGTGTTGTCACGGTGATAGCAAAGAGGGTGACACAGTATCGGGAGACTTGAGTTAGATATAAAAGAATGCGTCATCACTGATGTCACACACCACGATTCCTCCAGTTACATAGATTCTTCTCGAGCTATTATACATACGTGTTGCCCCAAAACCTGTCAACAAGAGAACACGCTTCAACAAAGAGATCGAGATATATAATAAGAGGGAGATAACAAGAGAGAGCGAGAGAGTGTGTAAAAAGTGAGATGATATGGAGAGTGGGACAGAGAGATAGAGAGGACATAATGACCGAGAGAGATAGTGGTAAAAAGAGAGAGAGGTGAGAGAGAGAGAGAGAGCGAGAGAGCGGGAGAGAGGGTGAGAGAGGGGGAGAGGAGATGTAGCGAGAGCGAGAGAAAGACAAGATAATTCCCGAGGATGTGTGCATATGTATAATTAACTCTTCCATGACTGGAGCTTCCTGATTTTTTTCGAAAACCCCTGTACGGAGCCTCGCATATATAAGAGAATACATTGGCCTAACAATATTTACCTTGACCTTGTGAGCCAATGCATTCTCTTGTATATGCATGCATGGCTTCATATGGGAGGCTCGCATATATAAGAGAATGCACTGGTACATGACATTAAATGCTGTATCAGCGCAGCTCCCGTCACGAACCCGGAAAGGGTTGAGGGTGTGCATGCACATAATCTCACTTCCGTGAACTTTTCAGATTTCGGTGCCATATAATAACTTTGAATTTGAGAAACCAGCCAACAGACGAGTTTGCGTGGTGCCAGAAATCGATCACAACTCAGTTTGGTTTAATCACTTACTGTTGGACAACAAATGTTGGTGGATTGTACACTCTAATAACAATTGTGTATTAATTGTACACAATATGTCTTAAATTTTATCAGGAATTGTATGTGGTATTAAGTCGATATTTCAAAATGGCCGCCAAAATGGCCACCGGACACTAATATCTTCTTGATCCGTGTCTGCTGTTTGGAACTGGTTGAGCATTATGACTTTATTATGTATTTTATATTAACTGATCATTGAGGCAATGGAATAAGTAATTCTTAGGGTTCTAGCCCCTTCAGATCCCTCAAAAAAAATATTTTACAGAACAAGGGTAAAAATTTCACAAAAGATCACCATTGAGATTCTAGTCGTATTTCAACAAGAAATGAGCAAAATGTGTTATGTAAGTGATGCATACCATTATCCGTGAATATTCCAACTCATTGGAACCAAAATTGTGACTCACTTGGTTATTATGCATGTTAGGTAATCAACTGACAACGAAATATTATGTATGGTTGTCCCAGTTCCTTTTGGGGCATGACAAATTCATTTTAAAGTTGCAACATGGACTTTTGCCGAAAACCTCTTTTGGGATTCTGGCCATATTTTTGAAAGGAAATGGGCAGAACTTTGAAACGGAACTGAGATGAACCAGAATATGTCGATATCCTGGCCCATTAGGATCAACACTGATCAACTTGATACAAGATGATGTCAAGATGGCCGCCAGTGAGTTACTGCATGGTCTCATGTTGGTGAGGTGAATAGGTGGAGTTATTTTATGGTCATTAATGGTGTGAATAGGTATACAAGAAGTGACTATATGGCCATGAGTGGGTTGTCCATTGCGAGATGTATAGGTATATAAATAGTGGCTGTATGGTCGTTTGTGAGGTGAATATGTGGTGTGTGGATATAAGGAGAGTAGCTACATGGTCATCTCTGTGTTGTGTTTTATGGAGTGCCTATATGGTCATGGGTGGGATGTACAGGTGTACATTGTGTGGCTGTATGTATTGTCACAGGTGGGTGTATAAGTATACATGTGTTGTCTGTACGGTCACGGATGGGGTATATGGATTACTAGGGAGTGGTTGAATGGCTATGTGTAATGTGTATTGGTGTACATGGAATGGCAGTATGGTCATGATTTAACTGTATACATGCATGTTTGGGTATAGCTTGGTGGTTGCTGACGAGCATGTGGTATATATGGAGTGTCCTTGTGGTAGTGTTGGGATGTATACCTATATATGTCGTGAATGTATATTGTCATTGGTGGATGTATATGTATACAGGGAGTAGTTGTGTGATCATGGATGGCCTTTGTGGGTATACGGCGAGTAGCTGAATTGCCATGTGTGGGGTGTATATATGCAAGCCTGGAAGGTGTGTGTGTGGCCGTGTGTGGGGGGTTATGTGTACACATGGCAGGACTGTATGGTTATTGTGATGTGTATGTGTACACATGGAGTGACTCTATGGTCATGGGTGGGGTGTATATGTATATATAGAGTGGCTATATGACCAGGGTATGACGAATAGGTATACAGGGAGTGACTGTATGGTCAATGGTGAGGTGAATAGGTATACAATGAGTGTTCGCGCTGTCACTTGCCAAATTTGCCAATGGCAAATATAATTCACATTTGGCAAAACATATTTTCATTTGGCAAAAATTTTGGCAAGTCACCTTTGACTCAAGAATGTTTAATAATATTTGTCAACCAATAGCACCCATTGCAGGAAACTCTTTCATTAATGGTATTATTGGTGGTGATTTATAAGCAATTAAGCCGATATCGTTAGTATCGACGGGTGGAGGGTTTGCTGTCTGGTGGTGGTGGTGTTTACATAGCTAATCCTCTTTGTTTCGATGTGCCTTTCTGATGAAGAAACCCTTCTACAATTTCATTGCAATGCTGTTGGTTTGTTGTTCTATGATAAACCCAAGCATAGAGACGATAATTATTAATAATGAACTGCTTTCATATCGATATCAAAGGTCGCTCATGCAGCGATTGTCGAAATAATCAAAATAAAAGACACAACGGCGTAGAAACTGATAGCATTTGGCAACTTCTAACAACATTTGGCAACTATTATTTTCATTTGGCAAAATATTTAGCAGAAGTAAATTTCGGGCCAGCGCTGACCCTGGACCCATGGCTGTATGGTCATTTGTGATGTGTACGGATATACACAAGTGTGGCTGTATATGGTCATGGGTGAGTGGTATGTGTAAAACACATGTGGCTATATGACCATTGGTGAGGTGCACATGTACACTTGGGGGTGACTATATGTTCATGGGTGGGTGTATATGTATATCTTGAGCGGCTATTTCGCATATGTATGTGGCGAATGGATATACGGGGAGTGACCGTATCATCCGTATGGTCAATGGTGAGGTGAATGGGTTTATATATACTCGGAAATTTTGCAGAAAATAAGCACTCTTGTGTTTGACTTGTCATGCGTGTTGTCGTGAATATCATTCATGTGCGTTTAGACTTTTGTGCTGATAAAATAATCGGAGAACCAAATCACACCGTTTCGCAATACAGTTATTTGGTTCTTGTTTATTCCAAACTTAAGGTACGATATTGCACACATTTTGTTCGATATTTTGTGTGTTTAATAAGAGCAACATGCTCTGTTCCCTTAGAATATATATTAAAATCGCGGATGTCCACCAAATGTGGGTAAAATGTCGCCGGTAGCAGCGGTCTTACCGAGTCATCAAGGGGGTAAACCCTGCATGGAGTTTGACGAGGTGTCTCAAAACATACCTGCGCTAAAGATTTCCATATAGCTCTGAAAATATATGTTTTCTTTCTTATATTTATTCGATATATTTGAGATCGTTTCATTTGTACCGGCTCAATTTTTTTGTAGTCAGCAGTCGCGTAAAAATTGCAACTACAGACCATGAGAAGATAATCTAGAGCTCTCGTCGCTCTGAAACGTTTATGACACTACATAATTTTTATGATTAAAAGGACGAGAGCAGTGTATATACTAGAAAACCATAATCAGAAATGGTAACGCCCTCAAGATTATATTATTACGCATAAATATAAATTATAAAAAAAAATGTTAAATATATATTGGTTACATGAATGCACTGCCTCAGAATTCCGTTAAAACAACTAATACTTCAAATTATTACAAAAAACTACGCCTTATTACTGCAGGTTTCTAATTCACCACACCAGAAGTCTCTAAATGCGGATCAAAAATCGGAGTCATTGTGTTCCTGCTATAAATCGTGTCGTTATTTGTTTAAAATACGTACAATTGACATATACGCACCCGTTCCCTCATTAAAATCAACATATTTCGACCATTTTAGGGAAACTCCGCGAATTCAGGGACCTCCGCAAATAGACCTCCGCAAATAGGGACCTACTGCGAATTGTCACAACGGGCTCCCAATGGGTTACACATTATTTTCAGGCTATCAGTTGGTTGAATACTATTTCCCTTTTTACTAAAGTAAACAAGTAAATATCGAATGACGATACATATATTTGTAAACAAGCATTGCAAATAATATTATTGGGACGAAAAGTCGCAAGACTTGTTCTGTATTATGATGATGATGATGATGATGATGATGATTATGATGATGATAATATATGATTGATAGAACAAACCACTATTATGATGATCGTGTCGTTATTTGTTTAAAATATGTATGAATTGACATATACGCACCCGTTCCCTCATTAAAATAAACATATTTCGACCATTTTAGGGGAACTCCGCGAATTCGGGGACATCCGCAAATAGGGACCTACTGCGAATTGTCAAAACCGGAAAAACCGATTATCTATTTATAAAACGTCCACAGACACACAGCGATATAAAATTTGCCCACCAGTATACACCCGATGGGCGTTAATAATGATTTTAATAGTTTCGTGTTAAGATAACGCACTATACCTTTTCCGGACGATCTGTTTCGGATTCCAGAAAACCGATGAATACAAATGGTACCGTTTTTGTACCGGGTCCGTAAATTGTGTTCGACGTTGTATTTTCTATTACTTCAATGAGTCTTTCAGCGACATACATCTAATGATAGTAGACAGGTGCATTGTTCATGTATATGTATCGACCTATTTCGATACCGGGACAAATTCAAAAGCGAATATTATTAGGTGTATTTTGGAGCGCAATCCGCCATGTGGCTTTAAATCAAATGAATATGTGACACGGGCTCGTTCATGTTTGGTGCTTTCTGGTGATATTAACACACCTAATTTACAAAACACGATTGACATCAATGTATATGACAAGTCGCACGTGTTACATGGATGACCTGTTGAGAAAAATCGCAATTACGCCCATATATTGGAAATAATTTATTTTTACATCCGGGGTAATCAAAAATCTAAATGTTCATACAACAGTAAGTTTGTTAAGAATATAGCTAATTTCTCAATGCATTCATTCGGAATAAACATTAGCCCAAATGGCGGATATCCATAGGCATACTGCATGGCAAAGGCAACATTATGCTTAAATATAATTAAAGATACACAATCCGATTCGTGCTGACTAAAATATAATTATACATACCCCGCGGTCGGTAGATCTATAATCTATCCTGTAAGCGTTTTTCGCCATTCCAAATCCATATATCAGAACTTTCACAGAAAAGGTAACATAATTATACAAGTGAAATCATATGTGTGACATGAACATAGAAAAACAAACATATCATCTACAAGTTTGTTTGTTCAATTCGTTATCGCGGCTCCGAGTTACAAGGTCCTGCATGACCACTTGACGTTCTGGGGTTACATATATAAACGTGGGCGGACGTGCTCGGATATATGACTTGCTCGAGTGTCTGCGCCCAGAAAATTAAATGTCATGTGGCCGTAGTATTAATTTAGTCGAGTCGTCATGTTGTCATTGACTTTTTTTTTAATCAGTAGTTGTTTTATCTTGCGACATCAACTGGGTGTCACCGCGGAAGTATAATTGTGCGCAGTTCTGAATTAAAATGACTCGTATATCATCGTCAGCGTTTTGTTGAGGCATATCGAGATATGGCCAGATAGCCGCTGTCGTGGACTCGGGGTAGCTTACTTACAGTTCCAATGTTCATGGTTTAGACATCAATGGGTGCCGCCCACCTCAACCGATGTCCCCAACTATACCCCACACTGTAAAATATAGGCCGTAAATGTTACGGTAAAATACCGGCAGCACAGTCGCCAGTAATATACCGTGAAATATACAGTACACCGTATTTTTCTATACCATATATTTAACAGATATACCGTGAAATAAACAATACACCCTATTTTCCTATACCGTAGATTTAACAGTTATACCGTGAAATAAACAGCACACCGTATTTTCATATACCGTAGATTTAGCAGTTATACCGTGAAATAAACAGTACACCCTATTTTCTTATACCGTAGATTTAACAGAACTTTGTGTACCCGGTTATACCGTGAAATAAACAGTACACCGTATTTCTTATACCATCAATTTAACAGCTATATATACCACACAAATGTTGGTTCTGCATATGTGTATAAATATATATTTAGCCGTTATATCATAAAACTAATTCAATTATTAGTTTAATCGCGCATACCCATAGGTATACATGTAATGCATAATATATTGAGATATCATATCGTATATTCAATTGACTTTCTTATGCAGTAGCTAGGGGACATAACTTGCATGGTTGGTATGACAATAGGCCCGATATCAGCCCGAGTAAACCTCATATCAGCCTGAGACCGATGGTCGAACAT
Source organism: Siphonodentalium dalli (assembly GCA_032622095.1). Lineage (NCBI taxonomy): Eukaryota > Metazoa > Mollusca > Scaphopoda > Gadilida > Siphonodentaliidae > Siphonodentalium > Siphonodentalium dalli. The sequence continues at coordinate 64,048,121 of CP136065.1, read as the reverse complement.
GCACGAGGTTACCGAGGGCTGATATCGAGACTAATATCAAACCAACTAAGTAATACCATATTTATTAATTAGATTGCCTTTTTAGTAACTGAAAACTCTTTCAAATGAGGTACATCTAAGAAATATCGATATACATTAATTTAGCAGTGAAGTAGATTTGCGACATGAAGTAAAGCGATATTACTCTGATTTGTGATGTCGTAAAACGATATTACTCGGATTGGCGATGTAAAATGATATTACTCGGTTTAAGGGCAAATTGAAGCGATATTCACAAAGTTCGATAACAGGCAGTTCTGGACAAAAATGTCATATCTAATTAATAATTGTTTTTTATCTCGCGACATCAACGGCGTGTCACCGGAAGTATAATTGTGCACATGTTCCAATTTAAAGCGACAAGTAATCTTCAGCGTTTTGTTGAGGTATAGAGGCGTGGCGATAGATAGTCTCCGTTAAGGTGCCTTTACACGATTAAGCTTGCTTCATTCAGCAAGCTCAAGAGGCGAGCTGCATCGTGTAATACCATGCCATTTCATACAGCTCAGCACTTTGTATTACCCATTGAGCAAGCTGTAGGGAAAGGAACCCGGCCGTTTTTTCATTCAGCATGGATCCCCCATTAATGTCAAGTAGCAGTTAAATAACAGAATTCCTCCTGATATCTGACAAAAGTCACATGTGTAGTTCACAATATTGGAGTCTAGTTACTGTAGTTAGTATATATAACCACAGACCAGTTAATTGTGGTGGACAGTCTGTGCAAGATTTCCGGATAAAACAGTGCTTTTAAAAGCTTTCTGGATGGTGTAATGCAGAATAACCCCCTGTTGTTACCATTTGGAGCTGAATTAAGCAAGCTTAATCGTGTAATGACACCTTTAGGGCTAGCTTACTGCAATTTCCAACGTACGCGCTGACGTTTGTGGTCTAGACACCCACGCGGTGACACCCACCTCGCCCGGTAAATATTGTGGCCAGCTATCCCGCCATTAATTTGCCTTTCTTATCAGTATAGTTGTTTTTATCTTGCGATATTAACGGCGTGCCAGTGGAAGTAGAATTACTGTTCGCATGTATCGGATTAAAGCGACATATACAGGATTAAAACGACATGCACCTAATTAAAGCGGCATGTACCGGATTAAAGCTGTGTGTAGTGTATCTGATTAAAGCAGCATGTACCGATTAAAGCGGCATGTAACGTTCTTGGATAAGAATTGTTTATCCCACAAACCATTATGAACCAGAAATATTTCGAAATTCTCGAAAGACATTTCCATCTATAATAACACGAGATAAACTCAATTGTCTGTGGTGATATTTTCACCAGGCTATCGAGCTTATGATATATATAGATATATAATATATATAGCATAACAACTATAGGTGCGTAACCGTCGCATGTTATACGCCAAAAACTTGCGTTGGTTGGGTGGGGGTAATCTGGCGGCTCCACAGTAATAAACTGGCTCTACATTGATTGTCGCATAAGAGTGGGAATAAGACTTTCGAAGTCTGTAACTATATGAGAACACATATAATACATTTTGGTATAAAACGTTTCAAAACAACAACATAAAATACAAACTAATTTAACAGAATTTAAAAGTTACACACATCACAGTTACCACACTTCCATCAAACACACACATGAATGTGAATTCTATGTTATGGATATACGTTCACACACTACTAAGTTTGCACGGTATTTATACAGGCATATAGTCATAGAAAACAATGCATATGGTGCCAGGATATGCACGGCAACGTGTATAGGACACGCTATACCCCGGCTTGTTCCCGACACATCCTGGTGTTAGCCTCCCGAGCTGATCAGACGTCGTTATTTAATAGACGTCCACGCACCGATTGTGACTGATATCATCGCAACAGAGACCTGAATGTACTCCACTTCACTTGATGTAATTTGAAAGCCATCTGAATCCATCGCCATATCCTTGTCGCTTTAGTATACTGCACATAAATAGTTCTACGGGCCTTCCGTTCAGTTCATCTGTAGATTTTAAATTCTGAAATCAAAGTGTAAATAATTTAGAACATATTTCGGCAGGAAAATTAGCATATTTAAAAAATCACTATGCCTGTAGGCATTCTTCACCGTATTAAAGTTAAAATGAAACACGTGCCTTATAGAGCAAATGATCAGGTAATTATCCATTTCCATTCGCATGCAGTGCTATAAACGCCGTACGTCATTTTTGGCGGGAAATGAGTTTTTGGTTTTGTTGAGAGTGTCACCCCTGCACGAATCATGCATACTAGTTAACAGAGGGGTGAATCCCGCGTAACGGTTAATAACATATATAATACAAGTCATGGTTATTTGACACCAATATGGTAATATGTTCGCATATTTGCTGAAATAATGTCCAGAAATTCAACACACCAAGATGTATGAGGCTGAATTACATTAAAATGTGACATTTTTGCTAAGAAAAGTTTAATTATTTGATGCTATAAAAGCTGCGTACCAGCCTTGTTGTTGAATTTTGAATATACCGGTTAAAATAGGCATTTGAATCCCGAATAACAGCTAAGGGTGGATACACACATGCATGTAATGTCTGTATGTAAAATACATGTATTTTACATGGCCACACCAATAATTGACAAAATTAATCACCTGCGCGCGAGAGGTCAATTTCACCAGTGAGTAGTTATAAGCCATTATCAAACAAACTGCCATCAAGAAATTTCAGGCCAGTCATAAACATGTCTTCTTTCATGGATGCCGAAATGAGTAATTCTTGTCTGATATATGTTGCTGTTTTTCACGAGTTATAATTCATTTCGAAAAGTGGATTAGAGCCGGTCGATTTTATACTTGATTTGTTTCTGTCATTTCTTGGAAACAGGGTCATCCAAAACAAAAATAAAATATGCAGAATTCTTTTATAGGATGATACCGGCTTGTTGAGATTTCTCTGATAATTTGAGAGCGAGCTCATGTGATAACATTAATTCAATTGGGATTGCAAATATTCATTATAGCGCCAAAAAATAATGCAGGTACAGCGTTGAAATTAAAAAGAGTGACACCCCCCCCCCCCATTTATATATATGTTTCTCAAGCCAAAGGTTGAACAAGCTCCTACCTGTCACAAGCTTGAATTATAACATTATCGACCATAATCCATGATTGGGGGAGGGGCTGGTTCTCGAAAGCTTCCAATAACTGAGGGAGTTAATTGAATGTATCAGCCGGGATTATCTGGGCAAGAATTACAGTATGTTTTACTTAAATATTCCATTGTTGTAAATTTTGCGTATACATGTATAACTGTATAACACAAGAGATGAAAGGTGACGTAGTTGGGAACTCGTAGCTAGGCAACCCTTTCGCCGAATGAAGACAAACAGCAACACCATGCATTCAAATTTAAAGCTGTATAGTATGTTCATAATTATATGAATAGCATAAATTGCTGCATATTAGATTAATCACTCGTAGAAAACAGACACGACAGACATGACTACGATATTTATAAAGCAGGGTGTCAGGACTCAGGGTGCTGCGTGCACACCCCCGTCGAGGAAATATGGTGAATTCGGTAGCTTCTGGGATAATATAGCTCCCCGTGTATGTTGGGGGTCATAGCCCCCTGCGTTGTGGAAGAGGCCATCACTGGTATTAACATCAATAGAATACTGACAATGATTTAAACAGAACGTCGACCATTTCAGTTATCGCGCGAATAATTATTTTAAGCGGCCTGACTACTTCGTCCCAGTCAACGGCTCTTCAGCGGTTCAGAGTTTAACTCACTGTGGTCAAACACAGTCGCAATGATTGGGTTGTCAGCGGACACATATTACACAGTGTGTATGATCCATGTAAAACTCGAAATACACGATATTTACAGAGATTACATGCATGTGTGTATCCACCCTAACAGAGGGGTGTGATCCCTGAGTACAAAATCACCGGAATTCCGCGCACCAGCAAAAGGGGGGGGGGGGTGGTGACAACCTCATTGGTCCAATTGTCTCGATGATATCTTCATAGTGATGATCGGCCAATGGCTTGCATTGCTCATATCACGTGTCCACAGTTTTTGGCCCAAAAATTAGCACCGATAGAATCGAAGCGATGTTTCAGTGTTATAATGTTGTAGCTCTACTGCTGACCAATGGCTGACCAATTTAATACTTCGTGTACCGTGGTGTATCTTCAAGTTTCAGTAAGAAGCAACGGCGGCCGAAATTGGCCAGAGAACCAGTGAATCGTATATCTGAAAATTGTGCTTTCTCGCTCATATTACTTTTAGAACAAATGTGTATAAATTCTACACAATATGTGTTAAATTTTATCCTAAACAAAATTGTTTAGAAATGACACAGTCATGGCATAAATGTGTCGGTGCAATTTTCTCAACATTGCATATGAGTGAATATGTGAGTATATTATAGTTAGTAGATGAGATATGTTCTATTTGAGACACAAACCTCGTAAAAGCTACCACATTTTTAAAACGTCTGACAGAAGCTTTAAAACTTTGTGCTACACAATTATGTGCTGTTCAGTTTTACACAAACACGCGGTGTATATATAACACATTTTAAAGCTGCTTCTTCTGTAGTAGCCTTTACGATTTGTGTGTCTCCACATCTCATATAATAACTATGAATCACTTACATATTCACTCATCATGTATTCAACGTTCAGAAAATTCCACCGACACATATATGTCATGTGTCATTTCTACACAATTTTGTTTGAGATAAAATATTACACATTTGTGTACAAATTTAAACACCTTTGTTCTAATAGTGAATATTGTTTCTATAAAAACGATTGGGTGAAAATAACACGGAAAAGTATATAATTATGTCTTTATGACTGTTATATTTTTATAATGACTGAAATACTCAAAAGTCGTTATAATTATAGCACTGACCGAAAATGATGCCAAATATCGAAGCCCCAAACAGATGGTTGCTTCTTTCTCGCGAATGAGCACAATATTTAGGATGAAGAGGTCACTCTCATAAAAAAGTGCCGAAGGGTACATATATGTATATATAGGTTTAGAAAATGTGCTGATGGGTACACAGATTTTGAAATCTCGTTCGATATGACATTGTTAAGTTTTTGTGTCTGTCACGATTTAGATCTGCTAGAAAATGAAAATTAGAATGAACTAAAAACAAATTGCTGATGGGCGCTAACTTCTAGGAACGCAGTTGACGTAACCCAGGCGCCGATAGCGAACCCAGTGTATCTTTCAGCACATTTTGAAAACCTGTGTAGCATTCAGCACTTTTTTTTAGGTGAGGGTGAACCCTTCAGCCATATTTAGTCATAAAATTCCACACTGCCAGATAATATCGTCGATACATGTGGAAGCACAGCAATGCTATTTCTTACGTCGTTAGCTTTGATAAAGATGCATCTTAATTGTACGCACGTTGGGAACTTGGCGTGCATATTCTGACAATATATATGTGAATTGCCATGACGAAATACCTCTGCAAAAAATAGTGTGCAAACTGACCAGTGTGTGAACGCACCCTAAATTAAGTGTGGGCGGTTGAGTCGTGATGAAGCTCGATTTAGTTAGTAAATAGGTAATTCACACCATGTCATGCGAACCGATAATGTGTATGTGTATTGTGTAGTTTCCGGCCGCAGGCCGGTTAGGATGGTCGGAATGCATTGTGCAGTTCCCTTCACCCTTTCTTTAATTCTTCGATGAAAATCGGTTGTTGAGGCTGTTGTATTTGGAGGCAAAGCAGTGGAAGCGTGGTGGAGGAGTCGAGGCTGTTGGATTTGGCTGTTGGTTGGCTTGGTTGACGGTTGTATGGGATCTAGATGGGTCTGTCGGTGTTGTCGATTTCTAGGATGGACTTGGTCTTTTTGGTGGAGAGCAGCTGGTTTCGTAGATGGAGTTCTTGGATGAGTGGGCTGTTGTCGATTCTGGCGAGGGTCTGGTTTCTGAGGTCGGTTAGTCGTTGTTTCATCGTAGGTATGTCTGCTGCGTCGTGGAGGGCTTGGATTGGTGTGAAGATTGGCTGATGTAGAGCGATGCGGAGAGCTTTGTTTTGGACTTTCTGCAGGGTTTCGATTGAGCTGTTGGAGGCTGCTGTTATGATGGGTGCGCCATACTCCATTACTGGGCGGACGTATAGTTTAAAGAGGTTGATGATGGTCTGGCTGTTGGTTCCCCAGTCGGTACCTCTGAGACAACTTAGCAGGTTTGTTCTTTTTCTGGCTTTGTCAGCGACTTTTTTGATGTGCGCGGCGAAGGTCATTCGTTGGTCAAGGGTGATTCCTAGTAGGATGGCTCGGTTGGATGGTTGAACGGTCTCGTTGTCTATCTTGATGTTGATAGTCTGTGTTGTTTTTCTCTGGTGGAATATGATGAGTTGGGTTTTCTTGGCGTTGAGTTTTATTCTCCATCTAGAGCACCATGTTGATAGGTCGTCGAGGGTCTTTTGTAATCGTTTTTGTAGGATCCTGGGGTTTTTGTGTGTTGTCCAGAGTCCTAGGTCGTCGGCGAATTGTGAGATTTCTACGTTGTTTCTTGGGTTGGAGGGTATGTCATTGGCGTATATCAGGAAGAGGAGTGGGCTGAGTACTGATCCTTGTGGGGTTCCGGCGCGTAGGAATACTGGGCTGGATGTGTCGTTGTTGATGCGGACGCTGAGTTGACGATCTTGTAGGAAAGAGGATACTAGTCGTGTGTATTTTCGGGCGATGTTGAGCTGGCTGAACTTGTATCTTAGGCCGTCGTGCCATACGGAATCGAAGGCCTTCTCAACGTCAAGAAATACTGCAGCTGTTAACCAGTTTTTGCCAAGGGATAGTCGGGCGTCTTCAGCTAGTCGAACGATGTGTTCCATGCCTTCTTTGCCTTGTCGGTAGCCACGCTGCCACGGGTTGAAGAAGTTGGAGGATTCAAGATGCTCTCGTAGTCGGCTGCTGATAATTCTTTCGAATAGTTTCCCGGTACATTGGAGGAGGCTGATGGGTCGATAGTTGTTGGGAATGGCGCGGTCTTTTTCTGGCTTGGGTATCATGATACCGACGGCGGTTTTCCATGCTGCTGGGAAGTATCCAATGGTCAGGCAGGCGTTGAATAGAAGGAGTAGTCTGGCGAAGAAGGCTGGAGGGGCTTGTCGTAGGATGGCGTATGTGATGCTGTCGTTGCCTGGTGCTGAGTTGCCTTTTCCCTTCTTTAGGTTAGATGCGATTTCGTCTTGTGTGATTGGAGATGCTACGGGGAAGACATCATCGTGGTCGTTGGTGGTACTTGGAAGTGGTTTGAAGAGGTCGGGGTTGTCTTTGATGTGGTTTTCTACAGTTGCTTTGAAGGCGTCGTCGTAGGCTGGGCCTTGGTGGGTGTTGTGGATTTTTTGAAGGTTGTCGGCGAAGGCTTCTGCTTTTTCTTTGTCTCCTGAGGTCAGGCTGCCATCGGTTTTTTTGAGGGGTTTTTCTGTGCTGTTGTTGTTTTTTCCTGTGCCGGTAAGGGATTTGAAGGTACTCCAGAAGTTTCTGTTCATTCTTTTATCGCCGAGTTCGGTTGTCGACCGCTGCCAGGATGCTTGTTTTTTCTTTTTTGACTGCCGTTTTGACTTGTCTGTTCATGTTGTTGTAAAGATTTCGGTAGTACATGTCGTTTGGGTTTTTCTGCTGTAGTCTTCTTAGCTTGCGTTTAAGTCGGATCATTTTCAGAGTTTCGGGGGAGACTCGCCATGCTGTGGTGTTGACTTGTTGTTTCGGGCATGCTGTATCTAGGGCTGATTCGAGGGTTTGGGATAGGTGCTGGCATGTCGCGTCAATGTCGCTGGTTGATGTGATGGGTGAATTGTCTATGCTGTTGGTGAGTTGCTGTCGGAAACTGTCCCAGTCGGCTTTATTTAGGTTGCGGCGGAGGGTTTTCGGATGGCGATCGGTTGAGGCATTGCTGGATCTTATGTGTACGGGTAGGTGGTCGCTGGATACGTCGTCTCCAATATAGCACATGATTCCTTTAGATGCGATGGATGGAGTGGCAATGGCTAGGTCTAGGATGTCCCATTTGTTGGTCGCCGCGTGGTGATGTGTTGGTTCGTCTATGTTGTTTAGTATGAGTAGATCAAGATCTTCGATGATGTTGAACATTCGGTCACCGTTTCTGTTGGTATCTTTACAGCCGTAGTAGGTGTGCTTCGCGTTGTAGTCTCCGATGAAGATGCAGTGGCGGTGGGTTGATGTGAAGTGTTTGAAGGAGGCATTGCTGAGGTCTGTGTTTGGCGGGTTATATGTGGCGATGATGGCAGTCTTGGCACTGCGAATGGTGACTTCTACTGCCAGGGTTTCTTCGTCTAGGTCGTCGGTGTTGAGCATGGCGTGTTTCAGGTCTTTATGGATGAGGAGAGCGACCCCGCCACCGTGTGCGGTACGGTCACGGCGGGCGATCTTGTAGTTGGTGAAGCTAACCCTGCTGTTGTCGTTGAGTTTCGTTTCGTTGATGGCGATAACGTCTGGTTGTTGGTCGGTGATGTACTCTTGAAGAATTTGGCGTTTAGCAGATAGTCCGTTTATGTTAACGTGGAGTAGGTGAAAAGCGTGTTTTTGTGTGGGCAAGTTGTGTGTGTGGCGTGTTGTTGTAGTCGGTTTGGTCGTGTCAGCCATTGTAGGTGTTACAATCGGCTTGTGTGTTTGGGCGTGTCAGCTTTGGCCGTGAGTGACAACTATATACCGACATAGACCGCGTAATGAAATGTTCGACTCACACCCGTTCATCGGAAATCTAATTACCGTCCGCAGTAATGCCTGCTCCATCGTATATATAATTACCATCTCTCCAATTCAAATCGACCAATTAGCGACCAGAATTACCCACCTGGTATGAGACTATATATCAGGTCAATAAACTGGCAGTTGTCCTGATATCAGGCTATAGTAACCACCATTTTGAAATGATGCACGTTTCCCTCCGCCTCGAACCAAATAATGTTAAATTTAATGAATATAAAATCAGAATTGTGAATTACACACATTATACATGTGCATCTAAAGATTATTGCTGGCCATTGTGAAAAACGTAGAATTCCGAATTCGCATAGAAAATATATACCGTCCAAACCACTTGAGTCTAAACAATAAATAATAAAGAGCATCCATGCTTTCTTTTCTCAAATTGACAAATCTAAAGACATGATTTTACACTGAGACGGAACTCTGGTTCTGGTGAGCGCGGAGGTAAACATTGATTTCAAATCGTGGTTCAGGTTCTATCGCCGTTGCAAACGCCAATCGAAACAAGAGCTGCATGGACTGTCGCCCGGTGTATACCCATGCACATGTGGCATATAGCCTAGTGTGGGAACACATATAAACCATGGCTGAGATACTCAGACAGACGGCGAAAAAATCTACATTTCCAGATAAACATATAAGATGAATAACTCTAGAATGGAAAATCCGAACAAAATTATTGATGAACTCATCTGAATGTCCTCATAGCGGTGAATATCCCAACCAAATTTCATTGAGACCCGTCCGACAACCGGTGGTGGAGATATCTGCTCGGACTGCATGGAGTACCGGACGCATGCATGTGATCCAAATATACCAACCATTTCCTTCGATCGTGGCGGTATATCTAATTGTATTTGTACATTAAAGACAGTTGCACATCTGTAATTCTGTAGTTGCATCCTGAATAATCCTTCGAGGTTTCGTGGCGAATTATTATGCGGGTGTGTTTGGCAAAGTAAATGCGTGCTGATGTGTTGGTATTGACTGACGTGCATTGTCCTGTTTTGTTGGTATTGACTGACGTGCAAGGAGGCATTCGCAATGCATCACCAATAGCTCCGGTTGGCACAACACGACTATTTCAAATTTACATCGGTAGCTCTAAAAAGAATTTGCAAGGACTTACGAAATCCTGTTTCCATTGTTGAGTTAATTTGTCGTTTATTGTTTTCTATACCGGGATTTCAATTATATCAGCAAAGTAAATGACCAAAGGGAGCGGTGTGACTAAACATCACCCGGACAGTCCTTGTGTGAGTGGGTTTCCATGACACCCCTGCACACATATATTGCCACTAACATCACCCCTATACTTCACAGGGGCGGTCCGGGCTGGTCCGGGCGGTGTTTAGTCATACCCTTAAGGGAGAGGCGACAAACATTCCTGTTGGGGATAATATGCATATGGGTTTACCTATATATATGGATTTGACAGTGCACTGTCGCATTCTCATTCCCAAAGTGATACAATCTTTCTGTTATTATATGAATTGGTAATGCTGATTCTGAATTACTATTGGACGACCTTCCCTCATTAGTAAAATGAATGTTCATGTTTGATATATATTTTTATATCATTTTTGTTTCAAACACATTTTCAATTGGTGTTTCTTCTCTGTCTTGCAGCGTGCCTATATGGAGTGCTAATTAATTAATTAGTGCTAATTATTTAATTTATAAAACATCTATTTGACCAATCTTATGTGGTTTCACTTCATGATTTCCAAATCTAGTTGTCCTTTAGTAATGAACATTGTATAGTAGCCAAGTGATCTGCCCAATCAAACACAGTCAATCAAAGGCAACCAACCGCGGTCATCGTGATTATGATTGATGAACTGGCAGATAGATTGACTGAAGTCGTTCAATGGTAAAGTGGTCTGCTCCATAGACACGAGAAATTATATTATGCATGTATAGATGCTAATATAAAAGTATTAAAATGTTATCCGATTTGGTGTAAACAGTATTTATTTCAAAAAATCAAACATTTGACATAAACATAATATACATGTAGAATATATAGATTTATGAAGAGGATTGGACAACAAGCAAAATGCTTTTTTAAAGTCCTCTCCTCATCTAAATATCCGATTTAGGCGCTGCAATAATTTGCGAACAAGCTGTACACGAATAAACACATTTGTCAATTAGAAGATAGATGACATACCGGGGGTCCAACAATGTAAATCAGTGTATATACTACCATAACCACAATTATATCATCTTCATCACCATTATCATAATCGTCATCAACATCATGTAACCATGTAACTAAGACTATTTGTTTGCTAACTTACTAATGCGCTTATGTTACATATTGATTTATGGCTAAGGCATAATAAAAACATTGAAACAGAAAACAAACTGAAACAAAGATTATAACATAATTAATCCAGCTCGCACGTGTCATATGACCGGTTATAAAATACACCTAGAATCAGCCAAACGTTTTTAGCTCAACTTTACTTTGTAAAGTTTGAGCTATTGCCATGGCTTTGTCGTCCGTCGTCCGTGTGTACGTGTGTGCGTGTGTACGTGTGTACGTGTGTACGTGTGTACGTAAGGCGTCAACAATGCAGTCTACATGTCGTACCTTTGGTCGGATCATTATGAAATTTGTCATAGCTGTTGACATCAACATTTAGACCAGAATGATTAATTTTGGGGTCATTCGGTAAAAAAATATGGCCGCCAGTGGCCATCTTGCATTTCAAAATTCAATCCATTAGCACGGGCTACAGGGCGTACTGTTTGTCTGATCGTCATGAAATTTGTCATGGATGTTAATATTGACATGTAGATGGGAACGAGTAATTTTGGGGTCATTCAGCCCAAAAACATGGCCGCCAGCAGCCATCTTGGATTTTACTCTTTGTATGACTAAATTCTTTAGCACGGGCTACAGGTCGTACTTTTAGTCTGATCATCATAAAATTTGTCAAGAATGTTAATAATGACATGTGGATGGGAACGAGTCATTTTGGGGTCATTCGGCCAAAAAACATGGCCGCCAGCAGGCATCTTTGATTTCACTCTTTGTATGACTAAATCCTTTAGCACGGGCTACAGGTCGTACCTTTAGTCCGATCATCATAAAATTTGTCATGGCTGTTGAAATTGGAATGTAGATGGGAACGAGTCATTTTGGGGTCATTCGGACAAAAAACATGGCCGCCAGCGGCCATCTTGGAGTTCAAAATTCAATCCATTAGCACGGGCCACAGGTCGTACTGTTCGTCTGATCATCATGAAATTTGTCATGGATGTTAATATTGACATGTAGATGGGAACGAGTAATTTTGGGGTCATTCGGCCAAAACACATGGCGGCCAGCAGCCTTCTTGGATTTTACTCTTTGTATGACTAAATTCTTTAGCACAGGCTACAGGTCGTACCTTTAGTCTGATCATCATAAAATTTGTCAAGAATGTTAATAATGACATGTAGATGGGAACGAGTCATTTTGGGGTCAATCGGCCAAAAAACATGGCCACCAGCAGCCATCTTGGATTTTACTCTTTGTATGACTAAATCCTTTAGCACGGGCTACAGGCCGTACCTTTAGTCTGATCATCATAAAATTTGTCATGGCTTTTGAAATTGGAATGTAGATGGGAACGAGTAATTTTGGGGTCATTCGGCCAATAAACATGGCCACCAGTGGCCATCTTGGATTTCAAAATTTAATCCATTAGCACGGGCCACAGGTCGTACTGTTCGTCTGATCATCATAAAATTTGTCATGGATGTTAACAATGACATGTAGATGGGAACGAGTAATTTTGGGGTCATTCGGCCAAAAAACATGGTCGCCAGCAGCCATCTTGGATTTTACTCTTTGTATGACTAAATCCTTTAGCACGGGCTACAGGTTGTACCTTTAGTCTGATCATCATAAAATTTGTCGTGAATGTTAATAATGACATGTAGATGGGAACGAGTCATTTTGGGGTCATTCGGCAGAAAAACATGGCCGCCAGCAGCCATCTTTGATTTTACTCTTTGTATGACTAAATCCTTTAGCACGGGCTACAGGTCGTACCTTTAGTCTGATCATCATAAAATTTGTCATAGCTGTTGAAATTGGAATGTAATTGGGAACGTGTAATTTTGGGGTCATTCGGCAGAAAAACATGGCCGCCAGCAGCCATCTTTTATTTTACTCTTTGTATGACTAAATCCTTTAGCACGGGCTACAGGTCGTACATTTAGTCTGATTATCATAAAATTTGTCATGGCTGTTGAAATTGGAATGTAAATGGGAACGAGTCATTTTGGGGTCATTCGGACAAAAAACATGGCCGCCAGTGGCCATCTTGGATTTCAAAATTTAATCCATTAGCATGGGCCACAGGTCGTACTGTTCGTCTGATCATCATGAAATTTGTCATGGTTGTTAATATTGGATTTTACTCTTTGTATGACTAAATTCTTTAGCATGGGCTACAGGTCGTACCTTTAGTCTGATCGTCATAAAATTTGTCATAGATGTTAATAATGACATGTAGATGGGAACGAGTCATTTTGGTGTCATTCGGCCAAAAAACATGGCCGCCAGCAGCCATCTTGGATTTTACTCTTTGTATGACTAAATTCTTTAGCATAGGCTACAGGTCGTACCTTTAGTCTTATCGTCATAAAATTTGTCATGGATGTTAACGATGACATGTAGATGGGATACAATCATTTTGGGGTCATTCGGCCGAAAACATGGCCGCCAGCAGCCATCTTGGATTTTACTTTTCTCTTCATGTCAATAAACTAGTATTAGACATTCAACTTTCCACATTCCTAATCGCTCCATTGACTGTAATACATTAAATTATTCCCTTTCCAAGTTGAGCTACAGTGTCATTGACACTTTCATTGTTATTGATGTTGGCAACAGGAAGACGACCTGGATAGGTCATGCTGCCTCCAAATGACATATCACTTCTTTTTCTTATTATGTCTATATTTTATTTTCTATGCTAACTATGTACATGTAATATGTTATCCAATAAATCATTAGTTAGTATATTGTATTGAATGTTATAGCGCTGTGACCATTGTTAACATTGTGTGAACCACTTACTCTGATCCAACGGTCACAAAAAAAACATATTATTCCCAAGAGAGATAAGTATGCCGGCAAAGCGATATTTCGGATCACTTTGGCCACCCGGATTGATTATTATCGTTTATCCTTATTCACAAGGTGGGTGTATTCTCAAAGGATTTGGCGATTGATTCCTTTATTGATTGACACCTAATTGACACTAAGAAATGTCAATAAATCATGTGTATAATGTGCGGGTGTTTTCCCTGCAATTTGATGTATCCTCGTGTTCAAATAACTTTGATTATATATCTATGAATTCTGGGTTAATACCTGGTATGTTTAATCGAAATAATTCCCCACTGGGACAACATACGACTCGGTGAAACATTACTCACCATGTGAAAAATTAACCTCTCAGTATATATGTCACAGGAAATTAAAGTAATATGGAACACTCCGCTGTGGTGTTTACAACCGAGTAGGATTACGGTGGAGAATCACGTGGGTTCGAGTTGATGAGTATCACGCTTTCAAAATGGCCGAGGTGAACACAAACACATCATCCTGTATATATGTTATGTTCGTCATCTACTTTGTATTTGTTAAAATGTTAATGGGAGAGGGGCGGATTTAAGTTGTTAAAACTTGTGCCCCGATCCCTCTTGTAATATTATATTACAATAAGATATGTTTAAAAAAAAACACACAAACACAAACACTGCAATGCCAGAAACGAGGAAAGGTGGTATAGGTTTTGGTTTTCATGTATTCTGTTTAAAATAAAGACTGTCGTATAACAACGTTTCTGGATGTTGTGTTAGGAGTGTGAAAACGCAATAACATTTTACCTGTGGCTACTTTCCGTGGCATGCCGTGTGTATTTGACGATTCTCCTGTTCCATACAGATATCAGCATATACAAACAATATATTTTAAGTGATATGGTCATGCATGTATTTCAACAGAAGTTAAGTATATTATCATTTTGTCTAGATATCCCAGAATGAGATGAGGCGAAAATGGTATTTTCGAACATGCATTGAACTTTGACCTTCAGAAATAGTTCAATGTAATGTCCTTACGCCGAACAATTAAAGACATATTATGGACTTGTTCGGGTGCGTGAAACTGATAAGTTAGTACTCAGGCTCTATGCCAACATGGGGAATCTAGCATTCTACTAACATCGCCGAAAATTTCAAAGAAATCGACCGCACCACTCCATAAAACATCGTCTGAACTACGTACGCTCAATTGTAAATATTTACATATCGATTCGGAACGCAACTATCGGCGATAAACACACACAAATGATTTTGACACCGAGTCATTGCATTTAATTAATATATCAGAATGACGGTTTGTCAATTTGGATTAATATTCGTAAAAATAACTACTTTGAGTAAGATTATACTCCATTTCTATTTTATCACCCTACCGGAGTGTTTCACATCACTTTAAATTCGGCTTTAAAAATTGTATATCTTGAACATATCAAAAGGTCACATTCCGTTCATAATTTACGAAAAATGTGAACAATGATCACTTTAATAACCCTATACCTCCAATATATAGACACCTCTTATACTTAAAGGCACGGGCGGCGTTCGTTGCAGAAATATTCATATTTCTTCAAATCGCCATCAACAGAAGGAATATTAAAATATATATAGTTTTGTTCATATGCCAAACATATTCAGCACGTAAATAGTATAGTGTCATCAAGACGTACGATGATGTACGTAAATAAGAGCCTGCTCGTGTTACAGAAGTTTTGCTTCTGTTTACATAACACAGCGCAACTCTATTACACACAAATGATATAAACGCTCTTTATTATTTCCATATAAGGAAAACAGTAACAAATAACGCTCTTTATGTTTACCATATCCGGATCTAAACAAAAGCCAGGAAATGTAACGTTTTTTGCTTTTGTTTACATAACAAATGAAAAACATTTGAAGATAACATAGTGTATATGCCATATTTCTGATTGGTATAAGAACAACGTCTGTCTATATTTTACTATTATTTATGTTTATGGCGGTTTTTGACGGAGATGAATATTTTAACAGCATACCCACCGCTGCCCGTATCTTTAAGGGTAATGCTGCTTCCGCCCATGGTTGAGGTATTAAGCCGTGGAATGCAGCTTGCTATCACGCGTTTTCTAATACACTACCAAGCTAACGCCCGTAGAGATCATATTCCACGGAAGTTTATAACATTGAACAAACAAGGCATGGAATATATGTCATTGTTTATATTTGTTCCTCGATAATCTACTTCAAATTATGGGTTGGTCCCACCTCGAAATTGCATACATTTTATTGACTTTAGTCAGCCGATATCGCAAAAAAACATTGAATTATTTACCCTGGAGAAATTCAATGGTTTTAAGTGGCGCAAAGCAAAATCGCCCACAAAGTCCCTTAAAGGGATCGTCGCCTACTGATGAATAAACTATTAAGCAACAAGTTTTAACAAATAAATATATTCCCGCGTTAGTTTTCATCTATATAAGGTTCACAGTCAAAACTTCAAAAAATTCCCAGGTTTTGAACTGGTGGAATTTTGACCTCTATACGTGCGCTAACCAGAGTAGATATTCATAGCATGCATGATCTCATATTTTCCCTCGTAGCCCATAGACTATACGAGAGAAGGGTCCAAAGATTATACATTATTTAGATATTTCTTACCTTTCCAGTCAAGAAAATTTCCACTCCGAGTCCTTCCTTCAAGTCTTCTTCGCTGACAGCATCCACTCTATCGACTTTGTTTCCAAGAACGAGAATCGGGACATCTGCGATCATATCGTCTTTAAGGATGCCCTGGATAATAAAACTCCGCTGTCACATACATGATGTAATGGGATGGTTAGCTAGACTAACAAGAGGTTGCACCACGGGTGCTGGAATACCCCCATGGTGAAAATTGAAAAATGGGCAGGTCGGAAACCAAATTGTGAGAAAAAAATGTGATGAACGAACAAATTACAAATTACAATTATAACAAAGGACGGACGGAAATCCAATCCTGATGCCAAACGTGCATACCAAATTTCATCGAGATTCGATAATCCGCGGTTGAGATATATGAGCGGACGTACAAAAATCAAACCTTTTCAGATAATCAAAGAGGGATAACTCTTGAACTGAAAATGTGAACACCGTCAATGAACCCTCTTTTGAAAGTCCTCGACCCTGATGCCAATCCGGCAGACCAATTTTCATTGAGAACCGACTACCCATGGTTGAGATATGAGCGGACGGACGGACAGCTATAGCAGGACGGATAGACCGACATACGGACGCATGTAATCTAGTATACCCCCATCTTTTGGGATGGGGTATAGTTAAAGCTCATAATTTAGAACGGTCTTTATTATCTACTGATTGTTGGCACCAGAAGCATGACCGCTCTTTATAAGAGGTTCGTTGGAATTTTAGCTGGGCTGGCACAATATTCAAAACTTATAAATTCTTCCTCTGTTGAAAGTCGATATATGGCCATCAAAACTTTTATTAATGGGCTCATGGGTCCGGCGCGCCGGGTGGAAAAAGTTACATATTATGGTGTCAAATCGGACACGGCATCTTTAAAAAACCCTCAAGCATCACAAACTATAATTATATGTGTCCGAGGCGAGAAAATATCACCCAATAGTCAGACAGCTATGTTCTGTTTCCAAACAAAGTCCGTGCAACATTCCACAGTGCGCTTGTTAGTTGTCAATGAGACACGACGCACGTCATTAAATAAGGCGAGGCATGTAGAAGGTTATGGTAAATTTTGCAAATGTACATACATGTAACATCGAGTAACACATTCTGTCGAGTTATTTCAACAATTTGGTAAAGATGGACTTCAACACGATGGTCGGGTTAAATTTAACACTTTCGATTTAGAGTGTACACATCGGCAAATTGTATAGGTTTATCTCTCTGCCCGTGATCAAATGTATTTGGCATTGTGCGTGGTCATCGCGCTGTATCTAATTGTAATCAATATCGAGGTGGTGTTCATGTATACCGGTTGTGGGGAGGGATAGAGTCGGGGTGCCAGGGCAGCTGGCCACCATCTTCCTCTCCAAAATTGTTCTTAAAATGGTCTATATAATGTGTTACTAATACCACTTTCTACAACAACAACATATCTTTTGAAGGGATCGTAGTACTGCTGTTTCCAAACAAACACACAAGAAACGTCTGGTGTTACAAATATTTCACATTAAATGTTTCAAAAAAATACGATTTCAAGCAAGTGTAAATATGTTCTAAAAATAGCCACATAAACTGTCCAGGTCATAGAAAATTATTCATATAAAAATGCATTTCCTAGTGACAGCTCAAGTTAACTGGTTTCGCTGACTCATAACTATTATTTTACACCCCAAATATATAGCAAAAATTAATAGAAGAGATAGACATTGGATATTTCTTATCTCTCACTAGTGTGTAATCGCCGCCTGTTTCTCGGGATAGTTGGCATCGTACCGCGCGGATTAATACTATTTAGAAAAGCCGCGCTTGACACCAATACAAGACATTGCAAAATGATTGCTTTGTTCATTAAAGTTCAATTGTTGTCCAACTTAGTTGCATTAACGAAAAGGCACAAAATAAAGAGGCAAATTGGGGGACTATATGTTTCGTCGCAATGCAGAACGTGCAATACTGTCGTATACGGTTGTGAAGGGTCTGAGCCAACGCCGTGCATGTATGCATTTTACATGAAATTTCAGCTTTGATTTGTTAAAAAGTGATGAAGCTCTAGTTTTTTCATGTGATATACAAGATCTTCAACTCGTTTATGAAACTCGTTTGGTAAGCTTGATTCACAAGTCATCTGCGACTCGTTGTCAATCAAATTTATCAAACTGGATCGTTTCATAAAATCTTATATCCCAACATAACGAGTTGGAGATCCTCTATATATACATGTAATATAACTCTGACTATAAAAAGTGACGTTTTTCTGGGAGTTGTGTCCATTGCCCTTGATTGCTATCGGTGCAGGGTTTATCGCCTTTGATGACTCGATAAGACCACTGACACCGGCGATATTTTACCCACATTATGTGGACTTTCGTGATACTAATTTATTTACTTAGCGAACAGAACCACATGTTGCGCTTATCAAGCAAACGAAATATCGAACAAAGCTTGTGTAATTTCCTACCGTAAATCTGGAAATCCCCACTAGAACCAAAGAACTATTTCGCGCAATGGTGTGGTTTGGTTCACCGATTGTTATTTTGTTACACAAATGTATAAACGCGCTTGGACAACACCACACATGACAAGCATCAGTCGATTCAAACGCATGTAGTTCTAATTGGCTACCATGTTGCTGAGTAGCATGCGAAAATCGTCAACATTACAAGACTGCCGTTCTAAATCAGCGTTCTGACAATCAGTTTTTAGTGAGGGAATTCGTACCAAAGCAAATAGGAACTTTGATTTTGGGTGATCTGTTTAAAACTAGTATACAGCCGGTTCCAGAGTCAGACAAAGAAGTAGGACTTGTGCGTTCTGGTAGAATTTGGCCTCTGCGTAGAGCAGGGTCCAGGAATTACATTATCCCACATTATGTATGACTGGGTTTAGCTTGAATGGTAGCTTAATGAGTAAATACACCAACCCATTTGTCACTATAGCAGAACAGGAATCACGAGGCTATACCAAAACCAGTGACTTTTGTTTGTGTTCTAATTGTTCATTACAAATGACTGTATTGATTAACACAGCGACAGTGTATATATGACACAATGGAGTGATGTAATACGTATTCAAAATCAATAAGGACAACCGCCGTAATGTGTTGGTGCATGCGTGCGGTGCATAATACAGAAAAAAAATCAAAGGAATTGCTAATCCGGAAGCCGATGTGTTTAGTACTTGGGTTGGCTGGGGTTGGTAGAATAATGTCTTGTTGGTACGCCAAAGTCATAGGCGAGGTTACAATTATGCATATAAATTAATTGTGGGCGAATCAGAAATCTTGCGCTTTATATTCCTCAGTGTGTATAATAATTGCCTTGCGCTCGATGTGATCTTCTTTGCGGGATACATACGTATCATCAAGAAAATAGTAATCTGTGCTTACCATGGAGACAATTAAACATGTTCATCTTAGTATAAACACAGGACTCTCAGGGTATATATGTGCCTCTCAATATAAACACAGGTCTCTCAGTACATGCATGGGCCTCTCAATGTAAACATGAGCTTCTCAGTATAAACACAGGTCTCGCAGTACATGCATGGGCTTCTCGGTGAAAACATGGGAATCTCAGCGTGCGAACATAGGGTTCTAGTGCAACATGGACCTCTCATTTAAAACGTGGGCCTCTCAGTGAAAACATGGGCCTATATCAGTACATACATGGGCCTCTCATTGAAAACATGGGCCTCTCATTGAAAACGTGGGCCTCTCGGTGAAAATATGGGCCTCTCAGTGCCAACATGTGCCTCTCAGTGCAAACATAGGCCTCTCGGGATATCTCAGTGCAAACATATCTTGGTGTCATACATGAGTCTTTTTGCTCATGCGAGAAGTGAAACACAAGTATGTCTATAAATAGTGTAGTAAAGTCACCAAATGCTGAATTTTCAGACCGGATACCAAGTATAAGCATGCCGTCAAATGTCGTTGAGACCGAGTATCAAGTTTGGGACAGGGATTTCGGTGAATTTGTGGCTCGTGTCTCTCTGATACGCGGAAAGTCTGTATGTATAAGTATACTTGACTCATTTATCTTACTAATTTGGTGCCTGAACATTATGTACCACCTTAAAGGACACCAGACACTCGCAGTGGGTAAATTTGAAAACCCAAACAGGTTTGTAAAACCATCAGCACTAAGAAGAATATGGACATCTAGAGTAATGTCCTAAATAATCCACTCCTTAACCACAGCAAATTTATGGGTAATTTTTCAGGATTTAGTTGGAAATATGGCTTGTTGCCATTCATCGGAAAGCTCTCAGTGAGAGCTTTCCGATGAATGTCAACAAGCCATACTTCCGACTAAATCCTGAAAAATTAACCATAAATCTGCTGTGGTTAAGGAGTCGATTATTTAGAGCATTACTGTACACATGCTCTTAGATGTACTAGTAACCGATTTATAAATACTCTAAATATTTTGAAGAAAACTCTAAGCCATATTTTGAATATTATTTAGAGCATTACTGTACATGATTGAGGAGCAGGTGTTTTCGAGACGAGGCTTTCCCTGAGAGAATTTTTTTTTTTTTCATCTGGTCTAACCAACCATTCATTATTTTTGATAATATGCTTTTATTCCTTAACAGGAATGTGTGACTGTCAGGCACTAAAAAAATAAAAAAAATAAAAAATCCAATGTTGAAACAACACTGAAAGTCTGAATCAGATTCCAGTGTCCATCAAGCAATTGCTTTTATATTGTTTTAGCCATCACAAGTAAATCAAAAGTCATTACTGTAGCTAGACTTTGTTCTTATTTTTATTATTGATAACTCTCCAGTGACGAGATTTCGCGTGTTGAAATGGTTGTTACACAAACATTACAGTGAATGTAATCTTATCAACAAATAAACTGAAAGGCCCACTTAATTTTCGAACCCTCCAAAACAGTGTATTATCAACTTATCCGGTGTAATAAAATGTGAACATGTTGTTGTTGTTGAGTAACCGACGTGTTCCGTGCTTAAGATTCATCTGGATTTTAGTGCAAATTGTATTATTTTCAATGGAGGGTAAATAGCTCTAAATCTTAAAGAGAGAGTTATTCCCCTTCCATTGAAAATACATTTTTAGTTTGAATTCTACTGCATTCTGGGAGCCATAACGAGGGGAATCTTACTATGATTTCTGCTGTTTTCTATTTCGCCATGGACATCTTCTGAGACACATACGTTTTAAATGGTGATGAATTATAGTATTTGAATAATATTTTATGGCATAGATTGTTATTAACACCGTATATCAAGGCACTATAAAAATAATAATCGGTGACTCTAAAATTAAGTGGGCCTTTATTTGCAAATAATATGGTACAATCGAAAATCTGTATTTTCTGGAGTATTTTTAAGTGCTCGGACCTTCTGTAATGTAGACCTTGATGATTTTATAAGGATTTGCTAAACTGTTTGTTAATTAGTTGGCTGGCACTGTAATAGTAATGTTTACATAACAGAGGTTTTAACATGTGACATCTCGTCACTGGACAGTTATCAATAAGGAAAATTAGAACAAATTCTAGCTATATTTCCATGTTCTTCTTAGTGACGATCGTTGCAAAAACGTTGATGTTGTTTCACATTTATACCCTCTGCAAGTGTCTTATGTACCTTTAATGGAGAAGTACCACAATGGAGAAGAACACTTGAAGATTTGAATTGTGACTTTATAGATACTCAATCCGATCAGACGCTCCTAAATTACTATTTCTTTGGCTTCGAGGGTAAACAATATTTGTTTCGAGTAGAGGAACCGACCCATCGAAGCTCAGAGTGATCAGATATCTATTTTTGAAGTTTGTTATTTCTCGAGATGTGTAATAATATGTGGCCCAGAAACATGTGGTCAAACGGAGGGTATCGGACAAAATTGCGGATGAAGATGGATAACACTAAAATCAAGTGGTAATACGGTCAAATTTCGTGATACTTTAGTGATAATACGGCCATATTTTGTTGAACAAAATGTTGATGAATAACAAGTTTTGGGAAATGTTATACCAAAGTTGACAGTGGTTAGCATTATTTTGTTTCAATAAATCGATTCTGATAACTAACGCGTATTTTGAAGAAATTGTTGTTGTTGTATCTTGATGGTATGTGGACCGTCTGATCGGATTGAGTACCTTTAAGATTAGACGCCATGTCATATATGAATTTTTTAATAAATATGCTACTAGGCCTTATAATCGCACATTTTATCTCGAAATTCACTTAGGCAGTTCCGGACATACAAGTTATTTTCAAGCCTTGAGTGTGATTGTTTATCTTTGTGTGACAGAGAAGCCACCATAACGCTTCAAAATCACCCCAGGACATTTCGAAAAGGGCAATAAAGCTAAATCATGGTCCCTAATCTGTGCCCATCATCTATAAAAGAGTACAGCGTGACTGTTACTCGTGTCATAAACATGAATATTTAGTGTTCGCACCCCAGTGCAAGGGCAATAAACAGGCATGAGTATATGGTGCCGGATATTTGCAGAATAGGGTCCACAGAGGGTGAATTTAGTGACGCTATCACGCACAATGTGCTAGCATCACTAAAGTCGCCATCTGTGGACCTCATTCTGCTTAGGCTTCATCTTCTCTCTGGAAAGTATCTATATTATCAAACTAAACATATTTTTCAGTTTCTTTAGAAAGTTTCTTTTTCTTTTTTTTTAGTTTAGTTTCTCTATATCCCCAAATTGGCAGACGAAACATTGTATAATCGAGGTTCCCAATGGGTGTACATCACAATATTCACCAAATGGTAACTTAAATCTGAGTCTAGGTCTCCCATAGCAGATCAGGCTTAATCAGAATGAGATCCCCCAATGGGTGAATTTAGTGATGCTAGCCCGCTGTGCATGACAGTTTCAAATGTCATAAACCTGAATATTGAGTGTTCTTACATATAATTCGTCTCTAGCATCCGCTTTGTATCTGATGAATCAACCAGGGGGGGGTCGGAAAAAATGTTCAGGCGCGTATGCTGATTTTTTCCTTTCGACCTTTGATGGGACCCACCCCCGCGTCCAAAATTGTTTTCCGCAGTTTTTTCCGACCATTTTTGGACACCCACCCTGTGAGTTGCGGAATTTTTTTTTGTCCCATCGACCACCCACCCACCCCGGCAAACGTGCCCGGACAATCCCCTGTTATTCTAAGGTGTTTTAAGCCAAACTCATTGTAAAAACAGTCCCAAAAAAAATTGAGTTGCGGAAAAAATTGTTTGTCGCTCCCATCGATCACCCACCCACCCCGGCGTACGTGCCCGGAAAAATCCCCCCCCCCCCCTGAATCAACCAGAAATATAATGGCTACTTACATCTAACTCGTCTCTGGCCTCCAGCATCCGCTCTGTATCTGTTGAATCAACCAGGAATATAATGGCGTCTACGGCGGGGAAATACGTCTTCCAAACTCTTCTCGCTGGAAAATTGCGAATAGGACATTATAAACTATAGATCGAAATAAATTACAAATTCCCACACGCACGGACGCGTGACTATATCACCCTTAGAACAAATGTGTATAAATTCTACACAATATGTTTTATGTTTTATCTTAAACAGAAATTGTGTAGAAATGACACATGACATTATTATGTGTCGGTGGAATTTTCACAACATTGAATATGGTTGAATATATGTGAGTATATTATATTTAGTAGATCAGATATGTTCTATTTGAGACATATACCTCGTAAAGGTTACCATATTAAAAATCTGGCAGCAGCTTTAAAACTTTGTGCTATACAGTTTTGACACAAACACAGAGTCGTAATTTCGTGGGAGAATCTGGATTCAGAATCCGAAACCGATTACGGGGCGGGGCTAAATCGAGATTACACAGATTCTAGGTCAGATTGTGAAATCCACGTGGTCGCCGGAACTAGGTTTAATGTTCTCCCAACGTCAAACATGGCTCATGTATTTGACAAAAGTATAATTTGTATCTTATATATATAATGTTCATGTTTATTGTGAAAGTCGTGCATTTCTTCTATGTGTTCATACATGGTACCTAATTAGCTGCCAATCCGACTTAATCTCATCTTTTTTCCAAGTTAAAGTGTGTTTATTAATGAGGGCAAGCATTTCTAACAGCTCCAGATCTCCTGAATCAAATTCCGATGACGTTATAGAGAACACACGAAACTTGTCAGTTGTACAGGGACGTTGCGATAGGGGTTGGTTGGGGTGTTCCCCCCTCCGAACATTAATTTGATACCATATAGGTTGGAATTGTTCTCATTGTTTGATTTCCCAACCAGTAATAGCTGGTAATTTTCCAGCCTTAGGGTGTGTCAGATTGGATATTTCCAAGGGGGTGCAAATGGAATTCTGCGAACCTGTGAGTTTGATGTTTGGTTCAAGGGGTGGGTGCAGTTGACTGGAAATATGAAGATGTACCCCATCGGAACCCTCTAGCCACGTCCCTATAACTTGTACGTGTAAATTGACTGACATTTTCACGTGCGATCACAAGACCACAACATTAGCTACATGGCAAAGCTTTATTTTCCAACTATTGCACAGCACGTTGGCCAAAAAGTGTCTGTGATTCGGCACTGCAGAGACTATTGTGCAAAACGACTACATTTAAGGAAACAACCCATTTTAAATATGAAATTGTTATAAGACTAGATAGTACATACGCCGTGTATCTGATAGTCCATATATATCATACAATCCTACTATTTCTTGAATAAGAAGGAACATATAATCACGAACGAAGCAGAAGACATATTCATGCAGGTTCACGTGAATTCGGTCAATGGTGACGTTATCCGCCTTATTTGAAATCGACATGCGTTCGCGGGGCATTTTATGGATGGAATTATGAAAATATCATGATGAAAGTGACAATGAAATTGACAATGATTTTCTTCAAGTTCGCCATCAACCGAAGTGCTCCCCAATCGTTACTATCAATAATATTATTATTTGGCTAATTTCAGTAAATTTCTTCCCGTTTACATTCAATAAAACAAATTTGTCTCCGCATTTAAAATTCTTTAATATGGATCGTTTATATTCTTCAATAATTTGTACTCAAAGGATGGATTCTTATGTTTTGTTGTATTCTTAAACTCCGAGGTGTGAAATCTCTGTTTGTTTACATTATAAATGTTCTGATTCCGATTGCGGAATTTCTGATTCCGATTACGGAATCAGAATCGGAATCCAGATTACGACAAAATAACGAGTACAGACTGTTCGTTTACTGATTCTGGTCTGTTCGTTTATCAAACCACGTCATACGGAATGTAATATGTAATCTGAATCCAGAGTCTCCCACGAAATAACGACTCTGTGTATAAGACATTTTAAAGCTGCAATTTTTTGTTCTGTGGTAGCCTTTACGGGTTTTGTGTCTCCAATAGAACGCATCTCATCTGATAACTATGATACACTCACATATTCACTCATATCCAATGTTGAGGAATTCCATTTGTTCTATATATAAGAGTGTGGTCTGCGGGGTAACGTTGTTTGAACTTTTAACTGTACCCCATGTTCTTCCACTGCTTCAACTGGACCAAGTTCACAGCCTGCGTTCACACTGTCATCTGTTATAGGCCAAATTGGTCAATGGCTATCATTTTTTTCAAAAATGGCCAACTTAACCCCAAAATCGGAAATCTAATTCAAAAACCCAAATTGATTTTGTAACGGGGCTGACATGAGAATCAGATTTATAATATGATCATCTGCTAATTTATTAGGTGATACAGCTCAATTGGTAACAAAAGGCACTAATGGCAGTGCACTATCAATGGAAGTATCAATAACACTGTAGCTCAACTACAAATTGTTTTTGCTGAGCAATGAATGGAATACTAAAGAACAAGAAATGTAAACTAAAGGTCACTCCGAAGATCCATATGAAGTTTAGTGATTGTCGGATGAGGGATGTGGTCTGTATGGTGCGCCAAAGGATTTAGTAATACAAAGAGTAAATCCCAAGATGGCCACTGGCGGCCATGTTTTTCAACAAATTTCGGTCAAAATATGAGGCTCCCATCTAGAGGCACACCATCATTAGATGAGTGAAGTGGGTATGATATCAAAGGATTTAGTCTTGCAAAGAGTAAAATCCAAGATCATCGAAAAATCTTCAAATTTGATAGCTCCCATCTAGAGGTGATTCTAAACAGGATTGTAAATTTTCAAATCAATTCTCCAATAAATGCGGGTTGCGGGGTGTGCCGATGGATTCAAATTTGAAATCCAAGTTAACTTTTTAACAAATTTCGGTCAAAAGAGGAGGCTCCCATCTAGCGTTCACTCCGAAGACCCATATGAAGTTTGGTGACGATGGGATATGGCCTGTAGGGTGTGCCGAAGGATTTATTCATATAAAGAGTAAATTCCAAGATGGTCACTGGCAGCCGTGTTTTTCAACAAATTTCGGTCAAAATAGGAGTCTCCCATCTAGAGGTCACCCCGAAGATCAACGTGGAGTTTGGTGATGTTCGGATGAGGGATGAGGTATGTAGGGTGTACCAATCTCGTCGAATCACAAAATTTCGCGATTTATACAGTTTGTGATTCGGCATGACGCCTTTAATGTTTAACCCCTTAATGGCGGGAGCTGCGCTGGTGCAGCATTAAAGACCTGTGCTTATATATGCGAGTCTCCTACATGGAACCTCGCATATATAAGTGAATGCACTGGCTAACAAGGTCAAGGTAAATAATGTTAGACCAATGCATTCTTGTATATATATGCGAGGCTCCCGAAGGGAGACTCGAATATATATGATAATGCATTGGCACAGGGGTTTTTGCTAAAATTCAGGAAGCCCCAGTCATGGAAGGGTTAAACTGTGTTACTACATTTGATGCATTTGAGTTGGACATATCGTTAAAGGTACTCAATCCGACTAAGCACCCCTAAATTACTATTTCTTTGGCTTCAGGGGTGAAAAACATTTTGATTTGAGTCGAGGAACCCACCATCAAAGCTCAGAGTGATCATATATTGATTTTTGAAGTTTGTTATTTCTCGAGATGTGTACTAATAATTGCCCCAGAAATACTTATTCAAACGGACGAAGATGGATAACTCTAAAATCAAGTGGTAATAATAACGCAATTTTGACCGAGACCATCCTTTTGACGGCGTGTTTCTGGGCCACAAACAATAGAAATAACAAAACTTCAAAAATTTATATCTGATCACTCTGACGTTGATGGGTACGTAGGTTCCTCGACTCGAATCAAATATTTTGTACCTCCGAAGCCAAAGAAATAGTAATTTATGAGGGTCTGATCGGACTGAGTACCTTTAAACAGTGGGAACTTTATAGTGACGTGTTGCTGTCCCGAAACTCCTACACGAAATGTTCACTTCCGCCACAATGTTATTATTATATTGAAGTACATTAGCATTTTAGAAACCAATGCCAATATACAACATAAAATTAAGTGGATTAATTTAATAAATCTATGGTTTTCAGACTAACTTGAAGAGCAAATATATTTTGCACAGGGAGCTGGTGAAATGATGCAAATAATACCTCTCAAGGGGAACAATTTGTCCCTCGAGTTTTAAGAGTGTACACTATATATAAGGTGCACTTTGAGAAACACCCGGTCACTCTGGCTTCCAGCATTCACTCTGTATATATCTATGTTGATTTAAACAGGATTAGTATAGGGTCCACCACCGTTTAATGGGTTTCACAAACTATATTTGCTGGAAAATTGGCTGATAAAATTTCAAAACGTAATAAAACTTCCTCTTTTGAAATACGGCCATTCAAAACGTTCTATACTGGGTCTCATGATTCCGCGATCTAACTGTTGCTGGTATATTACACGTATACATATTGTGGTTTTATTGTGTCGAATCGGACAGGACGTCTTTAAGATATATACCTTGGTAGTGGCCACCGATGTCATACGCGATAAGCGTGAGGTTTCCAAGCTGCAGCTGTTCCGATCCTGCATGGAAGAGACAAAGATCAAGGATGGCAATTTGTTTGAGGAGAAAGAGAGAAAAAGTCAAACGGAAAGCCAGTTTATTTATACACAATTTTAAGTAAATTGAATTTTATATGTGGTTTCTATAGGCCCAGGAATAATTGACTGAGCTCGAATATGTATACAGCATATATAGTCGACCATGACAAACAGGGTCAGATTACTACGTTTTCAAGTTTTCGCAGTTTCATTGCATATTTTAGTTTTTTGGTAGCCATTTGCACAACTATTTTTTTTATCGCGAGAAGAACCAAAATAAATAAAAAAAATCATAAATAAATGCATGTATATTATTCAACCACGTTTGAAATAATCTGGCAGACATAGACATTCAATCCTGATTCATCTGTTCAGATATTATGTTGTTTTATGGTGATTATTCCTAAAACAAATAGTTCTGAAAATGGCTATCAAAAAAACTAAAATATGCAATGAGAAATATTTTATTTACTTTCTCACAGACAGTCGTTCATGATTTCAGATAGCAGACAGTATATAGAACCTAGTTGTATTCCTAAGCTAGATAATATGCGTTTTTTTGCAAATATTTCTTGTCAACCTCTCAAATGACCGCCTTAGTTCAAAAATCTTGGTTTTTAAACCACTTTTTTTTATACATAATTAGAACATATCTATCATATTATGAGAGTAAACAGGTGTTGTTATAGTACTACAGCTTAAAACTTATTATAAATTATAATGAAATTTTCCTTCAAATTAATAGTTTGAAATGGATTTTTTTTTAAACAGTTTGCCATTTACCGTAACTTAATCGCGACGGTAGGGTTCTCTAACAGTTTCGTTACTGGGCATGACACTATGACAGGAGGGGAGGAACATAATTTATCCAGTACGTTTTCGAAGTGTCTGAGATTCGTTTGCTCCTGAAATAATTTTCCAGATTTTTAATTGATCCTGCATGGTATCAATGATCGATTCGTGATGCTCGTGGTACTGGGAATGCAGATGGCGACAAAAAGGCCGAACGATAGTTAGGATACGATGTCGGATTCGAACAACCGCCCATGTCAAAAGTGTAGCTCAGAGGTCGGCCCGGTAACCAACTGAGATATCCACCCGCACTACTGCGTTGCATCATATGGTGTATTGTCGTCATGCTGGCTTTAACCCTGGATGCATATTTATATATAGTATTCGATCAAGCCGTGAGTTAATGGTGCCTTCTTTTGAAATATTCATAATAATTACAAGTACATTTCGTAAGCGTACGGGAACACAAATGGCAGACCGGCACATTTGGCGACATGCCTATACGGCGTATGACGTAGATAGATCCTTGGTTAGGACGGGTGTACGCGGGCCATTTTGTTACTTATAAAACACTACCGACCTTCGTAACAAGGGCATCGATCTCCCGTATAGTATAAATATACCTATATACTGCTTCTCTGAAAGTCTCAGACATTTTATCGTGGCCTTACAAGGAAGGTTTTAAAGTCTATATTTCCAACTTCCTCCTACGCAAATAACAATAGCTCGACTCATGCCATGAATAATTAACTAAGAGGACTTTAAAGGTACACAATCCGATTCGATGGTCCCCCGTATCATCAGATTCCAACAACAACAGCATTTCTTCAAAAGTTATCAGAATCGATTAATTACAAAAAAATAATGCTAACCACTGTCAACTCTAGTAGAAATGTTTCCAAAACGTGTATATCAACATTTTGTTCAACGAAATTTGGTATGGAGAGTATGTCGGTCGGCTCATCTAATATTTGCTAGGCCGCCAAATATGCCAGTTGATGACAAATAACAGATTTCAAAAATCGATATCTGATAACTCTGAGCTATGATGGGTGGGTTCCTCAACTCGAATAAACTATGTGTTACCCCCGAAGCCAAAGAAATGGTAATTCAGAGGAGCGTTAATTCGGATTATATATCTTTAATCGGGTCAAAATGGTAAATCAAACTGCAGTCATCAGACATGCACGTCGTTACAGGATCTTAGTTTGGGAGAAGGTATCTGCCTGTCTACTTCGAAGTTCTTAACGGATAACATCGTGGTAAAACATATAGGCTGAAACGTGGTGGTTATTCACCATGATCAGATTTGGCAGTGTGCCTGAATGACTCTGCGTGTGTTGGTCTAATTGCTGGGACGAGTGGGTGAATGGGGAGATTACTAGTACTCATTCCACGTAGTCAACTGCATGTGAAAAGTCTATTTGCACCCACGCTTTGAGTTTGATTTTGTCGACCCAAATGCGCATAGTGTATTGACCCATTCATAAGAATCATAATACTAATATACTCTGACAGTAAAGACTGTGTCATTATATATACCACACATAAATTTCAATAAAGCCTAATGCATGGATCAATTTATTTTATGATAAAAGATACATGACTTCAACGCGACGCTCACTTTAATTAACGGTATGATTTTCGTTGGTGGAAACCTGATTTCACTCCATTTATACAGCGTTTATTTCCTATTTTTCTGACACACGTCAAATCGGAATAAAATAGTTTGAAACTTAAAGGGGTACTCTATACTAAATCCGGCAAATTTATGGGGCCATTTCCTGTTACACTCAACAGAATATATGCAACAAATGAATCAATTTGATCCATGGATTAGTGCTAAATTCATTCATGTGCACTATGAACGATGCAAACAACATGGTAATTATAATGAAAATGAGTTTTAGACTCGAGTCATAAACTTTCATTACAATTTATACGATCTTGTTTTCATCGTCCATATATAGAGCACATGAGTGTATTTTGCACTTATCCGTGGCTCAAATTCATTCATTTGTTGCATATATAAAGGAGTTGGCCCCATAA
Source organism: Siphonodentalium dalli (assembly GCA_032622095.1). Lineage (NCBI taxonomy): Eukaryota > Metazoa > Mollusca > Scaphopoda > Gadilida > Siphonodentaliidae > Siphonodentalium > Siphonodentalium dalli. The sequence goes on along the minus strand of CP136065.1, from coordinate 64,016,777 downwards.
ATGGCCGGATTTAGTGTACTGTACTCCTTTAGTTATACTTAATAGAAAAGGAACGCAAACTGGAAGCAATCAAATACCAGCTATAGCGTTGCTTCTAGCATTATAAAACGTCACAAAGCTTGGCCTCCGCTTGGAATAAGCATATTATGGTCTTTGTTGAATCCCTATAGGTTGAAAGCTTGCTTTTTCCTGAACTCTCAACAGAGTAAGTCCACATGTACAGAATTTTCAGCTTAATGTACCCTGAGTGGGGACCTTGTGTGCCCGTGGATTATTCTCTATAAATTTCGATATAGTCAATGGCACTTAGTTGAAAAATCAAAACCTAACACGATTATATATATGTTTTCTTTTTGGGAACGGGGGATGGAGGCAACATGTTGTGAAATATTAATCCCAGCATATGCTGTCAATGATCGTGGGAGTGGGTCGCTTTCGAATTTAGAAATTTTTTCTTCGTCACACCTGTGCTGGTTGAGTTGGTTCTTCGTTTGGTTCTGAATAAGGATACGCTCTGGAATCGAACTTGGTTCTTTATGGAATAAGAACCAGTCACTGTATAACCCTTTCTATACTAAATACTCATAACTGATGGGGTACTCCATTTAATATAGAAAGTGTTAAAGCATTGGGTTCCTTGGACGATTAGGTTCAGCATGATATCCACAAAGAACCAAATGATTCCTTGGTCATAACTTCTTCTATACTCAACTAACCATAACTACTCTATGGCATGAATATATATCAACAAATATGACGCAATTCTGCATGGCTAAAAGGCTAAGTCAAACTAAAGTCATGTGACACGTTACCCAGAGTAGAGATTCATGGAATGATCTAACACGTGGTTTGATTTTCCAGCTGCCAATATAAACAAAACCGAAGACGATTATATACATGTTTTTGTTATAGGCCAGGGGGGATGAAGGCTATACATAGTGAATTATTAATCCCAGCATAGTATGCTGTCCAGACTTGTGAATGATTCCGCTGGGAGTGAATTGATTTCAATTTAATACGATGCGACCAGCTGATGCGACGATTATGTTCAGGTATGTAATGTGAGTCGTGTGTGTATTTCTGATGTGACTATATACCGTTGAAAAGGGACGTGACGGAGGTTGGGGTGTCCTATCCCTAATTTGGCCAAAATGTTCAACATACCTGACACAGCATTAGTTGGAAATTTCAGACAAAAACTAGATTTAACTTGTTTGATATTCCAACCAGTATTTAGTGTAAAATGTGTTTTTAGACCAAAAAATCGAACATTTTCCTAATTTTGGTCACATATTTTAACTATAATGACAATCAGTTCCAAATTTCCAGCCATATGGGTGTTAGATTGGAAACTTCCAACAGTTGGGATGTATGAGGTACCAGATGGGAGTTGCCAGGTGGAAGGTGTGATCTACCAAGTGAGAGGTGCAAACATGCGCAATTGAATTTATTGGACTTATTGTCTGCCTGTTTGGCCAATCTTGTCATAATCATGTAAATACAACTTTTCTATAAAACGCGTCACGGCAGCTACGAAAGCAAAGTTACATAGGCATATTGAGAGACAGCTTTCTTTAAACATATAATTTGTTTTTGGAATCTTCTGGGTGGTTCGATAATCAGAGGTGCGGTGCAGTTAAAGGCCCAATTAATTTTCGAACCCCATATCACATTATATAGCCCTTTGAGTGCCAGGGGCCGATCTCATCGGCCCTAAACCTACAAAATAAGTCTGTTAAAGAATATAAGAATAAATTATTAAAATTGTAAAAAATAAAAAAAATAAAAAAATAAAAAATTAGGTCAATGTATTCTCTTATATATGCGAGGCGACCTATGGTCGACTCGCATATATAAGAGAATGCATTGGCACAGGGTATATGGGTTGATAAAAAAATCGACCTGGCACTCAAAGGGTTAAAGGATCTCATATGAGTTTCTATTTTATACGGAATTTATCAACCGAGTTCACTAAATTCGATTTGAGCCGAGGTTTACCGAGGCTCAAATAGAATTGAACGGACGAGGTTGATAAATTACGTATAAACTAGAACGAGTTTGAGATACCTTTTATCACATGATCAAATAAACGCGAAGCAACGCTAATTTTTCATCGAAAACAACAACCATAAACTTCAGCAATCGCAAGTCATTTAAATAATGGCGTGACGTCATCGCACGCGCTAATATTACACGTGTGTCTTACCAATAATTATGAAGCTGGTTTTGTGGGTTAAGTATGTGATAAATAAGATAAATTCCATATTATATACCATTTGAAAGAGGAAGCTCCAAATCATTGTATTATCAACTTATCCCGTGTAATAAACTGTGAGCATGTTGGGGTTTTTTTGGGTACCGACGTGTTTTCTGCGCTTAAGTTTCTGCTGTCTTTTATTTTCAATGGAAGGGGAATGACTATAGTTTAGTTTGAATTATGTTGCATTCTGGGAGCAAAACGGGAGAAATGTTTCTATGATTTCAGTTATGTTCTATTACTCTATGGGCACCTTCTGGGACACGTATCGTTCCAAATGGTGATGAATTATAGTATTTTAATCATATTTTATGTCATATGTTGTTACTAAACCCGTATATCAAGGCACTATAATAAATAATCGGTAACTCGAAAATTAAATGGGCCTTTATATCGGCATTTAATATATTATAAAAAACACTTCCGGCTACATATTACGAAGTTAATTCATTATCCGAGGACGGCCGGTTGCTGAAATATTTGATTATTGAGCAGCTATATTAAATATAATTTGTTTGTTTGTCTTTTGAAAATCGGTCTTATGTGGTACTATAGCCACTCACCGATGGTATATACTTATGACACTTTTATACTAATGTTATAAAGGGAGGGGTGTGTCAATTTTTTTTATAAATAACTTAATGTTATAGAAAGCCGCGTGACATAGCTGTGAACTTACTTGGGTACAGAGTCGGTGGGTGTTGAACCATTCTATTGGTTTTTAGCATATCCATAAGAGTCGATTTCCCGGCGTTGTCCAATCCCAGAAACAGAAGCTTTGCCTTTTTCTGTATGCCTGTTAAGTATAAACGGAATAGAGAACAATCAATCAACCATTGATAGTCAATATCACGCATAAAGTAAAATTACTAAATGGAGTATATATACACTTTGACTTGAACAAAAGATGAAACAGTTCTCAATAATTTATCGAAATCAGCAAAGTTTTAACAATGCGACTCTCTATCACGGTTATTTCCATTTTCGCAGCCATATTGGCAGCCATCTCGGTTGAAATCGAGTAGCAACTTTACATCAGTGTAGAATAATATAGCATCCCAAAATATGCACTTTGTGTGTACATTCCGCATGATATTCCACCAAAAAGATTAGGTAAAACTTACTCAGTGTCTATCAAGGAAAAACGACGGCCATGCTGGACGCCATCATATCTGGTATATAGACGGCTATTTTTTTTTCTCGTTTATAAGTTTGTGGACATAATCAGTCTGTGTAAACATACACTCACAGTGATACTGAGTCTATCGTAGTCGCGTCGAAATACCCTTTCCTGGAAGCGTGCAGAAATCCCCCAACGCCACATCTCTTGACATTAATCGTTTCGATTGGGCACTTCATCTTGGAGCTCTAAAGACTAAATGGTGATTTCTGCTTGGCAATATATTGATGTGGAATCCCACAGTTCGGGAAAAAAGAAAGTCTTTGACAGACAGGTAATCAGACCCACTATATGTGGGTCTTTAGTTAACTTAGACTGTGGCATACTAAGCAACGGAAAGAGCTTCTTGTCACAATAATCTGTCTACATTTCCGTATAATATTATGACCAGTACAGGTATGTGCACGAAGCATAACAAATTCAACACACCAATCACAGCAATGACAACAATAGGTAATAAGCGAGATCACTGAGTCGCTACATGTACCATATTAGATTCATCCAGCCACCATTCTGCGGTTTAAGTGCAAAAGGTCAAAGTTCTGGAGTAGCATTCCATATATGGAGTATTGAATATTCGTGAATTCCATATATGGAATCATGAATATTCAAAAGCTCCATATATGGAATGCTACTCCAGCACGAAATGCGCGAAACGGGGATTGGGTGGATCCAAAATGGCAGTGACTCGGTGATCTCGCTTATACAGTAATAATATATATACATACCAAACATATAGAAAACATATCGCAGAATATCCCACAGAAACATTCTGCAATAGAGAAATGTAATGTTTTATTAAATCAGTCCATATTAGCTAAAATAGAAGGCAATATAATGCCCAAACTTCTTAGAATTTAAATAAGGTGCCGTACTTGTGCATATGATGCATGGGAAAATATAATGGTGAAATGATAAACATGTGAATAATTCTGTTTCAATTATTTTGAATCGCTGATTTTTTTTTAAAGCGTGCGTATACGGTAATTATTAGATATTCTCCTGACCACGCGATAGTGTTGTGCGGGAATTCCCATCAATCAATCGGAAACGAAATGTATACATGCAGTTGGAAATTGCATGTCTGTAACAACAGTTAGAAATTACAGATTGAAAAAAATGTCTTATATTTTTCAATAAAAGTTTTGACTCGATTGTCATAGGACAAATTGCAAGGGCAAATATCATATCTCATTCGGTTGATTGTTTCTAAGTTTTTTTTATAGATGCAAAACAATATCAGTTTGTTGTTGAAAAGTTAACATAATAAGTTTGATATTCCTCTAAAACATCAAAACGATATAAAATTAATTCATTGAAAATTCAATGCAAAACAAACTATATCGTCTTTCATGAAGTAATTCTCGGTAAATATGTTGCTTAAACCCACATGGCGGTTTGCGCTCCAAAATACACCTAATAATAATAATCGCTTTTTAATTTTTCCTGGATCGAAATAGGTCGATAAATATCTGAACTACATTTTTACGAGCATTCTGTGACACAAAAAGATGCGTTGAAGTAACGAAACATTAAAATATGAACACGGTGTTCGGGTCACCAAAAAAAAAAAGAAGCCATGCACGACATGGAACAGAAAAGAGTGTTCCGTGTTAGTCTATTCTCGATATGGTAGAAATAAAGAACGTTTGTCTTAGTTCTGGCGAAAATTGAAAGCGGCTGGAAAATGGCTGTGACTTTGGCAAGTGTTTTTCAGAACATATATATGAAGCCGGTAGGTATATCAATATTTCGAGTATTTATCGACCTATCGTGTCCGTCCCTCCAAATTACGCAGACAACATTTGGAGGTTCGAATGAGCAATGTCCGTTTAATACACTAGAATGAAAATAAAATATGAGTTGTGTTGGTAATAATTAGCTTGGAACCCTGAATATATGTTTACATGGATCTGTGGTATATCTTTAAACCTTTACTTACTTTTTTTTCAAATATGAGAGTCGTCCGACTTTATCTTTTGGTAGATCGCTTTTAATAACGGTTGTCTGCTCCAATGATTGGTATCTTGCGACACGCCATTTATATAGTTAACTATGATCCATATGTTCGATATTACAACACTGAATTTCGTTCAGTTTCAGGGCTGTCATTATAGCAACGCGGGTGGCAGACACGTCACCAATAATGACGATACCAGACGTATGTTTCACGTAGAATAAGCTTTACCACCACGAGTTACGGTTCCTGAATTGAAGTGTTCTGGTGCAAACGGATGCGTTTTAGAATGGTTTCGGATATGGACGCTCTCTAAATTCCATGAATTCGCAAGCATTGTACACATGATGTTGAGTTCTATCAGTATATATATGGCGAAACTGGTGTCAGTATAAAATATGGTTTTCCTTTAGTTTGAGAGACAAATGTTAGATGTATAGGTCTCGACCATTGCGTCGTTGAACGACATTCGTTAAATTCTTGGGGATGTTATACTTTTTGTTCATGGTAGGTCCATAGCGTCTATTAAAGTTCATATAAGGATTAACTGTCATGTGGACTGTTTTTATGGAGATGTAACCGTGAGGTAAGTGGTCATAACTTGTGTAAAACCCGAAGTTTTACATACAAGTTATGACCACTTACCTCACAGTTACATCTCCATAAAAACAGTTCACATGACAGTTAATCCTTATATTTATATACATTTAGCGAAAAGGCCACTTTTGTAAATGTATTTAAATCGAAAAGTGTATCGTGACAAAACCAGCCCAAAATTTCCCATAGCACCCTTGGCAAAAGTTAACAGGAACAATTTCTTTATATTGAAACCTGATGATTTAATTTAAGTCAATCCTGCGCGAGTCCAAATGTGCCCAAAACATTACGCTTTTTTCTTTCCGGTGTCGATGACGTATTGATGTAATTGTGGGGTTGCAGTTATGAGCTGTTGCTCGTTCACCGAGAAATAACTGCAACTAGTCACGTGGGCGCCGACCAATCGAAATGCTGGATTTAGTGATAATCACACTTAGTATGTAAATATAATGCTTTAGTTGTTAATCTTTAAACCTTTATATACTAAATATTCATTGACGCGAGTAGTTCCCTTGGGACAAATTGTTGTTGAACTTATATTGTCTGAACATTATTTCCCTTCCACTATTTATTTTCGTTTGCTTATTTTTTCCGAAGACCCCTCCAGTTGAACAATAGACGATTCCAATGAATAAATGTATATAGCGGGAGAATGGGAGTGGGAGAATCCATTAAGTATAGAAAGGATTAAAGTGACTCGTAATCATCAATCTTAAAAATTAACACTATAATAATACTCGTCAAAATCTTATATATATATTTAGTTGTCTCTCTTTCTGTATATTTGTCTGTCTGCCGCTATAAAAATTAACAAAGGACCATCTATAGAGGGTTCGAAAGCAGTCTAACAGGGGTAACTGTTTTCGATGAAGACAATGGTGCAAGTTAAAATTTTCTAAAATAAAGCGGTTGGAGTCAGGGATGGAAAGGGAGGGGGGCACCATATTCGATGAACTTTTTTCCCACCAAACGTATTTATATAAATATCATATTTATTGAGGCACGGACTCCGTATGAGTTTTATTGCTTCGAATGTGTTTGCTTCAGTGATCGTGAACAAATTCTCATTACTTATGTATCGATCAGAATGGCACAATGAAATTACCCTCAACTCAGATCAAGCTTGAAAATCGGTCCCGATTTTCGCCCATGTCGGGGTTCGAACCAGTGCCTTCCTCGTCTAGCCAAGACTTCGATTATCTTTATCTTATCCATAATAATCCATGACCTAACCATCTCTGAGACATCCCTACAAATGAACAGTAGACTATTCCAATTTATACTTTTAGAACTGAATGGGAGAGTCCATTGATTCGTGAATGGGTTACACCTTTCACTGCTATGCTGAACATATTATGGCTAAAATAACTATAATTAAATAATACAGGTTGACTCTTTATTCTCTCTTAGAGCTAAACTGACATCACAGGTAATTAATTGTAAGCTGCTATGGTTATATTGTAAGCATAAAAATCTCAAATATGTTCAATTCTTAGTTAAAAAGGGGCCATAACTCTGGTATAAAAAATAGGATCTAACCCATATTCAAACTCGTTCTGTATTTTGAGTTGAGAAACTCACATACCAAATTTGGTTCCTATCAGATGAAAACTGGTTGATTTATCGAAGCATGCATGAATTCCATGTCAAAGGGCCATAACTCCGTTAAAAAAAATCGAATCAAACCCATATTCGAACTTGATTAGTATTTTCGGTTGAGAAACTCACATACCAAATTTGGTTCCAATCATATAAAAAATGTTTAAATTATGGCAGAATGCGTGAATTTTAAGTCGAAAAAGGGCCATAACTCTGTAAACAAAAAAAGTCGGATGAAAACCATATTTGAACTCGATCTGTATTTTGGCCTGAGAAACCCATATACAAAATAGGGTTCCGATCGGAAAGTTATTGCATTATGCGTAAAGTGTCTACGGACATACGGGCAGACGGACAGACAGACGGACGAACGACGAGTGGTCAATCCGGACGTCGACACTATATGTACCATATTATGGTATGAGTAGACATAGAAACAAACAATTGGCGCAGATTTCCGAACAATCTGACACATTGCATGTGTATAGTCCTCACCCATTGCACGTGGGATATATGGTAAGCCTGCATGTATGATTCGAAGTTCCCAAAATGGCAGATTCATGGATGGGGAATGATCGAGGGAGGCGCTCCAAAATTGTTTTAAAATATTTACCTCAGATTTCCCCAAAGCTGATCTCCGTGATATAATGATGTAGTTTAAATTTTCCGAAGTGGCACCATTCGGGTCAGGAGTGGGGGGGGGGGGTGTCACGGGAGAGGAGCATCAACATTGATTGATAAAATGATGAAACACTTTTCTCCGATTTTTCTACAAATGCGATAGATGAATAAAATAATGTCGTTTATATTAACGGAATGCATGGAGATCGGGAAATAGGCACCACAATTACCAACAAAAAGTGTCGCAGACTTCATCAAACATAATGTGTTTATATAATGGTATAGTTTGAAGATACACAATCTGATTCGATGGTCCCCGTATCATCAGATTCCAACAACAACAACAACAACATATCTTCAAAGGACGCTTTATATAGTAATCATGCAGATTCGATTAATTACCAAAAATAATGCTAACTACTGTCAACTCTAGTATAAAATTTTCAAAAACGTGTTATATATCAACATTTTGTTCAACGCCATTTGGTATCGAGAGTATGTCGGTCGGCTCGTCGAATATTTGCTAGGCCGCCAAATATTCCAGGTTGATTCTATATATAATATCTTTGATGGGTGGGTTCCTCGAATCGAATCAAACATTTTACCCCCGAAGGCAAAGAAATAGTAATTTAGAAGCGTTAATTCGGATTATGTTTCTTTAAATATTCCTAAGTGACTCATTCTAGTCACGAGGTGGGGGTCGGGGCGCCGTATATATAACAGGTCGGATATGGGTTAATCTTTGACGTTGATAAAATATGCAAGGCTATGTTCAACAGTTGGAAATTTCGTACTGACACAACATTAGTTTGAAATTTAACACCACATAATTATAGGTTGACATATTGTTCTCAGTGTTTGTTTTTCCAACCAGTAATTAGTTGGGAATTTGTGGTGGTTCGGTCTCGTTCAAGGGCGCAGGGGTGAAGATGGAAATTCCTGGACACCACTATAACTGGGACCCTAGCCACGTCCCTGTATATGTGTTAACCTCTAGAAACATATTTAAAGTTTTTGTCACGTTTAATTAACCTGCATGGGCTACACCGGCAAACCCTACCATAGTACACGTAATATGTATGTCGATAAATTCAGCCTATAGGAGGTATAATCGTTTGTCTACTCTTAAATTGTGTGTGACTGGTGCAGCATTAAAGACCCTGCACCAGTGCATGAGACAGTTATTTACACTATTTTACACATATATAAAGAGAATGCACACATGGCTTATACAAGATCAAAGTAAATATCTCTTATATGTGTCTCTTATATGTGCGAGTCGCCCTGTGTGAGACTCGCATATATAAGAGAATGCATTGGCACAGGGATTTCGCAAAATTTCAGGAATCTCCAGTCATGGAAGGGTTAAATTGTGTATGCCTGGAAAATGATAGCAATTTCAGTCTAAATGTTGAATGACAGCAGGAAACAGTCGTTTTACACTAAATATTTATTGGAAATTAGATTTTTTAAATTCAGAACAATATAAAGCTATTTTTGTTCCAAAATTTTCAAATACTATAGCTGCAGGCATGAAATCTCGAATGAAGAACATTTCAGTTTACCAACGGGGGTTTCTGGACGCTACAATTTGAGGCCCGGAGATTATGAGTCGCGCTTACACTCCAAACCGTCATAACATATATACGCTCTCTCTCCTCACATTGCGGTCGCAAAAACATAACAGAATCACAGATGACAAAAAGCGTACAAGACTCCTTTTCGTTCGTTTATAAATGTGTTTTATCACCTGTTAGACGGAAAATTGTATTCATTTAAAAAAAAAACTCAGTTGATGTCAAATCAGACGGACAATTAAGCAATCATTAGTCATTTTCCCGATTTAAGTTACACCACGGTCTAATTATACCACAACATACAATCTTTTGCGCTTGACTTACTCTTTCTAGATCATAATAGATAATAATAGATATAAACACCAGCCCAATGTCCAAATTCAACCAATAATACAGTGACACCTGATTATGCACATTTTGCAGGATGTAATTCTGTTCGGGGAAGTAAGTGCAATTATTTGTAATTGTAACTCTATCTATAGCCGATGCTTACAGGTAAGGTACATTTAATTTTATTATTGTAATGATCACTCGTTCAAACATATTGCTGAGGCGATGGTGAATTCATTTTAAAATTATTATTGATAATCAGCGACAATCAATTTGTATTTTCTGGAATTTTTGTTAGTGATTTTTACGAAAACTATATTGATTTTGAATTAGAATCCACTTTATGTATTAATGTTTGATTTGTCACCATTAAACGGGGGGGGGGTGCTCATGTTGTTTACATCGTTCATAGAGCACATTAATGTATTTTGCACTCATCCATGTCTCAAATTAATACATTTGTTGCACATATTATGTTCAGTATAAAAGGAGATGGTCCCATAAATGGCCAGATTTAGTGTACAGTACCCCTATACGAGACTATAAGAGAGGGGTGGGTTCATGTAATGTAACATGAATTTTATAAAAGTCTGAAAAACAATATTTAATTATTATTAATATCCATGTTATGTAAATATTACTGTTACAGTGGCATTACCGATCAAAATCCAATTAGATACCCAATCTGATAAAACATTGGAAAAGGTCAATTCTGAAAATCACATTTAGACCACTGTTTAGACAAAAATAGTTAACTTACTCTGCGATTAATGCTGTGTGTTGACAAATTACAGTAACAGTTGTGTTACATTACAAAGGTATCAACATGCAAAATGGTCAGGACCACTAAACCAGAGGTATAATCGTTTGTCTACTCTTAAATTGTGTGTGACTGGTGCAGCATTAAAGACCCTGCACCAGTGCATTATAATATATGCGAATCTCCCATAGGGAGCCTGAATGAATGAATGCTTTATTTCTCAGCCATTTTCACATGGGACATGAGACAATTATTTACACTATTTTACACATATATAAAGAGAATGCACACATGGCTTATACAAGATCAAAGTAAATATCTCTTATATGTGTCTCTTATATGTGCGAGGCGCCCTGTGTGAGACTCGCATATATAAGAGAATGCATTGGCACAGGGATTTCGCAAAATTTCAGGAATCTCCAGTCATGGAAGGGTTAAATTGTGTATGCCTGGAAAATGATAGCAATTTCAGTCTAAATGTTGAATGACAACAGGAAACAGTCGTTTTACACTAAATATTTATTGGAAATTAGATTTTTTAAATTCAGAACAATATAAAGCTATTTTTGTTCCAAAATTTTCAAATACTATAGCTGCAGGCATGAAATCTCGAATGAAGAACATTTCAGTTTACCAACGTTGGGGGTTTCTGGACGCTACAATTTGAGGCCCGGAGATTATGAGTCGCGCTTACACTCCAAACCGTCATAACATATATACGCTCTCTCTCCTCACATTGCGGTCGCAAAAACATAACAGAATCACAGATGACAAAAAGCGTATATGACTCCTTTTCGTTCGTTTATAAATGTGTTTTATCACCTGTTAGACGGAAAATTGTATTCATTTAAAAAAAAAACTCAGTTGATGTCAAATCAGACGGACAATTAAGCAATCATTAGTCATTTTCCCGATTTAAGTTACACCACGGTCTAATTATACCACAACATACAATCTTTTGCGCTTGACTTACTCTTTCTAGATCATAATAGATAATAATAGATATAAACACCAGCCCAATGTCCAAATTCAACCAATAATACAGTGACACCTGATTATGCACATTTTGCAGGATGTAATTCTGTTCGGGGAAGTAAGTGCAATTATTTGTAATTGTAACTCTATCTATAGCCGATGCTTACAGGTAAGGTACATTTAATTTTATTATTGTAATGATCACTCGTTCAAACATATTGCTGAGGCGATGGTGAATTCATTTTAAAATTATTATTGATAATCAGCGACAATCAATTTGTATTTTCTGGAATTTTTGTTAGTGATTTTTACGAAAACTATATTGATTTTGAATTAGAATCCACTTTATGTATTAATGTTTGATTTGTCACCATTAAACGGGGGGGGGGGGTGCTCATGTTGTTTACATCGTTCATAGAGCACATTAATGTATTTTGCACTCATCCATGTCTCAAATTAATACATTTGTTGCACATATTATGTTCAGTATAAAAGGAGATGGTCCCATAAATGGCCAGATTTAGTGTACAGTACCCCTATACGAGACTATAAGAGAGGGGTGGGTTCATGTAATGTAACATGAATTTTATAAAAGTCTGAAAAACAATATTTAATTATTATTAATATCCATGTTATGTAAATATTACTGTTACAGTGGCATTACCGATCAAAATCCAATTAGATACCCAATCTGATAAAACATTGGAAAAGGTCAATTCTGAAAATCACATTTAGACCACTGTTTAGACAAAAATAGTTAACTTACTCTGCGATTAATGCTGTGTGTTGACAAATTACAGTAACAGTTGTGTTACATTACAAAGGTATCAACATGCAAAATGGTCAGGACCACTAAACCAGAGGTATAATCGTTTGTCTACTCTTAAATTGTGTGTGACTGGTGCAGCATTAAAGACCCTGCACCAGTGCATTATAATATATGCGAATCTCCCATAGGGAGCCTGAATGAATGAATGCTTTATTTCTCAGCCATTTTCACATGGGACATGAGACAATTATTTACACTATTTTACACATATATAAAGAGAATGCACACATGGCTTATACAAGATCAAAGTAAATATCTCTTATATGTGTCTCTTATATGTGCGAGGCGCCCTGTGTGAGACTCGCATATATAAGAGAATGCATTGGCACAGGGATTTCGCAAAATTTCAGGAATCTCCAGTCATGGAAGGGTTAAATTGTGTATGCCTGGAAAATGATAGCAATTTCAGTCTAAATGTTGAATGACAACAGGAAACAGTCGTTTTACACTAAATATTTATTGGAAATTAGATTTTTTAAATTCAGAACAATATAAAGCTATTTTTGTTCCAAAATTTTCAAATACTATAGCTGCAGGCATGAAATCTCGAATGAAGAACATTTCAGTTTACCAACGTTGGGGGTTTCTGGACGCTACAATTTGAGGCCCGGAGATTATGAGTCGCGCTTACACTCCAAACCGTCATAACATATATACGCTCTCTCTCCTCACATTGCGGTCGCAAAAACATAACAGAATCACAGATGACAAAAAGCGTATATGACTCCTTTTCGTTCGTTTATAAATGTGTTTTATCACCTGTTAGACGGAAAATTGTATTCATTTAAAAAAAAAACTCAGTTGATGTCAAATCAGACGGACAATTAAGCAATCATTAGTCATTTTCCCGATTTAAGTTACACCACGGTCTAATTATACCACAACATACAATCTTTTGCGCTTGACTTACTCTTTCTAGATCATAATAGATAATAATAGATATAAACACCAGCCCAATGTCCAAATTCAACCAATAATACAGTGACACCTGATTATGCACATTTTGCAGGATGTAATTCTGTTCGGGGAAGTAAGTGCAATTATTTGTAATTGTAACTCTATCTATAGCCGATGCTTACAGGTAAGGTACATTTAATTTTATTATTGTAATGATCACTCGTTCAAACATATTGCTGAGGCGATGGTGAATTCATTTTAAAATTATTATTGATAATCAGCGACAATCAATTTGTATTTTCTGGAATTTTTGTTAGTGATTTTTACGAAAACTATATTGATTTTGAATTAGAATCCACTTTATGTATTAATGTTTGATTTGTCACCATTAAACGGGGGGGGGGGGTGCTCATGTTGTTTACATCGTTCATAGAGCACATTAATGTATTTTGCACTCATCCATGTCTCAAATTAATACATTTGTTGCACATATTATGTTCAGTATAAAAGGAGATGGTCCCATAAATGGCCAGATTTAGTGTACAGTACCCCTATACGAGACTATAAGAGAGGGGTGGGTTCATGTAATGTAACATGAATTTTATAAAAGTCTGAAAAACAATATTTAATTATTATTAATATCCATGTTATGTAAATATTACTGTTACAGTGGCATTACCGATCAAAATCCAATTAGATACCCAATCTGATAAAACATTGGAAAAGGTCAATTCTGAAAATCACATTTAGACCACTGTTTAGACAAAAATAGTTAACTTACTCTGCGATTAATGCTGTGTGTTGACAAATTACAGTAACAGTTGTGTTACATTACAAAGGTATCAACATGCAAAATGGTCAGGACCACTAAACCAGAGGTATAATCGTTTGTCTACTCTTAAATTGTGTGTGACTGGTGCAGCATTAAAGACCCTGCACCAGTGCATTATAATATATGCGAATCTCCCATAGGGAGCCTGAATGAATGAATGCTTTATTTCTCAGCCATTTTCACATGGGACATGAGACAATTATTTACACTATTTTACACATATATAAAGAGAATGCACACATGGCTTATACAAGATCAAAGTAAATATCTCTTATATGTGTCTCTTATATGTGCGAGGCGCCCTGTGTGAGACTCGCATATATAAGAGAATGCATTGGCACAGGGATTTCGCAAAATTTCAGGAATCTCCAGTCATGGAAGGGTTAAATTGTGTATGCCTGGAAAATGATAGCAATTTCAGTCTAAATGTTGAATGACAACAGGAAACAGTCGTTTTACACTAAATATTTATTGGAAATTAGATTTTTTAAATTCAGAACAATATAAAGCTATTTTTGTTCCAAAATTTTCAAATACTATAGCTGCAGGCATGAAATCTCGAATGAAGAACATTTCAGTTTACCAACGTTGGGGGTTTCTGGACGCTACAATTTGAGGCCCGGAGATTATGAGTCGCGCTTACACTCCAAACCGTCATAACATATATACGCTCTCTCTCCTCACATTGCGGTCGCAAAAACATAACAGAATCACAGATGACAAAAAGCGTATATGACTCCTTTTCGTTCGTTTATAAATGTGTTTTATCACCTGTTAGACGGAAAATTGTATTCATTTAAAAAAAAAACTCAGTTGATGTCAAATCAGACGGACAATTAAGCAATCATTAGTCATTTTCCCGATTTAAGTTACACCACGGTCTAATTATACCACAACATACAATCTTTTGCGCTTGACTTACTCTTTCTAGATCATAATAGATAATAATAGATATAAACACCAGCCCAATGTCCAAATTCAACCAATAATACAGTGACACCTGATTATGCACATTTTGCAGGATGTAATTCTGTTCGGGGAAGTAAGTGCAATTATTTGTAATTGTAACTCTATCTATAGCCGATGCTTACAGGTAAGGTACATTTAATTTTATTATTGTAATGATCACTCGTTCAAACATATTGCTGAGGCGATGGTGAATTCATTTTAAAATTATTATTGATAATCAGCGACAATCAATTTGTATTTTCTGGAATTTTTGTTAGTGATTTTTACGAAAACTATATTGATTTTGAATTAGAATCCACTTTATGTATTAATGTTTGATTTGTCACCATTAAACGGGGGGGGGGTGCTCATGTTGTTTACATCGTTCATAGAGCACATTAATGTATTTTGCACTCATCCATGTCTCAAATTAATACATTTGTTGCACATATTATGTTCAGTATAAAAGGAGATGGTCCCATAAATGGCCAGATTTAGTGTACAGTACCCCTATACGAGACTATAAGAGAGGGGTGGGTTCATGTAATGTAACATGAATTTTATAAAAGTCTGAAAAACAATATTTAATTATTATTAATATCCATGTTATGTAAATATTACTGTTACAGTGGCATTACCGATCAAAATCCAATTAGATACCCAATCTGATAAAACATTGGAAAAGGTCAATTCTGAAAATCACATTTAGACCACTGTTTAGACAAAAATAGTTAACTTACTCTGCGATTAATGCTGTGTGTTGACAAATTACAGTAACAGTTGTGTTACATTACAAAGGTATCAACATGCAAAATGGTCAGGACCACTAAACCAGAGGTATAATCGTTTGTCTACTCTTAAATTGTGTGTGACTGGTGCAGCATTAAAGACCCTGCACCAGTGCATTATAATATATGCGAATCTCCCATAGGGAGCCTGAATGAATGAATGCTTTATTTCTCAGCCATTTTCACATGGGACATGAGACAATTATTTACACTATTTTACACATATATAAAGAGAATGCACACATGGCTTATACAAGATCAAAGTAAATATCTCTTATATGTGTCTCTTATATGTGCGAGGCGCCCTGTGTGAGACTCGCATATATAAGAGAATGCATTGGCACAGGGATTTCGCAAAATTTCAGGAATCTCCAGTCATGGAAGGGTTAAATTGTGTATGCCTGGAAAATGATAGCAATTTCAGTCTAAATGTTGAATGACAACAGGAAACAGTCGTTTTACACTAAATATTTATTGGAAATTAGATTTTTTAAATTCAGAACAATATAAAGCTATTTTTGTTCCAAAATTTTCAAATACTATAGCTGCAGGCATGAAATCTCGAATGAAGAACATTTCAGTTTACCAACGTTGGGGGTTTCTGGACGCTACAATTTGAGGCCCGGAGATTATGAGTCGCGCTTACACTCCAAACCGTCATAACATATATACGCTCTCTCTCCTCACATTGCGGTCGCAAAAACATAACAGAATCACAGATGACAAAAAGCGTATATGACTCCTTTTCGTTCGTTTATAAATGTGTTTTATCACCTGTTAGACGGAAAATTGTATTCATTTAAAAAAAAAACTCAGTTGATGTCAAATCAGACGGACAATTAAGCAATCATTAGTCATTTTCCCGATTTAAGTTACACCACGGTCTAATTATACCACAACATACAATCTTTTGCGCTTGACTTACTCTTTCTAGATCATAATAGATAATAATAGATATAAACACCAGCCCAATGTCCAAATTCAACCAATAATACAGTGACACCTGATTATGCACATTTTGCAGGATGTAATTCTGTTCGGGGAAGTAAGTGCAATTATTTGTAATTGTAACTCTATCTATAGCCGATGCTTACAGGTAAGGTACATTTAATTTTATTATTGTAATGATCACTCGTTCAAACATATTGCTGAGGCGATGGTGAATTCATTTTAAAATTATTATTGATAATCAGCGACAATCAATTTGTATTTTCTGGAATTTTTGTTAGTGATTTTTACGAAAACTATATTGATTTTGAATTAGAATCCACTTTATGTATTAATGTTTGATTTGTCACCATTAAACGGGGGGGGGTGCTCATGTTGTTTACATCGTTCATAGAGCACATTAATGTATTTTGCACTCATCCATGTCTCAAATTAATACATTTGTTGCACATATTATGTTCAGTATAAAAGGAGATGGTCCCATAAATGGCCAGATTTAGTGTACAGTACCCCTATACGAGACTATAAGAGAGGGGTGGGTTCATGTAATGTAACATGAATTTTATAAAAGTCTGAAAAACAATATTTAATTATTATTAATATCCATGTTATGTAAATATTACTGTTACAGTGGCATTACCGATCAAAATCCAATTAGATACCCAATCTGATAAAACATTGGAAAAGGTCAGTTCTGAAAATCACATTTAGACCACTGTTTAGACAAAAATAGTTAACTTACTCTGCGATTAATGCTGTGTGTTGACAAATTACAGTAACAGTTGTGTTACATTACAAAGGTATCAACATGCAAAATGGTCAGGACCACTAAACCAGAGGTATAATCGTTTGTCTACTCTTAAATTGTGTGTGACTGGTGCAGCATTAAAGACCCTGCACCAGTGCATTATAATATATGCGAATCTCCCATAGGGAGCCTGAATGAATGAATGCTTTATTTCTCAGCCATTTTCACATGGGACATGAGACAATTATTTACACTATTTTACACATATATAAAGAGAATGCACACATGGCTTATACAAGATCAAAGTAAATATCTCTTATATGTGTCTCTTATATGTGCGAGGCGCCCTGTGTGAGACTCGCATATATAAGAGAATGCATTGGCACAGGGATTTCGCAAAATTTCAGGAATCTCCAGTCATGGAAGGGTTAAATTGTGTATGCCTGGAAAATGATAGCAATTTCAGTCTAAATGTTGAATGACAACAGGAAACAGTCGTTTTACACTAAATATTTATTGGAAATTAGATTTTTTAAATTCAGAACAATATAAAGCTATTTTTGTTCCAAAATTTTCAAATACTATAGCTGCAGGCATGAAATCTCGAATGAAGAACATTTCAGTTTACCAACGTTGGGGGTTTCTGGACGCTACAATTTGAGGCCCGGAGATTATGAGTCGCGCTTACACTCCAAACCGTCATAACATATATACGCTCTCTCTCCTCACATTGCGGTCGCAAAAACATAACAGAATCACAGATGACAAAAAGCGTATATGACTCCTTTTCGTTCGTTTATAAATGTGTTTTATCACCTGTTAGACGGAAAATTGTATTCATTTAAAAAAAAAACTCAGTTGATGTCAAATCAGACGGACAATTAAGCAATCATTAGTCATTTTCCCGATTTAAGTTACACCACGGTCTAATTATACCACAACATACAATCTTTTGCGCTTGACTTACTCTTTCTAGATCATAATAGATAATAATAGATATAAACACCAGCCCAATGTCCAAATTCAACCAATAATACAGTGACACCTGATTATGCACATTTTGCAGGATGTAATTCTGTTCGGGGAAGTAAGTGCAATTATTTGTAATTGTAACTCTATCTATAGCCGATGCTTACAGGTAAGGTACATTTAATTTTATTATTGTAATGATCACTCGTTCAAACATATTGCTGAGGCGATGGTGAATTCATTTTAAAATTATTATTGATAATCAGCGACAATCAATTTGTATTTTCTGGAATTTTTGTTAGTGATTTTTACGAAAACTATATTGATTTTGAATTAGAATCCACTTTATGTATTAATGTTTGATTTGTCACCATTAAACGGGGGGGGGGTGCTCATGTTGTTTACATCGTTCATAGAGCACATTAATGTATTTTGCACTCATCCATGTCTCAAATTAATACATTTGTTGCACATATTATGTTCAGTATAAAAGGAGATGGTCCCATAAATGGCCAGATTTAGTGTACAGTACCCCTATACGAGACTATAAGAGAGGGGTGGGTTCATGTAATGTAACATGAATTTTATAAAAGTCTGAAAAACAATATTTAATTATTATTAATATCCATGTTATGTAAATATTACTGTTACAGTGGCATTACCGATCAAAATCCAATTAGATACCCAATCTGATAAAACATTGGAAAAGGTCAATTCTGAAAATCACATTTAGACCACTGTTTAGACAAAAATAGTTAACTTACTCTGCGATTAATGCTGTGTGTTGACAAATTACAGTAACAGTTGTGTTACATTACAAAGGTATCAACATGCAAAATGGTCAGGACCACTAAACCAGAGGTATAATCGTTTGTCTACTCTTAAATTGTGTGTGACTGGTGCAGCATTAAAGACCCTGCACCAGTGCATTATAATATATGCGAATCTCCCATAGGGAGCCTGAATGAATGAATGCTTTATTTCTCAGCCATTTTCACATGGGACATGAGACAATTATTTACACTATTTTACACATATATAAAGAGAATGCACACATGGCTTATACAAGATCAAAGTAAATATCTCTTATATGTGTCTCTTATATGTGCGAGGCGCCCTGTGTGAGACTCGCATATATAAGAGAATGCATTGGCACAGGGATTTCGCAAAATTTCAGGAATCTCCAGTCATGGAAGGGTTAAATTGTGTATGCCTGGAAAATGATAGCAATTTCAGTCTAAATGTTGAATGACAACAGGAAACAGTCGTTTTACACTAAATATTTATTGGAAATTAGATTTTTTAAATTCAGAACAATATAAAGCTATTTTTGTTCCAAAATTTTCAAATACTATAGCTGCAGGCATGAAATCTCGAATGAAGAACATTTCAGTTTACCAACGTTGGGGGTTTCTGGACGCTACAATTTGAGGCCCGGAGATTATGAGTCGCGCTTACACTCCAAACCGTCATAACATATATACGCTCTCTCTCCTCACATTGCGGTCGCAAAAACATAACAGAATCACAGATGACAAAAAGCGTATATGACTCCTTTTCGTTCGTTTATAAATGTGTTTTATCACCTGTTAGACGGAAAATTGTATTCATTTAAAAAAAAAACTCAGTTGATGTCAAATCAGACGGACAATTAAGCAATCATTAGTCATTTTCCCGATTTAAGTTACACCACGGTCTAATTATACCACAACATACAATCTTTTGCGCTTGACTTACTCTTTCTAGATCATAATAGATAATAATAGATTTCGCAAAATTTCAGGAATCTCCAGTCATGGAAGGGTTAAATTGTGTATGCCTGGAAAATGATAGCAATTTCAGTCTAAATGTTGAATGACAGCAGGAAACAGTCGTTTTACACTAAATATTTATTGGAAATTAGATTTTTTAAATTCAGAACAATATAAAGCTATTTTTGTTCCAAAATTTTCAAATACTATAGCTGCAGGCATGAAATCTCGAATGAAGAACATTTCAGTTTACCAACGTTGGGGGTTTCTGGACGCTACAATTTGAGGCCCGGAGATTATGAGTCGCGCTTACACTCCAAACCGTCATAACATATATACGCTCTCTCTCCTCACATTGCGGTCGCAAAAACATAACAGAATCACAGATGACAAAAAGCGTATATGACTCCTTTTCGTTCGTTTATAAATGTGTTTTATCACCTGTTAGACGGAAAATTGTATTCATTTAAAAAAAAAACTCAGTTGATGTCAAATCAGACGGACAATTAAGCAATCATTAGTCATTTTCCCGATTTAAGTTACACCACGGTCTAATTATACCACAACATACAATCTTTTGCGCTTGACTTACTCTTTCTAGATCATAATAGATAATAATAGATATAAACACCAGCCCAATGTCCAAATTCAACCAATAATACAGTGACACCTGATTATGCACATTTTGCAGGATGTAATTCTGTTCGGGGAAGTAAGTGCAATTATTTGTAATTGTAACTCTATCTATAGCCGATGCTTACAGGTAAGGTACATTTAATTTTATTATTGTAATGATCACTCGTTCAAACATATTGCTGAGGCGATGGTGAATTCATTTTAAAATTATTATTGATAATCAGCGACAATCAATTTGTATTTTCTGGAATTTTTGTTAGTGATTTTTACGAAAACTATATTGATTTTGAATTAGAATCCACTTTATGTATTAATGTTTGATTTGTCACCATTAAACGGGGGGGGGTGCTCATGTTGTTTACATCGTTCATAGAGCACATTAATGTATTTTGCACTCATCCATGTCTCAAATTAATACATTTGTTGCACATATTATGTTCAGTATAAAAGGAGATGGTCCCATAAATGGCCAGATTTAGTGTACAGTACCCCTATACGAGACTATAAGAGAGGGGTGGGTTCATGTAATGTAACATGAATTTTATAAAAGTCTGAAAAACAATATTTAATTATTATTAATATCCATGTTATGTAAATATTACTGTTACAGTGGCATTACCGATCAAAATCCAATTAGATACCCAATCTGATAAAACATTGGAAAAGGTCAATTCTGAAAATCACATTTAGACCACTGTTTAGACAAAAATAGTTAACTTACTCTGCGATTAATGCTGTGTGTTGACAAATTACAGTAACAGTTGTGTTACATTACAAAGGTATCAACATGCAAAATGGTCAGGACCACTAAACCAGAGGTATAATCGTTTGTCTACTCTTAAATTGTGTGTGACTGGTGCAGCATTAAAGACCCTGCACCAGTGCATTATAATATATGCGAATCTCCCATAGGGAGCCTGAATGAATGAATGCTTTATTTCTCAGCCATTTTCACATGGGACATGAGACAATTATTTACACTATTTTACACATATATAAAGAGAATGCACACATGGCTTATACAAGATCAAAGTAAATATCTCTTATATGTGTCTCTTATATGTGCGAGACTCGCATATATAAGAGAATGCATTGGCACAGGGATTTCGCAAAATTTCAGGAATCTCCAGTCATGGAAGGGTTAAATTGTGTATGCCTGGAAAATGATAGCAATTTCAGTCTAAATGTTGAATGACAGCAGGAAACAGTCGTTTTACACTAAATATTTATTGGAAATTAGATTTTTTAAATTCAGAACAATATAAAGCTATTTTTGTTCCAAATTTTTCAAATACTATAGCTGCAGGCATGAAATCTCGAATGAAGAACATTTCAGTTTACCAACGTTGGGGGTTTCTGGACGCTACAATTTGAGGCCCGGAGATTATGAGTCGCGCTTACACTCCAAACCGTCATAACATATATACGCTCTCTCTCCTCACATTGCGGTCGCAAAAACATAACAGAATCACAGATGACAAAAAGCGTACATGACTCCTTTTCGTTCGTTTATAAATGTGTTTTATCACCTGTTAGACGGAAAATTGTATTCATTTAAAAAAAAAAACTCAGTTGATGTCAAATCAGACGGACAATTAAGCAATCATTAGTCATTTTCCCGATTTAAGTTACACCACGGTCTAATTATACCACAACATACAATCTTTTGCGCTTGACTTACTCTTTCTAGATCATAATAGATAATAATAGATATAAACACCAGCCCAATGTCCAAATTCAACCAATAATACAGTGACACCTGATTATGCACATTTTGCAGGATGTAATTCTGTTCGGGGAAGTAAGTGCAATTATTTGTAATTGTAACTCTATCTATAGCCGATGCTTACAGGTAAGGTACATTTAATTTTATTATTGTAATGATCACTCGTTCAAACATATTGCTGAGGCGATGGTGAATTCATTTTAAAATTATTATTGATAATCAGCGACAATCAATTTGTATTTTCTGGAATTTTTGTTAGTGATTTTTACGAAAACTATATTGATTTTGAATTAGAATCCACTTTATGTATTAATGTTTGATTTGTCACCATTAAACGGGGGGGGGGGTGCTCATGTTGTTTACATCGTTCATAGAGCACATTAATGTATTTTGCACTCATCCATGTCTCAAATTAATACATTTGTTGCACATATTATGTTCAGTATAAAAGGAGATGGTCCCATAAATGGCCAGATTTAGTGTACAGTACCCCTATACGAGACTATAAGAGAGGGGTGGGTTCATGTAATGTAACATGAATTTTATAAAAGTCTGAAAAACAATATTTAATTATTATTAATATCCATGTTATGTAAATATTACTGTTACAGTGGCATTACCGATCAAAATCCAATTAGATACCCAATCTGATAAAACATTGGAAAAGGTCAATTCTGAAAATCACATTTAGACCACTGTTTAGACAAAAATAGTTAACTTACTCTGCGATTAATGCTGTGTGTTGACAAATTACAGTAACAGTTGTGTTACATTACAAAGGTATCAACATGCAAAATGGTCAGGACCACTAAACCAGAGGTATAATCGTTTGTCTACTCTTAAATTGTGTGTGACTGGTGCAGCATTAAAGACCCTGCACCAGTGCATTATAATATATGCGAATCTCCCATAGGGAGCCTGAATGAATGAATGCTTTATTTCTCAGCCATTTTCACATGGGACATGAGACAATTATTTACACTATTTTACACATATATAAAGAGAATGCACACATGGCTTATACAAGATCAAAGTAAATATCTCTTATATGTGTCTCTTATATGTGCGAGGCGCCCTGTGTGAGACTCGCATATATAAGAGAATGCATTGGCACAGGGATTTCGCAAAATTTCAGGAATCTCCAGTCATGGAAGGGTTAAATTGTGTATGCCTGGAAAATGATAGCAATTTCAGTCTAAATGTTGAATGACAACAGGAAACAGTCGTTTTACACTAAATATTTATTGGAAATTAGATTTTTTAAATTCAGAACAATATAAAGCTATTTTTGTTCCAAAATTTTCAAATACTATAGCTGCAGGCATGAAATCTCGAATGAAGAACATTTCAGTTTACCAACGTTGGGGGTTTCTGGACGCTACAATTTGAGGCCCGGAGATTATGAGTCGCGCTTACACTCCAAACCGTCATAACATATATACGCTCTCTCTCCTCACATTGCGGTCGCAAAAACATAACAGAATCACAGATGACAAAAAGCGTATATGACTCCTTTTCGTTCGTTTATAAATGTGTTTTATCACCTGTTAGACGGAAAATTGTATTCATTTAAAAAAAAAACTCAGTTGATGTCAAATCAGACGGACAATTAAGCAATCATTAGTCATTTTCCCGATTTAAGTTACACCACGGTCTAATTATACCACAACATACAATCTTTTGCGCTTGACTTACTCTTTCTAGATCATAATAGATAATAATAGATATAAACACCAGCCCAATGTCCAAATTCAACCAATAATACAGTGACACCTGATTATGCACATTTTGCAGGATGTAATTCTGTTCGGGGAAGTAAGTGCAATTATTTGTAATTGTAACTCTATCTATAGCCGATGCTTACAGGTAAGGTACATTTAATTTTATTATTGTAATGATCACTCGTTCAAACATATTGCTGAGGCGATGGTGAATTCATTTTAAAATTATTATTGATAATCAGCGACAATCAATTTGTATTTTCTGGAATTTTTGTTAGTGATTTTTACGAAAACTATATTGATTTTGAATTAGAATCCACTTTATGTATTAATGTTTGATTTGTCACCATTAAACGGGGGGGGGGGGGTGCTCATGTTGTTTACATCGTTCATAGAGCACATTAATGTATTTTGCACTCATCCATGTCTCAAATTAATACATTTGTTGCACATATTATGTTCAGTATAAAAGGAGATGGTCCCATAAATGGCCAGATTTAGTGTACAGTACCCCTATACGAGACTATAAGAGAGGGGTGGGTTCATGTAATGTAACATGAATTTTATAAAAGTCTGAAAAACAATATTTAATTATTATTAATATCCATGTTATGTAAATATTACTGTTACAGTGGCATTACCGATCAAAATCCAATTAGATACCCAATCTGATAAAACATTGGAAAAGGTCAATTCTGAAAATCACATTTAGACCACTGTTTAGACAAAAATAGTTAACTTACTCTGCGATTAATGCTGTGTGTTGACAAATTACAGTAACAGTTGTGTTACATTACAAAGGTATCAACATGCAAAATGGTCAGGACCACTAAACCAGAGGTATAATCGTTTGTCTACTCTTAAATTGTGTGTGACTGGTGCAGCATTAAAGACCCTGCACCAGTGCATTATAATATATGCGAATCTCCCATAGGGAGCCTGAATGAATGAATGCTTTATTTCTCAGCCATTTTCACATGGGACATGAGACAATTATTTACACTATTTTACACATATATAAAGAGAATGCACACATGGCTTATACAAGATCAAAGTAAATATCTCTTATATGTGTCTCTTATATGTGCGAGGCGCCCTGTGTGAGACTCGCATATATAAGAGAATGCATTGGCACAGGGATTTCGCAAAATTTCAGGAATCTCCAGTCATGGAAGGGTTAAATTGTGTATGCCTGGAAAATGATAGCAATTTCAGTCTAAATGTTGAATGACAACAGGAAACAGTCGTTTTACACTAAATATTTATTGGAAATTAGATTTTTTAAATTCAGAACAATATAAAGCTATTTTTGTTCCAAAATTTTCAAATACTATAGCTGCAGGCATGAAATCTCGAATGAAGAACATTTCAGTTTACCAACGTTGGGGGTTTCTGGACGCTACAATTTGAGGCCCGGAGATTATGAGTCGCGCTTACACTCCAAACCGTCATAACATATATACGCTCTCTCTCCTCACATTGCGGTCGCAAAAACATAACAGAATCACAGATGACAAAAAGCGTATATGACTCCTTTTCGTTCGTTTATAAATGTGTTTTATCACCTGTTAGACGGAAAATTGTATTCATTTAAAAAAAAAACTCAGTTGATGTCAAATCAGACGGACAATTAAGCAATCATTAGTCATTTTCCCGATTTAAGTTACACCACGGTCTAATTATACCACAACATACAATCTTTTGCGCTTGACTTACTCTTTCTAGATCATAATAGATAATAATAGATTTCGCAAAATTTCAGGAATCTCCAGTCATGGAAGGGTTAAATTGTGTATGCCTGGAAAATGATAGCAATTTCAGTCTAAATGTTGAATGACAGCAGGAAACAGTCGTTTTACACTAAATATTTATTGGAAATTAGATTTTTTAAATTCAGAACAATATAAAGCTATTTTTGTTCCAAAATTTTCAAATACTATAGCTGCAGGCATGAAATCTCGAATGAAGAACATTTCAGTTTACCAACGTTGGGGGTTTCTGGACGCTACAATTTGAGGCCCGGAGATTATGAGTCGCGCTTACACTCCAAACCGTCATAACATATATACGCTCTCTCTCCTCACATTGCGGTCGCAAAAACATAACAGAATCACAGATGACAAAAAGCGTATATGACTCCTTTTCGTTCGTTTATAAATGTGTTTTATCACCTGTTAGGGTGGATACACACATGCATGTAATGTCTGTATGTAAAATACATGTATTTTACATGACCACACCAATAATTGACAAAATTAATCACCTGCGCGCGAGAGGTCAATTTCACCAGTGAGTAGTTATAAGCCATTATCAAACAAACTGCCATCAAGAAATTTCAGGCCAACCATAAACATGTCTTCTTCCATGGATGCCGAAATGGGTAATTCTTGTCTGATATATATTGCTGTTTTTCACGAGTTATAATTCATTTCGAAAAGTGGATTAGAGCCGGTCGATTTTATACTTGATTTGTTTCTGTCATTTCTTGGAAACAGGGTTATCCAAAACAAAAATAAAATATGCAGAATTCTTTTATATGAAACGGCTTGTTGAGATTTCTCTGATAATTTGAGAGCGAGCTCATGTGATAACATTAATTCAATTGGGATTGCAAATATTCATTATAGCGCCAAAAAATAATGCAGGTACAGCGTTGAAATTAAAAAGAGTGACACCCCCCCCCCCCATTTATATATATGTTTCTCAAGCCAAAGGTTGAACAACAAGCTCCTAACTGTCACAAGCTTGGATTATAACATTTTCGACCATAATCCATGATTGGGGGAGGGGCTGGTTCTCGAAAGCTTCCAATAACTAAGGGAGTTAATTCAATGTATCAGCCGCGATTATCTGGGCAAGAATTACAATATAATGTTTTACTTAAATATTCCATAGTTGTAAATTTTGCGTATACATGTATAACTGTATAACACAAGAGAGGAAAGGTGACGTAGTTGGGAACTCGTAGCTAGACAACCCTTTCGCCGAATGAAGACAAACAGCAACACCATGCATTCAAATTTAAAGCTGTATAATATGTTAATAATTATATGAATAGCATAAATTGCTGCATATTAGATTAATCACTCGTAGAAAACAGACACGACAGACATGACTACGATATTTATCAAGCAGGGTGTCATGATTCAGGGTGCTGCGTGCACACACCCCGTCGAGGAAATATGCAATGGTGAATTCGGTAACTTCTGGGATAATATAGCTCCCCGTGCATGTTGGGGGTCATAGCCCCATGCGTTGGGGAGAGACCATCATTGGTATTCAATAGAAGACTGACAATGATATAAACAGAACGTCGACCATTTGAGTTATCGCGCGAATAATTATTTTAAGCGGCCTGACGACTTTGTCCCAGTCAACGGCTCTTCAGCGGTTCAGAGTTTAACTCAGGTTGGTCAAACACAGTCGCAATGATTGGGTTGTCAGCCGACACATATTACACGGTGTGTATGATCCATGTAAAACTACAAATACACGATATTTACAGAGATTACATGCATGTGTGTATCCACCCTTAGACGGAAAATTGTATTCATTTAAAAAAAAAACTCAGTTGATGTCAAATCAGACGGACAATTAAGCAATCATTAGTCATTTTCCCGATTTAAGTTACACCACGGTCTAATTATACCACAACATACAATCTTTTGCGCTTGACTTACTCTTTCTAGATCATAATAGATAATAATAGATATAAACACCAGCCCAATGTCCAAATTCAACCAATAATACAGTGACACCTGATTATGCACATTTTGCAGGATGTAATTCTGTTCGGGGAAGTAAGTGCAATTATTTGTAATTGTAACTCTATCTATAGCCGATGCTTACAGGTAAGGTACATTTAATTTTATTATTGTAATGATCACTCGTTCAAACATATTGCTGAGGCGATGGTGAATTCATTTTAAAATTATTATTGATAATCAGCGACAATCAATTTGTATTTTCTGGAATTTTTGTTAGTGATTTTTACGAAAACTATATTGATTTTGAATTAGAATCCACTTTATGTATTAATGTTTGATTTGTCACCATTAAACGGGGGGGGGGGGGGGTGCTCATGTTGTTTACATCGTTCATAGAGCACATTAATGTATTTTGCACTCATCCATGTCTCAAATTAATACATTTGTTGCACATATTATGTTCAGTATAAAAGGAGATGGTCCCATAAATGGCCAGATTTAGTGTACAGTACCCCTATACGAGACTATAAGAGAGGGGTGGGTTCATGTAATGTAACATGAATTTTATAAAAGTCTGAAAAACAATATTTAATTATTATTAATATCCATGTTATGTAAATATTACTGTTACAGTGGCATTACCGATCAAAATCCAATTAGATACCCAATCTGATAAAACATTGGAAAAGGTCAATTCTGAAAATCACATTTAGACCACTGTTTAGACAAAAATAGTTAACTTACTCTGCGATTAATGCTGTGTGTTGACAAATTACAGTAACAGTTGTGTTACATTACAAAGGTATCAACATGCAAAATGGTCAGGACCACTAAACCAGAGGTATAATCGTTTGTCTACTCTTAAATTGTGTGTGACTGGTGCAGCATTAAAGACCCTGCACCAGTGCATTATAATATATGCGAATCTCCCATAGGGAGCCTGAATGAATGAATGCTTTATTTCTCAGCCATTTTCACATGGGACATGAGACAATTATTTACACTATTTTACACATATATAAAGAGAATGCACACATGGCTTATACAAGATCAAAGTAAATATCTCTTATATGTGTCTCTTATATGTGCGAGACTCGCATATATAAGAGAATGCATTGGCACAGGGATTTCGCAAAATTTCAGGAATCTCCAGTCATGGAAGGGTTAAATTGTGTATGCCTGGAAAATGATAGCAATTTCAGTCTAAATGTTGAATGACAGCAGGAAACAGTCGTTTTACACTAAATATTTATTGGAAATTAGATTTTTTAAATTCAGAACAATATAAAGCTATTTTTGTTCCAAATTTTTCAAATACTATAGCTGCAGGCATGAAATCTCGAATGAAGAACATTTCAGTTTACCAACGTTGGGGGTTTCTGGACGCTACAATTTGAGGCCCGGAGATTATGAGTCGCGCTTACACTCCAAACCGTCATAACATATATACGCTCTCTCTCCTCACATTGCGGTCGCAAAAACATAACAGAATCACAGATGACAAAAAGCGTACATGACTCCTTTTCGTTCGTTTATAAATGTGTTTTATCACCTGTTAGACGGAAAATTGTATTCATTTAAAAAAAAAAACTCAGTTGATGTCAAATCAGACGGACAATTAAGCAATCATTAGTCATTTTCCCGATTTAAGTTACACCACGGTCTAATTATACCACAACATACAATCTTTTGCGCTTGACTTACTCTTTCTAGATCATAATAGATAATAATAGATATAAACACCAGCCCAATGTCCAAATTCAACCAATAATACAGTGACACCTGATTATGCACATTTTGCAGGATGTAATTCTGTTCGGGGAAGTAAGTGCAATTATTTGTAATTGTAACTCTATCTATAGCCGATGCTTACAGGTAAGGTACATTTAATTTTATTATTGTAATGATCACTCGTTCAAACATATTGCTGAGGCGATGGTGAATTCATTTTAAAATTATTATTGATAATCAGCGACAATCAACTTGTATTTTCTGGATTTTTTTTAGTGATTTTTACGAAAACTATATTGATTTTGAATTAGAATCCACTTTATGTATTAATGTTTGATTTGTCACCATTAAAGGGGGGGGGGCGCTCATGTTGTTTACATCGTTCATAGAGCACATTAATGTATTTTGCACTCATCCATGTCTCAAATTAATACATTTGTTG
Organism: Siphonodentalium dalli; assembly: GCA_032622095.1. Classification (NCBI taxonomy): domain Eukaryota; kingdom Metazoa; phylum Mollusca; class Scaphopoda; order Gadilida; family Siphonodentaliidae; genus Siphonodentalium; species Siphonodentalium dalli. The sequence goes on along the minus strand of CP136065.1, from coordinate 63,986,251 downwards.
CACATATTATGTTCAGTATAAAAGGAGATGGTCCCATAAATGGCCAGATTTAGTGTACAGTACCCCTATACGAGACTATAAGAGAGGGGTGGGTTCATGTAATGTAACATGAATTTTATATAAGTCTGAAAAACAATATTTAATTATTATTAATATCCATGTTATGTAAATATTACTGTTACAGTGGCATTACCGATCAAAATCCAATTAGATACCTAATCTGATAAAACATTGGAAAAGGTCAATTCTGAAAATCACATTTAGACCACTGTTTAGACAAAAATAGTTAACTTACTCTGCGATTAATGCTGTGTGTTGACAAATTACAGTAACAGTTGTGTTACATTACAAAGGTATCAACATGCAAAATTGTCAGGACCACTAAACCAGAACCGATTTCACCTCAGGCAAGATATCTTGAGAATACAGTTACACTTAAAGTTATATACCCTGTCTGATTTGATAACAAACAAGGGGTACGCATCTAAGATGCTTTTGTCGAGTTTTTTGGCAGTCAACCAAACTTCTGCCAATAAGGTGCACAACTCCGGGGAAAAAAGTTGGACGGTGGTATATTATTGCAATAGACCTATATACCAAATATCAATTGAATCCGTTAATATTTCATTGAGTTATCGCACTAACGGTGATAAAATTGTGATTAAAATAGACAAACTAAGACCCATAACTCCGGATTTTTTTTCCGGACAAACCAGGTTTTCGAACTCGTCCGAGATATTGTTGCAATAGACTCATATACCAAATATTGTTTAAATCGGTTAATATTTCATTGAGTTATCGCGCTAACGGTGATAACATTGCTAAAAATAGACAAACTAAGACCCATAACTCTGCGAACAAAATTCGGACAAACCTGATTTTCGAACTCGTCCGAGATATTGTTGGAGGAGACTCGTATACCAAATATTGTTGAAATCGGTTAATATTTCATCGAGTTATCGCGCTAACGGTGATAAATTTGCTAAAAATAGACAAACTAAGACCCATAACTCCGGAAAACAAATTCGGACAAACCTGGTTTTCGAACTCGTCCGAGATATTGTTGCAAGAGTCTCATATACCAAATATTGTTGAAATTGGTTAATATTTGCGTGAGTTATCGCGCTATCGTGAAAAACTTAACTAAAAACCATCTAAGATGGATAACTCTTGTAAAAAAAGTTCGGACGTGACCCATTTTCTACAGGCAGTAAATAGTCATTGGGAGCAACTGCCATACCAATTTTTTTTTGAATCCGTTAACAAATGTCAAAGTTATAAGGCATTCTTTAGGTCCGCCCACCCGCCCGCCAACCGTCCCTCGTCAAACCACCATAATGACCATATGTACGTTTTCTATGACAGAATATAATTAAATAGTACCCATCAACCTGTCAATGTGAGGTTTTGAAGGCCAGATATCGACTTTCAAAAGAGAAAGTTCAGACACATTTTCAATATTTGTCAGCCTTGCAAAAATCCCAGTGATCGCCTCTTATAAAGAGCGTTCATGCTTTCCTCGTCCAAAAGCAGTAGATAATATAAGAGCGTTATCAGTAAAGAACTTTTTACTCATATTCAATGTAAAACTAATTGATGATTTTGTGTATTTTCACGATGCTTATGTCATACAAATGAGTTTTTATTTGCCTCGTAAGCTGTACACAAAATCCGGCCATTTAAGGGACCATCTATTATACTCAACAGACTATATGCAACAAATGAATGAATTTGAGCCAGGGATATTAGTGACTCGATTGATCAGCTCAATTTTCATTATAATTACCACGTTGTTTGTATGGTTCATACAGCACATGAGTGCATTTTGCATTAATCCATGGCTCAAATTCATTCATTTGTTGCATATATTCTATTTTAGTATAAAAGGAGATGGTCCCATAAATGGCTGGATTTAGTGTACTGTACCCTTTAAAATTATCTTAGGGAAGTTTCGTGCAAAATCTGACAGGGCATCTTAAAAGTGACTTGTAATCTTTAGCAAGCCTTGAAAGGGTGTCTGACATTTTTAGAATGAGGTCCCAAGAGGGTGAATTTTAGTGACGCTATCCCGCAAGGGCTAGCGTCATCAAATTCACCCTCTGGGAACCTCATTCTGCTTTGGCATCAACTGCTATGGGAGAGCTAGGATCAGATTGAAGTCCCCAGTTGAAGTTTGTGATGTTCACCCATTAATCACCTCGTTTATGCATTTTATCTTCTGAAATTAGGGGATACGGAAACTGAACAGAAGGGAAAGGGTTACTAAAAATAATGTTAATTTGAGACTACACATGTATAGATACTCCCCAGAAGACAAGGCTTAAGCAGAATGAGGTCCCCAAAGGGGGGATTTAGTGATGCTAGCTGGCTGTGTGGCGTAGCTTTTTATTCTAAGCCCAGAGAATATTTGTATGAGACAAGCGTTTGGGTAGAACTTTTATTTTATCAGAAATAAGCATCAGTTAGGTGACATGATAGCACCTTATATGGAATAAAATGTAACACTGCCTACATTCATCTCAACGTACATCACCCACCAAAACAAAGAACATAAAGCCAGATAAACAAAATAAATCATTTCTCAGGGAAATATTTTTTTCAAAGTGACGAGGGAGGAAGATATTTTTATTTATTATTTCAAATTATATCTGTGAAGACTGAAGATGCAGGTATTTATTAATATAAAATATTTTTTTATTCCCATAGGGAGCCTTGCATATACAAGAGAATGCATTGGCTTATAAGGTCAAGATAAATAATGTTAGGCCAATTTATTCTCTTATGTATGTGAGGCTCCCTATGGTGAATGCATTGGCACAGGGTTTTCGTAAAAATTTCAGGAAGCTCCAGTCATGGAAGGGTTAAGACATGGAAAACTTCATTCGTATAATTTGACATTTATTGTTTAACCCTTTCAGTGCCAAATCTGATTTTTGTATCAACCCATATTTCCTTGATCATTTTTCAAATTTATTGATTATAATAATGTGATACATTGATGGAAAGAGCTCTAAGAGCTCTTTCCATCAATGTATCACATTATTATAATCAATAAATTTGAAAAATGATTAAGGAAATATGGGTTGATACAAAAATCGGACTTGGCACTGAAAGGGTTAATGGAGATATATTTTCATAGAAATAAAACCAGGGTGCATCTTGTATATTGTCAACATTTGCCATGAATACTTCTGTCAGATGAACAGAGATGAGCACTATTTATATATTTACTGTTATACCATGGTCACCTACTCTACTATAGTATTAACGTCATTGTGGAGAAAAAAAAGTTGTTAATCGCCACTGTAGGTATAAATGCATGTTGTAGGTACATGTATAAACGTTTTCCCATACATTTTAAACGGCAAAGTGATATACCTACAGTAGGGACTAAAATGCCACGTTACAGGAACACCAGTATTAATCATTCTGTGGCAAAATATAGTTCCAAGTTGACACATTAATAAACAAAACATTAGTTGTACTTTCATAAATTTGTGATACATGTATTATGTTATCATAAATTTCAATAGCTTATTTATACACTTTCACAATTCCCGCAGGTTTCATATCCCTTCGCCAGGTAACAGTACTATTATACTGAGTTGGTGCGTGGTCCACGGAGGGTTGAAGTGTTGAGAAAGTTATTAAATTTTTTAAGTTCGTACTTTCTAATATTACTCTTATCGGTAGGATCATGGTATAAACAAAACACACACGTACTGTCTCTGAATACCTAAATTACACCGTGAGTGGGTTGATGATTTACCGCACTCGTTAAAGCTTGTGTGGTAAATCATCAATCCACTGGTGGTGTAAATTTGGTATTTAGAAACACTATGTGTGTATTCTCTATATTTCTGGCAGATCACATACAGTAATGCTCTAAATAATCAACTCCTTAACCACAGCAGAATTATGGGTAACTTTTCAGGATTTAGTCGGAAATATGGCTTGTTGCCAGTCATCGGAAAGCTCTCGGTGAGAGCTTTCCGATGAATGGCAACATGCCATAAATCCTGAAAAGTTACCCATAATTCTGCTGTGGTTAAGGAGACGATTATTTAGAGCATTACTGTACATGATTGAGGAGCAGGTGTTTTCGAGACGAGGCTTTTCCTGAGCAACAAAACATTTTGTTCATCTGGTCTAACCAACCATTAATTATTTTTGATAATATGCTTTTATTCCTTAACAGGAATGTGTGACTTCATTCCGAAACAGGAATGTGTGACTTCGTTGATATTTCTGTCAGGCACTAAAAAAAACTCGAATGTTGAAACACTGAAAGTCTGAATCAGATTCCAGTGTCCATCAAGCAATTGCTTTCACAAAAAAATTATTTTGTTTTAGCCATTACAAGTAAATCAATAATCATGTTTAATTTATAAAAGAAACAGAATTTTCACAAAAATATGTGAAGTTTGACAAATATGCTGAGTTGTAAGTCTATCACAACTCACTGTTGCATCTATCTTTTTTTTTATAACGGCTCTCTTGTCCTGGACAAAAATGAACAAGGACCACCATTAACACCACTCAAACGGACATGGCTAGTTCGAACCCCAAAATTATGCATAAATAATTTGGTAAGACATATCTCAAAACATACCTACGCCGAAGATTTCCAAACAAATTTGTCGATATTATCTGATTATAATTCTACAGAATCAAGATTACAGTTCAAGAAGACTCAACTTCTCTTTGCATATAACATCAGAACATGAATTTAATGGACAAACCTGTTAACCATTGCATCATTATTCTGAACCTTTTGTTATTTTGATAAAATGATAAAATTTATCGAGTTTATTCCATCTAAAATGAATAAATCTAGCTAGTGAAAACATATTCATTAATATCAGCCCTTGATATTCTATGGCATTGCTATCGAATTGCATGAAATTCTATAATAATATTGGCTTCTACTGCTTCATCTACAGCATTGACTTTTGCCATAGCTAATTTCGAGGGCTGTAATATTAATGGAAATGGCAGATAAGTTGCGTATGAAATTGGAATTTGATCGAAATCTACTGATAAGACAAACAAGGAAACTCTCAAATAACTAAAATTAAAACTTAGGTGAAGTGTTAAATACAGCTTCAGATATTTGTAATGAGAATGAGGACTTAAATCAATAAAATACACCAACTTGAGAAGTTTGACGGTTAACAAATCATTTTAATATCACTGAATTTAGACCTAATTTCCTGTCTCTACAACCTGCGATGCTTTTGTGGCAATGCAAGTGAATGAGGAGCACAAATGGTGAATTTAGTGATTCTAGCCTGATGTGCGGGGTAGTGTCACTAAACTCACCCTGTGGGGACCTCATTCTGCAAATGTACAGCATCATATTTTGAGGTCTGCAAATTACCAGCTGGTGTTATTTAACCCTTTAAGTGCCAAGTCCGATTTTTGTATCAACCCATATTTCCTTGATCATTTTTCAAATTTATTGATTATAATAATGTGATACATTGATGGCAAGAGCTCTAAGAGCTCTTTCCATCAATGTATCACATTATTATTATCAATCAATTTGAAAAATGATCAAGGAAATATGGGTTGATACAAAAATCGGACTTGGCACTGAAAGGGTTAACATGGGTAAAAAGAATAACACTTTGAATGCTGCAGTGATCTCCATTCAGTTTCAAAAGTATGTATTGGAACGTATGTATTCTTTCTTTGGCTCTCATATTAGCCAGTATTTACAGTAGCTCAACCAGCGCCACTAGACCACTAGGTTGCAGGGATGAAGGAATAGTGGTCTACATTAACATCTAGCATTTAAGATGGGTTGTCCCTGAACCAAAAGGACACCTACAGTAATGCTCTAATTAATCGAATTCTTAACCACAGCAGAATTATGGGTAACTTTTCAGGATTTAGTCGGAAATATGGCTTGTTGCGATTCATTGGAAAGCTCTCGCCGAGAGCTTTCCGATGAATGGCAACAAGCCATATTTCCGACTAAATACTGAAAAGTAACCATAATTCTGCTGTGGTTAAGAAGTCGATTAATTAGGGCATTACTGTATCTTAGTGCCAACATGCAAAACAAATCAAGCAGATGATAATCATATAAATACAGCCTTTTCGGATTTATGATGAAATGAACTATTTACATAGCTAATGAGGATATATGCATATGATGATACTCTGCTGTCAGGAGCTCAGTGTGTACAAGTACAGTAAAAGTACAGTAATGCCCTAAATAATCGACTCCTTAATCACAGCAGAATTATGGGTAATTTTTCAGGATTTAGTCGGAAATATGGCTTGTTGCCATTCATGGGAAAGCTCTCCCCGAGAATGGCGACAAGCCATATTTCCAACTAAATCCTGAAAAATTACCCATAATTCTGCTGTGGTTAAGGAGTCGATTATTTAGAGCATTACTGTACACAGGATCTTAGATGTACTAGTAACCGATTTATAAATACTCTAAATATCAGTTGCAAGACTGCATACGGTCTTTAATTTTCTTGAAGAAAACTCTATGCCGTATTTTGAATACCGGTGAAACGGGCGATAATGAAATGAGTTTTCGTATTAATACACTCCCAGAATAATCCTAGAAATAATCTCCATCAATTGATATACTGTGCCAACCATCTGAATCCCTCACCGTAACCCTGTCGCTTAAGAACACTACACATGAAAAGTTCCATCGGCCGTCCAGCCAACTCACTCCTTGGAACAGATCCCTGAAAAAATATTAAGTGAATGATTATCATTTCAATTGTTTCTAATAAGGACATCACTCAGATTAAGAGAGAGTGTGATCACTAAAACTATTTCCTATTCAGTCTCACCGTAACCTCACATGACTGCGATTAGCAATGATTTCTATGTGGGTAGTAGTACTGCGCATGCTCACGTCATGCTCGCTTCAAAATCGCAGCCAAATCGTGCGTTTCAAGCATATTAGATTTCTGCTACGAAAATCAGCTCGTCGGCAACACACCGTCATGGTGTCTGATATAAAAAATCCATTAAAAAACTAACTCACCAAAGACACAATCTTTGGCAAATTCTGTTAGTTGATTTTGTTCATATCTGTAATGTGGAAACTTGTTACATGCTATCACGTGATCGATCAAGTGGATAACTGCCACAAATTTCTCCATCTGCGATTTTTAATGTGAGGATATTCTACTTTTGTCATTCACAATTTTTGTTCAGCACCTTCGATTTTAGATTGCAGTCCTGTGAGGTTACACTTAAGTGACTTAGATGAACTAGCATTTGTGGCTCGAACAAAGTTGTCAATTTTTCAAACAGCAGTGAGACCAGTTCTTATGTTAGAATTTAATGGAAATACCTGGGTTTTCCATTTAATATAACCACCAAGCATTAAGACAGAGTCAACCAGTCACAATATTTATATCAGTAAAGCGATGCAGCCAATAAGGTGATTGTCAAAATTCATATTCAGCAGTCGATTGGCCACATAGTTAACAAGAGCATCGCTAGGGCGTGGCAAAATACGCCATTTAGCCATTTCGAATTGTACTATCGCAAAATAAGATAATACTTTGAGCTTACATTTGAAGAAAATCTGATATACCCCTAATTTCAATGGCAAATTGTGGTCAAATTCTAAGTCGAAAAATGGCCATAACTCATGTAAAAATAATTAGACAGAACCTATATTCAAACTTGGCCTGTAGTTTTAACTGGGAAATACACATACCAGCTTTGGTTCAGCTCAAATAATCAAAACTGGAGTTATCGGTCGGAAACCAAAATGTTATGAAATTGGTCAAATTCTAAGTTGAAAAAGGGCCGTAACTCATTTTAAAATAACTGGACGGAACCCATATTCGAACTTGGCCTGTATCTTTAGCTGGGAAATACACATATCAACTTTGGTTCAGATCAAATAATACAAACTGGAGTTATCGATCGGAAACCAAAAATGTTAACGGACGGATGGACAGACGGCTCGACAGACAGACGGATGGACAGACTGATAACATAATACAACCTTTTTTCAAAAAGGGCGTATAAAAATAGCGCAATAAATTTTCTGTCACATTGATAATTCACACAGCGTTCACAAAATTAGAGATTATGACAACTAATTTAACACTAAAAGCATCTATGAAGAATCCAGAATTGAATTAAGTATTTCCAAGAATTAACAGTAACATCAGTTTGAAGCGGGGAATAAAAACAAAACCGAAAGGAGATATTGGTTTATATCGTATATCGTAAAACTATTTGTACACTGTGATGTCATACTGCATGGATAGCATGCATATGTTATTTGTAGTAGCAGTAATGTGACACACTGCTATTTTCGTTATTCTGCTTGGGCCTCATGTTCTGAGAAGTATATATTGTCTCAAATTAACATTGTTTTTAGTTACTTTTTCCCCTTCTTTTCAGTTTCCATATTCCCTAATTTGCAGAAGATAAAATGCATAATCGAGGTGACTAATAGGTGAACATCACAAACTTCAACTGGGAACTTCAACCTGATCCTACCCAGGTTGACAAAACTGGTGACCACTTAACCGCGGTGCAGTTAGCACTGCCTCTGCGGCCAAGTGGCAACTACACCATGGTTCCACAGGCTAACTGCAGTTGGGCCGCAGTGTAGTTGCTGTTCGGCCACAGTGTAGTTGCCATTCAGCTGTGATGTACCTGCCATTCGGCCACGGTGGACTTGCTGTAAGGGTACTGTGTAATTGCCATTTAAAATTATGGCACAATGAATGTTCTTTGATTGATTCCTTTGTTTATATGGAAGACTTGCATATATAAGAGAATGCATTGGCACAGGGTTTTCACAATATTTTCAGGAAGCTCCAGTCATGGAAAGGTTAATGGGATAAGTTTATTTTTGTACCTTGCCAGTCGTCTGTCCGTGTAAGCCGAAAAAGTGTCTGATTTCATCTTCACTAGCTGCGCCTGGTTTGTCTATCTTGTTTCCTAATATCAACACTGGTGCATTTGCTACTTGCTCATCTGTTAATAAACTCTGGAGAAAAAGAGAATAAAACTTGATGAATATAGACATACAGTTAATGCTGTGATTTCTTTGAAGGGACCTAAACGGGGGCAGAATTTCATTTATATATGGTCTATGAAATGCTCTTTTTTTTATAAAAATATCTTATAAAACTTTGGGAAATAGTCAGCAAATAGCAATGATTTGAGAAACATTACTCGGAGAAGTAAGATTTCTATGCACATGTAGTTCCTTTAGTGTCACAATTTCACCTGTACATGTACTTGGTGGTTTGCGCTCCAAAATACACCTAATAATATTCGCTTTTGAATGTCAGTTTAAACATATCTTATTTGTATAAAAAAACTACCTTTCTATGAGCATTATATGTCCCAGAAAGATGCATTGAAGTCATAAAAAATACAACTTTGAACAGAGTGTTTGGGTCCCAAACAAAAAACAGCCATTTGCACGGAATGGAAAAGAAAATAGCGTTCCGTGTTAGTCTATTTCTGATATGGTAGAAATAAAGAGTGTTTGTTTCACTTTTGTGGAAAATGGCTTTGATGATGGAAAGAGCATATGAAGCATATTTTCGAAGCAAATGAAGCCGGTATATCAATATTTCGTCAAAGTATCTTATACCTCCTTCCAAATTACAAACACAAAATTTGGAAGCTTGAATGAGCCATGTTCATTTAAACATATTTTATTCGCATAAAAATATACAAAATGATCAGGGCACAAGTTAGGCCATATAAAAAAAGGTGTTTGTTTCTCAAGGAATTATTTTTTTCAAAAGTGATGAGGGAGGCAGGTATATGTTATTATTTATTTCAAATTTTTCAGATGAGGTAGGCAGGTTTTTGTTTATTATAATTTTATTTTAATAATACCATATAACAAAACACTCCTTATTCAAATTTCTTATCCATATAACATGGAAAGCCTTACTATAGGTGGTGGACAGAATACATGCAGCTAAATGATAATAGATCTGAAATGGGAAAGGATCCAGTCAGTCTGACACTATATTTCATTTGGGAAGGAATTTATATATGCAATTAGAAATGATATGGAAGCAGACAAATTTTATTATTTTTTTATTTTTGGGGTCATTATACCCAATGAAATGTTCAAACAATTTTGACAAAGAGCATGCACGTTCTTCTAATTTATCCACATGAGGGCATGAGGGTCTATAAACTGTGCAGTGCATTGCAGATCGTGTTAATAAAATTCATGACAATGCTCTGGACACTGTTTTTTTTAAATCCAAGTGTTCTCATTTCATTGAAACACACTAAGTCTCTCGATATATCATCTCTTCTTGGTTTGCTGTTGTATGTTGGAAATGCGGTACTTTCCTTCTTTATTAGAAGTTCAAAATCTTTTTTTTTTTTTTTACATAAATCTGACACAATGTCACCAACATAATTTGGAACTGTAATATCAATGTCATCCTTTTTTATAATTATTTCGATATGTATGTATCAACCGAACATCCGAACGTTGTTGCGACATCAGAGGCATTTAACTGTTCATCAACACAATCAAAGTCCGATGTTTTCAAGTTTGAAACGCGAACTTGAAACAGTGTGAAAAGTGATTTCAGAATTGTTCGCCTGAGTGTCCGCTCGGTATTCAGTAAGAATTATCAGTTTGTTTTCGCCAATAACCTTCTCCAGAAGGAATTGAAAAGAATGTGTATTAGGGCATGATACAACTGTCCATGGTACAAGTTGTTGAAGAGGTGCTCCCAGCTTCTTTTCAAACACGGCAACATTTATTATTTAAGAGCGTGGCCATTTTTCATACCGGAAACAACGAGGTGCGCTCGATCTCGCAACCCGGAATCCGATGTACTTTTACCACCAAAGAGGCATAACTCTATATACCTACATTGCTTTCATCCTGCCAATCTCAACAGTGAAAATTGGGAATGCGCGGTAGGGTAGTAAGCTTATTATCAGCCGGCAATAAAAAGTGCCAATGCGCACAGTTTTTTAAGATGCAGCGGTCCTTGAGAAATGAAGTTCCATTTTTATATGGCCTTAATTCAACTTAGGTAGGTATACTTAAATTGACAACACATTGTTATAAAATGACAAGAAGGTGATAACAGAAACGTACGCACATGGTGAGAAAAATTGAGTTTGCATTATGTCGAATATCATCTTTTAGCGTACAGTGTATGTGTTTATTATAGATTACCAAGACGAGTACGAAAATTTAAATGGATATCTTTCTACATAGGCCTATATGTATCTGTTGGGACATTTAAGGAATATGTGAATATACATACAGTTCAAGGGTATATGACTCAAAATTAGGCTGCGAGGTTAATTTTAATTGATGTAGTGGAGAATTTTTCAACTGGCCTGATGTCAACCTTGACGTTTTCGCTGTACATGTATCAGCCATAACATTCAATCATTTCAAAATGTTACGTTCATAAAGAAGTAATCATCACAAGTTCAGAAATTATAATAAATCAAACACATTTCAAGCATTGGTTGAACTAAATCATGAATGAAGAATGTGCCCAAACTTTAATTCTTTGAGCAGATTTTTTCAGAAGAACTTATTTCCAATGTTTATACTACATATGACATTTTGTAACCACATGTTTTCGAGAAGTTTGCTGAGTAGAACTTATTTCTGTTTACTGTTCACGATTGAACTTTAATCTCTCGTTAGTCGGCTTGCCTCCATACTGGGGCTGTGGGTTTTACAGGGCTGATAAAATGGCCCTGCATTTGACAAGTACGAGGTTATTTATGGGGCTTGGGCCCGTCAATATGCAAAGCTTGTTTGACCCCTAGGCCACATTTCCATTACAGCCTTCTTCTATGTGATACAACCATGTGATTGGGTCTCTACAAGAAACTTTAGGAGATTAACTTAATAATTTGCATTCGGCGACACAAATTCAAGGCATAGTCACAACCTTTACCGCCTTTATGATATTCAGATAAAAATTGTCTAAAGGCATATTTTGAGATATGTACTTACATCTAATTCAGCTTTCGCTTCACGAAACCTGTCTCTGTCTAATGCATCTATCAAGAATACAATGCCATCAACTGCTGGAAAATAATCTTTCCAAACTCGTCGAGCTGTAAAATAAGTTAATAGAATTTATAGGAATGTAAAAACTCCACTGGCACCTTCACTGGAAATTCCATTGAACCATGGCCTGTAGAGTGAGCCAAAGAATATTTGCGAAAAGATAAAGTAAAACAATTGGAACAGGGTCAACACCATTTTTTTGTCTGCAAAAGGTAAAATGTTGGCTACCGTATGTCATCTTCAGCTACAATTAACCAATAGTTTGATAGTCAGAGTAAAATCTTTTGGCCAAATTAAATCCCCATTTGCTGGTCTCACAATTAATGAATATTTTTTTTTATTTAACATCTAACATTCTATTTAATTATGTTCATACCTTCAAATACCATGTCTCGACTTCTTTAATCCCACCATTGTTACTTTACAATATATCACTAGCCACCATCTATCATTCAGTCTTACAACAGACAAAGGATTCATTAGTGTTAATCTCATTACTGTTTTGCTGCATTTGGTGGCCCATTGTTTGATAGTTCAATGCCATGAGTGCCTTTTGTTCCCATTAACCTGTATCACCTAATCAATTAGCAGATGATGATACTATAAATTTGATTCTCATGTCGCCCCCTTAACAAAATTAATTTGGGTTTTTGAATTAGATTTCCGATTTTCTTTTGCCATTTTCCATTTAAAAAAAATGGCCATTATTATAGTGGCAGCATCAACCCTGTTTGTAGTATTTATCACTGACCTTGCTGATGACCACCCAGATCAAATGTTGTGAACCGCATACCACCCATACTCAGCTCTTCAGATGCTGCAAAAATATATAAATGTTAACATGTACAATAATGAAACAGATACATTTGCTCTGTAAAATTTATCACATCTTAATGTTAACCCTTTTCATGACTGGAGCTTCCTGAAATTTTGCAAAAACCCTGTGCCAATGCATTCTCTTATATATGCGAGCCTCCCATAGGGAGCCTTGCATATATAATAGAATGCAATGGCCAAACAATATTTACCATGACCTTGTAAGCCAGTGCATTCTTATATATGCGAGGCTGCCTATGGGTGACTCGCATATATACATGTACATGCAAGAGAATGCATTGGCACAGGGTATTTAATCCTGCACCAGCACTGTCTTGAAAGGGTTAATGGACAAATATGATTTTAACAGTAAAAGAAAAGAATATACAATTTATAATATACTGTTGTCACTATATAACGTATCATCGGTGGGCCTCTAAAATCTAGTATGTGGATTTTTTTTTTATAACAAATTTAGAATCTACGGGTACCTTAGATAACTTGTCAATTTTTCAAGTGAACAGTAAATGACATTTTCAGGAAAAAGCATGTTCTAGAATGTATTATCATGGTTTCTCAAGAAATGTTATTGTTAATTCTAAAATTTCTATTTTCGAAACTGTTCCTGGTAGCATAATTCTGATTGGATTGTTTTGAAGAGGAATCGCAAAAAAAAGAAAAAACTAAATGTGGTACATGTATCTCACGACTTAATAATTATCACTCCTAAAATGCCCAGATTTTTTGTGAGTTTTAACAAAATTTACCTTACAATCAATACACGATGCTACATGTATAAACATCAGAAAAATTGACATCTTATGGTCATAGACATATAACTAAAATGTCGTATAAAACCCATAAAATCATGTTCTTCTCATCAACCAGGAGATATGAATATGAAAGTTTATCTTGTATAACAACTGTGTTATAAAGGATTATCATGCACAGCCATTGGTAGATATCAGTTCTATTTCCAGAGATAAGTTGTTTTTTATGTCTCCTGTAAAAATTGACTTTTTAAAAATACAACAGTTTAAAAGCTCACGACAATATATGACCAATTGTTACAGTTATGTTCCATCCATGCCTTCAAATAACTTCCTGTCATAACCACTGACTTGTTATAACATACTGAAAAGCATGTCGCATCAAGCTGAAATACCCTGCAATTCTATATTTCGAGGCCTGGACAGACTGAATGTCATGACAGGCAGCAAAGAGTGATGAATTCCTAAATATTTTCAAAATTTGGTTGTACGTGTTTCTTGAATATATCTGGGACTACTATAGTCCCAGAATATATTAATTTTTTTCAAACAAAATTCTAAACTCACACAGGAAAATTCTTATACCAAAAATAGCACATACTAGTATGGCTTAAGAGTTCTAAAATACATGTTCATGTATATTACAAAATAAAATTGCTTTCTGTTTAGATACTGATGTCTGCATTTTCAGTTTAGAAATATAAAAGAAGTGTGAGGGTTGGAATTTCATTAACCCTTCCATGGATGATGGAGCTTCCTGAAATTTTGTCAAAACCCTGTGCCAATGCATTCTCTTATATATGTGAGTTTACCATAGGGAGCCTCACATATATAAGAGAATGCATGGCCTAAAAATAATTACCTTGACCTTGTAAGCCATGCATTCTCTTATATATGTGAGGTTCCCTATGGGAGACTTGCATATATAAGAGAATGCACTGGCACAGGATATTTAATGCTGCACCAGCGCAGTTTGCGTCATGAACCCCATTAAAGGGTAAATTCTCATTGTTTTCCATCAGCACACTCAAACATAATCCAAGCTTCCTTGGACTGTTTGACTGTTGTGAAATAGGTTTGGATAATGCTGTTTTAAGCCCATGTATATTTCACACTAGCTGGTTTATGCCAAAGGAAACTTGGACTAACTCAAACTGTGAATAATATTTTTGATAGATGGTTCAATAACATGCATTTTTGATATACCGTACAACGTAGATGTAATCTATTCTAATTAAATATCGGGCTAAAAAAATCATAAGTTCATCAAAATGCACTAAATATCATCTCTTAAAAGTCAATTGTTGATGAAATCCATAACTTGAATCATGACAGGTACATACATGGATAGATACCAGATATTGAATATCCATTTTCCCAGGTTAATTTATGAAGGAAATATAGTTTATCAATATTTCATTATAAAAATTCTGGCGTGCAACTATAAATATATTTTACCCAGTTTCGAAACTTGCAGGCCACAGGTATTTGGTTACACGATATGACTCAGCATTTATTCCCAAATCTAAATTTCATATAAAACAGACCAAGATGACTGGTCATGTTCATGTTCTTAGAGAAAAAAAAATAATCATAATGCACTGTGAATTCAGATTTAATTAAATGCAATGTTGTTGTAATTAGTATTCGAAAGAAGACTATCATTTAGTGAATGATTTTTGGGTACATGTATCAGGGGCCAGCCCAGCGGGTGCCTTGGGAGACATCTTCTCCATAAAATGTGCCACTTCTCTATATTTTTGCGTAAGGGAGAAGTGACCTCTCTCATATACCAGTATGCATGTGTCCCAACACAATAAAGCATATTTACTTATTATAATGGTGTTCTTACTCACTATAATGGTTTTAGAAATAGGCTCTTGTGTTGCATAATACTTAATGGATCATAGAAGGGTGACCTTAGGGTGTAAATTGAACTTCAGCTTTTATGACTTCTCCCTGACATCAGCCCACATCTCCCTAATAACCAAACAGGGAGAAGTGATTTCTCCCAATTTGAAACCTCTAGGCTGGTCTCTGACATGTGTGTAACTAAGGTATTGCAAATCAATGTACAACGTTCATTCACAACAGTGGTGTCTCAAGGGTCAGTGTATAACATGCGAATAAATAAGCATTGAAGATAACGAATTTACATACTAGTGCCCATGCTTATTAAAGCTCTGAGGTATGCGTGGTACGTTGTGACCAATGGACCTTTCCACAGCTGTCAATCAAATAATTATTAGCAGATATTTTCGATCAATCAGCGACTGAGCCGGCCAATGGCTGCATTGAAATTCTGCTGCCATCTTTCTTCACCCTAATTTTTATACCCATGCATACATTCAGGGTTAAATTGACTATATTCAAACAACTTTTTTGTTGTCAAATCATAATATACTGAGATTTATATTTGTGCAATGGTGTTATAAATTTATCTTTGATTACATTTAGCACGACACTTGTCATAATTTTCACATTAATGGTTTTGATATATTCAAAAGTTCAGGGATCTGTCTGTCTGTTCACTATTTTTCTTCCAGAGCCCTTTACCAATTTCAACTAAATTTGGTGTGGTGCCTTGGGGTACCCCGACAGACGTTATAATTAGTGCTGAAATGGTTGACCTATTTTTGTAGCCGGTTAACCGCGGCGTGTAACCGGATCATAACAGGATATCCGCTATTTTCAACCTATTTTCAACTTTACACTCATTATTTACACCATAATACGTACCAATATATCATCATAATTTGATTTATTATCTGCATGGCGAACTCACGTAATGTTTACACATACTTAGCTTGTATTAAACGAATGTAAATCACCAAACACGAATGGTAACAAGAGCTACGCTGGGCGTGCAATATACGCCCTATCTTGGGTCGGCGGAAACTGGTAAAAAAGGGGCATAACTCTGATAAAAATTGGCGGACGGAACTCAAATTTGAACTTGACCTGTGTTTTGGTGGGAGAAAGTAATATACCAAATTATCATTGAATCCGATAAGCTCTAGTAAAGTTATCATCCGGACAACAAATTTCAGGGATTTTCTAAGTCAAATTACGTCAAATAAGGGGCATAACTCCGGTAAAAATTGGCGGACGGAACCCAAATTCGAACTTGAGCTGTCTTTTCTCCTAATAAACCCACATACCAAATTTGATTGAAATCGGTTCACTCTAACTAAAGTTATCATCCGGACAACAAATTTCAGGGATTTTCTAAGTCAAATTACGTAAAAAAAGGGGCCATAACTCTCGCAAAAATTATCGGATTAAAACGAAATTCGGACTTGAGCTGTATTTCGATATATGTAATCCACAAAAAAACGGGTTTTGCGTATAAACATTCCAAAATCAAGTTATCATCCGGAAACCAAAAAACATAAGAAAAACTGAATTTTCTGAGTCGAAAAAGGGGCATAACTCAGCCAAAAATGGTCGGACAGAACCCAAGTTTGAACTTGACCTGTGTTTTGGTGGGAGAAAGTAATATACCAAATTTGGATTCATTCCGATGAACTATACTAAAGTTATCATCCGGACAACAAATTTCAAGGATTTTCTAAGTCAAAAAACGTTAAATAAGGGGCATAACTCCGGTGAAAATTGGCGGGCGGAACCCAAATTCGAACTTGAACTTACTTTTCGGCTAATAAACCCACATACCACGGACGGACGGACAGACCAATACTATAAAACGGCCTTTTTTTCAAAAGGGCGTATAAAAAGCCATGTGTTGACAACTTTTCAGGTGACACAGTGAACTAAAACTCGCATTGTTTATAATTAGACGCAACGCGTCATGCTTGACCTGTTTGTATTGCAGTCGTGACTGCTGCCCGACTTTTTGTCATTCTCGTTTGGGAAGAATATTGCGTGACCTATATATATTTTCGTACATGCAAATCGCGGCAGCTTTATATTGTCATTATAATAGCCATTGCGGGACTGGGCGAATATTAGGTCATGTGAGTCAGGTATTCTTCAGCGATTTGAGATGCATAGGATGACCAACGGCGGATAAACACAAAATTATGAAAATTTTAAAAATCAGCTGAAAACAGTGTTTTCTGTTAGAACACAATCAAATGCTGAGAATTAATCATTATGATGCAAACGAGTCCGACTGCATGGCAACACCACTTCGATGCGAGTTCATTGGAACTTCGTCCACTGAGATTACCCAAACTCAGTAATGTTAGAAGATTGACCATGCGTATGTAAATAGGGTTAATTCTACAGATTTCGCATTCTGTGAATTTCTTTTTGTTTTCTGAAATGCGCCCAGACATCTGATTTACGCATTTCTTGAGTATCCATGATACCGTCTACATGTAGTGAGTTTGAGAGTAAATGTCAAATTACCAGGCCGTAGGGTTGAAACGATTAATCGACTAGTCGTAGACGACGCTGAAATGTCAGAACGTCGACTCTGAATTTTGCCGTCGACTAGTCGGAATATAGTGTATTAGTTTCATGTATAACGTTTTCAAGATCGATTCCGGCATAAACGGTGTTAACTGCGCGTAAGTTATGGTAAGTATAACGCTTGGTGGCACCCTGAATTGACAGTGTTACTAGTATAGACACACACGGACCGGTGACCCGACTATTAATTGGACGAATGAAATTGACAACACAAGGTCTCACTCGTCGTTTGAGGTCAAAGACATGATGGCAATGATTGACGCGGCTTTGTAGTTTGTCCGAGACCGCTTTGATACAGACACTGTGTATATTTCCATTGATCTCGCACCGTCGGATTATGATGCGACGCTGGGTGAAGGTCGCTTAAGGTGACGTCATTGGTGCTACCGTATATAAATGATACTGACATTAAGAACTGGCTATCGTATTCTACAACGTAGCCTATACTATAGGGCGTATTTAGTCGGAACATTAACATTTTATAGTGACACCGCTCGGCACCAGTTTATTGGTGATCACGTGACTAAACGAAATAATCTCGAACACTGATATTAAATTTAAAACCTGTATAAATGATCGTGTATCTAATCATTATCCACCACATGTCTAATTATATAATTACATTCAGTGTGTTGGATAAATATCAAGATGTTTACAGTATTATTTCCCAAATAAATTGGTGTGTATGCAGGGAAATGTGCAACGCAATAGTTCTAACGCCATTGCATCAGTCATCAGTGTACGCCATGTACGATGAATTTTCCGTACAATGTTATGTTTGAAAGTTTTGATATCGGGTACCGACTAGTCGACGCAACACGACTTTTGGGCCTCGACTAGTCGACTCTGAAATTCACTAATCGTTTCAACACTACCAGGCCGTAAACGATTACATTGATCTTTGCCGACGACTCAGTGGCGTCAGTGCACATGTTTTACCGGACATCGCAACATCAAAGATGACGGCATGCATCCGGATATCCGTTTCAGCACTAGTTATAATGGCCTTATTTTTTTAATTAAAATTTTTAAACAAATTAAATTTTTAATTAATTTGTTTTTCAAAATTTAAAATATGAGCAAGAAGTTTCAATATAAAAATCTAAAAAGAAAATAAATTTTGTTTTTTAAACTTTCAATCTAAAAACCTAAAAAGAAAATAAATAACTTATCAAAAAAATTAAAAATTAAATTATTTTTTTTAATTTAAAAAAAACTTAATAATTTTTTTGTTCAACAGCAGATCAGAGTTCAATCTATAAAAAAAAGTCTGAGTCTGTTTCAGCTAGTTAACATATGGGTAAGCAAGTGCTGATGTGTTCACTTCGGAAGTCAATCTCGGGTAACCGACAATATTTATATGGATAAAGTCAGTGGGCTGTACTACCGCTGTGGGTGTGGCCTGTGGAAAGCTCCATAAACATAAGAAGCACACTTACATGTGTACATGAAGTTGCATTTGGGTGATGAAACAATGCATCAAAGTTAATATCATTACTAAGCTGTTCATTTTTTGACAAAAATATACAGAAAAAATGCTGGTCTGAATACATATGCAGTTTCATTAGATTTTCTCACATAACCTAAAACAAGGGTATCTACATGTATGTGTGGAATTCAGATTCTATGTTTAAGACTGGTAAGTAAAAGCCTGGTCATCTAGTTTTAAATATTAACAAGGACACTACCAGCAGCAAACATTCAAAGAACATATCATTGTTTTTAGAGTCATGTTCCAATGTGAACTGGTTACATGTATTTTACTTCTTGAACATATATTTTACCATTCAGCCATTATTTACCCACTTAAAGATAAAAGAATAAGATTTAACAACAACAAATATTTAACTATTTAGTCCTTAGTTCCTCACCAAACAAATGGAATTGAGTCAGCCAACTAAAGTCATAACATGTACATATAATTTATAAATTAAATGAATGAAGTTTTGTGCGGACAACTTGGATTAAATACATGTGTGGAGCCAGATTATTTGCTGTGTGTGCTCGAATAACACATAATCTAGTATTTAAATTTAAACCTAAAGATCTCTGATTTACCGGTATGAGATTTTGCAACCCACAAAGAAAAATTTATTCCGATAAAGAGCAATAAAACGATCTTACTTGGATGTAGGGTTGGAACATGTTGAGCCATTCGTGCATCCTTGAGCATGTGAAGTAGAGTTGTCTTTCCTGCATTGTCAAGTCCGAGGAACACTAATTTACCAGACTTTTTATATAAACCTAAAAAATCCAGAGGGTACACAACATGCAGTTTCACCGTAAAACAATATCACAGCAATTAGCCTGACATTTCTTTTTGTTGCCTGTTGCAATTAAACAGAGTACAGCGTAGGTTAGAGAGAGGTCAATTGAAGGATGGTGCAGTTGGTAAACTTCAAACTTGTATTCCAATATTTAGGTATATTTATATACCAGTATATCAAATTATCATTTCGATATACCAAAATATGTTCCAAGAAAGTACCATAAAGTATGGTACTATGTTTTGTAATAAAAAAAAATGATATTACATGTATAATCAGACAACAGGCAGATAATCACCGAATTGGCTCATTCCCATTCATTCATTTGCAGGGATGGTCAGATAATAGAAGTTCTGTTCTATTAGGTGTAGGTACCTACACATGGATGAATGGGAATCAAGTAGATACCGGTACCAATTTGCAAGGATTAAAATATTAAACAAATACTAAAATAATTGAAGACCAAGTGCAATCAATGACTGCATAATGTCAACCTTAACAAAAGCCCTCAGTCTTATTGCTTAACCATGCCTATACTAAATGGATTCTCCCATCAGTTATGAAAGTGTATATTGGAATGGTCTATTATTCTTTTGGAGGGGTGTTCAGTAAAAATTAGCAGAAGTCAAACAGACGAAAAGATAATACAGATGCAGAAGGTTTTCAATCAATTGGTGGGAAATTTTCAAATAAAAAGTTCAACAAACGTTTGTTGAACTTATGATCTGAACATTTCCTACGGGAACAACACGTCATTGAGTATTTAGTAGAAAAAGGGTTAATCTCCATTCACAATCATTTCAGTTATGTCTATTCTATTGCATGAATATTTGTAATATCATGGCCAAAAAACATGGCTGCCATCGGCCATCTTTGTTTTTAGTTTTAAACCAGGTAAATCCATTAGCATGGGTTACAGGCCATTTCATTGGTCCTATCATTATGAAATTTGTCATGGATGTTGACATTGATATGTATTGGAAATAAAATAAGTTTACACTAAAATGTCAGACTAATAGCTTTATGGAAAATCATGGTTAGTACAGGTATATAATACAAATGTATAACAACGGCAGGTACCGATAGTGTTAGGTAACTCATGGTTCATCGCCACATGCAGTCTGGCAGGCCATATCGCTCGCATTCCACTTACTTGGGTGCAGCGTGGGCACGGGCTGCACCAGATGGCCCTCCTTCAGCACACTTAGTAAGGTCGTTTTGCCTGCATTATCCAAGCCAAGGAAAACCAACTTCCCAGATTTCCTACGAAGACCTTTCACAGGGAAAATTACAAACACATGTACTATTTTCACTTAAAGATTATAATCTTTCCACTTTTCCGTAGTGATGAAATGATTATCGCTATCGGCTTGTAATATAATCTAGGGGGTGACAGTAAGACAGTCTAGCCTGACTATGCCACCCCCTCGAATATACATTACAATATTTGTCAAATGTATTATGTATTAATTTATATATGTATATTGAAATAAAATATCCTATCTGCCCCAGCATCTGAGGTTACTAAATACTAAAATTGGCAGGCGGTAGTTTTTCCATATCAGTTCTTCACTACTTTCCTCTATAGTCTATATACATGTAGTGTTATAAACATGAATGCTTGGGTTATGTTGGACCCTGTAGGCATTAAAGCTGCGTGATTCGCCGCCTAACCCTTTCTTGACGGGAGCTGCGCTGGTGCAACATTAAAGACCCATATATAAGAAAATGCACTGGCTTACAAGGTCAAGGTAAATATTGTTCGGCCAATGTATTCTCATATATATGCAAGGCTCCCTATGGGAGACTCGCATATATATGAGAATGCATTGGCAGTGGCACAGGGTTTTTGCAAAATTTCAGGAAGCTCCAGTCATGGAAGGGTTAATTCTGTATTAAATTTAAAAAATCAAATTTAAAAATCCCATTTAGGCGGCAATAAAATAGTCTGGCTTAAGAACATTTGGGTTGAAAAAAAAGTAGATGCAGGAGGGAAAAAAAAAATAAGTAAATTATGCATCACCATCACAACAATTGATAAATTGCAGAGTAGTCCAAAAATTTCACAAGATTTTGAATACGATAAGCTTTACTCAAATTATACAAATAAATTGAGGTATTTCTTACCAAAACACAATATAAATAATGGAAAAGATGAAAGCAAAAAAAAAAGAAGCCATTCTTTTCTTCACTGCTGTGACAACATGCTTCATATTTAATCAGTGTGAACATAAACCAATCATATAAAAAGTGAGTTTTTTAATAATATTGAGGAAAATGTCGAAGGAGGGGTTAATAACAAGTCTGAGTTTAGTGTGCCTGTCATTTGTCATAGCGAGCTAGCATCACTAAATTCACCCTCTGGGGACCTCATTCTGCTTAGGCCTCATCTTCTCCTGGAAAGTTTCTTTATTATCAAATTTCTATAGAAACTTCTTCACATAGATTCTATTTCTTTTTTAATTTAGTTTCTCTATATCCCCAAATTGGCAGACAACACATTGCATAATCAAGGTTCCAAATGGGTGTGCATCACAATATTCACCATTTGGAAACTTCAATCTGAGTCTCCAATAGCATCACTAAATTCACCCTCTGGGGACCTCATTCTGCGAATGACAGGCACACTAGACTCAGGCTTGGTTAGTAAACCAGGCTACTAAATTGCTGTTGCTTATAATCATCAAGTGCATGAAATTACATCATTGAGCCAAGAAGTGCCACCTGGAAAATATTATTTATAATAAATAAGATTGTCGGGGACATACATGTAATAGGCAGATATGACATTTTACCCATTTATTTTATATACGGTACTAGTACTTTTAAAGATGTGTTCCGGGTTGGAGGCTAATTTTTACGAAACCTATTTTACATTTTATTTAGGTGCAAGTGTATAATATAATATGTTTGGAATAGTTTGGAACAAAAATACGCTATTTTGTTTGATTGATTATGTTTAATGTAGCTTTCATGTCATTGCCAGTTTTAGTGGTGGAGGAAATCCGCACTTACGGCTAATCTAACAGTGATTTCAATGGCTGATAAACTCGTTGATCATAAGTCCTCCCATACCAGTATTATACATAACTTACCTAGGAAGTTTAAGACACTTGCAAACCAGTCCCACAGGAACATTTCTCAGCAGTAATAACAACCTGAAAGAATAACAAAATTTATAAGCAGTTAAATATGGGAATTCAGAGCTTGTGTTTTTACCTCTGACTTGATGGTAATAAAACGTATCTTTATATCTCATTTTCCAACTCGCATTTTTATATACCCGTACTAGGTACTGGTATGGTTTAATATATTCTCAGTTATCGTGAACTGAGAACGAAATGAAAAGAGCACCAAATCCTGGAAATTTCAACCCAACTTACATTGCCACATATTAAAAATAATTACTTTCCCAATGTATTGAACCAGACATCACTAAAAACCATGTGCTTGATTCTCCCTGATTATGTCGCGATTATATTATCAAAGAACACACTGTTCTGACTGGTTCTTATTTATGATTATGTAGACGCTGTCCAGATGTTAGCCACTGATGGTTGATCAGGAATATTTCATGGTATAACATGTTTTTATGAATGCAATGTTACTCTATATCTACTTATACCTTTATTACTGTAGATGTTCAGAACTTGGATTTTGAAATAAATTATCGATTGATTTATTATCTGTAAAAAATACATGTAGTATTAGATCATAGATTCATCATCAGTTTGTTGATGGAATGAGAATTCCACAAGTGGCTATAGGGGTATACCCCCACCCCAAGCAGAAACTCTGTATGTTCATTAAATTTTGCCCGCTAACACTGTAATTTCACCCACTGTAATTTCACCCATCATCAGTACTAAGTTGAGAAAAGTTTCAGATAAACATGTTTGTTTCCGTAAAATTGCAAAGAAATCGCTGGTGTTGAGAAGAGCTCTGCTGGTGAGAATAAAAAACATTTGCTCGAATACATACATACTAGTAGTCATCATGTTTAGGTACATTTACAGCTATCTTCAAAAGAATTGACATGAAAAATGGGTTGATACATGTACCCTGGTAATGACTGCAGTATTACCGGCAGTATATGGTATCCACCATGATATCGAGACGGTCACTGCGGTGGTATGGGAGGCCAAATTCTCATTTATTAATAATTGCACTTCAGCGGGTTTGATTTGCGCTTCAGCACAATTGGATTGCACCTCAGCGCAATTGAATTGCACTTCAGCACAATTCAATTTGCACTTTAGTTCATTCCAGCTTGATTCATATCAATTGCGCTGAAGTGCAATTATTGTTACAAGCTTACACCCCTGAACTGCTTCAGCGCAATTAATTTTGTATTGGATTTATTTATTAACTGGGGGTTAGCATTTATGGGGAAAATAATTTCACTGAAGTGCAACTGAATTGTGCTGAAGCGCAACTGCGCTTCAAGCACAATTGATTTTGAATTGCGAGGAAGCACCACAATTGAATTGCGCTGAAGCACAATTGAATTGCGCTGAAACGCAATGGATTGCACTGAAACGCAATTGATTGCACTGAAGCGGAATTGATGGCACTGAACACAATTATTAATAAATGTGAATTTGGCCTCCCATACAGTGTAGCTATGGTACCGTGCGGTTATGATACCGCAGTCTATTAGCTGTCATCACACCAAAAGTTGAAAAATAATATGACCAGAAGGATCTCGTTTAACGTTCCACACATGCATGTATAAAATAATAAGAGGCCTAAACAAAAAATATCTTTGTTTCCGCTAACGAGCTGAAAAATATTAGGGTAGGTAGGTAGGCTTAACTTTTTTTTTTTGGTTAACTTTAAAAATAACTGTAAAATACTTGTCAATAACCCAAACTATGCACTTCTTAGCCCCAATCAGGTTAACCCAAATGACAGAGGAACGAGAAGCTCCAATTCAATCTTACATATGCTTTAATATTTACATATATACTAGTCTATATACTAATATAGTCTTTGATAATCCTAATATTTCCCATATGGTCTGGCGACATCTGGAGTCAGTCCAGCACCACTGCACTGTTCACATATTGGAGTGACTGTCTTGTACCGATCTCTTAATGATGGCTTCATAACACTACCGGTACCTTCTCCTCTGCATTCAGTGAATGATCTAGGTATTTTTTGGCGACACCTGCTTTTGGGCAATGATATGCCAAAGTCATAACCTGGAGGCCTGGGCGGAGGAAGGTTTAGGAGGGGTGACCCCCTGCTGATGGTGGGGGTTCTCCCCCTGGAAAATGTTTGAAAATCCATTGCATTTAGAGTAGGGTCCTGCGAATTGGAGATTTTGGTCGAATCGAATTCAGGAAATCGAATCGAATATCGATTCGAATCATATCTGTATGTTGTATTCTCAAGTGGGCATGTTTTGTCAACGATTAGACGATTTGTGAAACGTTCCATGAACTACATGCATGAAGTTCCATCATAACTTATGTGGCGATGAACCGTCATTTGCAATACTATTAACTTCAATTGATAATTGATTAAAACGTCCATGCGGCCGTCACGACGATTAATATATAACCACTAAACGGATTATTGGAACTAAAATCACGCAAAATTTGTACAGATTGCATGTGCATGCAACATTGCAAATCAACATTCGGAATCACCCATTGTTATAAACTTGAAGATGCAACAACAGTCGCAGTGTAGCCTATTTATGTAGTGCTGGATGCTTCTTGGACAGATGATTCCATAGATGGGTTGTTGTCCCAGATGCTCGCGATTTATACACCATGTCGCATTCATTACATGTTTAAGCCTGCAGCTTTATCATGTTTAAAATAAACATGAATAACAGATGACGTTTTGTCAAGTGTCAAAGAACGCTCCGAAATTTGAAAGTAAACTTCAAAGGAAAACACCGCCAAAATGCAGTTTTCGATGCCGGGAACACGTGTTGTTTAAATTCTGAGCTATATTACATAACGCGGAATCTGAGACGGATAGACCGCGGATAACGCTAGCGGTTGATCAGTCTCATAGCTATTATAATTAACGCGCGTCGTCGGTCCATCGGCGATCTCTCGCCAAGAAGATGTTTGTCTTGTACTCTTGAGTGCCTAATAAACATACATGTACGATTATTAAAATCGAGGTAAAATTCCCACCTGTACGATCGTTATTTGGTCCTGTACGTTTATTAAATTAACCAAAAGAAATAATTCACCAATCTTAAATTGTGTTATTCATAGATAAATGAACTCTTGATTGTTGACAGTGATCAGCACACTGTAGATTCACAGACCTGGCTATCCATCAAAACTATTTCTGTCACATGGCATCAGTAAACCAGTCAGATGGTGCGTTTTGTTGGGATGTATGGTACTAATATTTCCAGTCTGTACGTTTATTCCGCCCTGTACATGTACTATTATTCAGTTACGCGACATTTTCCAACCTGTACTATTATTCCACCCTGTACTCAAGAGTATATATGTGAGAGAAAACCTTGATTTCAAATACGCATGCGTAGATGCGCTATTCGATTTTACACTACCAGTCACTCATCTGTTCTTCGCGCAATCGTCGATGAATTTGAATCGCTGATTAATGATAATCACTCATTATCAGAACATTGCGTTGGCAATGAAACATTTTCTGTATTGATAAAATGTATGTTTACAAGTCTGTGAGAGGCAGTCATTTATTGCAGTGTTTGTTTTACTCGTTTACCCACAACCCACCCTGATATTAGTAGAATAAAATAAATTATATACTAAGTACATGTTTAATTATTAACAAATGCCACAACTCATCAGAAATTTGATGATTGACTTGAAAACAAATTTTCATAATAACTAAAGTCGATCGCCATCCATCTTCTGATGCATGCAAACCTAAACTGCATTGTGGAATGTCATTCAATAATGTCACATGCATGGCTATACGCTATATATACTAGTAGTGAAGGTTATTTCCCAAATTTCCTGGGTTTCCCCACTTGCAGGCGTAAATAGAACTGACATCACGGTTAAGCTGATCTAAAATATGGACCGCTTATAAATGTAGAACCGCTGGGTAATTTACGGACTAAATTAAGGTCTAGATATGTTCCAATGTGCGCTGCATATTATGAAGCTAAGCTTTTAAATTTACATACATGTACGTGCGTGTACAGAAAGAAGAATCTTGATAGAATGAAGCAAACACATGTCTATTTACGGTCATGTCGCGTATTTACTAGTACTTACACCGCAAATGAAAAAACGGAACCATTTCATAATAAATTTTCAGCTTCTGCCCATTTTTGCGGATTCCGCATTGGTTTTCGCTATTCTATGACAATGTGCCCGACACCGAATGCTGCCAGTGTGATTGCGAAAAATCTGAGTTTATTCAATTGTATCACGGGATTTTTTATAATTTGATATGATAAATGCTTTGGAATATCGGTAAAATGATCGATCTACGTCTGCTACTAGAATGCGCAGTGTAGGCCTACTTAAGATTCTTGAGATAATCGGATCGAAACTGGTACGGTACTCTAAATCAAAAACGATTCTATGCGATTCAGAGGGGTGAATCGAAAATTGAATTTCGATTCGATGCATCGCAGGGCCCTAATACAGTAATAGGACTTGACTTAGTCTTAGGCACACAGATAAATAGATACGCGGAGTGATAAATAACACCAAGTCTGCTTAGTATATTGTCCATAAAAAGAGCAGCAATCTGCTACTACTACTTCTGTAGTCCACAAATTAATCAACATACTGCAAAAAGTGCAACCGCTAGTTGTTACTGACTTTCCTAGAGAATAGTACTAGTACTACTACTAGTCCAAAATTGACTATACATTAATATCTTTGACTTTAGTATCGCGTAGATTTTCGACTAGTACTAGTAGTAGTAGGCCTACTACTAGTAGTAGTACTACCAGTACCAGTACCAGTACTACTAGTACTCGCCTAGAAATTAGAATCTAGATAAAACAAAAACAATGAAAAATATATACAACATGAAATGACGGTATAATTTCTTTAATAATAATAATACATTTACTGAGCAAAAGCAGTGTTTTGTAAATATAATCTGAGACTAAATTATTATTATTTTGTTCCAATAATTCTTGAACGATATGTCGCCGGTTTTCAGTCTCAGAATCGCGAATGATCGATCAGAAAATGGAATTCAGAAATCTAGAAAGAAAACACTCAACTTCTTACTCTTGGATACCGCACCTTTATATTTAAAAAATAGTAAATGTCGAACAAATAACCAATTACGTTCTTGTAGTTCTCAATATGGGGCAATGTCCGTAGGTTGAAAGGTTTCTGATGTTGAACAGTTGCTTCCCGTGTACACGAAACAAAAATGGACGTCGAACCGCTGACTGCAGGTTTTTCGTAACGATAAAGTTGATTGGTCCAGAATTGTTCTACTACCAATCAAATCACAGCTAACAGAAGCTTGTCGGTAGACCTTTGGTGTCAGAGGCCAAGGTCATTCATTTTCGACGTGTTGTTTTGAGAACGAAATGAGAACGTTTCAATGAAATTTGAGTTTAATTTTTAGCTATTTAATCCACAAGGCTAGAAATTTCGAATTATAATGATTCGTTTGCCTGCGCTGTCATGCAAGGTTAATTATTTCGTTCTATTACTGTTAATGTTAGCTTCTAAGTTCTAATTATCTAAAGTTCTGTTGTTCACTTGTTGTTGTCGTTTTCCAGTACTGCCTACTGGCAGTATCCAGTAAATGAAATCTGAAATTGTGAAATGAGTAATGTAGTCAGGATTAAAAACTAAAACTCCCACCATCTTGCCCAAAAACTATCACTTTCCCAGTCCTTCCCAGTAATATTGAAGACGGGTGCAATAAGCACTCGTAAAATTTCACGCGTAGCACCGAGAAGTGGGGATGGTATGGAAGGGGGATGTGCCCCGTTCCAGAGTTGAACATTTTTGAATATTCATTTTTGAAATGGTGCATTCTGGTGTATGTTGCCAGTTGGCATAACAAATGTTGATCATAGGGGAGAAGGATTTAACTCATCTCTATAGTATAGGAGCCATTTTAGAGTGGACATGCAGAATTGTGTCTGTGAACTTAACTCCAGGCATGAATCTGAAATTGTGAACTGATATATGAGAAAGCCCCAACTGAACAAAATAACCCCAGACATGTCATCACCACCCCCTGACTAGGTACTTATTGCCATTTTCTCATGTATTTTGAATTTGTCAACAGTGTGCATCATTTACAAAATATGAATGCAAATTATTATTCCCAACGAATTACAATAAACATTGACATTGTCATCAGACCAAAATTAAAAAGACTTGTGTTTCTGGTGAGTCAGTGGTGACCCACCCGTCCCTATTCCAGCACCCCCGACCATTTTCATTTTATTGAATTTGAAAATTAGTATGCATCGGATTTTATTTTCTGTGTAAACCGATTCATTTCCATGTAAAATAGACACATCACGTGTATTGTTAAACTGTATATTATACCACACATTAATTAGGTCACAGCCAAATCAAACTTTACACTATATAATTCTAATATCTATGTACTTAGTTTTATTATTTTATAGTACATTAAAAACAAGGAGAAGCAGTCTGGGGTATACATGTACATATTTATTTAAGTTGAAAATAAAATGAAAAGTCAATCCCCACCCCTATTTCTGTCTTGCATGTCACTAGAAACACAGGTATAATTTGTTTTGGCCTATTGGCATCCAAGTACATTTTCACTTAATATTTTCTAAGTCTAGAAAGGGTCAATAACTCTAAAATAAAAAAACATTTTCCGTCTGCACAATACCCTTTCACATGTTGAATGTGTCGGTAACAATTTTGCTATCATCACCTGGTCACCCAGCAGGTCATTTAGAGATATGAATTTGCAATTGTGGTATAAATAATAACTTTAATTGTAGAACAATAAAACCTCAATGTGGAACAATAAATTATTAATTAATAACACAGAAATGACTCATAGTAAAATGTATATCATGGACGTTTGTTGAAATTTTATCAATTGGCGCATCCTGTTTCTTCTCACTCCTGCCACTGTCAGTATTTGGATTTTCTATGTTTTCATAATATGTGGCGGTCTGATGGCTTTTACTTTTTAAATGCCTTTCTAATGTATATTTATTTACAAAATTGCTCCCCATGGACTCAATGGACTTAATCCAAAATATTCAACACACCTCCTGAAATGCTACATACTGCCAAGACTGCTCTATGGACTGGATGTCATTAACATCACAAAGAAAGATCTGGATCATTTATCAACTTTTTACTTAAAAATGCTGAAATGTATACAGCATCTTCCACAACGGACAGCCACATATGCTGTATTACTAACGCTTGGCCTGCTGCCCCTTAAAGCTGAAATACATAAGCGAACACTCAAGACTATTGTTGGCATGCTGCGGAACACCGGAGCTGTCGAATGGAAAATTGCCTGTAGACAACAATACATGATGAAAGATGAAAGAAATAAAGTCCATAATATGTCTTTAATGTTTTTTCCAAGGCTTTTATAAACAGTGCATGGAAAGAAGGAATGGTCTTTATTGTACATTGGTTCTGGTTCATGTTTTAGATGAAGTGGTGTTATTTCAAATAGATATCTGGCACATGAGTCAATATATTTAAGGGGAGTCATTTTTATGTTCTTTGACGTATACATCAGATCTGTTTTTAAAGCATCCTTTTCGCATTTCCGACAGATTCGGAGGAATTCATGTGCACATATTTCTTAAAATCTAAAATCAAATGGAGTAAGACCAGAAAGTACTTCTAGAGCTTCAGTGGAACAAGTCATGGTTGCCCTAGTTATTTGTATTAAAGCATGTCTTCAAATGTATACTTTCCAGTTCATTTAGTGCAGATTGAGAGATCATCGACCAGGCAGGAAAGGCGTATTCGATTTAGGTCAAATGAAAGTTTTATACAATTGAATTCCAGTTTTAGCTGTGACCCCACCAATGTCTAAGAATTGTCCTAGTTTAGCAGATGCTAAAGTTCTTTTGTTGTTGGCTTCGTAATCACCACTGACACTAGTTCAGTCATGAACTGTGTGTAAGCAGCAATCTGCAAAAGCGGTCATGTTGACCTACACTGACACCACTGTCACCAGTACCGGTAGCTGATTAATCATTTACGGTCTTTGTGGACCCAATTTTTCCAAAATTTTATGGAGTCCAAATAAAGGTTCATGTATATTTAATAGTAATCACAGAAACCATGCCCATTGATGAATATTTTAAGAGTATACTTCATGGTGGATTATGTTAGAAATTTATACAAAATGTGAACTTTATTGAGATTTAAAAAAAATAATATTTAGTCAACAACTGGTTCAAAGTAATTTTTTCAAAGATCACCCAAGAAATATTTAATATTGTTTTTATAATACATCATTCATCACAGTGTTCAGTACATATTCCCATATTTGATTCTTAGATATGGACTTTGTTTTTCTTGGACCATTGCCTGTAAATTGAATTTTTTTAAATCTCAATAAAGTTCACATTTTGTATTTCTAACATAATCCACCATGAAGAATACTAAAGTGACTAAAGTAAAGAATCATTCTTTAATGTGTGCACACCGAGGCGTGTACACGGGTCAGCCATTAATGTCCGCTCATGATCGGACAGCGTACTGCACCAATGGACATACCTGGACAAATGTTGTAATGGGGGGGGGGGGAGTCGGCATTTTGCATTCGGATCTTATTTCAGTGATCTCAAATGAGACTTAAGTGGTCAAACTTGGTATCTGACCGAGTTCTGATTTTTGTCAGAATACCCTGACCAGGTGGTGATCGACCGTGATCCCCAGTCCGCTAGTAAGCTTCCTCTCGGCTACCAAATTCCCCACCTTCCTGTTGAGCTGGATGACAGTGTAGTAGCAAATTTAGAATGCCGATGACTTCTCTGCTCGAGAGGTCTAGATATCTTGTCACAGTCGTTAGACGCTTTGTGTGATCACCGAAGATAAGCAACGTCCAGCTTGGTTAAACCTTGGAACCTAGTTCTGTTATTATTAACTTAGTCTTACAGTACACTAGTAGTTCAAGTTGAACCTACACACTATGTGTGTTACAAAGTTTATGCAGTATTATGCTTATTTTGAACTATTACACTGGGTGCTGGTCCACTCCTTGGAGTTTGTGAATATTGGGATTGTGAATGGTCACCTACTTTAAATCATTTTATTTGGTTCTAATCTAGATCTATTACAGTTACTGGACATACTAGTAAGAGTTTAAAAAAAACATTTCATTTGAGATTTTGATACAAAAATGTAATGAAGAGTGTTTAGTTTAAACATATTTATCACCAATAAGTTTATTACAATTCAAATACGGATTGGAGGACAAGTGCGATCGATCCATTTATGCCTAACCCCCTCTCCCAGTTAATAGGTTTTTTGGAAGATTTGTAGAGCACAAATTGTGAAGTTATTTTGCCAGAATATATAATCTGCACATGCGTTACCTTTGCATTATATTTATTTTGTCAGGACAATGGGTTTGCATATGTGCAGTTTATATACACCGTATTACACCGCTAAAAATAACAGTAAACAGGAGATCCTGGGGTTTGTTGGTGGGTAAAACTTTTCTACATAGTAATTACTCTCCTTAGTAATAGTTGTTTTAATTATGTCTATTGCAGTTAACGAACGGTTTGTTCAATTCACTTGGATCATGTTCAGCGATACACACATCATCAATCAACTGTATTAACAGGAAATCTGGAATACCAAAGGGAACGAGAAACAAGAGTAGACCACTCAATTATGAAGAGGCACAACCACCGCACAAAATATTCATGACGAAGTCATGGAACTCACTCAACACCAGTAAGTAATTCTGCAGATAAATCTATAGTACATTTACTACATTAGTACATGTGTATAATGCAACTACCAGCGGTCAGTGCCGATAATATTATTCTTCGCACATGTTTATGTTTAGTGTCAGTGTTCTATTTAGTGGTAAAGTACATGTATTTAAGGTAATACTAATAGCCACATAGTAAAAAGAAATATATATTTTATCGATAGTTAAACCCAAAAAAACAGCATTTTTGCGCAAGCAATCCAATTATCTGTCCGGATTAGCATAATAATTTTATTGTCATCAAAAGGCTAATATTAACCCTTCCATGACTGGAGATTCCTGCTTTTTTTGCGAAAACCCTGTGCCAATGCATTCTCTTATATGTGCAAGTCTCCTATAGGGAGCCTCGCATTTATAAGAGAATTCATATTTCAAGGCTTGGTCATATAAAAAAAAAACTCTGGTCATTGGCCAATTTGACAACTGACGGCGTGAACCCCGACACCTCTTCTTGTGTGAAAGTCTTGAAATAATGTGTCTGTTATTTGCAGAATGAGGTCACCAGAGGGCGAATTTAGTGATACTATATATCCCGCAAAGTGGTGTAGGATCACCAAATTCACCCACTTGGAACCTCATTCTGCTTAGGCCTCAAATGGCCGATAATCGATTATAAAAATCAATAATCGTGGCAGCCCTAGCTTCAACTGCTATGGGAGGCCTAGGATCAGATTGAAGTTCCCCAGTTGAAGTTGGTGATGTTCACCCATTAGTCACCTCAATTATACATTTTATCTTCTGCAAATTGGGGGATATAGAAACTGAACAGAAGGGAAAAAGAAACTAAAACAATGTTAATTTGAGACTATAATACTTCCCAGAAGATGAGGCCTAAGCAGAATGAGGGCCTCATTCTGCACATGACAGACACTATTTCAAGGCCTTTTTGTGTGAAAGCACAACAGCTCGAACTTCATCATTCCATGCTTTCAGTGCAGATTTTAACCTTTCTTTTGCTGAATGGACTCTCTCATCAGCTATGCAAGTATACATTGGAATGGTCTATCATTCAGGAAATATGAGCAGACACCACTGTCATGACAGACAGGCGAAATCTAAATACATGTTTTTAAAAGAGTAATTTAGGACAAGCTTAGGAAAATCTTAGGAGAAGGTCTTTCTGTCTGGATTTTTCTCCGAGGCCCTTGGACCGATTTCAACCAAATTTGGTATGGTGACTCGGGTTACTCTGGCGGAGATAATAACGGCGATAGCTTTTCGAAATTTTGATTTAATTAAATAAATACCATAAAATAAAATAAGCTCACTATGGGCCTATATCAGAATCAAATAAGTCCAATATGAACCTATGTGTTTATTAGGTCCAATATGAACCTATGTTTTATTTAGGTCCAATATGAACCTATTTTCATGAGGATATGTTGCAGCAGCAGATATACGCTCTATATACCATATGTGTTTTCACTGTGGCCCACGCCATCCAATGGAATAACGGGTATATGTCCACTATGGTCTTATTCCAGAATCAAATAAGTCCAATATTTAGGTCCAATATGAATGTATTTGCACGGGGATATATTAAAGTAGCATAATAAATATTATCTATATTTATAAAAGAGTAGGATTTGCCTGTCATAGGTGCCATATATCCATAATTCACAAAAGGGGCCGCAGGCCCCTCCGACACTGAATAAAGGCTCCCAAAGGGAGCCTGTTTGAGCTAGTGATAATATAAATGCAGATTGATTCCTTTTCATTGGTCGGAAATGTTCAGATAATAAGTTCAACAAATGCCTTATTATCAGAACATTTCCTGAGGGAACTATGGTACTTGTCAATGAGTATTTAGTATAAAATGGTTTAAATAATATGATTTATTTTATAGAGCTGTGGGGAGACTTGCTTCTTTGTATACAAAATACAATTAACCCGGAAAATTGGCCGCATAATTAGTCCTATTATTTTCACAAAATCTAGATAAAACATCTATTACAGCCCTGGGAATTAAGGAAAATTTGCCTAGGCAATATATTTGCCTAGGTGAAAGAAATCGGCCTAGGTAAAAACAGATTTTACCTAGGCAATTTTCCAACAATATTGCCATCTCAAATCAATATGATTCAATAATAACCTGAAATGCTTAGTTATTTTGGGGAACATTATTTCCATGCCACTAGTACTCAACATATATGTACAAATCCAAAAATCATCTTGAAAACAAGTGTCCTTATACCGGTACATGTAGCTAGTTAATTTCCCAGTGCCATGGAAACAACTGTAGGACAATATATGTAAAGAGTGATTGAAGGAAGTCATTTTGGCTAAAGAGGTTCTATTTCTGATAGACAAAAATCAAATTTAGTAACCCAATGAACTTGATTTACCTAGGAAATATAATTGCCTAGGCAAACCGATTTTGCCTCTGCTTTTACCTAGGCATTGCCTATCGACTAGGCTAATTCCCAGGGCTGTATTATATCCGTTTAATTGAGTCGTTTGTAATGACAATGCCGAAAACACTGAATAAATTTGGTTGAATTTCACAAAAAAGTATTGTTTTGATATAGTGCGTGTCATCATAAGATTATTCGGATCTGTTTTGACACACTTAATCGTTAACAACATGTCTTGATATTGACCCATCACAAAATCAACTGTGTTGTGCGTTATCTATATATGAGCAATGACATAGTTCTCACAATATACTACCTTTTAGACGATAGTTGTTGCCTTGTTGGGTGAATTGTAAGATAATTATCACCACTTTGTATGTTCTCGAGATAAGTATTCAAGTCTCGATACCTTCTCTGGGCCTCATATCGTCACATACTAACGGACTCAACGATATATGACCCAGAGAAGGTAGTTTAATTATATTATGAAGTATTAGGTTTGAATGTCACCCAGTTATAATGAGTATATGCACAATACGCGTAAAATAAAAATAAAATCTAGTATTTTTGAGTGGATACCGAAAATGATCTCATTCGTGACCATGACAAATGTTTATTTTTCGCTCATGGCAATCCATTCGCAAAATATAGACATTTGTCTAGGTCACTCATGAGATAATTTTCGGTATGCCACTAAACATTACTAGATATTCTCTATTTATTCATTTGTCAAGCAGTTCATTCTGAGAGAGTATGTTTCATATATAGTGCCTACAGCCTAGCACAGGGGCCCACACGATGTATCAAAATTTAGAATACTGCTCAAGAATACCTAGAAACAACTTTGAGGCAGCTGACAAAATGTATCTATTGTGTAGTAGAAAGACTTAAAGAGAACACTCTAATAAAATATAAACTCAACTGTTAATTACTGTATTGTTAGACAATATTGTCTGTACATGTTCTCTATGCCATTGATTGATGGGGCGAGAATAAAACACATGTATGCATTTAAAACTCGTGATAGATTCGCAACAAACCAGCAATTGAGAGGGAAGAACTCACACAAAACACACAGATCAACTAATAAAATATAGACATTTTGTCTCGGTCACTCCACTGGTCACCAGACCTGTTAAGTTGTTAACCCTCCCGGATTCCGCGGGAGACTCCCGGATTTGGGCCCAATATGCCCTATCACTAACTCGTGGCCATTTTGGATCCACCAGGTCCGGTTCCGTGGTTTCATAGATTCATCCAGCCCCGGTTCTGTGGTTTCAGTGCTACAGGTCAAAGTTTTGGAGTAGCATTTCCATATATGGAGCTTTTGAATTATTCATGACTTCCATATATGGAAAGTTAAGTAAAACCATGGAACCGGACCTGGTGGATCGAAAATGGCCACGAGTTAGTGATAGGGCATATCTCCCGCACTCCTGGACGCCCATCGCAATCTCCCGGATTGAGCAATTTATTGTAAACAAAAAAAATTAACTGGCTTAGCACAGCACAACTTAACGTTATTCGCGAGAGCTGACGAGACGTGATGAGTGGTCACTCATGAGATCATTTTTGGTATCCACTATAAAACACTAAGATGTCCTCTATTTCTTATCTTTTAGCTAATCTTAAAGATGAGCCAGGGCAAGCAGAAATATTACTGGAGGACACGTTCATCAGACGATTCATGCATGGAACATGGCATGGTCTTTTCTCACAAACAGTTGTTATCAAAAGACGCTACAATTTGATAGTGATTACTGGCATGATTTTCACGACGTTATCGCCCAGACAGATATACTTTTTGCAGGGATACACAGAGGAGATCCTGTCATATTTCTTTAAGTGTCCCGTTAAAGTGGAAATCCAAACTACGAAAAAAGGTGCTACAGCTTTCAAATATATATGATGATAATATATTTTACATACAATCTTGTCTCAGGTTAACCTTCCATGACTGGAGCTTGCTGAAATTTGGCGAAAACCCTGTGCCAATGCATTCTCTTACCGTTATATATGCGAGTCTCTTATATATGTGAGGCTCTCTATGGAAGACTTGCATATAGAAGAGAATGCACTGGCACATGATCTCTAATGCTGCACCAGCTTAGGTCCTGTCATGAACTAACCATTTTATTTCTGAATGGATTTTCCCACTCAGTTACAGAAGTATACACTGGAATGGTCTAATATTAATTTGGAGGGACGTATGATAATACAAGTGCAGACGACAAAGGATTCCAATTCAAGCATTTGGAGGGAATGGTCAGAAAATAAGTTCAACAAACAGCATTAGGCCGTTTCATGAACTTATTATCTGAACATTCCCCAAGTGAATTACTCATCAATGAGTATATTTTGTCATCAAAGGGTTAACCATTTCTATGCTAAATGGATTCTCCCACACAGTTAAAAAAGTGTACATCAGAATGGTCCATTATTGATTTGGAGGGTTGTACAGATAATACAAGTACAGAAGTACATAACTCATCAATAGGTGTTTAGTATAGAAATGGTTAATCTAACATGGGGGTTGTTGCATTAATGCAATTGTCCCTGTCCAAGGATTGGAACTTTCATACCTGAATCAACTGCAGGCAAATGGAAAATCAGATCAAATAGGTTGAGATTGATCTGATATTTTATTACATGCCTAGTATTGCCTACGTGTGATTTGCCTTGATTTCTCGAGTGATTAAAAATTATAATTTCTCTAGTGAATTAAGTCACCTTAACTAGCGCATTATGTATTCATACACACTATTGAAATTTATGCGTCATGGTTATAATGGCGGTATTATTCAGAATTCTGGTGAACCAGATATTTATAGTGGCAAATAATAAACAGAATAATCTCTTGATTGAACTGATGACGTGAAATAATTCATTCGAGGCAGGGACTATTTTGTAAAATACTTTAGCACAATGCGCTCTGGTGTTTGTAAATGTACGTCCCTACCTCTCATTATTTCATGTCACCAGTTCAATCATGTGAATTGAAGTGATTACTCTCTATATAACTACATCCACTTCATTTTTATTCCCCGAATATTTTGTAATTGGAGACTATTAAAATAGCCGGTGTCTGTGCAGAAAATATTGCATTTGGGTATCGGATTGAAACCAAATTTGGTATGTGAGTTTATCAGCTCAAAATACAGGTCAAGTTTGAGTATGGGTTTGGTCCACCCATTTTTGCTGGACTTGTGGCCCCTTTTCGACTTTGAATTTTGTCACTTTGATGTTTCTGGATGACAACTTTAGTTTATGTGCTTGGATCTGAACCAAATTTGGTTATGTCAGGTTATCAGCTCCAAATAGAGGTCAAGTTCAAATATGGGTTCAGTCCACCCATTGTTGCCGGAGTTATGATCGTTGTCGAATTAGAATTTGCCAATTATTTTGGTTTCCGGATGATAACATTAGTTTTTGTAATCTGATTGTTCTTAAATGTGGTATGTGGATTAACCACATGAAGATATAGGTCACGTTCGAAATTGTTCATGGGTCTGATGAATTTTGGGGGGGGCCGGGGGACACATGTCGGCGACCTTTTATCTGCAGTATCACTCCTGGTTAAGTGGTCCTTATGATGTGCTATCATGCTGGTGGGTCTTGCTGATTTGCTATGATGCTGTTAGGGCAAACTGATGCTGTTATGACAATTGTTTTCTTAAGTTCTGTTTATCGCAGTGTTCTGTTAATCTGAATATATCCAGGAAAAGCATTATGTGTATCAAACTTTTATGTTGCAAAATATTTTATTACTGGTTGTATAACTTGTTGCAAATCGGCTATAATCAAGATGGCTATTCATGCTGTTTTGCAAATACCAAGGCAGTCATTATTGAAGTTTTCAAAAATATATATGTTCTTGAATGTTTCATAAAGACACTGGCTTTTTCTAAAATCACTCAGATTAGCCGATCCACCTTTGAAAATGAGTTTTAGAAAAAATAACGGCACTTTTTAGCTCAACATTACTTGTAAAGTTTTTTGAGCTATTGCCATGGCTTGGTATCCTTCGTCCATGTGTGCGTGTATGGAGACGTCCGTCAACAATTTCCATTAGCCAATAGGCCAATGTATTTAAATATAATAATAACATTAGGGCCAGAATTGAACATTGGTTGTAGGAATTTTAGCAGCAGGCAACATTCAGCAATGTTACGATTTGAACCATACATGTACCTCTTAACGACATGACAATAATCTAGTGTATTAAGAATTTCTCATACAAATATTGGGAGTCATTGAAATATTGAAAATATGTTACAAATGCAAACAAATATGATGAATCAGACTTGGAGATATATTCGTCTTGGCATTCTTGAAATGTACTCAAGACTTACAAATGTTCATCATTTTCGACACAAACTGTATCAACTTGAAGATAAGATTTTTTGGTAGCTGAAACATCCCAGTGGTTCTTATGTTGCAACACATTCCATCATCCATCCGACACTCTTGTAATTGCATACTCCTTTTGGCGGAATTCACATAGTAATACTGATGGATTGGTCTTTATTCGATGGTTTGGGCATTAAATTTCCCAGGTTCACACAACTGGTATTAGGTTTGCTGAAACTGCTATTTTGATACCAAGGTTTGGTTCATGTATATATTCGATTCGCCCCCAATTTAATTTATCTGTAAACCCCCCCCCCAATTCACAGGACCCTAAGCCAGACAGATGAACCATCTCAATCCAGTATACCCCCCCCCCCCATTATTCTGAGAATATGGTGACATTTGCAGAATGAGGTCCCCAGAGGGTGAATTTATTAATGCTACAGTGCAGTGGGCTAGCATCACTAAATTCACCCCCTGGGGACCTCATCTACTAGTTATGGGAGACCGTGACTCTGATTTAAGTTCCCAGATATGTGAATATTGTGATGTGGGCACCTCGATTATGTGTCGTCGGCCAATTTGGGGATATAGAGAAACTGAAGTAAAAAAGAAAATAAAACATTTCTTTACTGGTGAATTTAGTGATGCTAGCCCGCTGTGCCGGTTAGAGCATCACTGAAATCACCGTCTGGGGACCTCATTCTGTAAATGTCCGGTACCATATTCTCACGCCTGGGTATAACCATAATATTTGTGGGGTCTTGTTTCACACCATGATTTTCATATGCTTCATTGGACTGCAAACAGGTGACAGGGATTGATTATAAATAATAACACAAGCTTTCAATAATGCATGTCTTTATTCCAAAATAATCACTGAGCAACTCACCTTCCAAGCATCAACTTCCTAGCACTGATAACATGGCATCAATCATAATATATTACCAAACATGTCCATGTTAGCATCAATAAAAGGTATGTAATGTTTGAATGTACAGATGAATGTAACCAGTTAACCCTTTACCCAACAAACCGGCCAAAACCGGCCAAATAAAGATTCAACAGCCTAAAATATCTTCGGTCTGCCTCAATAGAACCATACACATATGGATATCATTGGAACCGGCTCCTTGATCACATTGTGATAGTTACAGTTATGCCCTGTGCCAATGCATTCTCTTATATATGCGAGTCGACCATAGGTCGCCTCGCATATATAAGAGAATGCATTGGCCTAAAAAAAATATTTTTTTAACACTTTTTACCATTTTTTTCTTACATTCTTTAACAATTTTATAATTTTTAATGTGTTGAGCCAATGCATTCTCTTATATATGCGAGGCGACCTATGGTCGACTCGCATATATAAGAGAATGCATTGGCACAGGGCCCTTCTGTTGGGTAAAGGGTTAATGGCTGTGAATTTCCTTCATTCTTGAAATCTAGTTCAGTTCATACAGCCTCTGCTCTCGGTGCAATGTCTTAAAACAATATAAATATGGCACTTAAGGGTCATAACCCCTTCGCAGTGGGTAAAACATCACCAGAAACAGAGAAATATATTTTTTTCACATTTATCATTGATAATTCTCCAAAAAAAACGTTTGTATGTTGAAACCATTGTTATGTAAATATATATTGCTGTTACAGTGCCGGCCATTTTGTCAACACACATTGCCAATACTCAGAGCATAAAATTCAATAATTTTCTGTTTGTTGAAATAAATATGAGTATGTAGGATATTTAGCAGTGAACCAGTTAAGGTTGCAAACCAAATTCTATCAGTAGACCAAGTCTGAGTTTAGTGTGCCTTTCATTTGCAGAATGAGGTCCCCAGAGGGTGAATTTAGTGATGCTATCCCACATAGTGGGCTAGCATCACCAAATTCACCCTCTGGGGACCTCATTATGCTCAGGCCTCATCTTCTCTGGAAAGTTTCTTTATTATCAAATTTCTATAGAAACTTCTTCACATAGATTCTATTTCTTGTTTAGTTTAGTTTCTCTATATCCCCGAATTGGCAGATGAAACATTGCATAATCGAGGTTCCCAATGGGTGTACATCGCAATATTCACCATTTGGGAACTTCAATCGAAGTCTATGTCTCCCAAAGCAGATGAGGTCATGCATAATGAGGTCCCCAGAGGGTGAATTTGGTGATGCTAGCCCGCTATGCGAGAGACTCTTTATTTGCTGTAATGTTGTTTGGAGTACAATTTGGTTACTGTATGCACGCGACCCCATAGTTTCCACAAAGAGAGGGAAATGATTGATTTAGCACATTCAAATTAGACTACCTTAACAATAGTTAAATATAACTATAATAGTTTGAATTCAGGATGTGCCTGGCCTGATCTAATTTTTCAATATTTTATGGTGATGGTTTTCGGACTTTTAATAGTTTTCACACCGGGAAGGCCTTATTTGCTTTTTAGAATAGCGGGGACTTTTTAAAACCAAACAATCTAAAATGATCACCTCAATTTAATGGTCAACCCTTTCTATGCTAAATCGATTCCCCATTGGTTATGAAAGTATATATATTGGAATCGTTTATTATTCATCCGATGGGGTGTTCAGGTAATTAAAGCAGACGTCAGAAGATTTTCTATTGATTGGAGGATTTGAAGTTTGGGATCAATTGGAATGAAAAATGTTGGCTGTAGGATATAGAATATAACATTACAATCAATCTGAGACATTTGATGTTTGGTGCATAGCAATGGGGGAGCACTCTAATAATCTCTATTGCAATCTGATATCGCCTGAACGGTCTGTTCCAAAAATAGAACAAATATGTGTCCATTTTAATGATCACATTATATCATAAAATATTTGAAATAAAATCAATAATAATTGATGGAGCATTTCCAGATAGGGGTCTTCAATTCTTATTTATTATTTTATACCCACGAAACTATTTCAAATTTGTTATATGAAGAGATAATCCATCTTGATAGTGAATGAGAACTCCCCAGAAAAAATATGAACAGAGAATCTGAAGCACTATTTTATGTAAAAAATAACACATTTTTTTTCATTTTGAAAATCTTCATATCGTGACAATAAATTAATAAGGAAACAGAATATATCAATATATTTCAGATTCAAACTTGCACATTATTTTTAAATTAGGCCACAACAATAAAATAGTCTGGTTTACGAACATTTGAGTTGAAATTATTCATGAATTTCAGAAGATTTTTCAATACAAAAAGTTTTACTCAAATTATAAAAAGAATTGAAGTATGTCTTCCCATAAAACTGTATGAATAATAAAAAAGGTGAACGCAAAAAAGAGACTGCTATCAGATATTTTCTTCACCAGTCACAACATACTTCATATTTTAACCAGCATGAACACAAACCAATAATATAGAAATGTTATATTTTTTTTGTTTACAATATTGAGGAAAAAGTT
The DNA here is from genome assembly GCA_032622095.1 of Siphonodentalium dalli. NCBI lineage: Eukaryota > Metazoa > Mollusca > Scaphopoda > Gadilida > Siphonodentaliidae > Siphonodentalium > Siphonodentalium dalli. The sequence continues at coordinate 63,942,872 of CP136065.1, read as the reverse complement.
GTAGGAGGGGTTCTGTTAACCAGGCTATAAAAGTGCTGTTGCCTTATATTAGAAGTCATATTTATGTTAAGCTAATCAACATATAATCTTTAACCCTTTCATGATGGGAGCTGCGCTGGTGCAGCATAAAAGATCCTGCACCAGTGCATTCTCTTATATATGCGTGTCTCTCATAGGGAGCATCACATATATATAAGAGAATGCACTGGCTTACAAAGTCAACGTAAATATTGTTTGGCCAACTCATTCTCTTATATATACGAGGCTCCCTACGTGAGACTCGCATATATAAGAGAATACATTGGCACAGGGTTTTCGCAAATTTTCAGGAAGCTCCAGTCATGGAAGGGTTAAAACATTGTGTGGCTTAAAGACGTATTCAGGGTTCCAGACCTCCAGTTAAAACAACATTATACAACATCTTATTTCTGTTTTTTTGCTTTGTTTGAGAATGCTGTTGAAGACCAAGTGTGAGATATACATGTAATCACACACCCTCTGAATTCTCACATTTAGCACGTGTAACAATCATCAGTACAAATCACCCGTTATTACCACCACTGGACCAGCCTAGAGGGCGACTTGGGGGAGACATTATCTCCCCAAAATGCGCCACTTCTCCCTTTTTTTGTCCCAGGGAGAAGTGACTTCTCTCTCATTTTTCAGTATGCATATGTCCCAGTGGCATATTTTAATTATATTTACTGATTATAATGGTGTTATTACTCTCTAATGATTTGATAAATGGGCTCTTCTGTTGCATAATACTTATTGGATCATAGAAGGGTGATGATGGGGGTGTAAATTGAACTTCAACTATGTTACTTCTCCCTGATAACAGTCCACTACTCCCTAATAACCAAATGGGGAGAAGTGACTTTTCCCAATTGAATGAAACATCTTAGACTGATCCCTGATCACCACGGGGTTAACACGAACATTTCCAATGTTTATCAAGCAATAACTGCAGCCTCCACTGCACAAAATGTGATGAACCACCTACGTCACCTACACATGAGACTGTGTTGTCATTTGATTAACAATGGTATTAACAATTGTTTTGATAGTTTTGAAAAGTTGTTCATGTTATTAATGTTCTATTAATGTACTGGTATATGATTATAAGGAATGACTAAGATCGACTGGTATCATTGGTTATGAATGGCAGTGTAACTAAACAAATTCTCTTTGGGATTCACACAGTTATATTATTACTCTGCCGGGCTAAATCCAATGACCCCTATTGGACCTTCCAGTCATTTCTTATATAAACTAGACCTATAAATACCAAAGAATGTCATTATTTATTGAAAAATTAAGACACTCATTATTGCACTAAAGCATTGAAACAGTATGAAACAAATTGATAGAGAATGCAATCTCAAACCAGATAGCGTCTTTCAGTTGGCACTTTTTGTCCCAAACGAGTTATTTCATAGCCTATGATCTAAATATCACTTAAAATATCTTTCGTAAAAAAAAAATTCAAAACCCTGAATACATAAAAAGCATTTTTTAATCTACTACCGGTGACACTCTTGAATTTCAATTAATTAACCCTTTGTTGAACTTATTATCTGAACATTTTCAATGTGATGTCTAGTGTTGTGCGGTTTACCGAGAAAACAACTCGGTTTCGGTTTTAAAAAATACCGACCGAAACCGACCGACGTGATTCTGCCCCAACCGACATTAGGTTTTTGTTTTGTTTTTTGTATGTTTATTTTTCAATTGAATCGACTTGTTAGTTGATAGTGCTGTCAAATAATCGACCTCTCTGATCAATTATATATCGGGATGTGTCCATTTCGGCTCAGATATGTGCTATAATATTGTAAGCGTCGAGTTGCCAAACGAAACTGAAATGAGGAAGCATGTCGTTGTAAAAATGAGAATGCGAACGAAAAGAAATGTTATACACTGTAAAAAGGACTGTGTGGCAGCTTCCACACAATGACTGTGTGGAGGCATTATCTGAACATAAATGTGTACACAATACACACATATGTGTGTATCACCCAATATCCACACATATATGTGTACATCACCACACATATTTGTATGTGACGTCGGTTTTTTTAAATTTCACGTGGTGGTCACGCGCGCGTCGTTGTTTCGTACAGGCTCACAGGCTGCCGTAAAGTGTACACATGGAGTCTTGTTGATTGTGGTGGATCTCGAAATTCGATATATTGGTCGGTCTCTTCGATTATTTCTATAGTTAAGGTAAGATTATATTTAAATTGGCAAGATATTCACCTTTGTGAGAATTTCCGTATCTATTTTGTATAAAACATGATTGAACGAAATAATAAACTTGATTTGGATTTTCTGATTCAACAATTCCCTGTCGCATAGTCATATATTTACATTTTAGAGTTGTGCGTTTATCTGGGGTTATCTGTTGTTTCTGTAGTCTATATGATACACATCTTTCCGAAGCACAAAACCTGCTCGAAAATTGTCTTTATGTAAATTGACAAATTCAACTGTGTGGTGAAGACATTTACTGAACAAATGTGTGTTCATCACATACACAATATATATTATACAGCGTGCTTTAAACCAGAACCACAATTTTATTATTTTGCACTGTAAGGTTCTCATGTTGATAAAGTAACGACGTTTTTTGTGTTTATATGGAATGCAGATGAGAGGAAATATATACTGAGACCAGTGACGTGGCGACAGGGCAGATATTGGGAAGGGTGTGTCTATAACCCTATCCCAAACCTCGGTAAAATTTACTAAAAATTCCAACAGTTGGAAATTTCATGCCTGACGCAAAGTTACAAGTTTTACACCACATGCATTATAATAGGTTGAAATTATTCTCTTAGTTTGATTTTCAACCAGTAATTAGTGGGAAATTTATAGTTTTTTTTAGACAAACAGTAGCATATTTTTCTACTTTTGGTAAAACAAAAATGGCCTCAAATGGCCATCGGGTGGAAGACTTCCATTTGGTTGGAAATTCTAATAGTTGGAAAGCTTGAGGTACGGTACCAATTGGAAAATTCAGAACGAGAGGGAGGTGTGCAAATATAATTCTACAAATATGGTTCAAGGGGGATGGTGGGGTGTACTTCGATATTTGAAGGTGGACACCCCCCCCCCCCCCAACCAACGGCGACCACTGAGCCGCGTCCATGAATGAGACCTGTGGCTGCCATTGAAATGCCCTAGTCGCATACTATGAAGTTCTATATGACATGTGGCACCCGGAATCACACAAAATGTGTGAAATTGGTGTTTCAAATTAATTTCATTTGAATATGATGAGCATCACTGTTGCAATAAACCTTGAAATACCACAATGGACGATCAATGTACCAAGAGAAACAAATTGTTGGGTGGGTGGGGTATTTATTTGTCAATTATATTGGTGGTTTACCAAGACGATGTGAAAAATTAACATGCATATTTTTGGCTCCTCTGCTATGTATAACTTGGGTAAATTTGGTTACCGAGGGAGGGGCCCGGGGGGGGGGGGGGTGATGTCGTATATCTAATACATTGGTAGCCACCGTTTGTGTCCAAAACTTTAAATTGTGAAGAATATTATGTCATTCAATAAATGTCATAGCAAATAATGAACTTAGAAATAATCTAAAATTATAAATACTGCAGAATAGTGAGATGTGTCATTAAAGTATTATTAGCATTTGGACTAAGTGACGTACATGGTGAAGAGTTATCGTTTATACTATAAAAAAGGGGGGGGGGGGCTTATTTTCAAACTCGCCATGTTTCTCATATTATAATCCTTATATATGAATGTATTGTGTTATATATAGCTACAATTCCTGATGTAAAATTGCAAATTTCCCGTGTCAAGATTGCGCTTAATGAGGCGTCGATCTGGCCATATAGATAAAGTAAAATATATTTATAAATTGTCCGAACATTCATTATGTGAAGCTATAATGAGTAGTACATGTATATATTTAGTATCTTTCAAAAACTATATTCCTTTCTGAAAATGCGCTCTTTAATGTATGAATTATAATACTGTTATAGATGTACATACAATGTATACTGTAAATAATATTCCCAATGGCATGTTATAAACAAAATAACTTCTCTGCTTACAGGTTCAATGGTGAAATCATGGCGGTCACGCGGTGTAACGTCGATGTAAATAACAAGATATGGACATGGCTGCCTTGGCAACGACGCAGATAAACTATAATCAACCAACCAAGAACCACGGTGGAATGTATGAGTTAGACACAAATTCCACAATCAATGATTTTGGTATACATCATGTGCTGTAATTTGGTTTCTGTGCAAGAGGCGATTACATTCAAAAAGACTATCCTCTTTGGAGCCCTTAATTTTCTTGTATAGTTCAAGGGATCTCAGAAAGCTTCAGTTAGTTTTAGAGCTTGTTCTTCTACACACGCGAGGGTGAGTCTGATGTAAGACAGCCAACCAGTAGCAATATATATGTATATATAGTAGAGACTGACTTTCGAATTGTTCCAATACATTCAAGTTGAAGGAAAATTCTAGTTATTGATGTGAAACCCATTGATGGAACTGAAACATGCACGCTTATAGTTTAAAGGATGACCAAAATATTACGTGAATGTGTTAAACGGCTGTTTGTTTTGTGTCTTTGTATTATTGAAATTAAAGACTATATCTATACTATATCATTCGTGATTTCTGCTGTGTACACAAAAGAAGGCCGCGGACCCCCGGGATATGCATGTTTGCTGTTTGATAAGTTAATATTCGAAAACGTCCAGCGCCGCACGTCAAGCATCAGTAGACTATAACATTTCATATGTATGGCGGGAAAAAAAGGTCCAACGATAGCCGAACTATATGTTTGGCCAATACATATCGGTAAACACTCTTCGTTGAATATGATTTTTTTTTCAGGATTAGCAGCCTATTGTTTGGATCGACCACACAAATTTGTACACATGTAATGAACACATATGTGTTGTCTTGCCCAACAGCACTGTGTACAAGAACAATACAAAATAGTGTAATGGCGGTGAACACTATTGTTTGGATCAACCACACAAATGTGTACGCATGTGATTAACACATATGTGTAGTCTCGCCCAACAACATTGTGTACAATAACAATACAAACGTGTGTGGTAGCGGCGAACATATTGTTTCCTTAGTGCAAACATATTTGTGTCCATTCAACGAACAAATAAATGTGCTGGACCCAAACATCTTTGTGTGTGTCAACTACACAACTTTGTAGGTCAGTAACCACACATAAACTGTTCATCTGCATCCACACAATCTTGTGCGCAACTTAGCACACATTTAATGTGTGCCTACAAAGAACAAGTTGTTTTGGTCGATCCACACAGTATGTTCGCCACCACCACACAACAGATGTGTGGTCATTTGCCACACAATTCACCACACAATGTTGTGCTCGATCAAATGGCTACACAAACTGTGTGGTAACTGTGTGGTTCTACCACACAGTCGTTTTAAGAGTGTACCACGTGGGAAATGGTCCAGTAGGTCGTTGACTTTTGTCACCTTTATTGTCAACTGTCTTAGAATAAGTGTGCACTTTATTTGAATTGATGGCGTGTGCTTGACGAAACATTTCGTTCCATGCGGAAATAAAGTCGGTAGTTAGAACTGCAATTTCTGAAACTTCATTCTCCCAGCTAATCGGTCAATAAAATTGAACTTATTATGTATAACGTTCAACGAAATATTACGAATTTGAGCCGGCCAATTGCCGTGTATACATGTACGTGCACTTATCAGCGTCTTGTTGATCGCGGCAGTTATTTTTACGCGTATAAACGGTATCTCTAACCCACAAACTGAGCGGGAACATCAAACGCGTAATTACGTCATCATTGTCGAGGAACTGGGCACATGTCGCACTTGCTACACCGTAACTGATTGATTACCACGGCCTTATTGTCTTTAAACGATATCGGTACCAATATATAAGTCGCACGGGACTTCATCTTGTATGCATGAAACGTCGCTGTATTTGCGTTTCCCTTTTATGTTTTGATTTTGGTATGGTGGAAATATTGTGTATAGTCGGAAAAAAGTTTGAGTCAGCGTCTGGAAATATGGTCAGTCGGGCACTACTATTTTGTGTTTGCTTAAACTTTATGGTTCAATATATGACTTTTATCTCACATTCTCATTAAAGTTCATGATTTAGCAACAGAGCAAGCTGTTCCCCAACTTATTATGACCCTCTGTAACTGGTAGTGCCTGTTTTGTCCAGTTGTGTTGGACAAATTGCTATTATGTTAAGTGATTGGTTACTAAAACCGAAACCGAAACAGAGGTTTTTTAACGAAAAAAAACGAAACCGAAATGTAAATTCTAAAACCTCAACACTAGTGATGTCTACTATCAATGATGCTTTAGTATAGAAGGGTTAAACTCTCATCAATGATTTTTTACATAAATGGTTAAGTGAAATATGTGTAACACCAATGTTGCATTTTGTGTTTTTGGTAATAATAATGCAAACGTGCCTTAAAGAGGGTCTATCTCTTTGTAAACATGTGTTATATAGTTACAGTATAAAATATTAGATATGAATCGAAGACGCCTGTCCAGAAATGCTTCTATCGATTAATATTGATTATATTTCAAATATTTTCTAGTCTAAAATGTGTGGTTGTTCAGCTAACGAATAGTGGTTACTGTTAACGGACACCAGAAATTTTAATGTGTAATTTTGTCAAAAATAAACGTTAATTACACTCATTATCGCTTATAACTATGGAATAAAACAATAATACACACAATCAATCTGGGACATTTGATGTTCGAAACGTTTCAATGGGAACAGCCCGATGATCTCGATCACTATATGGTATCGCCCGAATGGTCTGTTCTAAAAATAGAAGCATAAAGTGTCCCATATAATCATCTCATTTCAAAATAAAATATTCAAAATAAAATCAATGTTAATTGATAGAAGCGTTTCCGGACAGGGGTCTTCAATTTATATCTATTATTTTATACCCATGCAACTATTTCAAATTTGTTATTTAACCCTTTCAGTGGAGCATCACATAGGGAGCATCACATATATAAGAGAATGCACTGGCTTAAATGGTAAATAATGTTAGGCCAATGTATTCTATTCTCACATATATAAGATAATGCTTTGGCACAGGGTTTTCGCAAAATTTCAGGAAGCTGCAGTCATGCCTCATGGAAGGGTTAATAGAATTGTCATCAATATCCACGTAGGACATTGTTTAATATAATAAACTTCGACCTTTCACTGGTATTTCATTTTTATGAGCTATGTGTTGTTGACGTAAAGTCCATTACTGGTAAGACAAGCACCAAGCAGAAATGTTACTGTTTCGGGGCATTACTGTTTCAGTGGGACAAAGGAAACTCCCCGCAGTACACTTGGGCAAGTATTTCTAAGTCGAAAAAGACAATAACTCTTTTAACCCTTTACCCAACAAACCGGCCAAAACCGGCCAAATAAAGCTTCAACAGCCTAAAATATCTTCGGTCTGTCTCAATAGAACCATACAAATATGGATATCATTGGAACCGGCTCCTTGACCACATTGTGATAGTTACAGTTATGTCCTGTGCCAATGCATTCTCTTATATATGTGAGTCGACCATAGGTCGCCTCGCATATATAAGAGAATGCATTGGCCTAAAAAAAAATCTTTTTTTTAACACTTTTTACCATTTGTTCTTACATTCTTTAACAATTTTATAATTTTTAATGTGTTAAGCCAATGCATTCTCTTATATATGCGAGGCGACCTATGGTCGACTCGCATATATAAGAGAATGCATTGGCACAGGGCCCTTCTGTTGGGTAAAGGGTTAACGCTTGAAGTCGTACCCCATCTGTTGAAACTATGTCGCTATCTCCCCACTGCTAATTTATTAAAATAGACTGTACATGCCTGAGCAATATGCCCAGTCCGCTATTATTTCTCCAGAAGTTTTCGGCTTATGGCAGTGGAGCTATTTTAATCCATAAACCCCTTTCTATGTTGACATAGTGTAGGAAATATGTCGATATAACACAGTGACACTGGTGCGTAATGTGTATGTACACAGGTCGTAATTCAAGACTAAATCGGCACATAAGAATTAATTGTGTTCACTTTCTGTTTCAATGACTTTGGAGTCATGTTTAATGACCAAGATTTTGAAATAATACAATTGAAGAGGTGGCCCAAAACACATATCTCTTAAAACTAACACAGCTAGTGTCATACCGATATGAGATGCCGATGGTTACACTATTATTATTATTAGAAGGCAAACATATTCTGGCGTCAAAAGATCAATCCCCTAACTGATCCACATAGCCTAAATATCGATTAAAAGTCAGAAAGTTACTGAATAGCTAACTTCTAATCATCACAAGGTCTCGTGTATCAACTATATATTAACCATTTACCCAACAGAAGGGCCCTGTGCCAATGCATTCTCTTATATATGCGAGTCGACCATAGGTCGCCTCGCATATATAAGAGAATGCATTGGCTTAACACATTAAAAATTATAAAATTGTTAAAGAATGTAAGAAAAAATGGTAAAAAGTGTTAAAAAAAAGATTTTTTTAGGCCAATGCATTCTCTTATATATGCGAGGCGACCTATGGTCGACTCGCATATATAAGAGAATGCATTGGCACAGGGCATAACTGTAACTATCACAATGTGGTCAAGGAGCCGGTTCCAATGATATCCATATTTGTATGGTTCTATTGAGACAGACCGAAGATATTTTAGGCTGTTGAAGCTTTATTTGGCCGGTTTTGGCTGGGTAAAGGGTTATGAGCACATGCACTTATTTATTGTTAATCACGTGAAATTTCGTTGTAATTTATATATTGTTGGGTTGGACTTATATTGGTCTGCGTGTCTTGTCTGGCTCATTGCATATTATTTTATTTGCAATAAACCTATTTTATCATTAGATAAAGTTCTCATGAAGATAACATTGTGCAGAAAGAAGTAAATGATCCAACTTGCAATTATATTTATGACATTCCTTTATAAAATATTTGTAATAACTGTTTGCTTAGATGTAGTTTCAATTCTGGCACTTATACATTTGTATAGTTTTCAATATAATGATTATAATCTGTCCGAGTTACCACCCAATTGTAACAACCAAGTGTGATAACAGGCCTTGTTTGGTCATGATTAATGACTCATAGAAATTATCTTACCAAATTTGCATTGATAAAGCAAGGGGAAAGTCCTTAACCCTTTTGTGATGGGAGCTGCACTGGTGCAGCATTAAATAACTTGTACCAGTGCATTCTCTTATATATGTGAGGGAGCCTCGCAAATATAAGAGAATGCACTGGCGTACAAGGTGAAGGTAAATGTTGTTAGGCCAATGTTTTCTCTTATATATGCGACACTCCCTATGGGAGACTCGTAAGCATACGAGAATGCATTGTCACAGGATTTTCGCAAAATTTTAGGAAGCTCCAGTCATGAAAGGGTTGAAATGGAATTTACAGCATACAAAGATAATTTACTTGAAAATCCCACACCCAGAGGTTGAAGTTGAACAAACTCTACAACTTTGTAAAACAAAAACTGAAGTAAAAAAGAAAATAAAGTAAAACATTTCTTTACTGGTGAATTTAGTGATGCTAGCCCGCTGTGCCGGTTAGAGCATCACTGAAATCACCGTCTGGGGACCTCATTCTGTAAATGTCCGGTACCAAATTCTCACGCCTGGGTATAACCATAATATTTGTGGGGTCTTGTTTCACACCATGATTTTCATATGCTTCATTGGACTGCCAACAGGTGACAGGGATTGATTATAAATAATAACACAAGCTTTCAATAATGCATGTCTTTATTCCAAAATAATCACTGAGCAACTCACCTTCCAAGCATCAACTTCCTAGCACTGATAACATGGCATCAATCATAATATATTACCATACATGTCCATGTTAGCATCAATAAAAGGTATGTAATGTTTGAATGTACAGATGAATGTAACCAGTTAACCCTTTACCCAACAAACCGGCCAAAACCGGCCAAATAAAGCTTCAACAGCCTAAAATATCTTCGGTCTGTCTCAATAGAACCATACAAATATGGATATCATTGGAATCGGCTCCTTGACCACATTGTGATAGTTACAGTTATGCCCTGTGCCAATGCATTCTCTTATATATGCGAGTCGACCATAGGTCGCCTCGCATATATAAGAGAATGCATTGGCCTAAAAAAAATCTTTTTTTAACCCTTTTTACCTTTTTTTCTTACATTCTTTAACAATTTTATAATTTTTAATGTGTTAAGCCAATGCATTCTCTTATATATGCGAGGCGACCTATGGTCGACTCGCATATATAAGAGAATGCATTGGCACAGGGCCCTTCTGTTGGGTAAAGGGTTAATGGCTGTGAATTTCCTTCATTCTTGAAATCTAGTTCAGTTCATACAGCCTCTGCTCTCGGTGCAATGTCTTAAAACAATATAAATATGGCACTTCAAGGGTCATAACCCCTTCGCAGTGGGTAAAACATCACCAGAAACAGAGAAATATATTTTTTTCACATTTATCATTGATAATTCTCCAAAATAAATGTTTGCATGTTGAAACCATTGTTATGTAAATATATATTGCTGTTACAGTGCCGGCCATTTTGTCAACACACATTGCCAATACTCAGAGCATAAAATTCAATATGTAGGATATTTACCAAATTTTATCAGTAAACAAAGTCTTTTAGTGTGCCTTTCATTTGCAGAATGAGGTCCCCAGAGGGTGAATTTAGTGATGCTATCCCGCATAGTGGGCTAACATCACTAAATTCACCCTCTGGGGACCTCATTCTGCTCAGGCCTCATCTTCTCTGGAAAGTTTCTTTTAATATTATCAAATTTCTATAGAAACTTCTTCACATAGATTCTATTTCTTTTTTAGTTTAGTTTCTCTATATCCCCGAATTGGCATATGAAACATTGCATAATCGAGGTTCCCAATGGGTGTACATCGCAATATTAACCATTTGGGAACTTCAATCGAAGTCTATGTCTCCCAAAGCAGATGAGGTCATGCAGAATGAGGTCCCCAGAGGGTGAATTTGGTGATGCTAGCCCACTATGCGAGAGACTCTATATTTGCTGTAATGTTGTTTGGAGTACAATTTGGCTACTGTATGCACGCGACCCCATAGTTTCCACAAAAATAGGGAAATGATTGATTTAGCACATTCAAATTCGACTACCTTAACAATAGTTAAATATAACTACAATAGTTTGAATTCAGAATGTGCCTGACCTGATCTAATTTTTCAATATTTTATGGTGATGTTTTTCGGACTTTAACCCTTTCAGTGCCAGGGGCCGATCTCATCGGCCCTAATTTACGGTCTGTAAAATCAGCCCTAAAAAAATATAAAAAATGGGTTTTTTTTAGATTTTTTTGGGTTGAATTTGTTTTGGGTATGCTTAAGCATGCTATAGCGAATTTAAAAACAAACTGGATAAAACCTTAGGGGCATGTTATAACTCAAAACTATCACCAATTATTCATTGTAATAATTTTGATGCCCATGAAAAACGTAAGATTCCCTGGCACTAAACCTACAAAATACTGAAAGAGTTTAAAGAATATAAGAAAAAATTGTTAAAATTGTAAAAAATAATAACAAATGATGAAAAATTGTTAGGCCAATGCATTCTCTTATATATGCGAAGCGACCTATGGTCGACTCGCATATATAAGAGAATGCATTGGCACAGGGTATATGGGTTGATACAAAAATCGGACCTGGCACTCAAAGGGTTAATAGTTTTCACACGCCTTATTTGCTTTTTAGAAGAGCAGGGACTTTTTAAAACCAAACAATCTAAAATGATCACCTCAATTTAATGGTCAACCCTTTCTATGCTAAATGGATTCCCCATTGGTTATGAAAGTATATATTGGAATCATTTATTATTCATCCGATGGGGTGTTCAGGTAATTAAAGCAGACGTCAGAAGATTTCCTATTGATTGGAGGATTTGGATTTGAAGATTGGGATCAATATTGGATGAAAAATTTTGGCTGTAGGATATAGAATAAAACATTACAAACAATCCATCTGAGGCATTTGACGTTTGGTGCGTGGCAATGAGGGAGCACTCTAATAATCTCTATCGCTATTTAATATCGCCTGACCGGTCTCTTCCAAAAATTTAACAAATGCGTGTCCATTTTAATCATCACACTTTATCATAAAATATTCGAAATAAAATCAATATTAATTGATAGAAGCATTTCCGGATAGGGGTCTTCAATTCATATTTATTATTTTATACCCACGAAACTATTTCAAATTTGTTAAATGGAGAGATAATCCATCTTGATAGTGAATGAGAACTCCCCAGAAAAAATATGAACAGAGAATCTGAAGCACTATTTTATGTAAAAAATAACACATTTTTTTTCATTTTGAAAATCTTCATATCGTGACAATAAATTAATAAGGAAACAGAATATATCAATATATTTCAGATTCAAACTTGCACATTATTTTTAAATTAGGCCACAACAATAAAATAGTCTGGTTTACGAACATTTGAGTTGAAATTATTCATGAATTTCAGAAGATTTTTCAATACAAAAAGTTTTACTCAAATTATAAAAAGAATTGAGGTATGTCTTCCCATAAAACTGTATGAATAATAAAAAAGGTGAAAGCAAAAAAAGAGACTCTGCTATCAGATATTTTCTTCACCAGTCACCACATACTTCATATTTTAACCAGCATGAACACAAACCAATAATATAGAAATGTTATATTTTTTTTGTTTACAATATTGAGGAAAAAGTTGTAGGAGGGGTTCTGTTAACCAGGCTATAAAAGTGCTGTTGCCTTATATTAGAAGTCATATTTATGTTAAGCTAATCAACATATAATCTTTAACCCTTTCATGATGGGAGCTGCGCTGGTGCAGCATAAAAGATCCTGCACCAGTGCATTCTCTTATATATGCGTGTCTCTCATAGGGAGCATCACATATATATAAGAGAATGCACTGGCTTACAAAGTCAACGTAAATATTGTTTGGCCAACTCATTCTCTTATATATACGAGGCTCCCTACGTGAGACTCGCATATATAAGAGAATACATTGGCACAGGGTTTTCGCAAATTTTCAGGAAGCTCCAGTCATGGAAGGGTTAACACATTGTGTGGCTTAAAGACGTATTCAGGGTTCCAGACCTCCAGTTAAAACAACATTATACAACATCTTATTTCTGTTTTTTTGCTTTGTTTGAGAATGCTGTTGAAGACCAACTGTGAGATATACATGTAATCACACACCCTCTGAATTCTCACATTTAGCACGTGTAACAATCATCAGTACAAATCACCTGTTATTACCACCACTGGACCAGCCTAGAAGGCGACTTGGGGGAGACATTATCTCCCCAAAATGCGCCACTTCTCCCTTTTTTTGTCCCAGGGAGAAGTGACTTCTCTCTCATTTTTCAGTATGCATATGTCCCAGTGGCATATTTTAATTATATTTACTGATTATAATGGTGTTATTACTCTCTAATGATTTGATAAATGGGCTCTTCTGTTGCATAATACTTATTGGATCATAGAAGGGTGATGATGGGGGTGTAAATTGAACTTAAACTATGTTACTTCTCCCTGATAACAGTCCACTACTCCCTAATAACCAAATGGGGAGAAGTGACTTTTCCCAATTGAATGAAACATCTTAGACTGATCCCTGATCACCACGGGGTTAACACGAACATTTCCAATGTTTATCAAGCAATAACTGCAGCCTCCACTGCATAAAATGTGATGAACCACCTACGTCACCTACACATGAGACTGTGTTGTCATTTGATTAACAATGGTATTAACAATTGTTTTGATAGTTTTGAAAAGTTGTTCATGTTATTAATGTTCTATTAATGTACTGGTATATGATTATAAGGAATGACTAAGATCGACTGGTATCATTGGTTATGAATGGCAGTGTAATTAAACAAATTCTCTTTGGGATTCACACAGTTATATTACTCTGCCGGGCTAAATCCAATGACCCCTATTGGACCTTCCAGTCATTTCTTATATAAACTAGACCTATAAATACCAAAGAATGTCATTATTTATTGAAAAATTAAGACACTCATTATTGCACTAAAGCATTGAAACAGTATGAAACAAATTGATGGAGAATGCAATCTCAAACCAGATAGCGTCTTTCAGTTGGCACTTTTTGTCCCAAACGAGTTATTTCATAGCCTATAATCTAAATATCACTTAAAATATCTTTCGTAAAAAAAAAAATTCAAAACCCTGAATACATAAAAAGCATTTTTTAATCTACTACCGGTGACACTCTTGAATTTCAATTAATTAACCCTTTGTTGAACTTATTATCTGAACATTTTCAATGTGATGTCTAGTGTTGTGCGGTTTACCGAGAAAACAACTCGGTTTCGGTTTTAAAAAATACCGACCGAAACCGACCGACGTGATTCTGCCCCAACCGACATTAGGTTTTTGTTTTGTTTTTTGTATGTTTATTTTTAGTCGAGTTTTTTTCCAAAACTCGACTTATAGTTTGATGAGGGACAGTGGGCGGCGGACGGGCGGATTAAAAAAAAATTTGGTGTGTGAGTACATATCCATGCTCGTAAGCTGCAGACAAATATCGGGTTCGTCCGCACATTTATTACAGAGTTATGGCCCTTTGAATTTTCAGCTCGTTAGCGCGATAACTTCAACAAACGTTATCCGATTTGATTGAAATTTGGTATATAGGTGTCTCCCAAGAATATCTCGGATGAGTTCAAAAACCGGCCTGGTCCGATAAAATTTGATAGAGTTATGGCCCTTAATTAGTCATTTTTCACGAATTTTCAGCTCGTTAGCACGATAACTTCAACAAACGTTATCCGATTTTATTGAAATTTGGTATATAGGTGTCTCCCACGAATATCTCGGATGAGTTCGAAAACCGGCCTGGTCCGATAAAATTTGATAGAGTTATGGCCCTTAATTAGTCATTTTTCGTGAATTTTTAGCTCGTTAGCGCGATAACTTCAACAAACGTCCTCCGATTTGTTTAAAATTTGGAATAGACATACTTGCCAAGAATATTTCGGACGAGTTCGAAAACCAGCCTGGCCCGATAAAATTTGATGGAGTTATGGCCCTTAATTAGTTATTTTTCCATTTTACCTATTAATTAGTCTACCGATACTGATGCACACCAATTGGCGGTAGCCACCGAAAACGAGACACAGCATCTCTGATGCCACCTCTTGTTCAATTGAATCGACTTGTTAGTTGATAGTGCTGTCAAATAATCGATCTCTCTGATCAATTATATATCGGGATGTGTCCATTTCGGCTCAGATATGTGCTATAATATCGTAAGCGTCGAGTTGCCAAACGAAACTGAAATGAGGAAGCATGTCGTTGTAAAAATGAGAATGCGAACGAAAAGAAATGTTATACCACGTGGGAAATGGTCCAGTAGGTCGTTGACTTTTGTCACCTTTATTGTCAACTGTCTTAGAATAAGTGTGCACTTTATTTGAATTGATGGCGTGTGCTTGACGAAACATTTCGTTCCGTGCGGAAATAAAGTCGGTAGTTAGAACTGCAATTTCTGAAACTTCATTCTCCCAGCTAATCGGTCAATAAAATTGAACTTATTATCTATAACGTTCAACGAAATATTACGAATTTGAGCCAGCCAATTGCCGTGTATACATGTACGTGCACTTATCAGCGTCTTGTTGATCGCGGCAGTTATTTTTACGCGTAACGGTATCTCTAACCCACAAACTGAGCGGGAACATCAAACGCGTAATTACGTCATCATTGTCGAGGAACTGGGCACATGTCGCACTTGCTACACCGTAACTGATTGATTACCACGGCCTTATTGTCTTTAAACGATATCGGTACCAATATATAAGTCGCACGGGACTTCATCTTGTATGCATGAAACGTCGCTGTATTTGCGTTTCCCTTTTATGTTTTGATTTTGGTATGGTGGAAATATTGTGTATAGTCGGAAAAAAGTTTGAGTCAGCGTCTGGAAATATGGTCAGTCGGGCACTACTATTTTGTGTTTGCTTAAACTTTATGGTTCAATATATGACTTTTATCTCACATTCTCATTAAAGTTCATGATTTAGCAACAGAGCAAGCTGTTCCCCAACTTATTATGACCCTCTGTAACTGGTAGTGCTTGTTTTGTCCAGTTGTGTTGGACTAATTGCTATTATGTTAAGTGATTGCTTACTAAAACCGAAACCGAAACCGAGGTTTTTTAACGAAAAAAAACAAAACCAAAACGTAAATTCTAAAACCTCAACACTAGTGATGTCTACTATCAATGATGCTTTAGTATAGAAGGGTTAAACCCTCATCAATGATTTTTTACATAAATGGTTAAGTGAAATATGTGTAACACCAATGTTGCATTTTGTGTTTTTGGTAATAATAATGCAAACGTGCCTTAAAGAGGGTCTATCTCTTTGTAAACATGTGTTATATAGTTACAGTATACAATATTAGATATGAATCAAAGACGCCTGTCCGGAAATGCTTCTATCGATTAATATTGATTATATTTCAAATATTTTCTAGTCTAAAATGTGTGGTTGTTCAGCTAACGAATAGTGGTTACTGTTAACGGAGACCAGAAATTTTAATGTGTAATTTTGTCAAAAATAAACGTTAATTACACTCATTATCGCTTATAGCTATGGAATAAAACAATAATACACACAATCAATCTGGGACATTTGATGTTCGAAACGTTTCAATGGGAACAGCCCGATGATCTCGATCACTATATGGTATCGCCCGAATGGTCTGTTCTAAAAATAGAAGCATAAAGTGTCCCATATAATCATCTCATTTCAAAATAAAATATTCAAAATAAAATCAATGTTAATTGATAGAAGCGTTTCCGGACAGGGGTCTTCAATTTATATCTATTATTTTATACCCATGCAACTATTTCAAATTTGTTATTTAACCATTTCATTGCCAAGTCCGATTTTTGTAAGTTGTTGTAAGTTGAGCCTGGAAGAAAAAAAGTTACTTTATAACATGAATAGACGAAATTGGTAGATTTAAGCAGCATAAATAGCTTATCATACTTATTGAAATTATTATGGAAATCTGTTGCTCAGCCCTACCCTACCAACGGGATAAACAGACAAACAATTTTTGGTAACAAAGCAGACATACAACAACTGAATATATCTCCATGCCAGCTTCACATGATATTCACAATCAATTATAATATTATATCATTTTCTCTTTGGGGGGAGGGATGGGGGCATGGGTGGTCAGGTTGATTAATATTTTTATATACAGTAATACATCAAACCCTGGAAACTGTCGTTACTTAACATTTACACGAATTAACCACCAATTTCACGGTAATAAAAATCTTATTCTACACATTTTACATTTGGAAACATGTTCTACAGATTAAAACAAAACACAAAATAAATTAGCAAAAATAATCATATTTAAATAATAAACTGAACACAAATTCTCTTTACAATATTTCAAGGTAGAGACATTGAGACAGAAGATGTAACTACATCCTTGTGATGTATTTACCAGGTCAGGCACATCCTGAATTCAATTATTATAGTTATAATTAACTATAATAGTTGGAATATGGATATTGTGAATTCGATATAAAAGGGATAATCCAAAATCATATTTCATAAAATAATATTCAAAATCAGTGTCCTACTAAATCGGTACCATGTTTTTGTGATGAAATAACATATCTCGATCCATGTGAATGATTAATCATTATGGCACACGATCGTCAAGTCAATTAACATTCAATTGGTCTAAATAGTGTAATGAAGGATCGATTGAATCGCATGTCAATATCATTTAGATAGGCATACTTGTGGCATTATTAAAGGAAATATGCTGGCGCAGGAGGTTACACAACCCATTTTATCTGGAGACTGTTCATTTGCTGCAATATTACGGAGACTGCAATTTAACTGTTCACTGGGATGCACAATCCCAAAGTTTCCTACAAAACAGGAACAAATGTGGATTTTGCACAGCCAAATTCAACTATAATAGTTCAATATAACTATAATAGTTGAATTCAGGATAGGCCTGACCTGCTAACTACATCCTTGTGATGCATTAACCCTTTACCCAACAAACCGGCCAAATAAAGCTTCAACAGCCTAAAATATCTTCGGTCTGTCTGAATAGAACCATACAAATATGGATATCATTGGAACCGGCTCATTGACCACATTGTGATGGTTATAGTTATGCCCTGTGCCAATGCATTCTCTTATATATGCGAGTCGACCATAGGTCGCCTCGCATATATAAGAGAATGCATTGGCCTAAATAAAATCTTTTTTTAACACTTTTTACCTTTTTTTCTTACATTCTTTAACAATTTTATAATTTTTAATGTGTTAAGCCAATGCATTCTCTTATATATGCGAGGCGACCTATGGTCGACTCGCATATATAAGAGAATGCATTGGCACAGGGCCATTCTGTTGGGTAAAGGGTTAAATGTCATCTTCAATTGGTGTTTCACGATAATTAGGTCGCATCTGTACATGTTATTTTTTGTCTTTCCAAAAACATTCTAATGCCACTCCTTTTCACATCAGTTATTAATACATAGTATTCTGCTCACAAAAAATTGTGCCTCAAATAAGCAAATACATATTGTTGGTAACCATTTACATGTTATCCTGCCTCAATCTCTCTATTGTATAGCACATATGATATCTGGTCAACCTATAATAATACTTCAATCAGATAAAAGTATTGAATGCCTTCTGAAATGTACATAATGCAGGATAATAACCCTGAGGTTCATAATAGGAGCTGCGCTGGTGCAGCATTAAAGGTCCTGTGCCAGCGCATTCTCTTGTATATGCGAGTCTCCCATAGGGAGCATCACATATATAAGAGAATGCACTGGCTTAAATGGTAAATAATGTTAGGCCAATGTATTCTATTCTCACATATATAAGATAATGCTTTGGCACAGGGTTTTCGCAAAATTTCAGGAAGCTGCAGTCATGCCTCATGGAAGGGTTAATAGAATTGTCATCAATATCCACGTAGGGACATTGTTTAATATAATAAACTTCGACCTTTCACTGGTATTTCATTTTTATGAGCTATGTGTTGTTGACGTAAAGTCCATTACTGGTAAGACAAGCACCAAGCAGAATTTTCTATAAACTAGAAATGTTACTGTTTCGGGGCATTACTGTTTCAGTGGGACAAAGGAAACTCCCCGCAGTACACTTGGGCAAGTATTTCTAAGTCGAAAAAGACAATAACTCTTTTAACGCTTGAAGTCGTACCCCATCTGTTGAAACTATGTCGCTATCTCCCCACTGCTAATTTATTAAAATAGACTGTACATGCCTGAGCAATATGCCCAGTCCGCTATTATTTCTCCAGAAGTTTTCGGCTTATGGCAGTGGAGCTATTTTAATCCATAAACCCCTTTCTATGTTGACATAGTGTAGGAAATATGTCGATATAACACAGTGACACTGGTGCGTAATGTGTATGTACACAGGTCGTAATTCAAGACTAAATCGGCACATAAGAATTAATTGTGTTCACTTTCTGTTTCAATGACTTTGGAGTCATGTTTAATGACCAAGATTTTGAAATAATACAATTGAAGAGGTGGCCCAAAACACATATCCCTTAAAACTAACACAGCTAGTGTCATACCGATATGAGATGCCGATGGTTACACTTTTATTATTATTAGAAGGCAAACATATTCTGGCGTCAAAAGATCAATCCCCTAACTGATCCACATAGCCTAAATATCGATTAAAAGTCAGAAAGTTACTGAATAGCGAACTTCTAATCATCACAAGGTCTCGTGAATCAACTATATATTATGAGCACATGCACTTATTTATTGTTAATCATGTGAAATTTCGTTGTAATTTATATATTGTTGGGTTGGACTTATATTGGTCTGCGTGTCTTGTCTGGCTCATTGCATATTATTTTATTTGCAATAAACCTATTTTATCATTAGATAAAGTTCTCATGAAGATAACATTGTGCAGAAAGAAGTAATTGATCTAACTTGCAATTATATTTATGACATTCCTTTATAAACTATTTGTAATAACTGTTTGCTTCCAAAACTATTTAGATGTAGTTTCAATTCTGGCACTTATAAATTCGTCTAGTTTTCAATATAATGATTATAATCTGTCCGAGTTACCACCCAATTGTAACAACCAAGTGTGATAACAGGCCTTGTTTGGTCATGATTAATGACTCATAGAAATTATCTTACCAAATTTGCATTGATAAAGCAAGGGGAAAGTCCTTAACCCTTTTGTGATGGGAGCTGCACTGGTGCAGCATTAAATAACTTGTACCAGTGCATACTCTTATATATGTGAGGGAGCCTCGCAAATATAAGAGAATGCACTGGCGTACAAGGAGAAGGTAAATCTTGTTAGGCCAATGTTTTCTCTTATATATGCGACACTCCCTATGGGAGACTCGCAAGTATACGAGAATGCATTGTCACAGGATTTTCGCAAAATTTTAGGAAGCTCCAGTCATGAAAGGGTTGAAATTGAATTTACAGCATACAAAGATAATTTACTTGAAAATCCCACACCCAGAGGTTGAAGTTGAACAAACTTTGTAAAACAAAACATCTAGCTCAAGTAAAACCTAATGTCCATTTATAAAACAGCGGACAAGAAATTAAAAAGGGTCATATTTTATGAGAATCTAAACACCTTAAAGGTACGGTTGGCCTTGGCGGTGGGTATCCTGTGAAAATATTTCCACCCGTCAAAAACCGCCACAAACAGAAAGAACATCAAAATGTAGACAGACTTTGTCCGTATACAAATAAGAAATATCGCATCAACAGTATGTTATTATCAAATGTTTGACCATTGTTATGTAAACAAAAGCATAAAAAGTAACTTTTCTGGTGTTTGTTTATATTATGATGGTAAACATAAAGAGCGTTCTTTGTTGGTGAATTCCTGATATGGAACTAATAAAGAGCGTTTATGCCATTTGTGTATGATTAGCCAGTAGCATTGTGCTGTCTTCTGTAACACAATCAGGCTCTTGCTTAGGTAAAATATAGTAGGCCTTTATGATAACATGCTGTTTACGTGATGGTCATTGTATATATGAACGAAACTGTATGCGTTTTAATGTTTACGGTGATTAGAACAAATATGAATATTTTCGACAACTAAGGCCTCACATGCCTTTAAACAAATTAAGTCGCCCCTGATATATTTGAGGATATCGTCTGTTGTGGTAATCAGAATGCGACGAAACTTTGGGAAGATAATCTCTTATGTTTGACTAATGATATGGTGAGTGGCTACATTCTTGAATGAACGCCAATTGAGGGGAGAGTCAACTTTCCAGAAATCACGGGGTTGACTAAGAGAGAACATGTTCATGTATGCTGGACATTCGGTCAGTTAACGACAGGTGAACCCCTCCATGGTGACTTGGGACCTACGACACCAAAATGAGGGAGCAGTTGACAAAAGAGTGCATAGTAACATTAAATGACATTCCTCATTTGCAAGAGGAATTGGCCGCCTCATGGTAATGTGTCTACTCATTACATTGAGGACACAGAGCCATTAATTATTGTCGTGACAAGGAGATTTCTTTTGAGTTGAGCACTAAAGTTAGGCCAATGTTTTCTCTTATATATGCGACACTCCCTATGGGAGACTCGTAAGCATACGAGAATGCATTGTCACAGGATTTTCGCAAAATTTTAGGAAGCTCCAGTCATGAAAGGGTTGAAATGGAATTTACAGCATACAAAGATAATTTACTTGAAAATCCCACACCCAGAGGTTGAAGTTGAACAAACTCTACAACTTTGTAAAACAAAAACTGAAGTAAAAAAGAAAATAAAGTAAAACATTTCTTTACTGGTGAATTTAGTGATGCTAGCCCGCTGTGCCGGTTAGAGCATCACTGAAATCACCGTCTGGGGACCTCATTCTGTAAATGTCCGGTACCAAATTCTCACGCCTGGGTATAACCATAATATTTGTGGGGTCTTGTTTCACACCATGATTTTCATATGCTTCATTGGACTGCCAACAGGTGACAGGGATTGATTATAAATAATAACACAAGCTTTCAATAATGCATGTCTTTATTCCAAAATAATCACTGAGCAACTCACCTTCCAAGCATCAACTTCCTAGCACTGATAACATGGCATCAATCATAATATATTACCATACATGTCCATGTTAGCATCAATAAAAGGTATGTAATGTTTGAATGTACAGATGAATGTAACCAGTTAACCCTTTACCCAACAAACCGGCCAAAACCGGCCAAATAAAGCTTCAACAGCCTAAAATATCTTCGGTCTGTCTCAATAGAACCATACAAATATGGATATCATTGGAATCGGCTCCTTGACCACATTGTGATAGTTACAGTTATGCCCTGTGCCAATGCATTCTCTTATATATGCGAGTCGACCATAGGTCGCCTCGCATATATAAGAGAATGCATTGGCCTAAAAAAAATCTTTTTTTAACCCTTTTTACCTTTTTTTCTTACATTCTTTAACAATTTTATAATTTTTAATGTGTTAAGCCAATGCATTCTCTTATATATGCGAGGCGACCTATGGTCGACTCGCATATATAAGAGAATGCATTGGCACAGGGCCCTTCTGTTGGGTAAAGGGTTAATGGCTGTGAATTTCCTTCATTCTTGAAATCTAGTTCAGTTCATACAGCCTCTGCTCTCGGTGCAATGTCTTAAAACAATATAAATATGGCACTTCAAGGGTCATAACCCCTTCGCAGTGGGTAAAACATCACCAGAAACAGAGAAATATATTTTTTTCACATTTATCATTGATAATTCTCCAAAATAAATGTTTGCATGTTGAAACCATTGTTATGTAAATATATATTGCTGTTACAGTGCCGGCCATTTTGTCAACACACATTGCCAATACTCAGAGCATAAAATTCAATATGTAGGATATTTACCAAATTTTATCAGTAAACAAAGTCTTTTAGTGTGCCTTTCATTTGCAGAATGAGGTCCCCAGAGGGTGAATTTAGTGATGCTATCCCGCATAGTGGGCTAACATCACTAAATTCACCCTCTGGGGACCTCATTCTGCTCAGGCCTCATCTTCTCTGGAAAGTTTCTTTTAATATTATCAAATTTCTATAGAAACTTCTTCACATAGATTCTATTTCTTTTTTAGTTTAGTTTCTCTATATCCCCGAATTGGCATATGAAACATTGCATAATCGAGGTTCCCAATGGGTGTACATCGCAATATTAACCATTTGGGAACTTCAATCGAAGTCTATGTCTCCCAAAGCAGATGAGGTCATGCAGAATGAGGTCCCCAGAGGGTGAATTTGGTGATGCTAGCCCACTATGCGAGAGACTCTATATTTGCTGTAATGTTGTTTGGAGTACAATTTGGCTACTGTATGCACGCGACCCCATAGTTTCCACAAAAATAGGGAAATGATTGATTTAGCACATTCAAATTCGACTACCTTAACAATAGTTAAATATAACTACAATAGTTTGAATTCAGAATGTGCCTGACCTGATCTAATTTTTCAATATTTTATGGTGATGTTTTTCGGACTTTAACCCTTTCAGTGCCAGGGGCCGATCTCATCGGCCCTAATTTACGGTCTGTAAAATCAGCCCTAAAAAAATATAAAAAATGGGGTTTTTTTAGATTTTTTTGGGTTGAATTTGTTTTGGGTATGCTTAAGCATGCTATAGCGAATTTAAAAACAAACTGGATAAAACCTTAGGGGCATGTTATAACTCAAAACTATCACCAATTATTCATTGTAATAATTTTGATGCCCATGAAAAACGTAAGATTCCCTGGCACTAAACCTACAAAATACTGAAAGAGTTTAAAGAATATAAGAAAAAATTGTTAAAATTGTAAAAAATAATAACAAATGATGAAAAATTGTTAGGCCAATGCATTCTCTTATATATGCGAAGCGACCTATGGTCGACTCGCATATATAAGAGAATGCATTGGCACAGGGTATATGGGTTGATACAAAAATCGGACCTGGCACTCAAAGGGTTAATAGTTTTCACACGCCTTATTTGCTTTTTAGAAGAGCAGGGACTTTTTAAAACCAAACAATCTAAAATGATCACCTCAATTTAATGGTCAACCCTTTCTATGCTAAATGGATTCCCCATTGGTTATGAAAGTATATATTGGAATCATTTATTATTCATCCGATGGGGTGTTCAGGTAATTAAAGCAGACGTCAGAAGATTTCCTATTGATTGGAGGATTTGGATTTGAAGATTGGGATCAATATTGGATGAAAAATTTTGGCTGTAGGATATAGAATAAAACATTACAAACAATCCATCTGAGGCATTTGACGTTTGGTGCGTGGCAATGAGGGAGCACTCTAATAATCTCTATCGCTATTTAATATCGCCTGACCGGTCTCTTCCAAAAATTTAACAAATGCGTGTCCATTTTAATCATCACACTTTATCATAAAATATTCGAAATAAAATCAATATTAATTGATAGAAGCATTTCCGGATAGGGGTCTTCAATTCATATTTATTATTTTATACCCACGAAACTATTTCAAATTTGTTAAATGGAGAGATAATCCATCTTGATAGTGAATGAGAACTCCCCAGAAAAAATATGAACAGAGAATCTGAAGCACTATTTTATGTAAAAAATAACACATTTTTTTTCATTTTGAAAATCTTCATATCGTGACAATAAATTAATAAGGAAACAGAATATATCAATATATTTCAGATTCAAACTTGCACATTATTTTTAAATTAGGCCACAACAATAAAATAGTCTGGTTTACGAACATTTGAGTTGAAATTATTCATGAATTTCAGAAGATTTTTCAATACAAAAAGTTTTACTCAAATTATAAAAAGAATTGAGGTATGTCTTCCCATAAAACTGTATGAATAATAAAAAAGGTGAAAGCAAAAAAAGAGACTCTGCTATCAGATATTTTCTTCACCAGTCACCACATACTTCATATTTTAACCAGCATGAACACAAACCAATAATATAGAAATGTTATATTTTTTTTGTTTACAATATTGAGGAAAAAGTTGTAGGAGGGGTTCTGTTAACCAGGCTATAAAAGTGCTGTTGCCTTATATTAGAAGTCATATTTATGTTAAGCTAATCAACATATAATCTTTAACCCTTTCATGATGGGAGCTGCGCTGGTGCAGCATAAAAGATCCTGCACCAGTGCATTCTCTTATATATGCGTGTCTCTCATAGGGAGCATCACATATATATAAGAGAATGCACTGGCTTACAAAGTCAACGTAAATATTGTTTGGCCAACTCATTCTCTTATATATACGAGGCTCCCTACGTGAGACTCGCATATATAAGAGAATACATTGGCACAGGGTTTTCGCAAATTTTCAGGAAGCTCCAGTCATGGAAGGGTTAACACATTGTGTGGCTTAAAGACGTATTCAGGGTTCCAGACCTCCAGTTAAAACAACATTATACAACATCTTATTTCTGTTTTTTTGCTTTGTTTGAGAATGCTGTTGAAGACCAACTGTGAGATATACATGTAATCACACACCCTCTGAATTCTCACATTTAGCACGTGTAACAATCATCAGTACAAATCACCTGTTATTACCACCACTGGACCAGCCTAGAAGGCGACTTGGGGGAGACATTATCTCCCCAAAATGCGCCACTTCTCCCTTTTTTTGTCCCAGGGAGAAGTGACTTCTCTCTCATTTTTCAGTATGCATATGTCCCAGTGGCATATTTTAATTATATTTACTGATTATAATGGTGTTATTACTCTCTAATGATTTGATAAATGGGCTCTTCTGTTGCATAATACTTATTGGATCATAGAAGGGTGATGATGGGGGTGTAAATTGAACTTAAACTATGTTACTTCTCCCTGATAACAGTCCACTACTCCCTAATAACCAAATGGGGAGAAGTGACTTTTCCCAATTGAATGAAACATCTTAGACTGATCCCTGATCACCACGGGGTTAACACGAACATTTCCAATGTTTATCAAGCAATAACTGCAGCCTCCACTGCATAAAATGTGATGAACCACCTACGTCACCTACACATGAGACTGTGTTGTCATTTGATTAACAATGGTATTAACAATTGTTTTGATAGTTTTGAAAAGTTGTTCATGTTATTAATGTTCTATTAATGTACTGGTATATGATTATAAGGAATGACTAAGATCGACTGGTATCATTGGTTATGAATGGCAGTGTAATTAAACAAATTCTCTTTGGGATTCACACAGTTATATTACTCTGCCGGGCTAAATCCAATGACCCCTATTGGACCTTCCAGTCATTTCTTATATAAACTAGACCTATAAATACCAAAGAATGTCATTATTTATTGAAAAATTAAGACACTCATTATTGCACTAAAGCATTGAAACAGTATGAAACAAATTGATGGAGAATGCAATCTCAAACCAGATAGCGTCTTTCAGTTGGCACTTTTTGTCCCAAACGAGTTATTTCATAGCCTATAATCTAAATATCACTTAAAATATCTTTCGTAAAAAAAAAAATTCAAAACCCTGAATACATAAAAAGCATTTTTTAATCTACTACCGGTGACACTCTTGAATTTCAATTAATTAACCCTTTGTTGAACTTATTATCTGAACATTTTCAATGTGATGTCTAGTGTTGTGCGGTTTACCGAGAAAACAACTCGGTTTCGGTTTTAAAAAATACCGACCGAAACCGACCGACGTGATTCTGCCCCAACCGACATTAGGTTTTTGTTTTGTTTTTTGTATGTTTATTTTTAGTCGAGTTTTTTTCCAAAACTCGACTTATAGTTTGATGAGGGACAGTGGGCGGCGGACGGGCGGATTAAAAAAAAATTTGGTGTGTGAGTACATATCCATGCTCGTAAGCTGCAGACAAATATCGGGTTCGTCCGCACATTTATTACAGAGTTATGGCCCTTTGAATTTTCAGCTCGTTAGCGCGATAACTTCAACAAACGTTATCCGATTTGATTGAAATTTGGTATATAGGTGTCTCCCAAGAATATCTCGGATGAGTTCGAAAACCGGCCTGGTCCGATAAAATTTGATAGAGTTATGGCCCTTAATTAGTCATTTTTCACGAATTTTCAGCTCGTTAGCACGATAACTTCAACAAACGTTATCCGATTTTATTGAAATTTGGTATATAGGTGTCTCCCAAGAATATCTCGGATGAGTTCGAAAACCGGCCTGGTCCGATAAAATTTGATAGAGTTATGGCCCTTAATTAGTCATTTTTCGTGAATTTTTAGCTCGTTAGCGCGATAACTTCAACAAACGTCCTCCGATTTGTTTAAAATTTGGAATAGACATACTTGCCAAGAATATTTCGGACGAGTTCGAAAACCAGCCTGGCCCGATAAAATTTGATGGAGTTATGGCCCTTAATTAGTTATTTTTCCATTTTACCTATTAATTAGTCTACCGATACTGATGCACACCAATTGGCGGTAGCCACCGAAAACGAGACACAGCATCTCTGATGCCACCTCTTGTTCAATTGAATCGACTTGTTAGTTGATAGTGCTGTCAAATAATCGATCTCTCTGATCAATTATATATCGGGATGTGTCCATTTCGGCTCAGATATGTGCTATAATATCGTAAGCGTCGAGTTGCCAAACGAAACTGAAATGAGGAAGCATGTCGTTGTAAAAATGAGAATGCGAACGAAAAGAAATGTTATACCACGTGGGAAATGGTCCAGTAGGTCGTTGACTTTTGTCACCTTTATTGTCAACTGTCTTAGAATAAGTGTGCACTTTATTTGAATTGATGGCGTGTGCTTGACGAAACATTTCGTTCCGTGCGGAAATAAAGTCGGTAGTTAGAACTGCAATTTCTGAAACTTCATTCTCCCAGCTAATCGGTCAATAAAATTGAACTTATTATCTATAACGTTCAACGAAATATTACGAATTTGAGCCGGCCAATTGCCGTGTATACATGTACGTGCACTTATCAGCGTCTTGTTGATCGCGGCAGTTATTTTTACGCGTAACGGTATCTCTAACCCACAAACTGAGCGGGAACATCAAACGCGTAATTACGTCATCATTGTCGAGGAACTGGGCACATGTCGCACTTGCTACACCGTAACTGATTGATTACCACGGCCTTATTGTCTTTAAACGATATCGGTACCAATATATAAGTCGCACGGGACTTCATCTTGTATGCATGAAACGTCGCTGTATTTGCGTTTCCCTTTTATGTTTTGATTTTGGTATGGTGGAAATATTGTGTATAGTCGGAAAAAAGTTTGAGTCAGCGTCTGGAAATATGGTCAGTCGGGCACTACTATTTTGTGTTTGCTTAAACTTTATGGTTCAATATATGACTTTTATCTCACATTCTCATTAAAGTTCATGATTTAGCAACAGAGCAAGCTGTTCCCCAACTTATTATGACCCTCTGTAACTGGTAGTGCCTGTTTTGTCCAGTTGTGTTGGACTAATTGCTATTATGTTAAGTGATTGCTTACTAAAACCGAAACCGAAACAGAGGTTTTTTAACGAAAAAAAACGAAACCGAAACGTAAATTCTAAAACCTCAACACTAGTGATGTCTACTATCAATGATGCTTTAGTATAGAAGGGTTAAACTCTCATCAATGATTTTTTACATAAATGGTTAAGTGAAATATGTGTAACACCAATGTTGCATTTTGTGTTTTTGGTAATAATAATGCAAACGTGTCTTAAAGAGGGTCTATCTCTTTGTAAACATGTGTTATATAGTTACAGTATAAAATATTAGATATGAATCGAAGACGCCTGTCCGGAAATGCTTCTATCGATTAATATTGATTATATTTCAAATATTTTCTAGTCTAAAATGTGTGGTTGTTCAGCTAACGAATAGTGGTTACTGTTAACGGAGACCAGAAATTTTAATGTGTAATTTTGTCAAAAATAAATGTTAATTACACTCATTATCGCTTATAACTATGGAATAAAACAATAATACACACAATCAATCTGGGACATTTGATGTTCGAAACGTTTCAATGGGAACAGCCCGATGATCTCGATCACTATATGGTATCGCCCGAATGGTCTGTTCTAAAAATAGAAGCATAAAGTGTCCCATATAATCATCTCATTTCAAAATAAAATATTCAAAATAAAATCAATGTTAATTGATAGAAGCGTTTCCGGACAGGGGTCTTCAATTTATATCTATTATTTTATACCCATGCAACTATTTCAAATTTGTTATTTAACCCTTTCAGTGCCAAGTCCGATTTTTGTAAGTTGTTGTAAGTTGTTGTAAGTTGAGCCTGGAAGAAAAAAAGTTACTTTATAACATGAATAGATGAAATTGGTAGATTTAAACAGCATAAATAGCTTATCATACTTATTGAAATTATTATGGAAATCTGTTGCTCAGCCCTACCCTACCAACGGGATAAACAGACAAACAATTTTTGGTAACAAAGCAGACATACAACAACTGAATATATCTCCATGCCAGCTTCACATGATATTCACAATCAATTATAATATTATATCATTTTCTCTTTGGGGGGAGGGATGGGGGCATGGGTGGTCAGGTTGATTAATATTTTTATATACAGTAATACATCAAACCCTGGAAACTGTCGTTACTTAACATTTACACGAATTAACCACCAATTTCACGGTAATAAAAATCTTATTCTACACATTTTACATTTGGAAACATGTTCTACAGATTAAAACAAAACACAAAATAAATTAGCAAAAATAATCATATTTAAATAATAAACTGAACACAAATTCTCTTTACAATATTTCAAGGTAGAGACATTGAGACAGAAGATGTAACTACATCCTTGTGATGTATTTACCAGGTCAGGCACATCCTGAATTCAATTATTATAGTTATAATTAACTATAATAGTTGGAATATGGATATTGTGAATTCGATATAAAAGGGATAATCCAAAATCATATTTCATAAAATAATATTCAAAATCAGTGTCCTACTAAATCGGTACCATGTTTTTGTGATGAAATAACATATCTCGATCCATGTGAATGATTAATCATGATGGCACACGATCGTCAAGTCAATTAACATTCAATTGGTCTAAATAGTGTAATGAAGGATCGATTGAATCGCATGTCAATATCATTTAGATAGGCATACTTGTGGCATTATTAACCCTTTACCCAACAGAAGGGCCCTGTGCCAATGCATTCTCTTATATATGCGAGTCGACCATAGGTCGCCTCGCATATATAAGAGAATGCATTGGCTTAACACATTCAAAATTATAAAATTGTTAAAGAATGTAAGAAAAAATGGTAAAAAGTGTTAAAAATGTTTTTTTTTTAGGCCAATGCATTCTCTTATATATGCGAGGCGACCTATGGTCGACTCGCATATATAAGAGAATGCATTGGCACAGGGCATAACTGTAACTATCACAATGTGGTCAAGGAGCCGGTTCCAATGATATCCATATTTGTATGGTTTTATTGAGACAGACCGAAGATATTTTAGGCTGTTGAAGCTTTATTTGGCCGGTTTTGGCCGGTTTGTTGGGTAAAGGGTTAAAGGAAATATGCTGGCGCAGGAGGTTACACAACCCATTTTATCTGGAGACTGTTCATTTGCTGCAATATTACGGAGACTGCAATTTAACTGTGCACTGGGATGCACAATCCCAAAGTTTCCTCCAAAACAGGAACAAATGTGGATTTTGCACTGCCAAATTCAACTATAATAGTTCAATTCAGGATAGGCCTGACCTGCTAACTACATCCTTGTGATGCATTAAATGTCATCTTCAATTGGTGTTTCACGATAATTAGGTCGCATCTGTACATGTTATTTTTTGTCTTTCCAAAAACATTCTAATGCCACTCCTTTTCACATCAGTTATTAATACATAGTATTCTGCTCACAAACAATTGTGCCTCAAATAAGCAAATACATATTGTTGGTAACCATTTACATGTTATCCTGCCTCAATCTCTCTATTGTATAGCACATATGATATCTGGTCAACCTATAATAATACTTCAATCAGATAAAAGTATTGAATGCCTTCTGAAATGTACATAATGCAGGATAATAACCCTGAGGTTCATAATAGGAGCTGCGCTGGTGCAGCATTAAAGGTCCTGTTCCAGCGCATTCTCTTGTATATGCGAGTCTCCCATAGGGAGCATCACATATATAAGAGAATGCACTGGCTTAAATGGTAAATAATGTTAGGCCAATGTATTCTATTCTCACATATATAAGATAATGCTTTGGCACAGGGTTTTCGCAAAATTTCTGGAAGCTGCAGTCATGCCTCATGGAAGGGTTAATAGAATTGTCATCAATATCCACGTAGGGACATTGTTTAATATAATAAACTTCGACCTTTCACTGGTATTTCATTTTTATGACCTATGTGTTGTTGACGTAAAGTCCATTACTGGCAAGACAAGCACCAAGCAGAATTTTCTAGAAATGTTACTGTTTCGGGGCATTACTGTTTCAGTGGGACAAAGGAAACTCCCCGCAGTACACTTGGGCAAGTATTTCTAAGTCGAAAAAGACAATAACTCTTTTAACGCTTGAAGTCGTACCCCATCTGTTGAAACTATGTCGCTATCTCCCCACTGCTAATTTATTAAAATAGACTGTACATGCCTGAGCAATATGCCCAGTCCGCTATTATTTCTCCAGAAGTTTTCGGCTTATGGCAGTGGAGCTATTTTAATCCATAAACCCCTTTCTATGTTGACATAGTGTAGGAAATATGTCGATATAACACAGTGACACTGGTGCGTAATGTGTATGTACACAGGTCGTAATTCAAGACTAAATCGGCACATAAGAATTAATTGTGTTCACTTTCTGTTTCAATGACTTTGGAGTCATGTTTAATGACCAAGATTTTGAAATAATACAATTGAAGAGGTGGCCCAAAACACATATCCCTTAAAACTAACACAGCTAGTGTCATACCGATATGAGATGCCGATGGTTACACTTTTATTATTATTAGAAGGCAAACATATTCTGGCGTCAAAAGATCAATCCCCTAACTGATCCACATAGCCTAAATATCGATTAAAAGTCAGAAAGTTACTGAATAGCGAACTTCTAATCATCACAAGGTCTCGTGAATCAACTATATATTATGAGCACATGCACTTATTTATTGTTAATCATGTGAAATTTCGTTGTAATTTATATATTGTTGGGTTGGACTTATATTGGTCTGCGTGTCTTGTCTGGCTCATTGCATATTATTTTATTTGCAATAAACCTATTTTATCATTAGATAAAGTTCTCATGAAGATAACATTGTGCAGAAAGAAGTAATTGATCTAACTTGCAATTATATTTATGACATTCCTTTATAAACTATTTGTAATAACTGTTTGCTTCCAAAACTATTTAGATGTAGTTTCAATTCTGGCACTTATAAATTCGTCTAGTTTTCAATATAATGATTATAATCTGTCCGAGTTACCACCCAATTGTAACAACCAAGTGTGATAACAGGCCTTGTTTGGTCATGATTAATGACTCATAGAAATTATCTTACCAAATTTGCATTGATAAAGCAAGGGGAAAGTCCTTAACCCTTTTGTGATGGGAGCTGCACTGGTGCAGCATTAAATAACTTGTACCAGTGCATACTCTTATATATGTGAGGGAGCCTCGCAAATATAAGAGAATGCACTGGCGTACAAGGAGAAGGTAAATCTTGTTAGGCCAATGTTTTCTCTTATATATGCGACACTCCCTATGGGAGACTCGCAAGTATACGAGAATGCATTGTCACAGGATTTTCGCAAAATTTTAGGAAGCTCCAGTCATGAAAGGGTTGAAATTGAATTTACAGCATACAAAGATAATTTACTTGAAAATCCCACACCCAGAGGTTGAAGTTGAACAAACTTTGTAAAACAAAACATCTAGCTCAAGTAAAACCTAATGTCCATTTATAAAACAGCGGACAAGAAATTAAAAAGGGTCATATTTTATGAGAATCTAAACACCTTAAAGGTACGGTTGGCCTTGGCGGTGGGTATCCTGTGAAAATATTTCCACCCGTCAAAAACCGCCACAAACAGAAAGAACATCAAAATGTAGACAGACTTTGTCCGTATACAAATAAGAAATATCGCATCAACAGTATGTTATTATCAAATGTTTGACCATTGTTATGTAAACAAAAGCATAAAAAGTAACTTTTCTGGTGTTTGTTTATATTATGATGGTAAACATAAAGAGCGTTCTTTGTTGGTGAATTCCTGATATGGAACTAATAAAGAGCGTTTATGCCATTTGTGTATGATTAGCCAGTAGCATTGTGCTGTCTTCTGTAACACAATCAGGCTCTTGCTTAGGTAAAATATAGTAGGCCTTTATGATAACATGCTGTTTACGTGATGGTCATTGTATATATGAACGAAACTGTATGCGTTTTAATGTTTACGGTGATTAGAACAAATATGAATATTTTCGACAACTAAGGCCTCACATGCCTTTAAACAAATTAAGTCGCCCCTGATATATTTGAGGATATCGTCTGTTGTGGTAATCAGAATGCGACGAAACTTTGGGAAGATAATCTCTTATGTTTGACTAATGATATGGTGAGTGGCTACATTCTTGAATGAACGCCAATTGAGGGGAGAGTCAACTTTCCAGAAATCACGGGGTTGACTAAGAGAGAACATGTTCATGTATGCTGGACATTCGGTCAGTTAACGACAGGTGAACCCCTCCATGGTGACTTGGGACCTACGACACCAAAATGAGGGAGCAGTTGACAAAAGAGTGCATAGTAACATTAAATGACATTCCTCATTTGCAAGAGGAATTGGCCGCCTCATGGTAATGTGTCTACTCATTACATTGAGGACACAGAGCCATTAATTATTGTCGTGACAAGGAGATTTCTTTTGAGTTGAGCACTAAAGTTAGGCCAATGTTTTCTCTTATATATGCGACACTCCCTATGGGAGACTCGTAAGCATACGAGAATGCATTGTCACAGGATTTTCGCAAAATTTTAGGAAGCTCCAGTCATGAAAGGGTTGAAATGGAATTTACAGCATACAAAGATAATTTACTTGAAAATCCCACACCCAGAGGTTGAAGTTGAACAAACTCTACAACTTTGTAAAACAAAAACTGAAGTAAAAAAGAAAATAAAGTAAAACATTTCTTTACTGGTGAATTTAGTGATGCTAGCCCGCTGTGCCGGTTAGAGCATCACTGAAATCACCGTCTGGGGACCTCATTCTGTAAATGTCCGGTACCAAATTCTCACGCCTGGGTATAACCATAATATTTGTGGGGTCTTGTTTCACACCATGATTTTCATATGCTTCATTGGACTGCCAACAGGTGACAGGGATTGATTATAAATAATAACACAAGCTTTCAATAATGCATGTCTTTATTCCAAAATAATCACTGAGCAACTCACCTTCCAAGCATCAACTTCCTAGCACTGATAACATGGCATCAATCATAATATATTACCATACATGTCCATGTTAGCATCAATAAAAGGTATGTAATGTTTGAATGTACAGATGAATGTAACCAGTTAACCCTTTACCCAACAAACCGGCCAAAACCGGCCAAATAAAGCTTCAACAGCCTAAAATATCTTCGGTCTGTCTCAATAGAACCATACAAATATGGATATCATTGGAATCGGCTCCTTGACCACATTGTGATAGTTACAGTTATGCCCTGTGCCAATGCATTCTCTTATATATGCGAGTCGACCATAGGTCGCCTCGCATATATAAGAGAATGCATTGGCCTAAAAAAAATCTTTTTTTAACCCTTTTTACCTTTTTTTCTTACATTCTTTAACAATTTTATAATTTTTAATGTGTTAAGCCAATGCATTCTCTTATATATGCGAGGCGACCTATGGTCGACTCGCATATATAAGAGAATGCATTGGCACAGGGCCCTTCTGTTGGGTAAAGGGTTAATGGCTGTGAATTTCCTTCATTCTTGAAATCTAGTTCAGTTCATACAGCCTCTGCTCTCGGTGCAATGTCTTAAAACAATATAAATATGGCACTTCAAGGGTCATAACCCCTTCGCAGTGGGTAAAACATCACCAGAAACAGAGAAATATATTTTTTTCACATTTATCATTGATAATTCTCCAAAATAAATGTTTGCATGTTGAAACCATTGTTATGTAAATATATATTGCTGTTACAGTGCCGGCCATTTTGTCAACACACATTGCCAATACTCAGAGCATAAAATTCAATATGTAGGATATTTACCAAATTTTATCAGTAAACAAAGTCTTTTAGTGTGCCTTTCATTTGCAGAATGAGGTCCCCAGAGGGTGAATTTAGTGATGCTATCCCGCATAGTGGGCTAACATCACTAAATTCACCCTCTGGGGACCTCATTCTGCTCAGGCCTCATCTTCTCTGGAAAGTTTCTTTTAATATTATCAAATTTCTATAGAAACTTCTTCACATAGATTCTATTTCTTTTTTAGTTTAGTTTCTCTATATCCCCGAATTGGCATATGAAACATTGCATAATCGAGGTTCCCAATGGGTGTACATCGCAATATTAACCATTTGGGAACTTCAATCGAAGTCTATGTCTCCCAAAGCAGATGAGGTCATGCAGAATGAGGTCCCCAGAGGGTGAATTTGGTGATGCTAGCCCACTATGCGAGAGACTCTATATTTGCTGTAATGTTGTTTGGAGTACAATTTGGCTACTGTATGCACGCGACCCCATAGTTTCCACAAAAATAGGGAAATGATTGATTTAGCACATTCAAATTCGACTACCTTAACAATAGTTAAATATAACTACAATAGTTTGAATTCAGAATGTGCCTGACCTGATCTAATTTTTCAATATTTTATGGTGATGTTTTTCGGACTTTAACCCTTTCAGTGCCAGGGGCCGATCTCATCGGCCCTAATTTACGGTCTGTAAAATCAGCCCTAAAAAAATATAAAAAATGGGGTTTTTTTAGATTTTTTTGGGTTGAATTTGTTTTGGGTATGCTTAAGCATGCTATAGCGAATTTAAAAACAAACTGGATAAAACCTTAGGGGCATGTTATAACTCAAAACTATCACCAATTATTCATTGTAATAATTTTGATGCCCATGAAAAACGTAAGATTCCCTGGCACTAAACCTACAAAATACTGAAAGAGTTTAAAGAATATAAGAAAAAATTGTTAAAATTGTAAAAAATAATAACAAATGATGAAAAATTGTTAGGCCAATGCATTCTCTTATATATGCGAAGCGACCTATGGTCGACTCGCATATATAAGAGAATGCATTGGCACAGGGTATATGGGTTGATACAAAAATCGGACCTGGCACTCAAAGGGTTAATAGTTTTCACACGCCTTATTTGCTTTTTAGAAGAGCAGGGACTTTTTAAAACCAAACAATCTAAAATGATCACCTCAATTTAATGGTCAACCCTTTCTATGCTAAATGGATTCCCCATTGGTTATGAAAGTATATATTGGAATCATTTATTATTCATCCGATGGGGTGTTCAGGTAATTAAAGCAGACGTCAGAAGATTTCCTATTGATTGGAGGATTTGGATTTGAAGATTGGGATCAATATTGGATGAAAAATTTTGGCTGTAGGATATAGAATAAAACATTACAAACAATCCATCTGAGGCATTTGACGTTTGGTGCGTGGCAATGAGGGAGCACTCTAATAATCTCTATCGCTATTTAATATCGCCTGACCGGTCTCTTCCAAAAATTTAACAAATGCGTGTCCATTTTAATCATCACACTTTATCATAAAATATTCGAAATAAAATCAATATTAATTGATAGAAGCATTTCCGGATAGGGGTCTTCAATTCATATTTATTATTTTATACCCACGAAACTATTTCAAATTTGTTAAATGGAGAGATAATCCATCTTGATAGTGAATGAGAACTCCCCAGAAAAAATATGAACAGAGAATCTGAAGCACTATTTTATGTAAAAAATAACACATTTTTTTTCATTTTGAAAATCTTCATATCGTGACAATAAATTAATAAGGAAACAGAATATATCAATATATTTCAGATTCAAACTTGCACATTATTTTTAAATTAGGCCACAACAATAAAATAGTCTGGTTTACGAACATTTGAGTTGAAATTATTCATGAATTTCAGAAGATTTTTCAATACAAAAAGTTTTACTCAAATTATAAAAAGAATTGAGGTATGTCTTCCCATAAAACTGTATGAATAATAAAAAAGGTGAAAGCAAAAAAAGAGACTCTGCTATCAGATATTTTCTTCACCAGTCACCACATACTTCATATTTTAACCAGCATGAACACAAACCAATAATATAGAAATGTTATATTTTTTTTGTTTACAATATTGAGGAAAAAGTTGTAGGAGGGGTTCTGTTAACCAGGCTATAAAAGTGCTGTTGCCTTATATTAGAAGTCATATTTATGTTAAGCTAATCAACATATAATCTTTAACCCTTTCATGATGGGAGCTGCGCTGGTGCAGCATAAAAGATCCTGCACCAGTGCATTCTCTTATATATGCGTGTCTCTCATAGGGAGCATCACATATATATAAGAGAATGCACTGGCTTACAAAGTCAACGTAAATATTGTTTGGCCAACTCATTCTCTTATATATACGAGGCTCCCTACGTGAGACTCGCATATATAAGAGAATACATTGGCACAGGGTTTTCGCAAATTTTCAGGAAGCTCCAGTCATGGAAGGGTTAACACATTGTGTGGCTTAAAGACGTATTCAGGGTTCCAGACCTCCAGTTAAAACAACATTATACAACATCTTATTTCTGTTTTTTTGCTTTGTTTGAGAATGCTGTTGAAGACCAACTGTGAGATATACATGTAATCACACACCCTCTGAATTCTCACATTTAGCACGTGTAACAATCATCAGTACAAATCACCTGTTATTACCACCACTGGACCAGCCTAGAAGGCGACTTGGGGGAGACATTATCTCCCCAAAATGCGCCACTTCTCCCTTTTTTTGTCCCAGGGAGAAGTGACTTCTCTCTCATTTTTCAGTATGCATATGTCCCAGTGGCATATTTTAATTATATTTACTGATTATAATGGTGTTATTACTCTCTAATGATTTGATAAATGGGCTCTTCTGTTGCATAATACTTATTGGATCATAGAAGGGTGATGATGGGGGTGTAAATTGAACTTAAACTATGTTACTTCTCCCTGATAACAGTCCACTACTCCCTAATAACCAAATGGGGAGAAGTGACTTTTCCCAATTGAATGAAACATCTTAGACTGATCCCTGATCACCACGGGGTTAACACGAACATTTCCAATGTTTATCAAGCAATAACTGCAGCCTCCACTGCATAAAATGTGATGAACCACCTACGTCACCTACACATGAGACTGTGTTGTCATTTGATTAACAATGGTATTAACAATTGTTTTGATAGTTTTGAAAAGTTGTTCATGTTATTAATGTTCTATTAATGTACTGGTATATGATTATAAGGAATGACTAAGATCGACTGGTATCATTGGTTATGAATGGCAGTGTAATTAAACAAATTCTCTTTGGGATTCACACAGTTATATTACTCTGCCGGGCTAAATCCAATGACCCCTATTGGACCTTCCAGTCATTTCTTATATAAACTAGACCTATAAATACCAAAGAATGTCATTATTTATTGAAAAATTAAGACACTCATTATTGCACTAAAGCATTGAAACAGTATGAAACAAATTGATGGAGAATGCAATCTCAAACCAGATAGCGTCTTTCAGTTGGCACTTTTTGTCCCAAACGAGTTATTTCATAGCCTATAATCTAAATATCACTTAAAATATCTTTCGTAAAAAAAAAAATTCAAAACCCTGAATACATAAAAAGCATTTTTTAATCTACTACCGGTGACACTCTTGAATTTCAATTAATTAACCCTTTGTTGA
This sequence comes from Siphonodentalium dalli, assembly GCA_032622095.1. Taxonomy (NCBI): domain Eukaryota; kingdom Metazoa; phylum Mollusca; class Scaphopoda; order Gadilida; family Siphonodentaliidae; genus Siphonodentalium; species Siphonodentalium dalli. Next base: position 63,903,777 of record CP136065.1, on the reverse strand, counting down.
ACTTATTATCTGAACATTTTCAATGTGATGTCTAGTGTTGTGCGGTTTACCGAGAAAACAACTCGGTTTCGGTTTTAAAAAATACCGACCGAAACCGACCGACGTGATTCTGCCCCAACCGACATTAGGTTTTTGTTTTGTTTTTTGTATGTTTATTTTTAGTCGAGTTTTTTTCCAAAACTCGACTTATAGTTTGATGAGGGACAGTGGGCGGCGGACGGGCGGATTAAAAAAAAATTTGGTGTGTGAGTACATATCCATGCTCGTAAGCTGCAGACAAATATCGGGTTCGTCCGCACATTTATTACAGAGTTATGGCCCTTTGAATTTTCAGCTCGTTAGCGCGATAACTTCAACAAACGTTATCCGATTTGATTGAAATTTGGTATATAGGTGTCTCCCAAGAATATCTCGGATGAGTTCGAAAACCGGCCTGGTCCGATAAAATTTGATAGAGTTATGGCCCTTAATTAGTCATTTTTCACGAATTTTCAGCTCGTTAGCACGATAACTTCAACAAACGTTATCCGATTTTATTGAAATTTGGTATATAGGTGTCTCCCAAGAATATCTCGGATGAGTTCGAAAACCGGCCTGGTCCGATAAAATTTGATAGAGTTATGGCCCTTAATTAGTCATTTTTCGTGAATTTTTAGCTCGTTAGCGCGATAACTTCAACAAACGTCCTCCGATTTGTTTAAAATTTGGAATAGACATACTTGCCAAGAATATTTCGGACGAGTTCGAAAACCAGCCTGGCCCGATAAAATTTGATGGAGTTATGGCCCTTAATTAGTTATTTTTCCATTTTACCTATTAATTAGTCTACCGATACTGATGCACACCAATTGGCGGTAGCCACCGAAAACGAGACACAGCATCTCTGATGCCACCTCTTGTTCAATTGAATCGACTTGTTAGTTGATAGTGCTGTCAAATAATCGATCTCTCTGATCAATTATATATCGGGATGTGTCCATTTCGGCTCAGATATGTGCTATAATATCGTAAGCGTCGAGTTGCCAAACGAAACTGAAATGAGGAAGCATGTCGTTGTAAAAATGAGAATGCGAACGAAAAGAAATGTTATACCACGTGGGAAATGGTCCAGTAGGTCGTTGACTTTTGTCACCTTTATTGTCAACTGTCTTAGAATAAGTGTGCACTTTATTTGAATTGATGGCGTGTGCTTGACGAAACATTTCGTTCCGTGCGGAAATAAAGTCGGTAGTTAGAACTGCAATTTCTGAAACTTCATTCTCCCAGCTAATCGGTCAATAAAATTGAACTTATTATCTATAACGTTCAACGAAATATTACGAATTTGAGCCGGCCAATTGCCGTGTATACATGTACGTGCACTTATCAGCGTCTTGTTGATCGCGGCAGTTATTTTTACGCGTAACGGTATCTCTAACCCACAAACTGAGCGGGAACATCAAACGCGTAATTACGTCATCATTGTCGAGGAACTGGGCACATGTCGCACTTGCTACACCGTAACTGATTGATTACCACGGCCTTATTGTCTTTAAACGATATCGGTACCAATATATAAGTCGCACGGGACTTCATCTTGTATGCATGAAACGTCGCTGTATTTGCGTTTCCCTTTTATGTTTTGATTTTGGTATGGTGGAAATATTGTGTATAGTCGGAAAAAAGTTTGAGTCAGCGTCTGGAAATATGGTCAGTCGGGCACTACTATTTTGTGTTTGCTTAAACTTTATGGTTCAATATATGACTTTTATCTCACATTCTCATTAAAGTTCATGATTTAGCAACAGAGCAAGCTGTTCCCCAACTTATTATGACCCTCTGTAACTGGTAGTGCCTGTTTTGTCCAGTTGTGTTGGACTAATTGCTATTATGTTAAGTGATTGCTTACTAAAACCGAAACCGAAACAGAGGTTTTTTAACGAAAAAAAACGAAACCGAAACGTAAATTCTAAAACCTCAACACTAGTGATGTCTACTATCAATGATGCTTTAGTATAGAAGGGTTAAACTCTCATCAATGATTTTTTACATAAATGGTTAAGTGAAATATGTGTAACACCAATGTTGCATTTTGTGTTTTTGGTAATAATAATGCAAACGTGTCTTAAAGAGGGTCTATCTCTTTGTAAACATGTGTTATATAGTTACAGTATAAAATATTAGATATGAATCGAAGACGCCTGTCCGGAAATGCTTCTATCGATTAATATTGATTATATTTCAAATATTTTCTAGTCTAAAATGTGTGGTTGTTCAGCTAACGAATAGTGGTTACTGTTAACGGAGACCAGAAATTTTAATGTGTAATTTTGTCAAAAATAAATGTTAATTACACTCATTATCGCTTATAACTATGGAATAAAACAATAATACACACAATCAATCTGGGACATTTGATGTTCGAAACGTTTCAATGGGAACAGCCCGATGATCTCGATCACTATATGGTATCGCCCGAATGGTCTGTTCTAAAAATAGAAGCATAAAGTGTCCCATATAATCATCTCATTTCAAAATAAAATATTCAAAATAAAATCAATGTTAATTGATAGAAGCGTTTCCGGACAGGGGTCTTCAATTTATATCTATTATTTTATACCCATGCAACTATTTCAAATTTGTTATTTAACCCTTTCAGTGCCAAGTCCGATTTTTGTAAGTTGTTGTAAGTTGTTGTAAGTTGAGCCTGGAAGAAAAAAAGTTACTTTATAACATGAATAGATGAAATTGGTAGATTTAAACAGCATAAATAGCTTATCATACTTATTGAAATTATTATGGAAATCTGTTGCTCAGCCCTACCCTACCAACGGGATAAACAGACAAACAATTTTTGGTAACAAAGCAGACATACAACAACTGAATATATCTCCATGCCAGCTTCACATGATATTCACAATCAATTATAATATTATATCATTTTCTCTTTGGGGGGAGGGATGGGGGCATGGGTGGTCAGGTTGATTAATATTTTTATATACAGTAATACATCAAACCCTGGAAACTGTCGTTACTTAACATTTACACGAATTAACCACCAATTTCACGGTAATAAAAATCTTATTCTACACATTTTACATTTGGAAACATGTTCTACAGATTAAAACAAAACACAAAATAAATTAGCAAAAATAATCATATTTAAATAATAAACTGAACACAAATTCTCTTTACAATATTTCAAGGTAGAGACATTGAGACAGAAGATGTAACTACATCCTTGTGATGTATTTACCAGGTCAGGCACATCCTGAATTCAATTATTATAGTTATAATTAACTATAATAGTTGGAATATGGATATTGTGAATTCGATATAAAAGGGATAATCCAAAATCATATTTCATAAAATAATATTCAAAATCAGTGTCCTACTAAATCGGTACCATGTTTTTGTGATGAAATAACATATCTCGATCCATGTGAATGATTAATCATGATGGCACACGATCGTCAAGTCAATTAACATTCAATTGGTCTAAATAGTGTAATGAAGGATCGATTGAATCGCATGTCAATATCATTTAGATAGGCATACTTGTGGCATTATTAACCCTTTACCCAACAGAAGGGCCCTGTGCCAATGCATTCTCTTATATATGCGAGTCGACCATAGGTCGCCTCGCATATATAAGAGAATGCATTGGCTTAACACATTCAAAATTATAAAATTGTTAAAGAATGTAAGAAAAAATGGTAAAAAGTGTTAAAAATGTTTTTTTTTTAGGCCAATGCATTCTCTTATATATGCGAGGCGACCTATGGTCGACTCGCATATATAAGAGAATGCATTGGCACAGGGCATAACTGTAACTATCACAATGTGGTCAAGGAGCCGGTTCCAATGATATCCATATTTGTATGGTTTTATTGAGACAGACCGAAGATATTTTAGGCTGTTGAAGCTTTATTTGGCCGGTTTTGGCCGGTTTGTTGGGTAAAGGGTTAAAGGAAATATGCTGGCGCAGGAGGTTACACAACCCATTTTATCTGGAGACTGTTCATTTGCTGCAATATTACGGAGACTGCAATTTAACTGTGCACTGGGATGCACAATCCCAAAGTTTCCTCCAAAACAGGAACAAATGTGGATTTTGCACTGCCAAATTCAACTATAATAGTTCAATTCAGGATAGGCCTGACCTGCTAACTACATCCTTGTGATGCATTAAATGTCATCTTCAATTGGTGTTTCACGATAATTAGGTCGCATCTGTACATGTTATTTTTTGTCTTTCCAAAAACATTCTAATGCCACTCCTTTTCACATCAGTTATTAATACATAGTATTCTGCTCACAAACAATTGTGCCTCAAATAAGCAAATACATATTGTTGGTAACCATTTACATGTTATCCTGCCTCAATCTCTCTATTGTATAGCACATATGATATCTGGTCAACCTATAATAATACTTCAATCAGATAAAAGTATTGAATGCCTTCTGAAATGTACATAATGCAGGATAATAACCCTGAGGTTCATAATAGGAGCTGCGCTGGTGCAGCATTAAAGGTCCTGTTCCAGCGCATTCTCTTGTATATGCGAGTCTCCCATAGGGAGCATCACATATATAAGAGAATGCACTGGCTTAAATGGTAAATAATGTTAGGCCAATGTATTCTATTCTCACATATATAAGATAATGCTTTGGCACAGGGTTTTCGCAAAATTTCTGGAAGCTGCAGTCATGCCTCATGGAAGGGTTAATAGAATTGTCATCAATATCCACGTAGGGACATTGTTTAATATAATAAACTTCGACCTTTCACTGGTATTTCATTTTTATGACCTATGTGTTGTTGACGTAAAGTCCATTACTGGCAAGACAAGCACCAAGCAGAATTTTCTAGAAATGTTACTGTTTCGGGGCATTACTGTTTCAGTGGGACAAAGGAAACTCCCCGCAGTACACTTGGGCAAGTATTTCTAAGTCGAAAAAGACAATAACTCTTTTAACGCTTGAAGTCGTACCCCATCTGTTGAAACTATGTCGCTATCTCCCCACTGCTAATTTATTAAAATAGACTGGACATGCCTGAGCAATATGCCCAGACCGCTATTATTTCTCCAGAAGTTTTCGGCTTATGGCAGTGGAGCTATTTTAATCCATAAACCCCTTTCTTTGTTGACATAGTGTAGGAAATATGTCGATATAACACAGTGACACTGGTGCGTAATGTGTATGTACACAGGTCGTAATTCAAGACTAAATCGGCACATAAGAATTAATTGTGTTCACTTTCTGTTTCAATGACTTTGGAGTCATGTTTAATGACCAAGATTTTGAAATAATACAATTGAAGAGGTGGCCCAAAACACATATCCCTTAAAACTAACACAGCTAGTGTCATACCGATATGAGATGCCGATGGTTACACTTTTATTATTATTAGAAGGCAAACATATTCTGGCGTCAAAAGATCAATCCCCTAACTGATCCACATAGCCTAAATATCGATTAAAAGTCAGAAAGTTACTGAATAGCTAACTTCTAATCATCACAAGGTCTCGTGAATCAACTATATATTATGAGCACATGCACTTTATTGTTAATCATGTGAAATTTCGTTGTAATTTATATATTGTTGGGTTGGAATTATATTGGTCTGCGTGTCTTGTCTGGCTCATTGCATATTATTTTATTTGCAATAAACCTATTTTATCATTATATAAAGTTCTCATGAAGATAACATTGTGCAGAAAGAAGTAAATGATCTAACTTGCAATTATATTTATGACATTCCTTTATAAACTATTTGTAATAACTGTTTGCTTCCAAAACTATTTAGATGTAGTTTCAATTCTGGCACTTATAAATTTGTCTAGTTTTCAATATAATGATTATAATCTGTCCGAGTTACCACCCAATTGTAACAACCAAGTGTGATAACAGGCCTTGTTTGGTCGTGATTAATGACTCATAGAAATTATCTTACCAAATTTGCATTGATAAAGCAAGGGGAAAGTCCTTAACCCTTTTGTGATGGGAGCTGCACTGGTGCAGCATTAAATAACTTGTACCAGTGCATTCTCTTATATATGTGAGGGAGCCTCGCAAATATAAGAGAATGCACTGGCGTACAAGGTGAAGGTAAATCTTGTTAGGCCAATGTTTTCTCTTATATATGCGACACTCCCTATGGGAGACTCGCAAGTATACGAGAATGCATTGTCACAGGATTTTCGCAAAATTTTAGGAAGCTCCAGTCATGAAAGGGTTGAAATTGAATTTACAGCATACAAAGATAATTTACTTGAAAATCCCACACCCAGAGGTTGAAGTTGAACAAACTGTACAACTTTGTAAAACAAAACATCTAGCTCAAGTAAAACCTAATGTCCATTTATAAAACAGCGGACAAGAAATTAAAAAGGGTCATATTTTATGAGAATCTAAACACCTTAAAGGTACGGTTGGCCTTGGCGGTGGGTATCCTGTGAAAATATTTCCACCCGTCAAAAACCGCCACAAACAGAAAGAACATCAAAATGTAGACAGACTTTGTCCGTATACAAATAAGAAATATCGCATAAACAGTATGTTATTGTCAAATGTTTGACGATTGTTATGTAAACAAAAGCATAAAAAGTAACTTTTCTGGTGTTTGTTTATATTATGATGGTAAACATAAAGAGCGTTCTTTGTTGGTGAATTCCTGATATGGAACTAATAAAGAGCGTTTATGCCATTTGTGTATGATTAGCCAGTAGCATTGTGCTGTCTTCTGTAACACAATCAGGCTCTTGCTTAGGTAAAATATAGTAGGCCTTTATGATAACATGCTGTTTACGTGATGGTCATTGTATATATGAACGAAACTGTATGCGTTTTAATGTTTACGGTGATTAGAACAAATATGAATATTTTCGTCAACTAAGGCCTCACGTGCCTTTAAACAAATTAAGTCGCCCCTGATATATTTGAGGATATCGTCTGTTGTGGTAATCAGAATGCGACGAAACTTTGGGAAGATAATCTCTTATGTTTGACTAATGATATGGTGAGTGGCTACATTCTTGAATGAACGCCAATTGAGGGGAGAGTCAACTTTCCAGAAATCACGGGGTTGACTAAGAGAGAACATGTTCATGTATGCTGGACATTCGGTCAGTTAACGACAGGTGAACCCCTCCATGGTGACTTGGGACCTACGACACCAAAATGAGGGAGCAGTTGACAAAGAGTGCATAGTAACATTAAATGACATTCCTCATTTGCAAGAGGAATTGGCCGCCTCATAGTAATGTGTCTACTCATTACATTGAGGACACAGAGCCATTAATTATTGTCGTGACAAGGAGATTTCTTTTGAGTTGAGCACTAAAGTGTTAACTAAATCATGCAAGCACTCAGCGGGACGATATCAACTCAATTCATAACTCCTAATACAGTAATGCCCTAAATAATCGACTCCTTAACCACAGCAGAATTATGGGTAATTTTTCAGGATTTAGACGGAAATATGTCTTGTTGCCATTCAATTGAAAAGCTCTCACTTAGAGCTTTCCAATGAATGGCCACAAGCCATATTTCTGACTAAATCCTGAAAAATTACCCATAAATCTGCTGTGGTTAAGGAATCGATTATTTAGGGCATTAATATATACTGAACATAATTGTAAAAATTTCCCCAACAATCGGCCTCAGGATTGTAATATATCAGGGGGGAACTTACTTATTTTGAGGTGTTTATTTGAAAATCCATTGATATTTAGATTACAATTTGAGACAACAAACTTGGTTTGCACATACAGGATTATCTTATAATCTTTCGTTAAAAAAAAATTCAAATGCAGAGAATGACAGATAATTTGGAAGAACATATATTTCTTGGTGATAATGAAAGCTCTTATAAATAAAATATTATTTCACACATTACAGGCCTCAAAATACAGTGCTGGAAAATTTCAGAGTGAGGTCCCCAGATGGTTAATTTACTGACACTACCCCGCACAGCGTGCTAGCATCACTAAATTCACCCTCTGGGGACCTCATTCTGCTTAGGCCTCAAGTTCTCTGGAAAGTATCTTTATTATCAAATGAACTTCTTTAGAAAGTTTCTTTTTCCGTTTAGTTTCTCTATATCCCCAAATTGGCAGATGACACAATGCATAATCGAGGTGCCCAATGGGTGCACATCACCATCTTCACCATGTGGGAAATTAAATCTGTGTCTAGGTCTCCCTTAGCATATGAGGCCATGCAGAATGAGGTCCCTGGAGGATGAAATTAGTGATGCTAACCCGATATGTGGGGTAGCGTCACTAAATTCACCCTCTAGGAACTTCATTCTGCAAATTATGACCAGCACCATATTTTGAGACCTGGTAATTTACAGATTTGTGTATACTGTGCAGATAGGATAGGATATCTTTGTTGCATCTATTATATACTAATTATAGTAATAGTTCTTCAGCTTTTAACTTTTTGCTGAAGATGCTGTAAGAATTCATAGTAAGACATCGTTGATTCTGATCGGTCCTCAACCATATTCTGGAAGAACGTCAATCTGTGTTTACCATCCTCTCTGCAAATTAGACAAAACAATCACATAACTAATTTTTCCTGTCAACAGAACTTAAAGGCCCTAAATGCACTCGCAATGTGAATAAAAAATTATTGCTATTTGGGCCAATCAAATATCAACTTACCGTAAACATATCTGCTTCTTGAGGTGGCCAAATTTGACTAATTACGGCATTTGCCAAAATACTTAAGCAAAGTGAGATTAGACTGAGCACATGCTCTAGATAATCAACTATACTCTTAAATGGAATCAACCAACAGTCCGAGATCAACCCATGCAGAGTACACCCGGATGCTTGATGTTATACCCTGGGTAACCCTTGCTGTTGTCTCAGTATAGCCCAACTATGCAACAAAAGTTAAAGATGTAACAAAAATTGATATAAAATTGTTAGGCCTATGCATTCTCTTATATATGCGAGGCAACCTATGGTTGACTCGCATATATAGGAGAATGCATTGGCACATGTTGCGCAAGTGCAGCTAATTACGGCATTTGCCTCAGATCATTTACACAGAGTGCTACAAGTAACGCATTCTTTTGTTTTAACCCTTCCGTGACTGGAGCTTACTGAAATTTTGCGAAAACCCTGTGCCAATGCATTCACTTATATATATGTGAGTCTCCCATAGGGTGCCTCGCATATATAGGAGCATCCATTGGCCTAACAATATTTACCTTGATCTTGTAAGCCAGTGCATTCTCTTATATATTCAAGGCTCCCTATCATGGGAGACCCGCATATATAAGAGAATGCACTGGCACAGGATCTTTGATGCTGCACCAGTGAAGCTCCCGTCATGAAGGGGTGAATGTGATAAATATAACCTATACCAGTAGAAAAGACGCACTAAAGTTAGTAGATGCTCGAAGATAATCACTACAATCAATATCAGTGTTGTAGCTCACGGTTCATGTCACATTCTGAGAGGTTAGTAAATATGAGAATTATTTGAAGACCAAATTCAATATAGTGCCACATAATTACAGCTGGTTAATGTTGACAAACCACCAGAGTACTAATACCAGTGAATGATTTATCATCACAGCCAGATGGCAGCATTCATAATAGAATGCCACAAGGGAACATGTCCCCCCGAATAAGGTGTCTTTATTTGACAGGTGGCGTTTTTAGAAATGAGAGAGGCCGATCACCTGATCGGCAGATGTTAACCCTTCCCTTGGCAATAGTAAATTACTATGATCGGAATCATAAATGAGAGTTTTGGTGTTGAATTATAGTATACTGTTATGTACTATTATAGACAAATGTACATAACACAAATTATTGGAATTTATTGGTCACTCGCATTTATATAAGAGAATGCACTGGTACAGGATATGTAATGCTGCACCACCACAGCCTTTGGTTAAATGTGAAAGGTGACCTGGACATGGAATACTTGGGTTAAGAGAGTCCAATTTAAGTTTACAATGATAATGTATCAAATTCTACCAACAATATAGATCAAGATAAGCCACCTCACTGCTGACCCATTAATATCGATTATATAGCAGAGCTGTCAAATCACAGGATTTGTTTATGTTGAAAGCTGGCATCTCTATTAAACCAATAACATTTATAATGACCTCAGACCATCTGTAGAGTGATATCTTCAGCTGTGCAAGGCAGCACATATGTTCAAGTCTACTGTTAATATCATGTGATGTGTATTGTTGAATCTTTATTTTAAATTAGATACCATAGCTTTCTATATCAGATTATCTGCACATTGGCACAAGAGACATCAGAAAATAATATAGCCTTATCAATAGCTAAGTAGTCCCAAGGCATGGGATGGAATTGGTGAATTGGATTTAATGTCGCTCAAAACAAATTTACCTGTACATAACACAAGGATTTTTGACCGATTTAAACAAATTTGATGTGGTGACTCGGGGTACCCTTGGCAGTTTTATAAATGGTGTTAGTTTTTCAAATTTTAACTTAAATTTTTTTTTTTTTTTAATTATTTAAAAACAAAAATATTTTATTAGGCCAAAAAAAAAAAGTTTTTTGATTCTCAGGCAATTTTTTTTGAGAATCGATGAGGGAGCGAGGGTTTTATTTTTTATTTTTTATTTTTTGTTATGGGGATAATGCCCATAGTTAGCATGGGTTATTATGCCTTCCCAGGTTAAGAAAATGTAAGGAGAACATTGTTTTGATATAAACTAATGTATTCCACTATAAAAATTGGCCAATTATCACATTGTACTACCCGTACATCAAATCTGGAATAAAGAATTACATAAATATATGACATTGTACTCTCCGTACATCATATAGGGATTTACCAGAATGATATATATGTACAATGAATATTTCAATTTACTGTTGTTGATATATTTGATATATGTATGTAGCTTTTTATAGTATATATCTATTTATATCTATCTATATGCTTTAATATTTATCCATCTAAACTATAGTAACTATACATATGCTAGCCATAAAAACATCAAATACTATTATATTAAACCAGCATACACATCGCCAATACGCACCATAATTATTACTTTCCTGTTTGCATTCCCGAAATTGGAAATCTCAGAATTGTTTACGAAAAGTGGGTTATCTACCTTGCCGAAATATTTGAACATTACATTCTGCCGTTCCGGTGCGTTTTGCATCCGTAATTTTGTACGCAGAGGCGACCAATTAGCAAGGTCCAATTTTTACCAACCAACCATTTGACTTAATAAACTTGGGGTTTGGGCAGCTTGTGGTGACAATATACCTGGTAGTTATCGTTGCCTAGTGTCTGTTTTTGAATACCAACACATACACCTTGTATGTATATCATATTCGATGTTTGAAATATAACTAATTTCCGTTTTCTAGTTTCCTATTTTCGTGTTATCATATGACAGCATCGGTCGAAAATCGTAATAAAAAGGTTCAACGCGGGTCTTTTTTCCAGACGCGGCGGCTATGCCCGAGAATCAAAAAACTTTTGTTTTTTGGCCTTTATATATATTTTTTTATTATTATTTTTTTTTTTAAATTGAGCAATAAATTCAATCCATTTTATTAATTTTTTTTTTTAAGAGTGAATATTTTTTCGAAAATAGGCCATAACTCAGTTAAAAATATTCGGATAAAACCCATATTCGAACTCGATCTGTCTTTTGTGCTGAGAAATTCATATACAAAATTTGGTTCCAATTAGATAGAAAATATTTGAGTTATCGCACCATGCGTAAAGTGTCTACAGACAGACAGACATGTAGACAGACGGACGGACTTACGACGAGTGTTCAATCCGGACAACGACACTATGTTTACCATACTATGGTATGGGTAAACATAAAAATTAGATTCTGGGAATGATAATTGAATAAACTTTGCTTCCAACTGTCTATGTTGTTAACACATCTAGTTTTAATTGATTAGATGGGCCAGCATCAGTAAATACACCCTCTGGGACCTCATTCTGCTTGGGCCTCATCTTCTGGGAAGTATCTATAGTCTCAAATTAACATCCTTTTGAGTAACTTTTTCCCCTTCTGTTCAGTTTATATTTCTATATCCCTTAATGTGCAGAAGATAAATTGCATAATCGAGGTGACAAATGGTTGAACATCACCAACTTCAACTGGGGAACTTCAATCTGATCCTAGCCATTTCAGTTGAGGCCTAAGCAGAATGGGTCCACAACGCAGGCAAAATCAATCCAACCACCAATTTTATTAACCCTTCCATAACTGGAGCTTCCTGAAATTTTACATTCTCTTATATATGAGAGGCTCCTTATGGGAGACCTGCATATATAAGAGAATGCACTGGCACCAGCACAGCTCCAGTCATGAAAGGGTTAAATACATTTATTATTCCATGTTACTTACTTAATAACTAAGAAGGTTGAGCCAAATGGTCTTGTGTCCATCAAGTATGTCACAAATGTTCTCAGTAGCGTGGACCTCTCAGTGTCTATCTCGGGAAGATCAGTCTAAAAAGAAGGAAGTATAGATGAGATCGATGATGATCGAATGGAATAGCCCCTGGAATAAGGGAGTCATTTATCATAATTCCATTAAAATTAAATAAGTGTGTTCTGTGACTATTAGATTTAAATATTGACAGACGCAGCCAATCCAGTATACCCCCCATTTTCTTCGAAAGTGGGGGTATAAAAAGAAATTTGATTCTCAGGCTATTTTTTTTTTAATCAATGAGGGCACGAGGGTTTTATTTTTAGTTTTTTCTGCCCATAGTAAGCATGGGTTATTATACCTTCCCCAAGTCCAGAAAAAGTAGGGAGAACTTTGTAATGGATATAAACCAATTTAATCTGATATAAAGAAATACAAATAATGACATTGTACTACCCATACATGATACATATATTGATATTATTTTAATATCGGCACAGTAATTTTTAACACGCAGAACTACATATCCGATTCATAAAAAAATAAGGAACGTAAATACAGTCGAAACGAAGAGAATCCATTTAGTAAATAAAGGGATAACTCACCAGTCCATCGGGTAAAGAAGCATAGTTGGGGACACCGAAGACTTCTTTGATCCACTGATCAGACACAGATGCTCCGATGTAAAGGTACAAGCAGTCATCAGCATCCATCACGTATGCTCCGTGTCTATCCATGTTACTAGAGGATAGATGTAGCAACGGTGGCTGTGGGACAGTCACATCATCTCGCACCAAAGCATTCTACAAATAATAATGCAGTTTCATGAATAGCTGAGACAATAATGAAAAATTCTCAACTACTTAAAACAATATATTGAAAAGTGAAGATATTAGTTAAATCATTTTATCATGCTTATCAAGCTGCTTGTTTTCACGGACATAGCTCGTTCAAACCCCAAAATTATGTATACATAAGTTGGCAAGAGGTATTTCAAAACATACCTACGTGGAAGATTTCTGAACAAATTGGTCGATATATATGACACATTTCCTCATATTTTTCGATAAATTTGAGATTTCTTTGTTTGTGCCACTTCAATATTTTTAATCAGCACCTCAGTGGTCACGTAAAAATTGCAAAAATAGACCATGGGAAGAAAATTTAGAGCTGATGTCACTCTGAAATTTTCATGGTATTTCATAATTATTGTCCCCCGAAAAATTAATTTTCGGGGGACTATAGAAACGGGTTCTGTCCGTCCGTCTGTTCGTCCATCACACTTTTGAGTACCTTCATGGTGTAATCATCTCCTCCTACAGATTTCATCCCAGAGATTTGAAACTTCAGAATATTGTTGCCCATATATTGAAGATGTTATTAACCCTTTTCGACTTAAGAACATTTCAAAAAATAATTTAATTAACAAAGCGGCATTGACTTGCCATGTTGTTGAGGGACACTGTGGTCGGCTGACCTTTTATTATTATTAAAACAAAGAGGAAGCCATGTGTGAAGTTTTAAAATAGTTTCATGTTAAAATAACGCAATATACTTTTTCCTGACATTCTGTTTCTCTTCCGATGAATAGAAATAGAAATAGTTTTTATTCGGGACCGAAACATTGTAATCAAAGTTGTATTTTTTATGACTTCAATGCATCTTTCTGGGATATATATTGCATGTAGAGAGGTAGTTCAGGGAAGTATTTCATTTTGATTGTGAGCCAGCTGAATATTCATGTTTGCGAGGATGACAATGAAGGTACTGATATTAAAAGCATATGAAGAGTGCACCACTCCATAAGAACCTTAGTTGAGGCATCACTTCGTTTCAAAGTTCTGCCTTAAACTTACCAAAATCATAATTTAAATTTTAGATTGGGGTTTTATATTGTCATTTCAATCCAATATGCCATATTACGACATTGTCAGTTTTAAAGTTGGAGGAAAGACTGTACAAAAGGTTAATTTCAATACAAAATCTTGCCACCACATGCAAACACCAACGACCCACAAACCAGGTTACTCAACTTTTGATTGGACACAAATCTACGCTTATCGGGGGTTAACTAGAACCAGCTTCGCCATCCATGGATGGCCTATGATGGTGAATATGTTATGCATACATGTATATTGCACCGCTTGTCATTGACCATGCCAAAATTGTGTCCGAGGGGAGGAATAGTCCCAGAGCAATAGACTATTCCTCCACCGTGCAATATTTATTATTTTAATTTAATGTTTTTCATGCTGTCCCAGATCCCATATTGTCCAACAATTCACAATCAGATCCAAGCCTTGAAATAGGGTGTCTGTCATTTGCAGAATGAGGTCCCCAGAGGGTGAATTTAGTGATGCTACCCCGCATAGTGGGCTAGCATCACCAAATTCACCCTCTGGGGACCTCATTATGCTTACACCTCAGATCTGAGCTTCTCACTGTCTGTCGTACATAATTATCTGCATATAAAGTATAGGGAAGTCAAAAAGACAAAGATTGGGATGATGTAACAGAAATATGGCTTACCCTGTCATCTAAAGTATGGACGGGGTAGAATGAAGGGTATACACTTCGCATCAGATGGCTCAGTGGCTGAACATTACACTGATGTAACGCATAGATCCTGTCATCAAGTCGTGTTCGCTGTCCTATTCTGAAGGCAGTCTGTAACAAATAATGATCATGCAAAAATGAAAACGAGAGGCCGATCACGATCGGCAGATGTTAACCCATCCCTTGACGATAGTAAATTACTATGATCGGAATCACAAATGAGAGTTATGATGTTGAATTATAGAGTAAACTATTATGTACTATTATAGACAAATGTACATAAAACAAATTATTGGAATTTATGGGTCACTTGCATTTATATATAAAGAGAATGCACTGGTACAGGATATGTAATGCTTCACCACCACAGCCTTGGGTTAAATGTGAAAAAGGTGACCTGGACATGGAACACTTGGGTTAAGAGAGTCCAATTTAAGTTTACAATGATCATCTCAAATTCTACCAACAAATACCCATCAAAATAAAGACACCTCATTAATATCCCATTAATATCAATTATATAGCAGAGCTTTCAATGGAATCAGACATTGTTTATATTGATGCTGACATCTCTATTAATGCAATAACAATATAATGACCTCAGACCATCTGTAGAGTTATATTATCAGCTGTGCAATGCAGCACCCAACAAACTTTCAAAGCACTGTTTTATCAGGAAATCTTTCACAGACTGTCCATCATAATTAACCAGTATGTGGGATACAGTCTATCACAAAATAAATAACATTCTATTAACCAGTGGCAGCACGGTCCAATATTGTGAACTACACATGTGCTCAGTTATCAGGAGGAATTATGTTATTTAACTGCTACTTGACATTAATGGGGGATCCCTGTAAGCAAAACAGCTATGTGGTGTAACGGCACCTTAACACTATTAATTTATGGGTTCATAACTAAATATATAAAGGGACACATTGGGAACCTTTTATCAACTTGTATCATAATCATCAATCTCTAAATGAAAACAAATGAAAGAGTCAATGACATTTTTTTTTTATTATTATTACATGTATAAAAGTTAAAAATAAATTAATTTTTTTTTTTTTTTAAATTAAAAAAATTTTCCTCGAAAAAGGGTCATAACTCCTTTAAAATTAATCGGATCAAACCCATATTCGAACTCGATCTGTATTTTGGGCTGTGAAACACACATACCAAATTTGGTTCCAATCAGATAAATGAAAGTGTCAATGACACTGTAGCTCAACTTAGGTAGGGGAATAAATTAATGGTTGACAGTAAATGGAGGAATAGGAAAGGTGCTAATTAAAATGTCTAACCTGCGCCAAAGGATTTAGTGATGCAAAGAGTAAAATACAAAATGGCTGCTGGTGGCCATTTTTTTTTGGCCAATTAACCCCAAAAGGACTCGTTCCCATCTACGTATAATTGTTAACATCCATGACAAATTTTATGAAGATCTGACCAAAGCTACGACCTACAAATTTCATGATGATCAGACGAACAGTACTTACGACCTGTAGACCGCGCCAATGGATTGAATTTTGAAATCCAAGATGGCCACTGGCAGCCATGTTTTTTGGCCGAATGACCCCACAATGATTCGTTCCCATCAACATGTCAATGTCAACATTCATGACAATTTTCATAAAGATTAGACCAAAGGTACAACCTGTAGCCCGTGCCAAAGGATTTAGTCATGCAAAGAGTAAAATCCAAGATGGCTGCTGGCGGCCATGTTTTTTGGCCGAACGACTCCAAAATCACTCGTTCCCATCTACATGTCAGTGTTAACATCCATGACAAATTTAATAAAGATCAGACCAAAGGTATGACCTGTAGCCCACGCCAAAGGATTTAGTCATGCAAAGAGTAAAATGCTGGTGGCCATGTTTTTTGACCGAATGACCCCAAAACGACTCGTTCCCATCTACATGTCATTGTTATAATTCATGACAAATTTCATGACCATCTGACCAAATCTACAACCTGTAGCCCGCACCAAAGGATTTAGTCATGCAAAGAGTAAAATCCAAGATGGCTGCTGGCGGCCATGTTTTTTGACCGAATGACCCCAAAACGACTCGATCCCATCTACATGTCATTGTTATCATTCATGACAAATTTCATGATGATCAGACGAACAGTACGACCTATAGCCAGCGCCAATGAATTGAATTTTGAAATCCAAGATGGCCACCAGCGGCCATGTTTTTTGGCCGAATGACCCCACAATGATTCGTTCCCATCTACATGTCAATGTCAACGTTCATGACAAATTTTATAAAGATTAGACCAAAGGCAACCTATAGCCCGCGTCAAAGGATTTAGTCATGCAAAGAGTAAAATCCAAGATGGCTGCTGGCGGCCATGTTTTTTGGCCGAACGACCCCAAAATCACTCGTTCCCATCTACATGTCAATGTCAACATTCCTGACAAATTTCATAAAGATCAGACCAAAGGTACGACCTGTAGCCCGCGCCAAAGGATTTAGTCATGCAAAGAGTAAAATCCAAGATGGCTTCTGGCAGCCATGTTTTTTGGCCGAATGACCCCAAAATCACTCGTTCCCATCTACATGTCAATGTCAACATTCCTGACAAATTTCATAAAGATCAGACCAAAGGTACGACCTGTAGCCCGCGCCAATGGATTGAATCTTGAAATCCAAGATGGCTGCCAGCAGCCATGTTTTTTGGCCGAATGACCCAAAATGACTCGTTCCCATCTACATGTCAATGTCAACATTCCTGACAAATTTCATAAAGATCAGACCAAAGGTACGACCTGTAGCCCGCGCCAATGGATTGAATCTTGAAATCCAAGATGGCTGCCAGCGGCCATGTTTTACATGTCAATGTCAACATTCATGACAAATTTCATCAAGATCAGACCAAAGGTACGACCTGTAGCCCGGGCCAAAGGATTTAGTCATGCAAAGAGTAAAATCCAAGATGGCTGCTGGCGGCCATGTTTATTGGCCGAACAACCCCAAAATCACTCGTTCCCATCTACATGTCAATATTAACATCAATGACAAATTTCATGATGATTAGATGAACAGTACGACCTGTAGGCCGCGCCAATGGATTGAATCTTGAAATCCAAGATGGCTGCCAGCGGCCATGTTTTTAGGCCGAATGACCCCAAAATGACTCGTTCCCATCTACATGTCAATGTCAACATTCATGACAAATTTCATGAAGATCAAACCAAAGGTACAACCTGTAGCCCGCGCCAAAGGAAATTGTTGACGGACACACGGACACACGCACGACGGACGCCAAACCATGGCAATAGCTCAAACTTACAAAAGTAAGTTGAGCTAAAAATGTTTGAGTTATGGCAGAATGCGTGAATTCTAAGTTGAAAAAGGGCCATAACTCTGTAACAAAATCTCGGATCAAACCCAAATTCGAACTCGATCTGTATTTTGGGCTGAGAAACCCATATACAAAATTTGGTGTCGATCGGATGGAAAATGTTTGAGTTATCGCATTACTCGTAAAGTGTCTACGGACAGACAGACAGAGGGACAGACAGACGGACGAATGACGAGTGGTCAATCCGGGCAACGACACTATGTTTACCATACTATGGTATGGGTAAACATAAAAATGCCTGTCACATGATATTATTGTCATAAGCTGATATCACCAGTCATGAAAATGAAACCTTGATTATGACTAAATTTTGTGGTAACTAAATTAAATTCAGATAACAATATCAGCTCCCATCATGAGGTCAATCCAATAAACGGTATGCAACCAGCTTTCAAGTGATACAACAAGTAAATAAATGTAACAGGAAATTGTTCACTTGCTCAATTATATCAATAAAACTGATTTTCGTCAGTCAATTAATTAGCCTATTGTCTAACCTTGACCAAAATGCAGTTGCTGCTAAGTTTTTAGGCCTAATATAGATTTTTTACATGATCACACCAAAATATATTAAAGTAAGCATCACTAATTTCACACTCCGGGGACCTCATTCTGCTTAGGCATCATCTTCTGGGAAGTATATTATATAGTCTCAAATTAACAATGGTTTTAGTTACTTTTTTCCCCTTTTGTTCAGTTTCTATATCCACTAATTTGCAGAAGATACATTGCAAATTACTCGAGGTGACTTGTGTGTGAACATCACCAACTTCAACTGGGGAATTTACATCTGATCCTAGGGCTCCCGTAGCAGTCGAGTCCTAGGCAGAGCAAGGTTCCCAGAGGGTGAATTTGGTGATACTAGGCCACTGTGCGGAGCAGCATCACTAAATTCACGCTCTGGGGACCTCATTCTGCAAATGTCAGACACACTATCAAGGCCTGTTAGGGAAATGTGACAAATTGTAGGGAGAAGATATCTGCCGTCGCCCTCTACACTGGTTCCTATCTCCCAAGTCGCCATCTAGGTTGGGCCCTGTCTCCCAAGTCGCCCTCTAGACTGATTCCTGAAGACAACTTACACTCTTTAAGAGGGCCAGCATATACAGAGGGATAAGCCTGACAGAGAAGAATGCTGGCAAGGCTCCCATCTTCTGTGCTGATGCCAGCTGGCTGCCACAAGCATTCAGGGAATCCACAGCGACATTGACTATAGCATCCCTGGCATCACCCAGCGAAGAGGTTAATGTCCGATCAACAGCTGTCAAAAGGAAGAAAGAGATTGGCTTGAAATTAATAAATAAAAATTGAATAGGTTCTAATTACGAAATCAATGATTTAATATTTAATGTTTGTAGATATATAAATTTCTGTCAATTGTTTATTCTCTTCACTCAAAAGTACATGGGTATTGAGATATTTAACCCTTTACCCAACAGAAGGGCCCTGTGCCAATGCATTCTCTTATATATGCGAGTCGACCATAGGTCGCCTCGCATATATAAGAGAATGCATTGGCTTAACACATTAAATATTATAAAATTGTTAAAGAATGTAAGAAAAAATGGTAAAAAGTGTTTAAAAAAGATTTTTTTTAGGCCAATGCATTCTCTTATATATGCGAGGCGACCTATGGTCAACTCGCATATATAAGAGAATGCATTGGCACAGGGCATAACTGTAACTATCACAATGTGGTCAAGGAGCCGGTTCCAATGATATCCATATGTGTATGGTTCTATTGAGACAGACCGAAGATATTTTAGGCTGTTGAAGCTTTATTTGGCCGGTTTGTTGGGTAAAGGGTTAACATATTAACATGGTATATAGTTATATACATTATATACAATTATATACATGGGGGCAGGCGGGATTATTACAATATGTACCATGCACATATGCCGTATATAATTAAAGTTTAAATAAAGCACACTTTGCAATACGATGTAAAAGTTGAGAAAAATTCAGAGTGCTGTAAAACCAAAAACAGAAACTGAAATCAACATCAATGAATGTTTTTATTTATTGACCATTAGTTTAACATTTCCGACCAGAAGTAGACTAAATTAGTTCCGATAAATATCACTATAGATCCTCTATATTTAAAGTCAACATACCCATTTTGGCAACAAGGACAGCAATTGCTTGCTGATCAGCACTAGCAATAATCTCGTTAACCTGATTTGATACAGGTAGACACATCGTATGCACCCTGATTCTCCTCTCACCTATAACAGAGACATGACAGTGATGTTTAAATCAGCGATGAACAACAAGTGGCGTGATTAATCGTCCATTTTAATTGACTATCATACAAATCAATACAAAATGCTCTATTTATCGGAAAGAGTGGTAGTCATAATGATGTATTATATTTTAAATTATGCACAGAATATGACGTGTAATTATGAGTAACTTACCTTTTTGCTCAGAGAAGACCAGATCAAGACCTGAACTCAGGCCTCAGCCTAGGGGTTCAGAACAGGGAGACTTGAAGTCTCCCTCCAGGAAATTTAGGGAGACTTCATGAAATTTAGGGAGACTTCAGGGAGAATTGGGGGAGACTACCAAAAATTGACAATTTTCAAATATCGCTTTATTTTATATTAAACATCAATAAAAAATTTAAAAACTTAAAATAAGAAATAAAACTAAAAAATTTTGACTTTATCTGAAATTAGCGTAATTAATTGTTATTATACATTTAACAGTCTGAATCATGATCAGATAATTAACGTCAGATTTGCGGACTAGATCAGATGATGCATGTAACTTTTTAAGTTTAATTTGGTCACGGCTGTAATGTGGGTGTCCGCTAAAATAAACAATAAGGACTAGCTAACAAAGGAGTTGCTAAAGCTTTTATTAATTAATGGCCTCCCTTAATTAATGCCAACATCACTGGTATAATCCGATTAAAGCAATAAACTTGACATTTATTTACGGCTACGGAAGCGGTCTCTTCAAAAAGTGGGACGCGTTACCGAAACGAACTTCCGAACATACTCTGATAATTGCGTAATTGTTTTTATATCTGAAAAGCTGGACGGCGGTCTTTTAAGTTAATTAAAACATTTATTTGTGACACTCACGATGGTCAGTAACAACACAGATGCGAACATATCGTGTTTTCAGCGTGTCAAAACATTCGTGATTAACATTCATTACCGCATAGCGAACAAAGGCGACTGAATATCAACACAAAACATAGGTCATATTTTATTTTTTATTTTAAACACTTGGGTCTTTGTCTCTGAATCGTCTGTTTCTTTTTGGGATGGCCGCCACAATTCATCTATATACGGACATGTCTGGGAAAAAAACTAGAAAAAAAATAAAGAAAAAAAAAAAAAATATCCCCCTAAAATTGAAGACGACTTCGATTTCGCCTTAGAGCGACGATAGGGCGAAGTCAGCGACAGTAAGGCGACAATCTCGCCCGAGTCGCCTTGTGAGCT
This sequence comes from Siphonodentalium dalli, assembly GCA_032622095.1. NCBI lineage: Eukaryota > Metazoa > Mollusca > Scaphopoda > Gadilida > Siphonodentaliidae > Siphonodentalium > Siphonodentalium dalli. Next base: position 63,881,988 of record CP136065.1, on the reverse strand, counting down.
GAGGCCTGCCTGAACTGTTACAAAGTTTACAAAGTCAAATGAGTTTGAATTCTATTGAAATTATGTAAACATTGTGATAAAATATATTTTTCACATTAAATAACTACTTTCAGTTGATAACTTTTGTGGAGTTCAGAACAAATATATATTTACTTGTATATTGTCATTTGGTGATGTTAGAGTTAGACTATATGCTTAAAGTCCGCTATAGAAGACTAAGGCAACCATACTTTGATGTAATCGGTATCTATCCCTACCAATTTCACTAGCTGGTTTGCATAGAAAGTAACTGTAAGGTACCATATTTCGTATATATAGTCAGATAAATGGCACCAAATTCAATTTCTTCACAATAATGTTCAACAAGAGCATTGCTAGGGTGTGGAAAAATATGGCCATGGTAATTCCAACAAAGGGTCATAACTCTGGTGAAAATTGGTGCCAGGAACCCAAAATAGAAATTGACATGTATTTTGGGCTATTAAACTCACATATAACTTTCATTCCATTCAGTTTAGAATTAAACTTATCATCCAGAAATAAAAATCGAGTGCAAATTCCTACAAATAGGGCCATATCTCTGGTGAAAATTGGCAGGCAGAAACCAAAATCGAACTTGACTTGTATTCTGTGATAGTAAACCCACATAACAAATTTCATTCCATTCAGTTGAGACTATTTAAAGTTATCATCCAGAAACTGACAGCGAATGACTAGACAGATGGACAGATGAATGGACAGAACAATAACATATGTCCTCATAATAGTGAACATCCATATGAAATTTCATTAAGGGTCAGACGCACGTTTTGACAAAATTTCCTGGTATTTCAAAATGTATTTTCTCTAAATCTATCAGGAATATCTTTGTGAAATTTTGTACAAGAGATTATTGTGGTACCATACATAAGAACCATTGGACATTTGGTTATTATAATCTCATTTACTTTACTTTTATGGCATGAAAAAATCTTTTAAATTTCACTGTGTTCAGGTACCGAGAACTACTGTAAAACAGATTTTTTTCGAAAGTGCATTTCATATATACATGATATCATATCTGAAGATCATGAGAGGAGACTTAATTTTTCTTGATTCATGAAATTAAATGATTATTTTCATTCAGAAAGACAACTACCATAAATAATTTTTTATTATTGAGAATTTTCATGCCATGCTTGTTGGTCTATGAAAAATTGGGCTCAGTTGAGTTCTGGGTCATGGGTTCATAACCAATTTAAATCTAACCACCATATCTCTTAACACTGTGGCCTAATTTCTGTTGATTGCTCCCTGTTTGAGTGGACAGCACCACATTTGAACATTTGTTTTCATTGGGCTGGCATATTTGTGACTGCTCTATTCTTCATTATAATACATGGGGTATGATGCTATAATATGCAATTAAACATTATGATACAAATGAAGCCTCCTCTCATGGAGTCAAGACAATAAGCTATTTGATGGTTGACATGTTGTTTGAAATTATAAATTTTTCTGGCAGTTCTCGGTACCTAAAGGGACAGAAACGAAACAAATATTTCCAACCTCTCAAATGTATTAAAATCCATTACTGTTATTGTCTCTTTATAATTGCTCTGATTCTATATATAATGAAAATTATCATATGTAAAATTCAAGATTTTTCACCAGATAGATCCAGAGAAATTCTTTGTTGAAAATCACTTGCCATTTCTGGCTGGATTTACTGTGATTTATGCAAAACGTGCGTCTCCCTCTTAAGATCCGAAAACCTGTGGCTGAGATATCTGCTCGGACGAACAAAAAACCAACATTTCCAGATAAAAAAAGATAAATAACTCTAGAATGGAAACCCCACCAAAAAACGATTGAACACTATAGAATGTCCTCATAGTAGTGAATATTCAGATACCACAAACGGTGGTTGAGATATCTGCCATGATGGACAGATGGATGATCGGATGCATGTAATCCAATATACCCACCATTTTCTTCGGTCATGGAGGTATAAACATTTGGATTTCCACATAAACAGATAAGGATAACTCTACAACGGAAAATTTGAACAACATCAATGGACCCTCTTTTGAAACAATGAGGAACCACCATACCAAATTTCATTCAAATCTGCTAAACCATGTCTGAGATATAAGCCAAGATGAATGGACGGACAGAAAGACTGACAGACAGTCAATCTAGTATACCCATTTTTTCTCGAAAAGAAGGGGTTTAATAATTACCTTTGCTGGATGTATAGAGTAATGCTGCTTGAAAACATACTGACGAATTATCATTGAGATTATCTTCTATGGACATCTGCATGCCGAAACCGGCATCTGGATTAACATTAGGAAGAGAAAGTAGGTCCGTAGACCGCACAAAGAAGTTCCCATGAAACGTGTGTATAGACAGACCTGAAACAGATGAAAGAAGAATCAGTTACAGATTTTATTGCCTGACCATGTGTCTTCCGAAAGGTGTCTTGTTAGTAAAGATAGCATTTTTTTTTAACTCTGTCAAAATTCATTGGACAGTGACCAAATTCAAACTTGGCCTTTTCATCTGAAATTTGAATCATGTACCAAACATCAAGAGATTCAGTTCTATTTAAAAACAATCCCATAATTAAAAGTAAAGTTATAATCCAGAACCAAAATAATTGGCAAATTCAAAGTTGACAAGGACCAAAACTCTGGCAACAATGTGTGGACTGAACCCAAATTTGATCTTGACCTGTGTTTGGATCTGATAACCTCACATACCAAATTTGGTTCAGATCCGATCACACAAACTAAAGTTATCATCCGGAAATTTCAAAACATCAAATTTCTAAGTCAAAAAGGGGCCATAACTCAGGCAAAAATGGGTGGACTGAACCCATATTCGACCTTGACCTGTATTTTGAGCTCATAAATTCACATACCAAATTAGGTTTTGATCTGATAACCCAAAATAAAGTTATCATCTGAAACTTTCCAAATGGACAGACAGATTCAAGTTGAAAAGGGGACATAACACATATTCGAACTTGACCTGTGTTTTGAGCAGATAAACGCGCATACCAAATTTGGTTACGGTCCGATAGCACAAAATAAAGTTCTCATCCAGAAACTTTCCACATGGACGGATGGGAGGAGGACAGACTCCGGCTATTTTAACAGTCCCCCAAAAAAATAATATTTCGGGGAACAAACAGATATTCAAAACAATATATCGCTTAGTTCTGATTTACAATGCTAATTTTGAAATTAGTCGGGTGTATTGTTTAATATGAGTATTTTATATTGCCAACATGCTTGGACAATTTGTAACATCAGCTTGCTTCAAGAGACGGCATGGCTTGAATATTTGAAATAGGTTAAATTATACACCAGCAGAAAGCTTATTGATCTAGATTATAATAATAATGTTATAGTGTTCTTTTTTTGTTATATGGAAAGTCAATTTCCCCGGTTTTACAAGCCCGCAAGATGGACTTGAAATCCAGCATGTGCAATCTTTTTATTTGCATTCGATATGTTGAAAAATTTACAATTGGTACGAAATAACTGCGGTATGTTATTATACAAACTGCACTAAACTGAGACCCGTTTCCCCGATTCAAATTAATTATTGTAATTTGTAACCATGTGTTAAACGTGCAATGTTATGTGCCTGCAACTCAATTAAAAAATGTCAATGATACTTTAATGTATGATTTTTGATGAAATATATATCACATGAAATCTATCAACTAGCTTTTTATATGTTCAGGAAATAATGACTGCGGGCAACTGAAATTATACCTAGAGCTAGCCGACGCAGAGGCAGAATACTTCGCTGGTGTGTGCCCCAGAAATTAAAAAAAAAAAAAAAAGTGCACTTGCAAGCTTTTCAATATTTTTTTACCTGAGAAATGGGAAATTGACTGTGGCCTGACAATGCATACTATGGTGGAAATGAAAAAGTATTCATATTACTCACCTCGTGTGCATCGTATTCGCATGACTGACTCGAAACCTATTTTCCTCGTGAAGTATCTCCTGAGATCACTTTCGTATTTCTCAGATAGGTTTGGATTCTTGACTGTATGGAATTGTGGGTAGTAGTGTATGCTTCCTCCAGAGAACTTAGACGCACAAGCTGTAAATGAACGAGTAAAGCATATCGTTATAGAGTCTCTTAGAAAAGCCGGTGAAAATCCTATCAGATTAACCCTTTACCCAACAGAAGGGCCCTGTGCCAATGCATTCTCTTATATATGCGAGTCGACCATAGGTCGCCTCGCATATATAAGAGAATGCATTGGCTTAACACATTAAAAATTATAAAATTGTTAAAGAATGTAAGAAAAAATGGTAAAAAGTGTTAAAAAAAAGATTTTTTTTAGGCCAATGCATTCTCTTATATATGCGAGGCGACCTATGGTCGACTCGCATATATAAGAGAATTCATTGGCACAGGGCATAACAGTAACTATCACAATGTGGTCAAGGAGCCGGTTCCAATGATATCCATATTTGTATGGTTCTTTTGAGACAGACCGAAGATATTTTAGGCTGTTGAAGCTTTATTTGGCCGGTTTTGGCCGTTTTGTTGGGTAAAGGGTAACTTCACTCAAACTGTGATTGAGATTCCTTTCAGGGACGAAGCGGCTTTCCGAAGTTGATGAAATAAATCGTTTCCACATATGGAGTGCATGCCTGGCATAGTAAATGTTTGTGAGGATAGTAGTATTATAGTAGTTATAAAACAACAAGATGTGAAGGAATAATCTGCCAGTAATAAATATCATTTTCTGATAAACACAGGTGGTGTCTACTAGTTTGCATTGAAGCAGTGTTTGTAATTATTATTGGCTTTTTATTTATATTGGATTGCGCCTTGAAATGATATGTTATACATCACTAACCAATGGATAATACATCACTAACCAATGGATAATACATCACTAACCAATGGATAATACATCACTAACCAATGGATAATACATCACTAACCAATGGATAATACATCACTAACCAATGGATAATACATCACTAACCAATGGATAATACATCACTAACCAATGGATAATACATCACTAACCAATTAAATGGAGGGAACCCATCAATACAGAAAAGGAATCTCATTCACAGGTCAAGAGACGTAAATCTGATGGGATCATTTTCGTCGGCTTTTCAAATAGACTGATCATTAGGGTGTTCTGTTCAAAATTACTCTAAGGCCAGCTAAAACTATCTATTACCAGAAAATTAACCAAATGCTTACATTATGGCAGTTAAAGATATCTTCAGAATGCATCAGATCTGAGATATTGTTCAGGTCTGTAATAAATACAGAATTGTACTCACTAATAGATGCAGCATCTGCATACGTCCCATTCAGCAAGAACATGTCAACGGCAATCTGCTGTGCAGAACAATCCAACGCAAGTTTCTTATAGAAATCTGTGGCAGGACCTAAATGTGGATTTGCCTGAAAAATTAATAAAATATCAATCAAATATTACAAGAGGCTAACTGGTCAATAAAAAAAACGACATTACAGCACAGGAAAATAAAATATCATAGGTCGCATAAGTTTCAATGGAGACAACCTGTCATTGGTATCCCCCGCCTAGGTGGGCAAATTTGGGGCTTATGGGCATTTTCTAAAAATACTAAAAAATAATTGAAATCAATTAATATTCGTTTGAGATTGGTTAATATTTGTTTTAGTTCGGGCTTATCTTTAAAATTGATAATTGTTTGAAATAAACAAGGGACAACTTTTCGTGGATGCTGACAATCAAAGGGCAATAATGCCCGGTCAGTCCTAGTTTGCAAAAAAGTTTCAGATATTCCTTTTGTGAACTGACATACCTAAAATCGGTCACACAGACGGACAGATAGATGGAACCCATTGATATATCCACCACTGAAAATTTTTCAGGTGGGGGATAAAAAGAGTTTCAGCCCACCTTGGATTCAGGGTTCACACTCTATTTCGGTAATCAGATTTAAGGCCGTTAAGTGTTTAAGCACTTTTTGAGGACTGGATAATGCATTTAATTACAATAAATATAGCATTCTACATAAACTAGTTTTAACTTTCTACTCCAAAACTAAGATGTAGACCCTTCATACATATTGCACACTCATTTTATATTTATTTTATTCTACAGGCCTTATCCATGAATTCTTTTTCCCCAAATGTAAACATAAATTCGTTTTTCGACAGCATTTAAATTTCTTACCAAAATGTGTAAATTTAAGTGAAGAGAGGAGAGAATTTTAAATGTCTGCATGACAATAGGGCTGAATATTAATATATTGCTTCATATTTCCTATAAATTGACCCACACAATCCTTATTTGTGGGATTTAAGGACTTTTTGAGAAGAGAAATTGATTGTTAAGTACTTTTCCAGGGTTGCATCTATTTAAGGACTTTTAAAGGAATGAGTTGAAATTAAAGCACTTTTCATTTAGCATACAAACCCTGTTTGAGATGGACGCTCTAATTTAGAACATTAAAATAAAATATATTCGAGAGAGCACCAAAAGATGTTGCACATACCTTAGACATTCCCTGATTGGGATCTTCTCGTTCAGATAAAGCACCAGGACCAGATGTGGGTAAAATTGACTGCATCACACTTATTCTTCCTCCCTGTGAACTCTGCACGAAGAGACATTGTAAAATATTAATCATGGTGAAGGTTTATTACTGCAACAGTGGCTAATGCTCATATTTACTCTTTATTCAAAATTGATTTGCACAGTACCAAGATTTACTAACTGTCCAAGGATATTAAGAGAAATGATCTTTGTAAGCCATTTTGGTACTACGCTTAGGTTAATTTGGAAATTGTATTAAGTGTTATAATAATAGGCAGATTTTCTCACAATGTGTTTACACCAACATAATGACATGAACTTCATTTTCTATAATATTTGCAATTATTTACCAAAAAAACAAGTGTTTAATTAAATAAGGTAATTATATTAAGGCAGAGGTGAACGTTGAGGATAGGAAATTTTTACAGTGACTAAACATAAAAGTTCGCAATACATTTAATAATTTCAACTCCAGATTCATTTTCAAGTTTATATTGTTCACAGAGATGCAACTATATGGTGTTAACCCTTTACCCAACAAACCGGCCAAATAAAGCTTCAACAGCCTAAAATATCTTCGGTCTGTCTCAATAGAACCATACAAATATGGATATCATTGGAACTGGCTCCTTGACCACATTGTGATAGTTACAGTTATGCCCTGTGCCAATGCATTCTCTTATATATGCGAGTCGACCATATGTCGCCTCGCATATATAAGAGAATGCATTGGCCTAAAAAAATCTTTTTTTAACACTTTTTACCATTTTTTCTTACATTCTTTAACAATTTTATAATTTTTAATGTGTTAAGCCAATGAATTCTCTTATATATGCAAGGCGACCTATGGTCGACTCGCATATATAAGAGAATGCATTGGCACAGGGCCCTTCTTTTGGGTAAAGGGTTAACACCAATGTCTTTATACAATACAATTACATCAGGATATGAAGATTATTTCTTGAACACTTACTACAAGTTTGAATGCCGAATGTAGCGCAGCCCCTAGCGAGCTAGCTGTCTCGTAATTCTTCTCAAACAGTGTTGGCAGCTGTGTCAGTAAATTCACAATCATCTCTTTACTTTCATGTAAATTCACCAGCAAACTGTCAGGCGTAGGCATAAAGACCTCTGTAAAAAAAAAAAAAATTTAAATGGTTTAACACCTCAGAAATGGCTGCGATTTGCACAATCCATTGTTATGTAATTAAACGCACTGGCTTGGTTTACATCTGAATCCACAAATGTTTAACCCTTCCATGACTGGAGCTTCCTGAGATTTTGCGAAACCTTGTGCCAATGTATTCTTGTATTTAGAATACATAGGGAGCCTCGCATATATACTAGTAAGAGAATACATTGGCCTAACAATATTTACCTAGATCTTGCAAGCCAGTGCATATATGGGAGACTCCCTATGGGAGACTCACATATATAAGAGAATTCGCTGGCAAATGATATTTAATGATGCACCAGCGCACCTCCCGTCACCAAAGGATGCCATAATTTTTTGCTCAACCCACAGCACATGTACGGAGAACCGATTTGTTAATTAAGCATTCGTAGAATTATAACCCTCAGACTGTATAAGGGTCCCATGTAAATTGTAAAGTAGACAATTTGGACTCTTTTTGTAGAATTCTAGGTTACCTATAGATCAGACAACACAATGCGCTGATGCTGGTAAAGTATCTTTTATCATGTTGCCACAACAACCACAAAATAAAGCTGTATTTTCAGAGTTTGGAAATTTACTGTTAACCTTTTACCCAACAGAAGGGCCCTGTGCCAATGCATTCTCTTATATATGCGAGTCGACCATAGGTCGCCTCGCATATATAAGAGAATGCATTGGCTTAACACATTCAAAATTATAAAATTGTTAAAGAATGTAAGAAAAAATGGTAAAAAGTGTTAAAAAAAGATTTTTTTTAGGCCAATGCATTCTCTTATATATGCGAGGCGACCTATGGTCGACTCGCATATATAAGAGAATGCATTGGCACAGGGCATAACTATAACCATCACAATGTGGTCAATGAGCCGGTTCCAATGATATCCATATTTGTATGGTTTTATTGAGACAGACCCAAGATATTTTAGGCTGTTGAAGCTTTATTTGGCCGGTTTTGGCCGGTTTGTTGGGTAAAGGTATAAATGTTAGAGGCTGAGCATGCAAATAAATTTGAAAAAGTTCCCAAATGGTGAATATTGGGACCTCAATTATGCAATGTGTCATCTGCCAATTTGGAGATATAGAGAAACTAAACTAAAAAAAATAAATAGGATCTTTGTGAAGAAGTTTCAAAAGAAATTTTATAATCAAGAAACTTTGCAGTGAAGATGAGGCCTAATCAGAATGAGGTCCCCAGAGGGTGAATTTAGTGATGCTAGCAAATTCTGCAAATGACAGGCACACTAAACTTAGGCTTGTCCACATTGGGTTTAATTTCATTTGCATGCAGCCAATATTTACAATCAGATGTCCGTAAAAAGTTTGTTGATAAGGCCAAAAAAAAACAGGGTTTTGATTCTCGGGCAATTTTTTTTGAGAATCGATGAGGGAGCGAGGGTTTTATTTTTATTTTTTATTTTCGTTATGGGGATAATGCCCATAGTTTAAAGCATGGGTTATAATTTCCCAGGTTAAGAAAATGTAAGGAGAACATTGTTTTGATATAATTTTATAAACTAATGTATTCCACTATAAAGAATGACCATTATAAGATCGTTCTCAACGTTGTAGATGGACCAGTCTACTAACGTTTTATCACCTGTTGTCACATTTAATGGGAAGATAATATTTGAGTTTCTAATATTGTTTCGTAACAAGCATGTTTAATAACAACAAACAGAGCTAAATATCCGGTTCAATTACTCAAATAAAAATACGGAAATTGAATACAATCGAAACGAAAAGATATATATAGTGAACTTCATAGAAAGTCTAGAATGACTTATTCTGCCGTATCTGAATAAGTATTATGTACCTCAATACATGCCAGCCATAACAACTTCAAATATTAAACCATCGACGCATATTGTGTAGATCGATGATTAAACCAGCATACACATCGCCAATACGCACCATATTTCTTTCCGGTTTGCGTTCCCGAAATGGTAAATCACAGAATTGTTTCCCGTTTACCGTTTACCTTTTCGAATTGATAAAATACTGAAATATTTGAACACATTTGACTCAATAAACTTGGGGTTTGGGCACCTTATGGTGACAATATACCTGGTAGTTATCGTTGCCTAGTGTCTGTTTTTGAATACCAACACATACACCATTGTATGTCTATCATATTTGGTGTTTGAAACATAACTAATTTCTGTTTTCTAGTTTCCTATTTTCGTGTTATCATTTGACAGGGTGGGTAAATTTTAAAATCGTAATAAAATGCTTCAACGCGGGCCTTTTTTCGAGACGCGGCTATGCCCGAGAATCAAAACCCTTTTTTTTTTTGGCCTAAGATTCTGTGTGATTAATTTTGTCCAAAATCAACCAATCAAGCATCAGTGACACGTTATGACTCCCATTGCAGTCGACACTCTTCATGTTTTAACACTTGTTTGAACATAGACACCAATGAATCGAAAATCTAAACAAACTAGGCCCGGGTCACTTCTGTACATATTTGTATAAAAAACATTTAATTATTTTGTATTGTTTAAAGTTTCCTTGGTATATTAAACGCGAATATAACAAGGTTGCACACACGTAACATGAAATTGACGTACAAGCCTTGAAATAGTGTGTCTCTTATTTGCAGAATGAGGTCCCGCACGATGGGCTAGCATCACCAAATTCACCCTCAGGGAACCTCATTCTGCTGAGGCCTCAACTACTATGAGAGACCCAGGATCAGATTGAAGTTCCAAAGTTGAAGTTGGTGATGTTCACCCATTATTCACCTCGATTGTAAATTTTATCTTCTGCAAATTAGGGGATATAGAAAATGAACAGAAGGGAAAAAGTAACTAAAAACAATGTTAATTGGAGACTAATGATATCTCTCAGATATGAGGCCTAGGCAGAATGATTTCCCCAGAGGGTGAAATTAATGATGCTAGCCGGCTGTGTGGGGTAGCATCACTAAATTCACCCTCTTGGTGTAACAAACCTTCGATATCTGGCACTATAAACATCTGTGGCTGAGAAAGACCCTCGTTCATATTGAAGAAATATAAAGCTTTATCAAAACATATAAAACCGATCTGCGTTCGAGCATCCCCAGGAAGCTTGTCCAGTTCTTCTAGTAACGTTGAGCAGAATATACTAAGATAACCTACAAAATATAAAAGTAAAGAGAATTTTGCAATTGCTTAAGCAACACAGAAAAACAAACACTGCGAATGGTATGAAATACTGCTTGTTTAACCCTTTACCCAACAGTAATATGTCTAACGTCATTACCCACACCAATACTGATAGGAGAGAACGTCGTCACCCCAGCCAACATAACTTTCTGGTAACGTCAAAGTTATAGGAAAAAATGTATTATTAAATCTTATGGTGGCTCTTGTTTATCTGCAAGGATGGTTTATTTTATTTTAATTAATTGGTAACAATTGATTTTCATATTTATGAAAGTCAAGTCCCCCCCCCCCCCCCCCATTGGCAATGTGCAATTTGTTTTTATTTAATTCATACTACATCCTTAGTATGGGAAGAGCAGGTAAGATGATTTGTTTTATCATATATTCCATCTGGCGATGGAGAACAAGGAGACACTATGGAGTTGGTAGGTATCTTTCCGTATTTTTCTTGACCCTGATTCGTTGCATAGAATTAAAATCAATTTCACATTGAAATGTATCAGATTCTGAATTTTATTGCTGTCATTTCAGCTGGTAATTTCCGAAAATTTATCGTATTATTGTGTTCAATTTATCAACAGAAATATTGCAAAACAAAAAAATCCGGAGATCTGGTTGTGTACGGTACTGCGTGAGACAACACAGTCGCCATAATTTCTTTACTGTTAGCAATCACTTTCAAATAAAAAAAATGAGATCTTTTTGCAGTGCATTCCTTTAAATTTTCACATCTACATGTGCACCAATCACTCTAGTTCATGTCCACATGAATGCGTACCATAATTTGACATCGTTAAACAAAATTATCCCCCATTATATATTGCATATATAAATTTGCAAAACAGAAAACGTCGTCGATTGAGTTGTGTATTACGCAAGACGGCAAGGAAACACAGTTGCCGTACTTTCTTTACTGTTAGCAATCACTTACTAATAAAATAATGAGATCGTTTTACGCGTGCATTCCTTTAAATTTTCACATCTACATGTGCACCAATCACTCTAGTTCATGTCCATATGAATGCGTACCATACTTTGACATCGTTTAATAAAATTATCCCCAATATTTTATCAACAAAAACACCGCGAAGATTTTGTATGAAGTTTGACGTTGTAACCTCGATTTCCAGAATTACCTTCACTTTTCCACAATCACTAGCAAAGTGTTAACCAACTTCTATTTATTTGCATTTAATAATGTACCAACGAAATTCAATAAAATGTGGAAATGCATTGTGAAATTGATTCCAGCATTGTAAAAATCTGATTAACTGTTGTTGACACGTGATCACAGATAGTAACCAATGTAAACAAAACACAAGCCATGATCGTGAGGGTACAGAAATAAGATGCAACGTCGACGTAAATACTTGGACAATTACTCCGTGTGTCATGTATAAAAAAAGACATAAAAACAGCATTAATAGACTAAAATTTCAATTTTTTAAATCATAGGTTAGAAGTTGAAATGCTATTCAGTAACAATATAATGTTTAATATGTCGGAATTGAAATATATATCGCAAGAACTATATATTCAGCGCTGACAACAACTCCTTCTGTGTACCTCACGAACGTAATGCGTACGTACTTGACCCAGTTTATTACGATATATCTTGTCACATTTACATGCGTAGATCATGTCCATCACATATTGAAAAAGATTGAATGGCCATTAAGGTCGATAACAGTGCTTTTCTCTTCGTGAATATATGAGATGCCAAACTAAATAATAGTTAGCAAGACATCGTATTGAATAAGGATGACGAAATATACTAAAAATAAATCACATTGAGACACAGGCGTTACCTTGACCTTGATGTAATGATGATGCAATTTATATCACAGTTAGTGCCAAAACACAAGGTGTGTACACAGTTAAACTACCGGTAATCGATATATTGTTTGGCCTATGTTCAACTTGTAACAAAGGACATACTAATAGTGCAATTTTGTTCGATTAAATGATAAATATCTCTTGAAAAATTATTGATAACTATAAGATTGAAATTCGCGCCCAGCTTGGATGGAAGCCACGTGTTCAGAAATTGGTAAACGCGAACGCGCTGTTTGCTGGAAGCTTCTAATTAGTTCCTCGCATTGCTATTCTATACATTTTATACACTCTATAAAAAATATAATATTGTCAATATGATCATGTGAAGAATTAGGAAAAATAAAATAATAATTGGAAACAGTTTTATTTGGGAATAGGCCTACACAGCAGTAAGAACAAACACGGCGTCCTTAGTAACAAAAACTAACATCAGCATGTCGTCTTGCTCTTACCGTAGCTTCGTTAGTCAAATTAATGGTAGTGATTGTTTTATATTTGGATGCATATGATATAAAAACATAAACAAGTCAAGTGAATATTTTATTGGAAATAAAAATAAAGTTTGAAAATCGTCAGTTAGACGACCGTACACAGTTACCCGAGTACGCTGATTTCTCTAGTCGACTTAAAAAAATAGCACCGCCGCATTCCACTTTTCGTTTTATTGCGATTTTATTGACAACTATTGATTAAATTGTACAAAATCTGCCACAAAACCCCACAAAAACTTAACAATTAATAATGTAACATATATTTTATTATTTACATTAACAATGAAAGCAATTTGTTGTGTTATAATGCAATAGTTTTGTTGTAAACTATGACTGAAAAAAACGCAAAACTCCGGGCTCTCTGGACGCTACGCGGCAGGGCTTTATGGACGCTACACGGCAGGGCGCTCTGGGGTGTTCTGAACGCTAAAGGGTTAAAACATGAGTTGAGAATAAAATCGTAATTTTCAAACAAAATTCTTAAATTTCTAGAAAAATTGGCTGATGAAATGCTAATGAACTGAATAAAAAATCTGTATGATGAAGATACTACTATCTACCATTTTGGCATTAAATGATGCCTTTCATGATGGGAACTGCGCCGGTGCAGCATTGAAGATCCTGAGCCAGTGCGTTATCTTTATTTGCGAGACACCCTTAGGAAGCCTCGCATATACATGTATAAGAGAATGCATTGGCTTAACAGGTCAAGGTAAATATCTTTAGGCCAATGTAATCTCTTATATATGCGAGCCGCCCTATGGGAGACTCGCATATAAGATGATGCATTGGCACAGGGTTTTCGCAAAATTTCAGGAAGCTCCAGTTAAGATAAATGCCTGATGTTAAATTTCTGCAAATAAGAAATCCAGTTTGCAAACTTATTTATCTGATTAAAGATGGTGTATCTCTTCCGGGCCACAATTACAACAACAACAACATAATTTATATAAAACCTTTTTCTGTGAATAAAATAAAGACAAAACTGCAGATTAAATAAAGGCATAACAAAGTGGTTTATTCCTGTAAGATATCTGAATCGAAATAGAATTTTGCCTTGTTGGAGAGTGCTAACAAGAGAGTTCTCCCTCTTGCTACACACTGAATACGCCTGAAGTTTCTGTTCTAATAATAGCCCGTAAAACTCTCCTGAAAGGTTATATGTATTATATCAGACAAAACTCAATATTAATTTACAGAATCATTTTTTGCAGACATGTGTCATCGATTAATATTTATATTTTATCCCGGAAACTAGATAACACAAATTAGGACCATCTTTAAGGCACAACAAAAAGGTTTTTGATTTTGAGTTTTTTTTTAATATTGAATCAGACCTCATAATATGGTGCTGGACATTGCAGAATGAGGTCTCCCGAGGGTGAATTTAGTGACGCTAGCTACCCTGCACAGTGGGGCTAGCATCACTAAATTCATCCTCTGGTGACCTCATTCTGGATGGCTTCATCTGCTATGGCAGATGCAGGCTCAGTATAAGTTCCCAGATGGTGAGATGGTGATGTGCACCCATTGGGCACCTTGATTATGCATTGTGTTGTCTGCCAATTTGGGGATACAGAGAAACTGAACTAAGTAAAGAAAAAGAAACTTTCTAAAAAGAACTAAAAAAAAACTTGTTAATTCTGATAACCCGCTGTTCATCTCTAAATTCACCCTCTGGATGACCAGCACAATATTTTGAGATTTGTATTGGTCAAGGGCTTGAAAAAATCCTGAATAAAATTCAATTACTTTCAAGATATACAAGCACCCGAGTCAGCAAAAAGGTGTCTTTTTGATTTGAGTTTTTAAATATTGAATGTGGTCATGAACTTACCTGTCTCAACAGCATTAAAAGACACGTCAAGAACAAATAGATACACTGCTGCCTGTGGAGGCCGAAGCTGAAAGAGAAAGGTAGTGAAGGTCAGATAAAGGTAGTGAAGGTCAGATAAAGCAAACCAAAGGTTGCACCACGGGTGCTGGGATAACCCCATGGTGAAAATTGAAGTATGGGCAGGTCGGAAACCAAATTGTGAAAAAAATATTATGAACGAACAAATTACATGACAATTCTAACAAAAGATATATATGAGCGGACAGACAAAATCCACTATTTTCAGATAAAGAAAGAGGGATAACTATTGAATGGAAAATGTGAACAATGTCAATGAACCCTCTTTTGAAAGCACTACTGATGACAAACCTAATTACCAAATTTCATTGAGATCCGATAACCCATGGTTGAGGAGATACAAGAGAGGACGGATGGAAATCCAACATTTTCAGATAAACCAAGAGGGATAACTCTTGAACGGAAAATGTGAACAACGTCATAAGTTTATATCAAACAATAGGGAAAATAAGAGGGGTATTTTAGATAGATATAATACACACTTATATTTAATTAATAATGGGCAACCAATAAATCTCAACGCCATTAATCATATGTACATGTAAAGCAATACATCATGGTTAGATCTTTGATGTTGAATTAATGCTTCTAAGATATGCACATATTCCAGAATGAATGTGCACGAAAGCACTTCTCAGTATTTACAACCCTGGGTTGACACCCTGATCAAACAGTCTGTGCTAGTTATACATTTAAGATACATGCAACCATACAAGAGTTGATTTGTTTTCTAAAGTCAGCAACCTATATAGGTAAGTGGTGTGTTTTTACTTCTTTCAAGTTCAATTTCATGATGTCCATAAATAGAGATGGGCGGTACTCGGTATTTACCGTGCGGTATCGGTATCAGCGTAATACCGATTTACCGTACCGAATCAAAACTAAACATACCGATTTTTCGGTATTGAAATTATTCATGTGTTGCCAACTTGTGTGTCTTCGTATTGAGTAAAGTTTCTCAGTAAACAGTTTTGATTTGGTACTTTAATTAAAATTAATCTCAGAATTATACAAATCCATCAGACCATCACAAAGAACCCGACTGGTAAAAAGCAGCCACTTGATAAGAACTCAGCTGACCGTGTCGGTGACCTGTTATCAGTTTGACAGGCCTTGAGCGAGCAAAAGGAATACACACTCACAGATGGTTGACCTAGTTACGGGCCTAACAATCAATGCAGTTGTTAGAATAGATACACAGTGTATCAAAGAAGCTGTGATGTAACGTATTGTTACATTGTAACGTCGTCAATGACACACTGACTGTCACTGTGTAATGCCCAGGCGGTGGCAGTCCGTATAGCACGTGGCTTTGGCGACTTCAAAGACACCACAATGCAAGCGGCATTAACAGAAATAAGGTCCAATTTCATTTGTACAGTGAATCATAATCTACTTTCACTTTCTAAAAATAGAACAGATCCATCAATTGATTAAATTCTAAGATTTATTTCGCGTTGCGGCTATTTATATGGAGTTGTGAATTGTGCTCACTGATTACTACTCACAATTCAATTCACTCGCGAAAATGTGACGAAATTGACACGTATAGATATTGTAGCCATGCAATGATGCAATCTCTTATTCTTTTCAAAAGGGATGCGACGGCGTGCTTGTAAATCATCAAACAGATGTGTGAATATCACTTAATTGAATAATTGTGTAGGTCATTGTGTTGCCTCATTTAGCTGTTGTCACGAATGTAGTAAATCCGTGGGCATATATACATGCATATTGTTCAGTTAAAAACTTGAATTACCGCAATTTACCGGGAATATCTGCTCTGGTTTTGTAATTTAATAGCAATACCGATTACCGTACCGATACCGCGGTAAATCGACGAAAATTTACCGATACCGATACCGAGCTTGAAATTTCAATACCGCCCATCTCTATCCATAAATCATTTTTGAATATCAGAATGCTTATTCGGACCATACACAATTATTACGCAGTTGTGTTCTATTCGATGAAAATTTTCTTCTCTTCGAGACGGTCTTTGATATACACATGTATCTTTATGGATAATGAAGAACTGAAACAAGACTGAAACAAGACTCGGGTGCGCGAGTTCAAAAATGAGCAAAAAATAGTACTGTGCGAATTTAAATACGAGCAAGGTAGGTCGTTTTTTCAACATATTGTCTGAACATTTTCCACCAGTGAATATGAATCATTATGCTCTTGTATTATCTGTTATTCTGTCTGTCGTCTGCTTTTATTACCTGAACATCCCTCTAAATGAATAAAAGATCATACCAATATACGCTGTTATAACTGGGTGGGAGAATCCATTTAGTATAAAAATGGTAAAGCCAACACCACAAATCGAGGTGGTTCCTTACCATGTATTCTGATGGAGCTATGAACTCTATTGTCGATGATCTCACTTCTGGCCTTCTTTGTGGATCTCCATAGGTTTTTGATACAGGATCATATGAAAATTCATCAGGTACTGTGGAAAAAAAAAAAATAACATTGCAATATACTATCTGTCTTAGTCCATTAAAACAAGTGGTACGCTGTCGCGTGGCATTTGCCCCCGACCGTAGCAATTCGGATTAAGCATGGACGAAACTGCGGATATCCTAGGAGGTCTATATGACCATTCCAAAAGAAGTTCGTACATAAATGTTGACTAAAAACCCCAAAACAAGTGATCCGAAACCCAAAAACAAACGAAAATTCAAATTCAAAAAGGGCCATAACTCTGGCAAAAATCATCAGATCATACCCAAATTCGCACTTGACATGTATTTTCATATAACTGATCCAGTAAAATACGGGATTTGCAATTTCTCGGGAATTGATATCTAAATTATCTCTCAACTACTGACACAGCATAAATATGGATTGCCCAACATATACGTCCTACACTGGTTTATATAACTTTTAAATTGACTACTTTCAACTAATTAGACTAACCCTGGAATGGAAAACTCCAATTGTTACAACCCATGGTGTGGTTTACTGATGCCCGCAATGGTTTATAGGATGAGTAGCATGCTCACTGACAAGTTGGTCGCAAAGGCCGTTCAATAAATGCCCCTCCACTTGAATAATAGACCATTCCAATCTATACTTTTATAACTGATATGAGAAGCCATTTAGTATAGAAAGGTTTAAAGAAGGTCTATCTCTTCCCAAATACATTTTATACAGTTTTAGGGTTTAAAATAATAGATATGAGTCCAAGATAGTGTTGAAACGATTAGTGAATTTCAGAGTCGACTAGTCGAGACCCAAAATTTGCGTTGCGTCGACTAGTCGGTACCCGATATCAAAACTTTCAAACATAACATGGTACGGAAAATTCATCGTACATGGCGTACACTGATGACTGATGCAATGACGGTCTATTGCGTAGCGCATTTCCCTGCATAGACACCAATTTATTTGCTAAAATAATACTGTAAACATCTTGATATTTATCCAACACACTGAATGTAATTATATAATTAGACATGTGGTGGATAATGATTAGAAACTCGATCATTTATACAGGTTTTAAATTTAATATCAGCGTTCGAGATTTCGTTTAGTCACGTGATCACCAATAAACCGGTGCCGAGCGGTGTCACTATAAAATGTTAATGTTCCGACTAAATACGCCCTATAGAATAGGCTATGTTGTAGAATACGATAGCCAGTATCATGTCAGTATCATTTATATACGGTAGCAACAATGATGTCACCTTAAGCAACCTTCAATTGATCAATTGAAATATACACAGTGTCTAGATCAAAGCGGTCTCCGACAAACGATAAAGCCGCGTCAATCATTGCCATCATGTCGCAGTGATGTCTTTGACTTCAAACGATGAGTGAGACATTGTGTTGTCAATTTCATTCTTTCAATTAATAGTCGGGTCACCGTGTGTGTCTATACTAGTAACACTGTCAATTCCGGGTGCCACCAAACATTATACTTACCGTAACTTACGCTCAGTTAACACCGTTTATGTCGGAATCGATCTTGAAAACGTTATACATGGAACTAATACACTATGTTCCGACTAGTCGACGGCAAAATTCAGAGTCGACGTTCTGACATTTCAGCGTCGTCTACGACTAGTCGATTAATCGTTTCAACCCTAGTCCAAGACACCTGTCTGGAAACGCTTCTATCAATTAATATTTATTTTATTATCAATATTTTCTTATATAATGTGACAATCAATTGGGACATTGTTTCATTACTATTTTTATAAATTTTAGATAGAGTTATCCCGCAGTCAAGCTCGGAACGAATGCGAGCTGTAAAATATCCCAAATTGATAGTATGTATAATGTATATTATACCAGAAAATTTGAATTCAAATCAATAACAGTGAGAGCTTTCCGATGAATGGCAACAAGCCATATTTCCGACTAAATCCTGAAAAGTTACCCATAATTCTGCTGTGGTTAAGAAGTCGATTACTTAGAGCATTACTGTAATAATGATTTTATACCCAGGAAACTATCTAACACTTGTTATAGGAAGAGATAGACCATATATAAAGCATTACTCACATTCATTAACTCTAAAACAGAGATTGCACTTCCACCGCCTCTGATCAACAAAGTACACAAATGGATTAATATACGTCCGACACGATCGACACCGCACTATCACACTAGACTGTATCACAGGTAATTGCTGAAACAGAAAAACATCAATATTTCAAATCCGATTGCTGTCAAGAATATAGTTTTATAATTTAGCATACTGGGATTTCATAGAAGTAGGCAGGTAATAATTTTTGCTTTGCAGATAGTTGGCAAATATTGAATGAGCATACACGATTTTCAAACATAGCCATTAAAGACATATTGTGGACTTATTTCATTTAACACGGAGTGTTTTACATCACTTTAACATTGTACAACAATCTTCAGGCTATACTGATTTATATGAATATATCTCAACAGAATAAAAATTACTAGTAGTATTTTTAACACATTCACTGCGGACTACAAGTTAGCTGACTACAAGTTATCTCAAACTTTTTGCATGTAATTAAATGGCGTCGGCAGTGAACGTGTTAACCCTTTCTTAACCCTTTGACCGGAGCTGCGCTGTTGCAGCATTAAAGATTGTGAGCCAGAGCATTCTCTGATATATGCGAGTCTCCCATAGGGAGCCTCACATATATAAGAGAATGCACTGGCTTACAAGGTCAAGATAAATATTGTTAAGCCAATGTATTCTCTTATATATGCGAGGCTGCCTATAAAAGAGAATGCATTTTCACAGGGTTTCCGCCAATAATATTTCGCTAACAATCATTTGATCATGTCACTCAAAAACTTTAGAAGGGAAAAAAACAGAATTGCATCTATTCAATAAATCAAAGTATTGAATATATTATAAATTTTTCATAGATACCCCCAAATTTGCATCGGTAAACGATGTGTCAAATATATATATAAATATCCAATGCACTTTTTGAAGTCGAACATTTGTGTTCGTGACAATTTTATAAATGTCGAAAAGAAATTAATAATTATTTATTTATATCGGTATGTTCATGTGATTAAATTAATCATGGCATGACTGGAGCTTCCTGAAATTTTGCGAAAACTCTTGTGCCAATGCATTCACTTATATATGCGAGTCTCCTTTAGGAGCCTCGCATATTTTAGAGAATAGATTAGCCTAACAATATATACCTTGACGTTGTAAGCCAGTGAATTCTCTTATATATGCGAGTCTCCCATAGGGAGAGATCTGGTAAGCAAATGTAAATCACTATATCACACAAATATATTACTTACAGATAAATCCTTGAATGGATGTATCAAGATTCCCAGAGGTAACCTGACTTTATTCAACAACGCTGACGTCTGAGGAACGCAATTCAGGGTACACCTCAATATACTGTAAAGGTGGGAAAAATTCATTTTAACAAGAGAAATACAATTCAAAGTACATCTCAATATACTGTAAAAGGTGGAAAAAATCATTGTAACAAAAACAAAATTCAGAGTACATCTCAATGACCTGCAAAAAGATTGTGAAATTTCATATAGAAATGAATAAACTTAATGCTTGAATGCAACTTCATAATTCTGAACTCGGAATTAATTCAGACATTGTCTAAAAATTTCTAAATTTTCTTCTACTAGAAGGTATCAATAGAAGTGCACCTTTGCTTTTGCTATCGACCAATGAAAAACAGTTCCATAACACCCTTAAATAATTATGTAGCTAAAAGTGAGAAATCTTGATTCTGAATATGAGAATGACTTTTTCGTAATGTTAGCATTTAGTTTCCGTGTAAACATACTCAGGATTGACATGAACTTTTTTGAAGTCATTATGTAGAACAGGCTTAACAGTCTCGACTCCATCAACTGGTATCAGTCGTTTCTCATTAAGTAGGTTGAGAACCCGATCACTGCTACTCTGTAAAACAAATTGTGTTATTAGTGAATATTTACATAGCCCGCTTCAGGCCTTAACCCTTTGGCGAGTAGAACGACATATATGTCACAGTACAGTTCGCGAGTGGAACAACATATATGTCTATTCAGGAAGTGTCATGTTTATGTATACATAACTTCAATTAATCATCTGATTTATAAATGAATTGTGTAGGAGATATTTTAATTAATATAATGTCCCAATGTATAAGTGCAATTATGATAGCACATGTAAACAGAAAATACAGATCAATTAAAACGAACTACTGGATCTTTTTTGACCCGAATTTGTTAATAATTATTGCTATGATGTTGATGTTAAACTCACACATGACATCATGGTTAAGATTCAACGAGAATCACTGAATCGATTCTCTTAATGTTTCTTGCAAAACTTGTCAATTTTCAGTGCTTTAACACTAACTTGATTCAGCATTTGATTCTCGCAAAATTAAATGTATTTTGAGCCCTGCCATTTGTGTTACACTAAATCATTATCGTTGATTGGTCAACTTCCAATTGGGTCACCTGTGTCATACACCAATAACACACAGACCATAACACAAACACGCTATCACAAATTGTTGATCTAATCTGACCTAATCACTAGAAGTGGTCAGCAGAATAAGTGGGCATGCTTTTCAAAGTTCAGCCGAATTGCATCTGGAATCAGTTATTTATATCGATCACGTTATCTTTGCTAAGTGCTTGGAAGTCTTATATTGAGCTGACAATGTGCTGCACAGACTAGTCTCAAATTCTCGGCAGATTTTGTGAATATAAATAAGAATACACTCAGCTTTTTATGGGAATAAATTATCAAAAAGCATCGAGGTTCACACAATGTGCCCCGAAGACCACAGCGCCGTATCCACCAATAACAACCACACCCACTACATTCATTTCTTAATTAATATTGCATATAGACATAAAAGTCTACGTCTCCCATGTGGCCATACAGATTGAGGTCCCCAGAGGGTGAGTTTAGTGATGCTAGCCCGCTGTGCAGAGTAGTGTCACTAAATTCACCCTCTGGGGACATCATTCTGCAAATGTCCAGCACCATATTTTGAGGCCTGTTGGTTGCCAATGGTTACTAACCTGAAACCCCATCTTGCTGAGACCGGTTGACAGAGCGTCCAGGTTATTAGTCTGGTCATATTGCTGACTCGGCGGACCCTTCGGCAGAGGAATCTGAGGGTATCGTCCAGCGTTTGAATGCGGAGCAAAGGCCGATGTAGCAGGTCCGCCTGTTTCCTGCGTCACATATGGTCCTTGTGCATGACATCCCATTTGCCCCGGCAACGGAGGCCCTGTAGGTGGACCCGGAGGCCCAGCTGGTGGACCCGGATATCCAGTTGGTGGACCTGGATGTCCAGTCGGAGGACCCGGATGTCCAGTTGGAGGTCCTGTTGCAGGGTGCATCCCTGTATTAGAATACATATTATTGTCCTGGGGTTGCATTGAATGACCTGACATGGGTCCAGACATTGGTGGACCTGACGGAGGTCCAGCAGATGAACTAGACATTGGTGGACCTGTTGGATGTCCTGATGTTACTGGACGTGGTTGAGGTCCGGACATTGAAGGACCTGAATAAGGCTGCGATAGTCCAGGTCTCTGTGCACCCACTGGGGCACCAGTCATTGGCGGACCTGATATATGTCCGGGTGGGCCAGTGGATGGTGCAGATAGTGGTTTTCTAGGTGATCCAGAAGGCATAGGAAAGTTTGGCTGATATCCAGAGGGAGGCTGATTGACAGGTATGCCAGGCTGATTGACAGGTATGCCAGGCTGATTGACAGGTATGCCAGGCTGTATGGATGGCTGACCCGGGACATTTGGTTGTGACATCATCCCAGGGTTGTAAGTTGGCATATTGGAGTGAGGAGCAGAACTAGACTTGGTCTGAAAGAAAATATGCAAACTAGAGATGTGACTGTTCCAATGGGACTAAGAATACCCCCTCCCCCAAAGAATAAATACATTCACAGGTTAAAATACATTTCGCGGAAAACTTTCAGGGTCTATTTGGGGTCACTATAACCAAAGCTATCACCTGGAAACCAAAATAAGCTCCAGGCATGGAAAGGTTAAATTGACTTACAGTAATGCTCTAATTAATCAACCTCTTAACCAAAGCAGAATTATGGGTAACTTTTCAGGATTTAGTCGGAAATATGGCTTGTTGCCATTCATCGGAAAGCTCTCGGGGGAGAGCTTTCCGATGAATGGCAACAAGCCATATTTCCGACTAAATCCTGAAAAGTTACCCATAATTCTGCTTTGGTTAAGAGGTCGATTAATTAGAGCATCACTGTATTTCGCTATATGATATATGGTGCGATCGGAGCTGGAACTTGGGAATGTCAATAAATAACAATAATTACATTCACTTCAGATCTATAGTATTTTGCTTGGGTTTCCAAAATGGTAATGTATTTAAATAGGATAATTACATTAGGGCCGGAAGTGATGATGGTGTAGGTATTTTGTCACAGCAACAAGCGACTTCATAGCAACGTCACTATAAAATTCACAACATTTAGCAAACTTTTCAACTCAAAATTGCATTTTCAGGTCAATATTTATCAGGTCAGTATTTTTCACTGAGATGTACATGTAATTATAAGTAATAATCTCAGGTTTCCTAATATATTAAATTACAGGGATTAAAGGCGTCATGTCGATTCACAAAGCTATTTTAAGAGTTTGTAATTTGGCATGATGCCTTTAACCCTTTCATGACGGGAGCTTCCTGAACTTTTGCGAAAACCATGTGCCAATGCATTCTCTTAAATATACGAGTCTCCCATAGGAAGCCTCGCAATATAAGAATTCATTGGCCTAACAATATTTACCTTCACCTTGTAAGCCAGTGCATTCTCCTATATATGCAAGGCTCCCTATGGGAGACTCACATATATAGGAGAATGCACTGGCACAGGATCTTTAATGCTGCACCATTGCAGCTCCCGTCATGAACGGGTTAAACTGTGTAATTATATAAGGAAAACAAGATTATTCCTTAAATATACACAGCCATTATTTTACAATGTGACGGAGCATAGAATTAAACCACCATTTTGGATTGGCCTTACCATTTGGGGATACTGTCGTCTCCCAGTAATGCCTGATACTGGGGGAGTCTGTGACTTTGGCTGCTCAAACGATGGTTGCACATCAGATCCTAAAGAATAGATAGAAGATGAGAATGTTCACTGATATAAGACAATTACTTATTCTGAAAGATATCGAAGTGGACATCTCTTAAAGCCATGTGGTGGGTGGTTGATTCTGCCTGGTTATGTGTTAATTACGTTGTCAAATAAAACATTAAAACATTGTTCGGACTTAAGACTCATAAGTTCTGATTATGTAGATGATGCTAGCTATTGAAGGTCAGTCAGGAATATTTCATAGTTTAACATTTTTTCATGAATGTACTGAAGTCGGGCATGGATATAAGTTATGATCCGTTTCCTCTACTGTTGTTGGTGGCGGTAAATTGTCAGTACACTTATTTTACCCACGGATTTAACTGGACATTTTCGTTGCAACATTTGCAGTACCGTATCAATGTTATACAGTCCGTATCAATGTTATACAGTCCGTATCAATGTTATACAGTCCGTATCAATGTTATACAGTGCCAAATGACAAAACCCTTTCATTACTTAACCCTAAAGTGTGTTAAAAATAAAACACAATTACAATTCCTTGACTTTATCTACTTGTAATAAAGTAGATGTTTAGATTTTGGACTTAACCCTTTACCCAACAAACCGGCCAAAACCGGCCAAATAAAGCTTCAACAGCCTAAAATATCTTGGGTCTGTCTCAATAAAACCATACAAATATGGATATCATTGGAACCGGCTCATTGACCTCATTGTGATGGTTATAGTTATACCCTGTGCCAATGCATTCTCTTATATATGCGAGTCGACCATAGGTCGCCTCGCATATATAAGAGAATGCATTGGCCTTTAACACTTTTTACCATTTTTTCTTACATTCTTTAACAATTTTATAATTTTTAATGTGTTAAGCCAATGCATTCTCTTATATATGCGAGGCGACCTATGGTCGACTCGCATATATATGAGAATGCATTGGCACAGGGCCGTTCTGTTGGGTAAAGGGTTAAATTAATGACTGATTTACTGATAAGTGCTAAGTAAACCCAGTCTCTTTGAAAAGACGGAAATCATACAGATTTACATCTCTGGATCTGTCATTCAGGATTTATATTCTAGGATGATGCAGCTTTCTAAGATGACGAAATAAAATCGCTTCCAGTGCATGCCTGGCATTGAAAAAGTATATGAGAATCATAGTATCTAGCAGTACATGTACTTATATATGAGAATCATAGTATCTAGCAGTACATGTACTTATATATGAGAATCATAGTATCTAGCAGTACATGTACTTATATATGAGAATCATAGTATCTAGCAGTACATGTACTTATATATGAGAATCATAGTATCTAGCAGTACATGTACGTATATATGAGAATCATAGTATCTAGCAGTACATGTACTTATATATGAGAATCATAGTATCTAGCAGTACATGTACTTATATATGAGAATCATAGTATCTAGCAGTACATGTACTTATATATGAGAATCATAGTATCTAGCAGTACATGTACTTATATATGAGAATCATAGTATCTAGCAGTACATGTACGTATATATGAGAATCATAGTATCTAGCAGTACATGTACTTATATATGAGAATCATAGTATCTAGCAGTACATGTACTTATATATGAGAATCATAGTATCTAGCAGTACATGTACTTATATATGAGAATCATAGTATCTAGCAGTACATGTACTTATATATGAGATTCATAGTATCTAGCAGTACATGTACTTATATATGAGAATCATAGTATCTAGCAGTTCATGTACTTATATATGAGAATCATAGTATCTAGCAGTACATGTACTTATATATGAGAATCATAGTATCTAGTAGTACATGTACTTATATATGAGAATCATAGTATCTAGCAGTACATGTACTTATATATGAGAATCATAGTATCTAGCAGTACATGTACTTATATATGAGAATCATAGTATCTAGCAGTACATGTACTTATATATGAGAATCATAGTATCTAGCAGTACATGTACTTATATATGAGAATCATAGTATCTAGCAGTACATGTACTTATATATGAGAATCATAGTATCTAGCAGTACATGTACTTATATATGAGAATCATAGTATCTAGCAGTACATTTACTTATATATGAGAATCATAGTATCTAGCAGTACATGTACTTATATATGAGAATCATAGTATCTAGCAGTACATGTACTTATATATGAGAATCATAGTATCTAGCAGTACATGTACTTATATATGAGAATCATAGTATCTAGTAGTACATGTACTTATATATGAGAATCATAGTATCTAGCAGTACATGTACTTATATATGAGAATCATAGTATCTAGCAGTACATGTACTTATATATGAGAATCATAGTATCTAGCAGTACATGTACTTATATATGAGAATCATAGTATCTAGCAGTACATGTACTTATATATGAGAATCATAGTATCTAGCAGTACATGTACTTATATATGAGAATCATAGTATCTAGCAGTACATGTACTTATATATGAGAATCATAGTATCTAGCAGTACATGTACTTATAAAACAACAGAATGCGAAAGAATAATCAGTAATAAATATTTTTGACTGATAAAAACTTGAAGATAATGTTAATAGATTACGATTGGTAAAATTAATTATGAATACATGTATGTCGCCTGTATCCTGAATAAAATTTGTTGTGTTTCGCTATGCGTGGGAAAATTTTCAACACGTCATTGACCTCAGATCTCGCAATTTACATATAACCAATCACGAAGCAGTATTTGTAATTGTTATCAGCTTTTAATAGAGATTGGATTCCACCTTGATGTGATCTGTTACATCACCAGTAATGCTCTAAGTAATCGACTTCTTAACCACAGCAGAATTATGGGTAACTTTTCAGGATTTAGTCGGAAATATGGCTTGTTGCCATTCATCGGAAAGCTCTCGGGGAGAGCTTTCCGATGAATGGCAACAAGCCATATTTCCGACTAAATCCTGAAAAGTTACCCATAATTCTGCTGTGGTTAAGAAGTCGATTACTTAGAACATTACTGACTAACCAATGATATCATGCATGGTCTGAGCCATAACCAATGAAATGGAGGAAATCCCATCAATACAGAAAATAAATCTCAATGACAAGATCCAGAGACGTAAATTTGTTACGATTTTTGTCAGCTTTTCAAAGAGACTGGCGGAGACCCTGAATATAATAAATACATGAACACACAATTAATTAATATACCTGGAACAGAAGGAGTAAACTGGCCCTCAAGGGCGTCCACCTGAGAGGAGCTGACTGGTGATGGAGCTCGAGAAGATTTTCGAGAAGCAGGTTCTGAAAATATATGAAAATTTGTCCACTTAAAAACAAATTGTGCATTTACAACCAGAAATATTGTGAGGTCATGTGATACCAATAGATTCCGAGCTGAAAAAAAAAAAAAATTCACAGTGCATGCACAATTATCAACTACATGTACATTGTAGATACAAAAAGGCCAGTTGAATGTACTTATTTTGAGCAGTTAAAAGTATGAGTTCCCTAACAATACATACAAGTATATGACAAGAGCACATTCAATTCCAGCTTAAGATCTAAAAACAACTAACGTTGTTTCCACTAACTGACTGAGAAAAAATAGGGTTGGTAGGTAGGCAAAACTTTGTTTTGTTTTTTTTCAATTGTTCCAATTCCAACTTGCATATATAAGATAACGCATTGACACAGGTTTTTTTTTTAGGCCTAATATGCCTTTTCATTTGCTTCAAATTGCAAATGTATCCAGCAGTAAGTTCTTCACTGTTAACCCTTCCATGACTGGAGCTTCCTGAAACTTTGCGAAAACCCTGTGCCAATGCATTCTCTTATATGAGTCTCCCATAGAGAGCCTTACATACATAAGGGATAAATTTGCCTAATATTTACCTTGACCTTGTAAGCTAGTGTATTTTGTTGTATATCTGAGGCTCCCTTTGGGAGACTTGCATATATAAGAGAATGCACTGACACATGATCTTTAATGCTGCACCAGCGCTGATCCCGTCATGAAAGAGTTAATAAGCAAAGAGCCATAAATCTGGTCAAAACAGATGAAGATAGTTGAAATTGAAGCTTGACCTGTTTTTTGTTATGGGTACGGTTGATCTATCATATTGTTCTAGTGTGCAATATTAAAAAATTGCTAATTGTCACTGAAAATGAATTAGAATATGTACATACCACACGATAAAAGATACCAGTGCAAGAGTATCATATAGCTAATAGCGTATGGAGAAACCAAATAAACTGAATACATGCTATAAAAAGCCAGCTACTAGGACCTGAACGTCTGGACAAAGCTTCACTGCTCTGAATCTGTGATACAGTATACAGTAATGCTCCAAGTAAGCGACTTCTTCACCACATTGTAGAATTATTGGTAACTTTTCAGGATTTAGTCGGAAATATGGCTTGTTGGCATTCATCGGAAAGCTCTCCCCGAGAGCTTTCCGATGAATGGCAACAAGCCATATTTCCGACTAAATCCTGAAAAGTTACCCATAAATCTGCTGTGGTTAAGAAGTCGCTTACTTAGAGCACTACTGTACATGTACATATCATAAACATGTCATAAACACAACTCAAGTTTTTCAGGAGGATATATGAATTATAAAATCATCATATTTCCTTCTTTTTCCAATATCCCATTTAAGGCTTAACATACATGTACATGACATCGCCTCTAGTACCCTAAATCATTCAAGCTTAACTATGTTAGATTCCAAATGTTGCCACGGCGTTTCCCATGGCATTGCTTATTGTTGTGGCAATTTTGAGGACTGTAACAAACAAATTCAATAGAGTTCTGAAGCACCTGATTACCAGAATGGAATGATTCATTCACCAAAGGATGAGAGATTGTAAATTTGGTAGAAGATAATGAGCTAGCAGATGTTTTGAAGATAAGTGACGTGAATAGCCCAAAATTTTAGAAATGATGTAAATAAGTCACAAATTTATCTTTTGTATAAATAACATGTAAAAATTAAATAAAAAAGAAATATTGTCAATTTCAAGAACTGAGACTTACTGAACACACTATGATATGGATCGTATCCCCAGCAGGTGTTCATTTGTTGTTTCAACAATGTATATTGTGAGTTTATTGAGATATCTATGGCATACAGGCTGGGAATATTTTATTTATATCCCAGCAGTGAGCACAGCTGTTACATCACCACAGAAGCTAATTGGAGGGTGGATGGTGGTAGTATTGAGCAATATATCTATACACCTGGTAATAAGGTATAGGACATGAAGGGAATATAACTACTGACAATGACACTGAAGCTCAATCAAGCCAGGATATAGTGTGTCTGACATCTGCAGAATGAGGTTCCCCAACCAAGCCTGGATTTAGTGTGTTTGACATTTGTAGAATGAGGTCCCCAGAGGGTGAATTTAGTGATGTTATTCGGCACAGCAAGCTCGCATCACCAAATTCACCCTATGGGGACCTCATTCTACTTGGGCCTCATCTTCTGCGAAATATCTAAATTAACAATGTTTTTAGTTACTTTTTCCCCTCTGTTCAGATTCTACATGTATATCCCCTAATTTGCTGAAGATAAAATGCAAAATCGAGGTGACTAATTGGTGAACATCACCAACTTCAACTGGGGATCTTGATTCTGATCCTAGTATCCCGTAACAGTTGAGGCCAAAGCAGAATGATGTTCGCAGAGGATGAATTTGGGGATACTAGCCAGGTGGGATAGCATCACTAAATTCACCCTTTGGGGACCTCATTCTGCAAATGTAAAACACCCTAAATTCAGACTTGAGCTCAATTTGAAATAGGTAAGGTGTTAAACTTGTCACTAAACTGGTGACAAAAAGAAAATGAAAATGTCAATGACACTGTAGCTCAACTTGTGGAGTTTTATGCTGAACAGTCGTCAGTCAATAGTATTCATGATAAAGAAGGATAGTCAAAAAGTTTCGGTAAAAGGAATGTATTGTGTAGATGAAATTATTTTCATTTCAACCTTTTCTCGAAAAAATGTTGGTTGCAGGGTGTGGTGATGGATTTAAATGTAAAATTCAAGATGGCTGCTGGCTGCCATGTCTTTTAATGAATTTTGGAAAATTGTATAGCTCCCATATAGAGGTCACCCGAAAAAAAAACATTTAAGTTTGAGGCCTGTAGGGTGTGCTGAAGGATATTGTGGCAAAAAGGAAATTGTTGACAGACGGATGTACACACAGACACCAACCCATGGCTATTTCAAATGTTTTTTCAAGCGCCCCAATTTGAGACCAATTCTTCACCTATTTCAATTTTATTCATAGATGAATGAGCGATACAGGTATTGCCGATAATGAAGTCTGTTCAGTGCCACCAGCTGACCTATGGCAAATCAAGCACTTTACATATCTCAAATTGGTAAATTGTTGGACTTTCAGACTTTTAACCCTTTCCTTACTAATTGGATTCCGCCTTCAGGTATAAAGATATACATTGGAATGGTCTATTATTCATCTGGAGGGGTGTTCAGGGAATATAAGCAGACAACATATAGACAAACTAATATTACAAGTTTAGAAGGAATTCAAATAAATTGATCGAAATGTTCAGATAATAAGTTCTTTCCTAAGGTAACTACTCATCGATGAGTATTTAGTAAAAAAGGGTTACTGCCCCACAGGAACCCTGTATGTGTAACCCAAGATACAGTTTTTAGGTTGCGTCGCAAGAAATGTCAACAACAATGTTACAACGTACAGAAGAACGGATAACTGATGCAAAGTGAAGACAAGATCTCTTTTTCAGTGAGCTAAAAAGCAGCAAGGAAGACATAAATAAATAAAGATAAGAATATTTGTACAGACTAGTGCTGGGACGGTTGTCCGGATAACCGGTTATGGTTCGGTTACGCGTGTCAACCGGTTGGAGGAGGCCACAACGGGATAACCGTAAAATATTGATAACGATCGTACTATCATCAACTACACTCTTATCTGTGAATCACTTGCTACACATTCAATGCCAATTTCCTTTTGGCAGCATTACATGACGTTTCGGCTGTACGCGCACCGCGGCATACATCAAAGCAGTCAAGTCTAGACTTTTACTACGTCATCAATATTATGTCTGTTTTCTTGAAACTGCCCCTCCCCTTGTCATTACCATCATTTCATCTCAAAGCGATGACAGAAGACCTACAAAAACGGAAGTCAAACGTTTGGGACATTTAGTCATATAATTGAAGATGACGAAAAAAAAGGAAGAAGAAATGGGCGGTATGCAAGGCCTGCCGAATGCGATTCGTTAATTATGGATCAACATCCAATATGAAGTCGCACATCCAGAAAAAAACACAGGCCTACTGGGAGTGGGAAATAAGAGTATATCTAGTGACGCGTTCGATAACTTTAATTACCAAACACTGGCTGGGGCTTGCATAATGAATCACGACGATTTAATTGTGTTTGTATGTGTTTATTAAATAATTGAAGTAGCATCGTGTAGCCACTGTGATTAATACATACCTGCCTATACCCAAACACTAGTAAGGATTACTAAACAACAGTATAGATATCTTCAGTATCTTGTTTGGGCGAATCGTGCCCGGGGGGCTCCCGGGATATACACAAGTGAGGAACTATATTTCGTCGCTGAAGGTTTTGCAAGCAAGCGTTGTTTATGCGGTGCAGAACTCCTGTAAACATCGATATACTAGCCCACCACTAATATACATTGTATATTATATTTTAGTTTGTATGGGCTCAAAATTGAATTAATTTATACACATTTACAACTATTTGATCGCCGTAACGGGAACGCATTGTACGACCAAGACATCATTTGTGATTGCATGTATATCAACGTTTCCGGGACGCGTATAAACATTTGTTTTGCCGCTATAGTGGCCAGTGTATTCAATCTCGTACTGAGGGTAATACTGGTCACGGTTAACTGGTTATGGTTAGGTTAATGCCCGTGGTTAACCGGGTTAGGAAAAAACCCCAACCGTCCCAGCACTAGTACAGACATGGAATGCAGGGCACAAATTCCAGGGAGATTTAGAGATCAGTTCACATTAAATTTCCTCCATTTTCATGAATAAAATTTTTATTCGCAGTAGAAGACTTTGAGACTTTACAGCTCAGATGATCAGTTTTTACTGGTGAAATAGAACATGAAATTTATAGTTTTTTCGTCGTGAGATTCACTGATTCATCAAGAATGTTATTGAAGAGAAAACTTTTAAAATAAAGTTCTAGAAATTGTAATTTGATCATTTAATACTTTCAAGAACAAAAGATCAGAAATTGTCATGAATAACAGTTTTCTCTGGCATAATAATCAACCCTTTCTTGACGGGAGCTGCGCTGGTGCAGCACTAATGACCTTGTGCCAGTGCATTCTCTTATACATGCGAGACTCCCATAGGGAGCCTCGCATATATAAGAGAATGCACTGACTTACAAGGTCAAGGTATATAATGTTAGGTCAATGTATTCTTATATATGCGAGCCTCCCTTTGGCCTATGTGAGACTCCCATATATAAGAGAAATTAGAATGCACTTGCTTACATTAACAAGGTCAAGGTAAATATTGTTAGGCCAATGTATTCTCTTGTATATGTGAGACTCCCTATGGGAGATTCGCATATATAACAGAATGCATTGGCACAGGGTTTTTGCTAAATTTTAGGAAGCTCCAGTCATGCAAGGGTTGACAATATCCTGCAGGCAACTCTACTCGTGGAAGCCTTCTTCAACTTTTTTCACTGCCTAAATTTTTGTGCCCTGGAATGAACGGATAGACAGGATGAAGGACAATACAAGCAAACCTGGATTTAGTGTGCTGACATTTGCAGAATGAGGTCCCCCAACAAAGCCTGGATCTAGTGATCTGACATTTGCAGAATGATGTTTTCCCAGAGTATGAATTTGGTGATGCTATCACCTCATGGAGGGGGGGGGGGGTAGCATTACCAAATTCACCCTCTGGGAACCTCATTCTGCTTTGGCCTCAACTGCTATGAGAGACATAGAATCATATTGAAGTTTCCCAGTTGAAATTGGTGATGTTCACCCATTGGTCACCTTGATTATTCAATTTATCTTCAGCAAATTAGATATAGAAACTGAAGAAAACGGAAAAAGTTACTTCGAACAATGTTAATTTGAGACTATAGGATCCTTCCCAGAAGATGAGGCATAATCAGAATGAGGTCCCCAGAGGTTGAATTTGGTGATGCTGTGCGGAGTAACATCACTAAATTCACCCTCCGGGTACCTCATTCTGCTAATGTCAGATACTAAATCCAGGCTTGGTATTATACATGTGCAATAATTGAATGAAACAAAAGTTGAAATAATACAAAGCGTCATTGAGAGACCCCTATAGATGCCATGAAAGATTGTACAGTATTAACCTGAATTTGATGGTGTCGGTGTAAGCAGAAGAGAGGCTCCAATTTGATGGGAATACTGTCCCTGTCCGTGAAATGGTACGGGTAATTCATTGGGTCGATCTAAAATCAAACAACATGCAAAAAGATAACATTAAAACAACACAGCAATCAGTCATCTGTTCCAGTAAGTGATGCGGGCAGGACTGGAATGGCGGTCCAGCCTATTGCTGGCCATCCGGACCTGATTGGGCCAAAGTGGTCCTATCCATGTAAAAGAATGTGCCTATTTCAGAAATCAAGCATTTGCATAGAAATATGTAAGGTTCATAGAAAGTCAGTGTACCTAGAATCATAAGTCGCCCATTCTCTTGATCAAAAGCAACATGATGCAATTTAAAGGGACCCAACACACTCGCAGTGGGTAAATGTGCAAAAAATATTCAAGTCTGTAAAAACATAACCACTAAGAAGAACACAGATAAATAGAAAAAGTTTGTTCATATATTCATTATTGATAGTTCTCCAATAACGATAGTTCACGTGTTGAAAACATTGTTATGTGATCAAAACTGTTACAGTGTATTTTAACAAAAATCGCTATTAAACGTGTAGTAAGTTCAAATAATTTAATCTGAATTACTGAATATGATTTTCAGAATATTTTTCAATCTTTACTTAACCCTTTACCCAACAGAAGGGCCCTGTGCCAATGCATTCTCTTATATATGCGAGTCGACCATAGGTCGCCTCGCATATATAAGAGAATGCATTGGCTTAACACATTAAAAATTATAAAATTGTTAAAGAATGTAAGAAAAAATGGTAAAAAGTGTTAAAGATTTTTTTTAGGCCAATGCATTCTCTTATATATGCGAGGCGACCTATGGTCGACTCGCATATATAAGAGAATGCAATGCACAGGGTATAACTGTAACTATCACAATGTGGTCAAGGAGCCGGTTCCAATGATATCCATATTTGTATGGTTCTATTGAGACAGACCGAAGATATTTTAGGCTGTTGAAGCTTTATTTGGCCGGTTTTGGCCGGTTTGTTGGGTAAAGGGTTAATAGGTATCTTATTGGACTTTTACCGATAATTCCACTGCAACAGCAATGTTTACATAACAATTGTTTTGACATGTGAAATCTCATTATTGGAGTATTATTATTAGATAATACAAGAATGAAGTCAAACTATTTGTTATAAAACCCTTTCACGATGGGAGCTGTGAGCACTGGTGCAGCATTGAAGATTCTGTGCCAGTGCATTCTCATACATATGCATGTCTCCCATATCGGAGATTCGCACTGTCGCACATATAAGAGAATACATTGGCAGTTTTTTCACAAAATTTCAGGAAGCTCCAGTCATGGAAGGGTTAATGTACTTGTTGATGATAGTTGTTGTACAAACTTTTTATTTTTTCGAGTCCCTTTAAAACTACGGTAGTCATATAATTCACTGGCAGGAAAGGTTCCATCAGTAATATGAATGGTATATACATGCACTTGCAATATAAAAATTGAAGAAACACATTTTCAGAAAAAAATCTTTGGAAGGGCAAGATTCCAAATCATTATACAAGGTCTGTCTCTCAAAAGTCAATATTAGGTTAATAAAGTATAATACATGTATTGTGTTTTATTGCACACCCATTTTTTTATTATTTGCGAAATACAGCAAATTGAGCAAAATACGGCAGATTTCAAAATGTTCAATAAAAGATTATGTGTTGTCCATGAACAATACAAACCGATTACGCCAACGTCATCGGCGACATCAACTTCTATCAGACAATTTCTTCAATAAATTATGAGGCATGGTCTATATTGTTCTATATTGTTCAATTAAAAGAAATAATATTCACCTAAATTCAGAAAATTACAAGCAACAATCTTCAAAGTGTGCAATAAACATAGAACAACACAGTTGTGACATCACTGACATGTTAACATAATTGCACGTGCTTGTCTTGTCGCGAGGTAAAACTTGAACCTATGGTTCTCGTTTTACCATCGCGTATGAATAAACTTGTGCAATAACGTTATTCAGTTCACACACTTGTGTCGGCAAATTTTCGGCATTATTCTTTGACAAAGGGCCCGACAAGAAGATTTCATGATAAAACATTCAACCTGCAAAAACCCTGTTTAGCTGTACTACTTTTGGTCCAATTTATGCTCTGAACCACTGAGACCAATGTACACATGTAGTCATGTACATGTAAATTAAAAAGCAAGTTTCAAACTAAGTTTCACTCAATAGTGCAAAAGGCAAGTTGGAATGATGTTACTAGTCAACTACATTGTATCATGGGACACAACTCATTAACCAGTGTGTGTTTGTGGGAGGAGGTAGAGGTGGTGTGACACATTTAACAAAGCATATACCATTCAACGAATACTATTTTCTACAAGAATTTGTGTCCCATTTGCATAAGCATAACATATTTTCTGGCAAAAGTATTTTGAAAGCCAATAGATCAATTTATGAGCTTGAAAATATTGTAAGATTTTGTTATTTGTTGATGCGAATCAGATGAAATCAAAATTATAACCATAAAATATTGTAAGATCATAAAATAAAATCAACTATCATTCAAATATATTCCACCATAGATATTACAATAGCCAACAAATAAATTGTACTATAATTCACAAAATAATCGACTCCTTAACCACATCAGAATTATGGGTAATTTTTCAGGATTTAGTCGGAAATATGGCTTGTTGCCATTCATCGGAAAGCTCTCAGTGAGAGTTTCCGATGAATGGCAACAAGCCATATTTCCGACTAAATCCTGAAAAATTACCCATAATTCTGATGTGGTTAAGGAGTCGATTATTTAGGGCATTACTGTATGTAGATGTCACAGTACTTAGAAGAATATTTAGTCATTGAAACAAGAGAATAAGGAAAACAAGTGAAGCATTTTAAACAATCTTTGGAGATCCTGCACATACAATATTTTAGTCACACAAGTAATACAGAAATATTGGAGTAGTTAAAAAAGGATTCCAAAAGTTGTAAAGGCATTGCAAGCAAATCAAACTTCTACCATGCACAAGTTAAACATATATTCAGTTATATGGCATTCGATAATCCCTTGATCACTCAATGGTAAGGGGCAGATAAACATTAATATGACACCATGGCATGCAGATGGTGTCACAAGTGATGTTGTATTTTCTGGATTCTTGCCATCAAAACATGAGTGTACATGTATGTCGCTGAAATAGGCTACACATCGAGCCTCATGCTTTGTTTGCTTAATTGTTTAAATATACCGACCAGGTTGGACTTGCCTAGAGGTTTCAATTTGGAAGAAGTTACTTCTCCCTATTAGGTCACTTCTCCCTAATATAATGGGAATGACGCGAAACCCATACAACTACTTCATACAAAGGCCATTATCATACCAAATCCTAGAACAATAGATACGTTGAGATACCAGGGCTTATAATTTGTATACGAATAAAAATCGTTCTCGCAAATGATTCTCGAAAAAATGAAACATGAGAATCAACTATGATTCTTGCATACATATATCTGCTTTGTTATTGAAAGATAGTCATAGGTACGACAAAATTGAAAGCTATGTATGTACGATAAATATTGCAACTCTGCATGCCCGTCACATTCACATCAACTCACTTGACTGAAGTTACAGGGAGAAGGTACCTTTTTAATGATCTTAAAGTAAGATATTACTGTTCAAAAAATCTCTGAAAAAAAGTTAAAATTAAAGCACACGATTAAATTTGATTCTCGTACCATCCAACTTGTGAATCAACTTGGATTCTTTCCGAAAATGGATGGATTTTAAGGCCTGATCAGGTACACATGTTCACTAATTTCTGAGTTCTCTTTATTCATAAATGATGGCTGCTTGGTTGGGTGCTGAAATACATGTACATGTAGGTCCATACTCAGTTCGGACGTATTGCAGCCGAGAGGTTAAGTTTGTTTTCATTCAG
The DNA here is from genome assembly GCA_032622095.1 of Siphonodentalium dalli. NCBI lineage: Eukaryota > Metazoa > Mollusca > Scaphopoda > Gadilida > Siphonodentaliidae > Siphonodentalium > Siphonodentalium dalli. The sequence goes on along the minus strand of CP136065.1, from coordinate 63,843,924 downwards.
CGCCAGATGCAGAAATAATGGATGACGCATCACAGTCTGCAAAGGCTAACACTGTCAATTTTCTCAAATTAGTGTCATAGTACAGTAATGCCCTAACTAATCAACTCCTTAACCACAACAGAATTATGGGTAATTTTTCCGGATTTAGTTGGAAATATGGCTTGTTGCCATTCATCGGAAAGCTCTCAGTGATTATGATTATAGCAGAATTATGGGTAATTTTTCAGGATTTAGTTGGAAATATGGAGCCATATTTCCAACTAAATCCTGAAAAATTACCCATAATTCTTCTATGGTTAAGGAGTCGATTATTTAGGGCATTACTGTATGTCATATCAAATACTAAATATTCATGCATATCAGATAAGAATAAATTTCTGTTCAGTATACCTACCACTGCTTGGATCAGAAACTGATCCATTTGCCAAAGAAGGCATATCTGACCCAGAGGTTGAATGCTTCATATTAAACTGTGCGCCAATACTGGCTGATGCTGGGGCAGTTGGTGGTGGTGCTCCATAAGGTCCTGTGTGTTGAGAAACATTATGTGAAGTCGGAGCAGAACTTGCAGAAGGTGGCACAAGTGGTCTAGGGTTGTTCATTGGTGGCGGGCCGACATTTGCACCAGGAAAGTTACTTGCACTAGTATCGCCACCTGGGCCATTAACTGGAGGGCGAGCTGGGGCAGTTGTTGACGTTGGAGGAGGAAAACCAGGTGTGTTCATCCTCATAGGCATACCACCACTTGTGTTCAGCGGTGGCTGAGTTCCTTGTGTGCCTATCTGACTCAAACTTTGGGGAACTGTTCCAGCATTTGAACTCCCAATATTTCCTTGTGACATGCCACCACTATAGTTAGGTGGGGGCGTGGCATTGCCGTTCACTGTATTAAATGGCTGCAAACTTGGAGGTCGTGTTGGAAGAGGCCTTGGGGGTTGAACTTGTCCTGAATGTGGCTGCGGTATTGGCTGACCCTGACCTTGTGAAAATTGTGGCCTGAATTGACCTGGTGGCGGTCCTGGCATTCTTGCAGGCTGATTAGGGGGTAGACTCTTTTGGGAACCTGGACCTGATGGTATCTGTGGCTGCATATGAGCAGGCATCGCACCTGAAATAAACAAGCAAATCAGGTTAATATCAAATACTGATGGCCTTCCTATACTAAATGGATTCTCCCATTCAATTATAAAAGTATACATTGGAATGGTCTATTATTAATCTGCAGGGATGTTAAGAATATATAAGCAGACAGATAAATAAAAGTGAAAATAATTTACTATTTGGTTGGAAATGTTCAGATAATTAGTTCCAACAAATAACCTTGTTGAACTTATTATCTGAACATTTCTTAAGGGAACTACTCATCAATGATGCTCTATGGTAATTGTCTGTTCATTGCTTAAGATTTAATATTGAGCCCTTTTAGAAATTTATCTACAATAGTGCTGGGCGGTTTCCTGATTAATCGACAATACCCGGTTAAAATTTCAATATCGTCAGTAATATCGTCTAAACTAAAATAATCGTAATATCGTCGGCTATCAGTGGGTGCCAGCGAATCATAAGCGTATACACATGCATCGTCAGTCAAAATAATAAATGGGCGAAGATACCGCCCTCTTCTCGTCTAGAAGAAACCACTCACTGCGATTGGTTAAAACCAATTATACAGAATTAGGGCTTCAAACCCGCCCAAATATACATGGTGTCCTTGCTTGGCCGAATTCCAAAAGTTATGTACTACGTCACATGTGTTTGGTTGGACTTGGCTAAAAGACTGAACCTCATTGTCAAATTTGTCTTGACCACATTTCCATTTGTCAAGCGACGCAAGTGTCATCGGGGAATAACATATATTTACTCAACAAGTCAACATAGTTGAACAAACCTAGTTAGAAAAGGATACTATAGTATAGAACACTTTTAGTTTTGGCATAGACGAGATAATGGTTTTATTAATTACCGGTAGGCCTATACATGTATACCAGAGTTTGTCAAGTCACTGGAACGAAATTGTCCGAATAGCAGAATTTAACCAGTGAATTTACTTTTCATTCCGAATATCGATCGAGCATGAGGTTGTCACTGGTTGAGTGGTTGTATATGTTATTCCCGATGTCAACTTGACGAAATTAATGACAATGATGTGATTCTATCGAACAGTGAGAAATTGTTTTCAGTTTCTAGTATCTGTTTTTTTTTTAAATCGCGGTTTTTATTTTCATTAATATCGTCCAGCCCTAATCTACAACAGTAACTTTAGATTAGGTCTTTAGAATAGTGTAATTTGGGAACATCAGGGCGAATTGTGTTTTGACAAGGAAATGATAACATTTTGAAGATTAGAACATAAAACTTGAATTCCTAATAACATTCCAATTTTCAAGGCAGGCCTATACCCACGCAACTTTAAACTGACGTAAGCAATTTCGACCGCATATATTTTATGAACCTAAGTACATGCATGTTCAAGTCAATTAGAAATGGTTTGGAAGAGTTAAAAACAAAACCTGGACCTTTGATCCTGCATGAAAGGGAATTTCGCAGAGAAAGTGACAATAAGTGTTCACTCAAGAAATCAGTTACCATGTAGCCAATGATGTCGATTGATAGAAAGTCTGCATGTCGCAGTGCCAAATTACTGAATAATGCCGACATCGTTCACATACAGGTAATTTTATGTAGCCACGTGGTGCTACGGGTCAGAGATACAGTCCTAGGGCCTTGCAAATCTTTGATTTTGATTCGAAACGAATCTCGAATAGAATATTCAAAAAATTTCTGATCAAATCGAATATCCAATCCCCGAAATCCAAATGTTGAAATCATCAATATTTCAATAAAAATTTCCCGCAAAAGAAATGAGGAACTTGTAAATGGAATACCGGATTTACTTGTGTCATTATTGTCCATGTATAAAGCTCAATTCTGAGTAACTTGACAAGTGTCTAACTGATTTGATTCCAGATTTAGCAAAATAATCAATCAATAATGACAATAACCAGTTGGGTTTGTTGCCAGCAAGATAATGTGAAGACACACATGATTTTATGAGATTTGAGGCAAATACGTACCACAGACTTGCGATCCAAACACTTAAGTTGTAGGCGTACGCGATTAGTTACTCAATACCTGAGTAGAGTTGCTGCATGGGTTTCTATGAGAGCTTCGTATGGGTTTCTATGAGTGTTTTGTATAGCATGGATTCATCGTGTAACATGGACTTTAAACTTGTACGAGGGCATTTCAATCATATTTATAATATATATGTCTCCACTAACTCGTTTATAACTATAATAGAGATAATAGAATGTTAAAATATAGAAAGATTGCCTACAGTGCCTTTATACATGTACCAATGATAAATATTACGTAAATATCATGTTATCTTCAAGATCTACACTGTGTTATGTAATAAAACGGCAAATTATGTAACATACATTGGCCTTTGTTTACATACATGTAACACTGTGCAGTTCTTGATGATAGCATGCTATCTACATGATATATATGATTGGTATAAGTCACTATATGGTAGTGTTAAGTTGAGGATGAGAGGTGCCCCTGATGTGGTAAGACATTCACTATGTACGTTTTAGACTTCAAATTCATGCGAGACCCGGAATGCAGCCATCTGCATTGGTTAAGGCCGCCGCACACGATGCGATATATATCGTACGACAAATATCGGGCACCGGTTACGGGTCAGATCGCAGCGTGTGCGGTGGAAAATCGTACGACATTTTGTCGCACGATCGGCCCGCAAGGAATCAAATAATTTTGATTTTCTACGATCGAGTCGTACGATTTATTCGAAGTAGCCAATCAGATTCAACTATTAAGCTGATCACGCGGCGATCACATGTTTTCTTTCACAACAACATGGAGTCCATACAGTGATCTTCAACTTCAAGTCAGAGTAGCGGGATATTTTGGACGGCGGAATACATCCATGCCTCAAGAATACAACTACAATTGAAACAGGTGCATGGACTGGACATCAGCAAATTGGTGTCAAAATAATATCTGATTGTGTGAATTTGTATACCACGTTAATAATACGGTAACCCATTGCCATTGCATTCACGAGTAAACAACAGATTGTACGATCCGATCGCATCGTGTGCGGTGGTCTACCGTAAGAGATAAAAACAGAAGTCGCACAACTAAAATCATACCGTGGGCGCACACAGATCTTACGTCGCAAGGGTCTGCGACAAATGTCGTGCAACAAATATCGCAACGTGTGCGGCGGGCTTTAGCGTGAAACATTCTGTTGCACATACATGTATTTCGATTGAAAACCAAACTCCAGTATTCAAAACGATATAGAATCAAATCTATCGGAGCTTTGTGACGAATCGAATACTCCAAACTTCGCAGGCCTGGAAACAGTCCGTCATTCGCGTAAAAAATAAATCGGCTCAAAATCATAATATTTCATATAAGACAGGCACGTTTTTTGTTTCAGTCCGACCTTTTCTCTGATGGCCTTTTTCACTCTCAAATGTGTTGTAAACTGTCACCAGTTGGAAAAGTTAATAAATTGAGTGATAGTTAGTCAGTTTGTTAAAGTGTTCACTTGTATTGACCCATTAGTTGCGAGAATTGACAAAAAGGTGTCAATGACCTAGTGAGTGTAGCTCATGTTGACTGCAGCCACTCAAGGATCTGCAAGTTCTAGTACAAAATTATTTGCAGACATCTCCCCACGTGGTATAAAATTTTGTTTCATTTCGCATTCCCATTTTTGCAACAACTTGTTTCCTACAGTTTCATTTTTCAAAGTAAACAGTCAGGCTGTCAACGTTTAGACTAGAGTAGTTTGAAAAATGAATTAATGACTTAACAGTGGCCCAGTAAAAATTTGACGAGCCAACAGTCTCGGACAAAATTGCAGATTAAGATGGATAACTCTAAAATAAAATAGGCTTTGTGTTGATACCGGTAATAAGACCAAATTTCATCAAACAACACGATGATAAATAACATTGTTTGTGCAATTTTATACTATAGTTGACAGTGGTTAGCATTATTTTTGAGCAATTAATCAATTCTGATAACTGAAGCGGCATTTCTAAAAATAATGTTGTTGTTAGAATCTGATTATATGGGAACCATCAAATCGGATTGAGTACCTTTAAACATGGAACATGGAACTTAAATTGTTTGCCATGTTTGGTCAACTGGATTATTCCAAATCTAACACAAAATACAGGAATGGCCCCTGCGAGAGCATGAGCATTTAATGTAGCTCTCGGAAAGCCCTCTTCTAAGGGCGATCTTTAGCCCTCGCGGATTTTTCAAAAAGCCAACATTTACAAGAAAGGTCGATTCAAGGATAAAATTTCATTGATATCAACATGAAATCATTTTATTGATCTCAGCATGGTTTTCTGAAATATAACAGCAAAGCCAATCCAATATTGATGAAATTTCACGCAATCACAATGGACGTACGTTGATTTCCAAGTTTGTTGAGCTAAAACCTAACGTATCCAGGTCCTTAATCAATGCGAGATTGCCAACTCTAGCTTTTAAATACGTGTACTTTTACTTTATCAATTTTGCCACAAACTTTATCAGCAAAAATTTAAGCATAATCGAAGTTCAAATCTGGTGCAAGATCAAAAGTCTTCCATGAATTGAAAGTTACATAGTGTGGCTTTGGCAGCTTAAAATCAAAGATGCATGACATCGTCTTTGATGTTCCAATGTCCGGAGAAACACGTGCATTGAGTCGTCGGCAAAGATCAATGCAATCATTTTCAATGTAGTATGGCCTGGTCTTTTGACAGATCTACTGTCCGACTCACTACTAGTAGACAGCATCATGGATACCCATAAAATGCGTAATCGGATGTCTGAACGCATTTCGTTCTGCTTGAAGAAAACAAAAAGAAACTAGAGGTGTGACTGTCCCAATGGGACTACGGATACCCCCCCGTTTTTAAAATACTAAGATGTTTCACATGTCAGTAAACATTTAGTTAAAATAATAAAATAACAGTTCCCATTGCAGGTGTACAACCATAACCCTAATCTTAAACCTATTGACCAAATAATGTAGGAATAAAAGCTTGGACAAAATTATGTATGTTGCGAAAAAATTACTAAGTCGAAAAAGGGGAATAACTCCACACAAAAAATGTCGGACAGACGTCATAATCGCAGGTGCACAGGTTCCCATGGTACTAAATATCAGTGCCAAGATTAAAAAACATTCACCGAAAAATGTAGGAATAAAAGCTCGGACAAAATTATGCATTTTGCAAAAAAAGTTTCTAAGTCGAAAAATGGGGATAACTCCACCAAAAAATGTGGGACAGATGTCATAATCGCAGGTGCACAAGTTCCCATGGTACTAAATATCTGTACCATGTTTTAATAAAATTGACCGAAAAATGTAGGAATTAAAGCTCGGACAAAAGTATACATGTTGCAAAAAAATTCTAAGTCGAAAAAGGGGGAATAACTCCACCAAAGAAAGTCCGACAGACGTCATAATCGCAGGTGCACAGGTTCCCATGGTGGTTGATGTCTGTGCCAAGTTTCACGGAAATTGATCAAAAAACGACAGAAAAACTCCGGACAAATTTGTGTCCACGGACGGACGACGGATGGACAAGCTGACTCCAGTATACCCCCCCTAACTTCGTTGCGGGGGGTTATAATTAGCAGAATGCAAACTCTGTAGAACCCGATTTACATACACAGGGTCTATGTATTTTTAACATTACCGAGGTTTGAGTAATCTCAGTGGATGGAGTTCCAATGAATTCGCATCAAAGTGGTGTTTCCATGCAGTCGGACTCATTTGCACCTAAGGACTAATTCTTTGCATTTGATTGTGTTCGAAAAGAAAACAATGTTTTCATCGATTTTTTTATTTTCATTTGTTAAACGAGAGGCCGATCACGATCGGCAGATGTTTAACCCATACCTTGGCGATAACGATTAGCTATTTTCATAAATCCTTACACCAACCTTTTCAACAATTCACCTTACTATTAAAGCTACTCGATCTGATTAAGCACCCCTCAGTTACTATTTATTTGGCTTCGGGGGGGTAAAAAATATTTTATTCAAATCGAGGAACCCATTCCTCAAAGCTCAGAGTAAGCAGATATCAATTTTTCAAATCTATTATCTTTAACCACCTGGAATATTTAGTGGCCATATGAAAGTCGATGAAGATGGATAACTCTAAAATCAAGTGGCTTTTTTGTGTCAGATATATGACAAAGCAGCAAATTTCATTGTACAAAATGTTGATAAATAAAAGATTTTGGGCAATTTTATACTATAGTGGACTGTGGTTAGCATTATTTTTGGGCAATTAATCGATTCTGATAACAGAAGCGGAATTTCAAAAAAAACTGTTGTTGTTGGAATCTGATGATATAGGGACCATCAAATCGGATTGAGTACCTTTAAGTTCACAAGTGGCATAAGACTTATTGGGCACCTTCCATATGAACATGGATATGGCATTTGATTCCAAACCTATTAAGTCAGTTGAAAATAGATATATAGTCTTATAGAGCTCAGGCCATAGTCAGGCAGAAGAACCATACATAACAGTTAAAATTTAGTAAAATATGATTGATAATGATTGGATATAACATACTTTAATGCAGAATTATGAGATAACTAGAGGTGGGATATGAGATTGAAGATATTAGATTTATTACATTGGATAGCATACTGTATGTCTATGGAATGGGTGGGTTAATTTTGTTAATATTTTAAAGCAATTAAACCAAATGACCCTCTCTATACAGGTTAGGGGTGTGTTATCATAAACTATGACTTGAAATATAATATAATCAATGACAAATATTTGAGTTATTAAATGAGATAGCAAGGGGTTGATCTTAATCACACTAATGAACTGATCAAAATAGTCTATAAATGCATATATATGGATTTAGAAGCCCACACAATAAGTCAGTCTCAAGAATACAAGCAACATAATTATTATCCTGCACCCCAAATGCAATAGAGGGAATTTCAAAATAAGACATTTCCTCTAATGTTTTTCGAAATCCTTACTGAACCTGGCTCAAAGTGAAAGATATAATTTAATATCTGCCTATCAGATATCATGTGTCTATGGAATGGGTTAATTTTAATCCCAAAATCCATGCAAGACCAGAGAGCTATGTTGGAGTTGATCAATCCTGAGAAGTCACTGTCCACACACTTTGGAAATGCAATAAACAACAGATAGCTATTAAAGTGCAGCAGTGAATATCAGATTTCATTACCGGGTATCAATAATAGAGATTATCTCTAGTCTCTCTTACTGATACCAGTTGTAAGCTGCTACCGGTACATTGTAAGCAAATCTCAAATATGTTCAATTCTTAGTTAAAAGGGGCCATAATTCTGGTATAAAAAAACAGGATCTGACCCATATTCAAACTTGATCTGTATTTTGAGTTGATAAACTCGCATACCAAATTTGGTTCTTATCAGTTGAAAAATAGTTGGTTTATAAAAATATGCAGAAATTCTATGTCAAAGGGCCATAACTCCATTAAAAAATATCGGATCAAACCCATATTCGAACTCGAACTGTATTTTGGTCCGAGAAACTTGCATACCAAATTTGATTCTGATCAGATAAAAAAATTTTGAGTTACATGTAAGGTAGCATGAATTCTAAGTCGAAAAAGGGCCATAACTCCGTAAAAAAAGCTCGGATCGAACCCATATTCGAACTCGATCTGTATTTGGTGCTGAGAAATTCATATACAAAATTTGGTTCTGATCAGATAAAAAATATTTCAGTTAACGCACCATGCGTAAAGTGTCTACAGACAGACAGCCAGACAGACAGACTAACGACGAGTGGTCAATCCGGACAACGACACTATGTTTACCATACTATGGTATGGGTCATAGCTTGAAAATAGCAGATATCTGGTTATGATCTGGTTACTCGTTATATATAACAGGCTACAAAACAGTTCATACAGTTTCAGCACTAAATTAAAGTATAAGTAAATATTTACAATTGAGCATAGTTCAGGTGATGTTTTTTATGGAGTGGTACAGTCGATTTGCTAGAGATTTTTTGCAATACTATAGAATGCAATATTCCTCTTGCTGCCATGAATACTCATAACTTAACAGTTACACGCACCCGAACAAGTCCATAATATGTCTATAAAGTGTAAACAATAAACAGTTCTTGGAACGCAATCAGTTACTATTCTAGCACATGACATTATCTGCATGACAAAGTGCGCTATATATTGATAGGTCACCCTTTCACAGCGCATAAGCCACAGTAATATAATGCTGTGACAAAAAGTGATTATTAACACTGCAATTATTACTGCTGATTGACGTGGCTAATTTCAAGGGCTGTGTGCGCAGCTCTATGATTTTGCATCTATATTTGGGTCACTATGAATACCGAACACAACCGAACATAACCGAACACAACCGAAAACAAGTCCAAATAAGGGTTAAAAGACGGAAATATATGAAATAAAGTTTATAATGATGTGCGTGTATATGTAAACTAGTGATATGTGAAGTTTGGTGCAATTTGGCTGATTAAAAGTTACGTTAATGAAAGTTTTATGTAATTTCACGCCTAGTCACAGTCCGGCGTGATGGCGGCTAACTCTATGAATACCGAACACAAGTCCAAATAAGGCGTATATGAGGGAAATATATGAAATAAAGTTTATAAAGATGTGTGTGCATATGTAAGTTAGTGATATGTGAAGTTTGATGCAATTTGACCGATTAGAAGTTTAGTTATTGGTAGGTTTATGTACAATATTAGCTGTCGGCACGTAAACCAGAGTTCGGCATGCAAGATGGCGGCTAACTCTATGAATACCGAATAATTTGTGATTCCTCAAGTAATATAAAATATACAAATTCTCAGGTCTGCCTAATGCTATAGGAGGACCATTGACCATCATTAGGCGGACTGCGACATTATGCAGAGGAATCCGAAATCCGGTCTGCCTATTTTTGCCTACTAGTCATTGTTAACACCTTCCTTGTTCAATCTTTTGTCTATAAAATGATGTTCAATCTTTTGTCTATAAAATGACATTCTGTCGATATTATATATATATAGTTTCATCATCGTGCGGTCGAAACATCCACAGCGGTCTTGCAAAAATAAACTTTTCTGGTTTAATCGTAGGTCAAGTTGGTCTGCTGTCATATTTACCCATATACTATTGTTTATTTTTATTGATATTGCCTGATTCGCTAATTAAAAATTTCCACAGCCATGTAAAGCACCTCTAACGTCCCGTAATTGATCGTCAACTATTTCTGATAAATTGTCTGTTAAGTCGCAACGTTTTCCACTCATTTTCCAATTTGATAATATGGTTTAAACTTTCACAATTATTATTGGTCCAAAGTTTGGAAATTACATTAATTTGTTCACGAGCCTCGAAGACTTCGGACCTCTCAGTATGAAAGACTGAATATATATATACTTTTATTTTTCGTCATGATGTCAGCTTCGACCTCCTCGTAAACCAACTTACTATATATTGTGAGGAGGGCTCAGGAGGCCTTTCTCACTATGAGATATCATATCACTAATCATCACCCATATATTGTTTATTCAACCATTTTGGTTTCTATGAAACCTGTGAAACCTTGCTATAATATCACTGTCAAAACATCCCTGAAATCTTTTCGGTAAGCCAGAGTAATTAATCAGCAACAAAGGCTCTACTGCGCAGTGCAGGGAAATTAATTATCACCTATCGCTGATGCCTTAATCATCCCTTATTTCGACTTGTGTTCGATATTCATAGAAATCCTCGCCGAACTCTCACTTACGTGCCGACTTCACATACCACTAACTTACATATACATACACATCATAATTATTATAAACTTTATTATATATATTTCCCTTTTATACTTGTGTTTGGTATTCACAGAGTTAGCCGCCATCTTGCCGAACGTGCCGACAGCTAATATTGTACATAAACCTACAAATAACTAAACTTTCAATCGGCCAAATTGCATCAAACTTCACATATCACTAACTTGCATATAAATACACATCAATACAAACTTTATTTTATATATTTCCCTTATATACGCCTTATTTGAACTTGTGTTCGGTATTCATAGAGTTAGCCGCCATCTTGCCGAACTCTGGTTTACGTGCCGACAGCTAATATTGTATACATAAACCTTCAAATAACGTAACTTTTAATCGGTCAGTTTGCATCAAACTTCACATATCACTAACTTACATATACACACACATGATTATAAAATTTATTTCATTTATTTCCCTAATATACGCATTATTTGAACTTGTGTTCGGTATTCATAGAGCTATAGCCGCTATAACGCCGGACTCTGTCTTATGCGCCGACGGCGTAAAATTACATAAAACTTTCATTAACATAACTTTTAATCCACCAAATTGCACCAAACTTCACATATCACTAGCTTACATACACACACACATCGTTATAAACTTTATTTAATATATTTTCGTCTTTTAACCCTTATTTGGACTTGTTTTCGGTTGTGTTCGGTTATGTCCGGTATTCATAGTCAGCCTTCATAATTGGCTACGGCAATCGGCAATGCCGAAGCCATTTGCTGAAGCAAACTAGGCCACGGTAAATGGTTGCCGTAGCAGATTGCCGAAGCCAGACAATCTGAATTAAAAGGGCTGATAGTGAACGCTATATTTAGTGATTCATGATCATTCCATAGTGTATGATTTGATAATTTTGCAGGACCAACTAAAAGGTTCAATCCAACCTGAATCCAAGTCAAAGGTTTCAAACCAGACCGAATCATCACATCGGTTTCTAATCGAACCAAAGCAAATGGTAAATCTACTAAATGCAGGGCCCTATTAAAATAAAGATAAGATTTAAAGATGTGACTTTGTCAGTTCATTCGCCCCAATGGACGTCATGGCGCAGTAAAGCTGAAGGGGTCACTCACACCTAAAAAAAAGTGCTGAAGGGTGGAGAGGTTTTGAAAATGTGGTGAAGGGCTTTTATGGTGAGTGACCCCCTTCACTGGCTTCAGCCACAACAAGTGATGACTCAAATTTGATAATGTAGTTTCGCAATTTTACCCTCAAGTGTAGCTCAGAGACAGAGGTCAGCCCAATAACCAACTGAGCTATCCACTCCTCTAGATATATTAAAACATATATCTTCCTAATTTTAATTCTTATCCCATTTCTAAGACAAAGATAATGAATTATGAATTACTGAATATATAAATATTAAATAAAAGTAAACAATAAAACATGCACAGTAAAACAGTGATATTCGATGTATCATGAACTCACAAAATTAGCATGTTATCCATTGAAAATAACTGAACATTGTGATTGGTAGCTAACATAAAGTAACTTTTGCCCGTAGGCTTCGGTTCTCCGACTTTTAAATCATAATGCGATGCAGCATGGAAATCGCCGACAGAAATTGTCCACGTCAGACTGTCTTACGTCAACAATGAGATGCATATTTCCACACGAACGCGAGACTGGGATTCCTCATATTACATACAAAGGTTTACACGAGGATAAGAAACGCGTATTAACTCACCAGGGCCGGGAGGAAATTGCCCATCCACCCCTCCTTGTGGAAGAGTTGCAATCGGGGGTCTGCCACCCGAAATTGACATCGGATTGTGTGGAAAATTAGGGTGTTGGTTGTCCATTCTGAAATAATCGATTCAAACAAAACTGCGTAGTTTTTTCGAGCTCATAATTAATTTGTATCAACACCTCATTCCATGAATTTTGATACTTAAGGTTCTTCTATCGTATTTGCAGAGAAATCGAGTTATAACGGCATGTTTTGTTCGATTTTCAACGAAAATCATTTATCGCCGGAAGTCAATGATAGCGGTCATGCGCATTTCACCCTAACGTGGCAAACCGTACGGTCAAAGGTCATCAAGGGAGACAAAAAGCACCATTGAAGTGAGGCATCAGTATTTCGGCGTCATTAAGGATAATTTTATTGCACAAACGAAACATTGGGACTACCTTTCAAAGCTTCAAACTAACCACAGATACAACAACTTGTCCGAACAGAACCAATATAAGGCCCGAACCTACAGGCTACGCATTATATATATTCAGTCGCCAGATAAGAATTGCATGATAGTTTTTTCTAGAAGTATTCAGTTGCTATATATACTATATATATATATATATATATATGTTATGCTAAGAAAGTAAATAAAATGTGTATTTTAATTTCCAATTGAACTGCAATTCTTGAACTTTACCAGTGCCGAGCTTACGTCAGAGCACCAAGCTGTTTTAAAAGCGAGCGCTCATGTTCGATGTTGACCCTTAAACTGTAATTCAACTCATATATTATTATTTTGATCCCCGGAACCAGGCAGTATAAGACATAAAAGAGAACATCACTTGGTGTCACTAGTATAATTTAAGTTTCCAACTCGCCACGTACGGGCCAGTATAAAGCGCGGTGCAGGCTTCTATACACAGCTAGAATATACACGATATATACAACCGATGGCAATACATGCGAAATTGGATAGTATACAACTTTAAGAAACGGGAATACTATCTTTGTGTATATTATAGGAACGATTATACGACCACGCAGTCCAAAGTGCGGACAATCAATATGATAATTTTAGCATGTGTTGTAAGTCACACTGTGTAGGGGAATCACCGCCATGTCATGTGATCGTGCATACACACTATTTTCATACTAATTGTTCCGGGTTTTGTTAGAAATATTATACTGACTAGACACTGAATGCTGCACAGTGAAACGAATTACCGAAGGGATGTTTATACAATAATCATCACCACCAATACAGGACAAGTCTAATTATCTAATTTCTTGGTTGGTACGTATTGTATTATATTATATGTTTACAATTAAATATAACAACAACGCGGTATAAGGAGTCGGGAAGCACGACTGTCGTCGAAAAGAGTATAAATTTATACTGCCGAACAGCAGATAACAATCTTACAGACCAACAGCAGGCTGACCGATCAGGAAGTCCGGTGATTTTCGGAGATGGGACAGCATACATGTAGTTTATCTGACATGTATCTTAATGACAAGTTCATAGTCCTTCATTTATTTCTGGTGAACGATGTGATTAGCATTCAGCTGTAGATATCACACTCCAACGGCACCAATTCAAAACATGCATGGAATTTTTTGAATAATAATAACTGTTCCTTAATTATACAATTCACAATATATAGGTGAAGGTCCCATCTCGAGATTACACGAGTTAGGCGACTTTTGTGAACCGATTTCGTTTTGAGTCGCATATATACTATCAAGAATTTTTCCACGAGTAATCAATTCAATGTTTACCGCGAAATCGGTTCACAAATTAATGTCGCCTAAATCATCTGATTTGGTGCTGAGGCCTTCACCTACTATGAAATACATTATTAACCCTTTCAGTGCCAAGTCCGATTTTTGTATCAACCCATTTACCCTGTGCCAATGCATTCTCTTATATATGCGAGTCGACCACATAGGTCGCCTCGCATATATAAGAGAAAGCATTGGCCTAACAAATGTTCATCATTTGTTATTATTTTTTACAATATTTTACAATTTTAATAATTTTTTCTTATATTCTACTCTCTATCAGTGCCAGACTTATTTTGTAGGTTTAGTGCCAGGGAATCTTACGTTTTTCATGGGCATCAAAATTATTACTATGAATACTTGGTGATAGTTTTGAGTTATAACATGCCCCTAAGGTTTTAACCAGTTTGTTTTTTAATTCGCTATAGCATGCTTAAGCATACCCCAAAAAAAATTCAACCCCAATTTTTTTTTTTTAGGGCCGATTTTACAGACCGTAAATTTGGCCCGATGAGATCGGAAAGGTTTAAACATATAATATCAAAGAAATATAGGCATAATACTTTAACTGCGTTATTTTTAAATGTTATAAAGTTCCACACCAGAACATCAAACAGTTCCCAACTTCCCATGCATGTATTGAACTGGTGGAATATGATCTTTCTATATATATATATATACGCGCGGGCGGAGCCAGAGTAGAGGATTCGTGGCATGATCTATAAATTCGGGACTAACGAGCAGATATTTAATTATAAAAAAATTGTGTTATCCTTGACAATGCGATTACTACCCATACAACACTATTATCAGCCACGATGTATTATATTAAAGATGCATAATCCGATTAAGCGCCCCTCAATTACTATTTATTTGGGTTCGGGGGTAAAAAATATTTGATTCGAGTCGAGGAACCCACCTATCAATGTTCAGAGTTATTAGATATCGATTTTTGAAATCTATTATGAGTGGCCCAGTAAACAGTCGACGAGTCAACGGACTAGGACCAATTGCGGATGTAGATGGATAACTCTAAAATCAAGAGGCTTTCTGTTGACAATAAGGCCAAATTTCGTCGAACAGCATGTTGATAAATAACACGTTTCGGGCAGTGGTTAGCATCATTTTTGGGCAATTAATCGACTCTGATAACTGAAGCGGCATTTCTAACAAAACATTTGTTGTTGGAATCTGATTATATACGGACCATCGAATCGGATTGAGTACCTTTAACCCATTAACGGGACATTGATCAACATCACCACCATATGATATACATGTGTACATAATGTACATGAGTCGGAATATAGCCAACATCATAACAAATGAGGCACTGTGTATAGAGAAAAATTAAATTTATACCCCCGTGAGACCCACATGTCGAAAAAGGTACAATATAATATGTTTTAGTTGAATAGCTCAGAGTTAGCCACACCGCCTGGTAGCTTTCGGGATCACATATAGCCCCAAGTTGGTGGAAATCCTGATCCACCACTGCTATGAATATCAAGAGAGGATCATCTGAGAGGATTGGTAATTATTTAAATAGAACGTCCACCATATGGGTTTTCCCACGAACAAATATTTTAAGTGGCCTGGCGACTCGGTCTAAGATAGCGGTTTAACTATATTCCGACTTAATAGACCATTCCCGGGTTACAATAAATCAGTGCCCTTTATTACCTCCCTTCCAGCCGGCCATAAGAGTGCGCTGTTAATTAGCGTGTTATCTCACCGGAAGGTAGGGTCTCATTTCGATCAACGCCGCATTGCATATATGCATGTAACATGAAACATGTATGTATAACTAATACATGGGATGTAATTAAGATCATAACATCGACCAATCTGGCATTAATTTGTAGAGATACTATTATCTAAATCCAGTGAATTCAATGCCACAACTTTTTTTTACCAAATCTGTTATAGTATGGGAAAAGGATCCGATTACTATTGTTTGATGCCCGGTAGTCATTGTTACAGACAAACATAAAGTGCGAATGTTGCGGTGTGTGATTTCCGCCCCTTATGTAATTTAGACATGCATCCCGTGATTCTGAATAAATGATCAATTGTATGCCCTATCAAATGGTGTGTAAACACCAAATCAAACTCCAGGCCCCGTACACGATAAACATACGAAGAAAGGATGCCGAAGATAACAACATGAAGCCAGTTTTTTCATTCTATCTTTTTGCCGAAGAAACATGGTTCATCATGATTTGAATCATTCGAACACAATCTGGAGATCGGAATGTTTCCGTCACTGTTTTCGGAATTGTTTGTTATCTTTATGTGTTTCTCTCCTGTTTCGATCGATTCAAAGGTAACTTAGTATATATATGGTTACACCATTTTGAGGCGACATATGCGAATATTTGAATCGAGCACCGACAATACACAGATAATTTGCTTGTTGAAATGTCAGTGAGTAAAAAAAATTTCACGAGTACTGTATGTTGGAGAATGTCAGGTTATAAAGCATTTTTTTAATGTCAGTTTTATTATATAATTTGCAAGAGTAACTCATGATAAACAATTTATGAAAATAATATAGATGCCGAGAGATTTATGTATACAATATAGATGAATGGCTGCGGACACACGTACCCCAGTAGCGATGGCATAGTAGGTGTGACAATTTATTATGGTGGAGTTTGGTGATAATTAGTTGTCACAATTAATATGCCATAGCAAGTCATGTCGCCCTCTGCACATTCGCACAATGAGTCTACCAAGCTCTACCAGAGACAGTCCCAAGGATGTATATACCCGAATGCCTTGTCGATGTTGATCTTTACTCAACACAGCAGTGTTATATTTTGCATGCTAAGACACAAGTCCACTTGATAACTTAATGAATAACCCATCTCAACAGCCATGGTTGTTCTTACGAATGAAATTAATATAAGTAGATAAACATGGATGCATTGATATCATATAAAAAACGTACCACAATAATGATATGCGAGTCAACGAGTAATTAGCACCTGGGGTCTATACTATAGAATACAATTTTTGTAATATCAGCGTTAATTTGTGATTTACTAATTTTGTAATACATATTTTGTGTTCTATAGTATTGGACTGCATTTCTATCAGTGTATTTCTTTCATTGTAGATTGAAACTCAACATATGCCTAAAACTCTTTGAATGAAAAATACATTGACATGTAATGAATTATATGATCTTTTTTGGCGAACCATCTATATACCGGGATTTACTTGACCGGAAAATCTTTGCATTTGGTGGAGAAAAAGGGGGCCTGAAAGTTTCATCTTTGCGTGTTTTCATAGTACTCGAACGCTACATCTTTGTAATATGTAAAAATTCGCAATACGGAATGATAAAGTACTGGCTAAGCGGGTTCTATAGTACAGCAATACTACCATTTTTGTAAAAATTCTTTATTAGATTACAACTGCATATGCTACATTATTGATTTGTCACGCCGTGATCACGACTTCTTCGTGCGTATACTGGGGAGTGCGATTAGCTGGGTACATGTTCTTTGTAATGCGGTCACGGAATCTCAATTGTTAACCCATTGTAGGTGGTTTACGCTCAATGGAGTTGAAAGGAGATAGCCATGTCAGCGGTCCAGATTCTAATTATGAATGGAATTAAAGAGTTACAGTTGTCGGGCTTGGGCTCAAAACGTATATATAAACGATATGTGTGCGAAGGTACACGGATACGCGGTGGATCTGGGGGTGGTGGCATTTCGTGTTGCAACAGTTACTGATAATTTCAGGCTAGGTTGCGTTAAGAATCAGTGGACCCCAAATATTTACCATGACATTATGTAACTTTTTTGAACCGCATGGCATTTGTGTGCTCAAGAAGTTTGCGTTCACCTTGTGGTCTAAACTATTTAATTTGGCCAATAGTGTCGCACATAATGTTCCATGAGGGAATTCTTAGAAAAAATAGGAGTCCCCTTATTCTTAACATTGCCAATGTAGTAGTGCGTGTTAGTTATAAACCAAATGGCATATGTTTACCTAAATCTATCCGATTAGTTGGTATACATGGAATAGACCGAGAATTAGGTATAGTTTAAGTAGATGGTGTTATATATATGTTTTAAAATCGAGGTTGGATTTCCCCGGAGACCCTGGACGAGGGAGTCCACAATGGAATTTCCAAATGAACACCCATCCTTGACACAGGTCGAAAATACCAAGTCCGAGAACAGCCATCGCACCCCCCATCATGGGTTGAATTTTTCCAGCTGCATGGTACCTCAAACTTTTCAACTATAAGGTCTAGATGTTTCCACTTCTAATATTTCAGCCGCTGTCCCTGCCCAAAGCTAGCTAGACAAATCAGGTTCCACCCTTGCTAATATTGCTATATCAAGTTGAAGTAGCCATTTGAGAGGCAGCCGATATGTGTGTTTGCCGACCTTTTTCGACAAACCGTTAAGAAACATGTAACATAAAACATCTGAAAATTGTAAGTATATTCCACGCGATACCGAAGGAATTACTTTTCACCGTGCGCAATTGTGGTCAAAATAAACCAAGTATCGGAAACCATTCACACACATAATGTACCTTTATTCATCAACTAAATCATTCATAAACTGACACAAATAGGCACTGTCATATCATTCGCATATATCATTAGAGTAATTTCCCTTGACAAAATCACAAATGTTTAGATGTGCGTTTAACGAACGGTGGTCGATAGTACTGTCGATATATAGTACTCGATTTGCCGTCTTTTTGTGATTTACAAGAAATCGAGTTCGCTGTTAGATTACAGTGGTCTATAGTACTCGACACCTTCTGTACGGCTCAAATAAGCCTGCTATTACAAAAATTGTATTCTATAGTATAGGCCCCTACGATCTATCGTGCAATTATATATATCGTCGTGAATACAATTTAGCAAAACGTAATGAATAGATATCAACCTTTGTGAAAAGAATGGTTAATTGGTCCAGTCGACTCATTGTGCGGAAAATCAGCAGGCGACATGGATAGCTATGGCACATACTTATGACGGACCAATTGTCACCAAACTCCACCATAATAAATTGTCACACCTACTATGCCATCGCTACTGTGGTATGTGTGTCCGCAGCCAATAATAGAGATTTATGTATATAATGGAACATAATTATAGGCTACCTGTGCCTCGACAGACAACTTGATTATTTGCAAGACAAACAGGGAATTCATCTATTGTACACAACACAATAAATCACTGTCTAAAGTGCTTTTTCGTGGGTCACTTATGTGTATTTGTAATAAATTTAGGAAAATCAGCATTTTGTAGCTATTATTTTCACAATTATGTTAATGACATTTCGCTGCGATCTGTTTACAAAAAGAACCTTACATTGCTGTAACGTGATGTCTGTTTCTCACCTCCAACACAGAAGAGCTAGCTTTCAATTTATTGTAACTCGGAAATGGTCTATTGGAACTAGAACCAAGTGCAGTCAACACGTCGGCAATGATTGGATTGTCAGTGGACACATATTGCATTGTCTGTATGATCCATGTAAAACGCCAAATACACGATAATTACATATATTACATGTACATGCATGTGTGTATCCACCCTTAGACTTGATCAGACAGCATAAGAGGCAAAACATGGAAATCCCATCATGCTAGAAAGTATTGAATGCTATTTAAAGCCACATCCAGATTTTTTTTTGATTTTTTAGTTTAAATTTATTTATTTTTTTTTGGACACAATTTCACATCAAAGCCATATGCATGCTGATCAATCTGTTAAAAGCCATGTTGTCAGATGGTATAAGATCGTGTGGGTCCATTACTATTTAGCATAAATGTTTTGCCTAAATTTGTATTTTATATTTTCGATACAGTTGAATTTAAAGTGATTACAGACAAGCATTGGAAATATGGTAAAATGTTCATATAACTTGTTTACAAGTCATGAATCAATCGATAAACAAACACAAACATGATAACAATGGGTGCTGCAGGTTTATACGATTCTTATCTGTTCTCAGACTTTATAACTGAAACAAATACCAAGCCTAAATGGTGTGAGACTACAGATTTTTAGGTAAAACGTGGGTGGGTACCTTGCATGAAATTGGAATTTTTTTTCCTTCAAATAAGGGGTGATTTGGCTGGATTTGGAGGTAAAAAGGGGGTGGGTACCCCGCATGAAATTGAAAAAAAAAATTCCTTCAAATAGGGGGGTGGTGGGTACCCAAGAGGCGGAAAAAAAATTCAGCCTACTGTCATGGCACTTTTTTCGGACCCCCTGCTCTTCTGTACATATACCGTCCAACAGATTAACAATAGCATCAATGACTTCCTTCCTCTCTTCCATCAATGGCACTGGGGCATTAACTATAAGGACACGCTTAGAAGATGGTTGGGAAATTGTGCATATATACTGAGTATAGTGGCCTGGGCCCTGTTTCATGAAGGCAACTTATGACATAGTTGGGACTTAAGATGGTCATAAGTTCAAACTTCAGTCATATGTGCGTTTCACGAACAAAGTCTTAACCTAAGATGGTCTTAACTTTAAGACTGGTGTGAGGTGTCATAAGATAATCTTAAAGTTAAGACATACGTTGTGATCCGCAGTTGGTCCGAATGTGGATGGGATTTAGTTCATGTATATATTATTATAAACACATTTAACAGAATAACACCTTGCTAGCACGGAGGGGTGTTTCAGAAATGGTAGTAATTAATAACCAACTGGTAAGCTATAGCAGTGACGTGACCAGTGGTTGCAAGATTGGCGGGGTGTCCGCTACTAACTGTAAACCGCCAAGACCGGACTATATATATACATGTCTAATTGCTGTTACAAAAAGAATATATTTACATAGAGTTGAACATCATTTGCGATTCAAATCACCCAATCGCACTGTAGACAATAATCATGTTGAGACAATTAGTCCCAACATTTTCACATCGAGGATAATAGTGAATGATTTATACTCATTTTTTTTTTATAAATGCTTATGTCAGCTATTATTATTATTATTATTATTATTATTTACTTGCCTTTCTATATTATTATGTTATAATTTGATTGTAAAATGTATTGTATATGTACCCCGTATATATATCGGCAAGATAATAATACATAATATATGTTATTTTATTATTATTATGTATATTATCATAATCTATTAACTATGAAATAAAAAGATATATAGCATGTATATAGTATACGGACCGCGCGGGCACACCGGGATCCGCGAAAGAACATATAATATCAATGTGAACCGGCCCACAGACCCCTGGGGGAATTACTAAAATACCAATAATTTTCCACAGGGGCCTGTGAACCGGCCGTCTGTTCACGTGTTGTTAATTATAAACGCTCTTTATTAGAAGTAGTTTTTATTAAAACATACATGCAGAATGTCGTTCAACGTAACGTACATTCGAAGTTCATACGCAGTTTGTTAATTATAACAGACGTTTAGCACATTTGTCAACAGAACCAGAGCAAATGGCATTAACATCATTTATTTATGGCTTCTACAAGTATGTCTCAGATTGGAAATAAGTCTATTTGGAGCACGATATGAAGTCCTATTCACATTATAGCAATATAAATAAAGAGCCTTTTGTGTTAGTATTCCATGAATGTTGGCAATCAATAAAGAGCGTTTAGCTCAGTGCTTCCATTGTGGTGTATTGTATGTGTATGCCGTCGTGGCGACATATTCGGTTTCCTGGTATTATAGATGTTTCAAAGACGTATAATGCATTAAAACCTAATATCAGCATTGAAAGGAGCGAACATATGTCTCGCGTCGCCGCTGTGGCATGTTATATGGGTGAAGGTTCACATTCTGAGTTACGATGTATAAGTCCCTTTAATAACTGAAATAATATATTTGAGCTCGTTACGTTTGTATAAAATAGGCATTGGAAGCATGCAGATATGTGTGGATGGGGTCTGACGCGAAAACACAGTTAAAAAGCGCGCTCGTGCAGTTAAGTATGCACCAGTCATTATACTGATTATCGCCCTTGCATTAAAATATCATAATTATTCTAAGACACGCCCTAGTATCTGTCACCAGACACTGTACCTAGGCATATAACATACACAGAACCAACATTTGCTGTGCATAGCTGTAATAAATTGTCGAGAGCCAGTCTAAAAGCGCGCGAACTTAAATTACTACTTAAGTAGGACTTAATCTTGTTTTGTGAAACGCGTTCTTGAAACGGAAAAGTTACATCATAAGACCCACCTTAGATCTTAGATTAAGTCCATCTTAAGATAATCTTATGACATTGCTTCATGAAACAGGCCCCTGGAATCAATATCCTCTAAAATAAATAAGAATGTAGATGATCGTAATATGAGTGAATTACATAATAATAAAATATCATACCTGGGTTGGAAGGTTATTATTATATAATAAATATCATACCTGTGTTGGAAGGTTATTATTATATAATAATAAAATATCATACCTGTGTTGGAAGGTTATTATTATATAATAAAATATCATACCTGTGTTGGAAGGTTATTATTATATAATAAAATATCATACCTGTGTTGGAAGGTTATTATTATATAATAATAAAATATCATACCTGGGTTGGAAGGTTACTATATAATAATAAAATATCATACCTGGGTTGGAAGGTTACTATATAATAATAAAATATCATACCTGGGTTGGAAGGTTATTATATAATAATAAAATATCATACCTGGGTTGGAAGGTTATTATATAATAATAAAATATCATACCTGGGTTGGAAGGTTATTATTATATAATAATAAAATATTATACCCGGGTTGGAAGGTTATTATATAATAATAAAATATCATACCTGGGTTGGAAGGTTATTATTATATAATAATAAAATATCATACCTGGGTTGGAAGGTTATTATATAATAATAAAATATCATACCTGGGATGGAAGGTTATTATTATATAATAATAAAATATCATACCCGGGTTGGAAGGTTATTATATAATAATAAAATATCATACCTGGGTTGGAAGGTTATTATTATATAATAATAAAATATCATACCCGGGTTGGAAGGTTATTATGTAATAATAAAATATCATACCTGGGTTGGAAGGTTATTATTATATAATAATAAAATATCATACCTGTGTTGGAAGGTTATTATATAATAATAAAATATCATACCTGGGTTGGAAGGTTATTAAATAATAATAAAATATCATACCTGGGTTGGAAGGTTATTATTATATAATAATAAAATATCATACCCGGGTGGAAGGTTATTATATAATAATAAAATATCATACCTGGGTTGGAAGCAGGCTTGGGGCAATTACTTGTGAATGTAATTAATTACAATTGCAATTACTTCAACATTTTTCAATTACAATTACAATTCCCATTACATCTATTTCACAATGTAATTAATTACAATTACAATTACTTTGAAATGTAATTCAATTACAATTACATTTCAGCACATCATTGAAGTAGGAACACTTTTTATTTATATAAACTCTATTTGATAACAAAACATAAATTTAATACAAGCAAGATGAAATACACAGTGAAGCACACTTGGTACAGAGCAGCCAATGTACTGAGTCCAGTATAGGTGTTCGTAGAACTGAGCGAATCGTGATTTATAGCTGGCAATTCCAGCGTGTTGTATTGGCAGCTTGTAGTCGGGTTAATCTTCTAGAAATTAGAATGATATCAGAGATTTATGAACTTTGCTAACTATCTTCAATGCTTTGGCATTCTTGACCGATGTTTTTGCATACTGAAAGATTCTAGTAGGTTGTTGATCACATGCTGATGGTGCTTGTGTGACTGTGGATTCATAGACATCATGATGCTTTCGCTATAAAATGAAAATAATAGAGTATTTTAGTAACACACATGTATCCATCATTTAATTATTAAGGGAATAAGACTATCTCAGTAAGTCAGACACACAGCCAGGCCAATTGTAAAGGAAAATGAGATAATCAACACTCTGATTGTTAATTTAGAGTCATAAACTTAATTAGCCTTTGTGGCCACCAGCTAATTGGGGGATTATTGAGGCAGATATTTGTTTCCACTTTGTCATTCAGTTGCAAATTAGAAGGGACAAGAAACAATGCATATACCAATACCACCATATGACTGAAGTTATATGTCAATGGAATTAAACAAAACTAATACATAGAAATGGAAACTTACCTTCAGATGTGTCACAAAATTGGAGGTAACTATTTTGGAACTGGATATTGCAGTTGGGCAAAGTTTGCACTTCGCTTTCATAGGACATGATGTGTCTTTCTGCAAATTAAAATGCTGCCAGATTTTTTGTCGACATGTTGATAGCATTAGCAATGGTTGGTATGAATTTCTACCAAAGCATATATACCATACCAGATGGAGATAATGAAACATGATCATAAGAGTGATATATTATAGTGATCTATTGTCAATTATTTGAAGTTGGTTTCTCATTGTATTTATCAAAACAAGCCTTCTACCTCAAAGGTTAACCAATGCTTAAGCAAACAAACAGGAGGTGTCAACAGAATTCACCATTGAGACACAGTGGATACAAACTCAGTGTTGGGACAGTGATAGCCAGTCACCAGTCTTACACTTTGAAATTTGGAAAAAAACATTTGAAGAAACCATTGGATGAATCATGAAAGAGAACTTTGAGAAGAAACAAGTACCTGTGATTTTGAAGTAATTGAAATTAGACCCTAATTACAATTACATCCTAACCAATTTCAATTGCAATTACATGTAATTGAGAATAAACTCAATTACCAATTACATGCAATTACTTGAAAAAATGTAATTAATTACAATCAATTGCAATTACAAATTACAATTACCCCATCCCTGGTTGGAAGGTTATTATTATATAATAATAAAATATCATACCTGGGTTGGAAGGTTATTATTATATAATAATAAAATATCATACCTGGGTTGGAAGGTTATTATTATATAATAATAAAATATCATACCTGGGTTGGAAGGTTATTGTTATATAATAATAAAATATCATACCTGGGTTGGAAGGTTATTATTATATAATAATAAAATATCATACCTGGGTTGGAAGGTTACTATATAATAATAAAATATCATACCTGGGTTGGAAGGTTATTATATAATAATAAAATATCATACCTGGGTTGGAACGTTATTATATAATAATAAAATATCATACCTGGATTGGAAGGTTATTATACAATAATAAAATATCATATCTGGGTTGGAAGATTATTATTATATAATAAAATATCATACCTGGGTTGGAAGGTTATTATATAATAATAAAATATCATACCTGGGTTGGAAGGTTATTATATAATAATAAAATATCATACCTGGGTTGGAAGGTTATTATTATATAATAATAAAATATCATACCCGGGTTGGAAGGTTATTATGTAATAATAAAATATCATACCTGGGTTGGAATGTTATTATATAATTATAAAATATCATACCTGGGTTGGAAGGTTATTATATAATAATAAAATATCATACCTGGGTTGGAAGGTTATTATTATATAATAATAAAATATCATACCTGGGTTGGAAGGTTATTATTATATAATAATAAAATATCATACCTGGGTTGGAAGGTTATTATATAATAATAAAATATCATACCTGGGTTGGAAGGTTATTATTATATAATATTAAAATATCATACCTGGGTTGGAAGGTTATTATTGATTTGAAATGGAAATATTGTTGCAAAATTGCCTGGGTAAAATATGTTTTTTTTCCCTAGGCCAATTTCGCCCACCTAGGCAAAACAAATATTGCCTAGGCATCTTTTCCTAAATTTCCAGAGTTAACATGATTATATTGTACATGAGCAGCATGGCCAAATAAGGCGTCCTCCTGCCGCCTATGTGTGGAAATGATTTTAAATAGTAAAATGACAACGTGAATATAGTAACATTTCAAAACATGAAAACAATATGAAAAATTATATGTCTGAATGGAGTATCCAAATCATTTACATGGTGTACATAGTATACTCGTATATGCACAATCGTTGTACCAAGCACTGGGCCAATATTACTGTATCAGATTAAGTGCAGAGAGTCTGGCTGAAGTATTATGGTTTTAGACTATATGACCAACTAAGAGCCTTTTAAAGGGGTACTGTACCCCAATTTCAATAAATTCCCGGTGACAATAGCGATCTAATATGAATATTATATTATAAAATAACTAATTCGAGTCGACGATGTCTACTGAAAAAGTTCCGGTTAACAGGCTATCGTAAAAGTAACATTGAATTATTTAATATAAAATAATTTATGGCTGGAGTCATAAAATGGAGAATTATGCCATTACGAGTTACCGTTCTTGAAATCGCATCTGTTGCGTGTCTTTTATCGACGGCCGTTCGCGAACATTATTGAGTTGCAAACAAAACATGTTACCTGCAAAAGGAAGGCCCGTTATAACCGATTCGGAAAAAGGAGAAAGAAACAAGAGTCATAAAGCGTCAAGTATTTTTATAGGGAGTGAGATTGTTCGATGGAAGAGATTGAAGGCATCTATCGAAACTGTGAGCAATGAACTTCCGGTTCTTCCTGCGACCTGCGTCTTCTCCGGTGAAGGTCAAACGATGGCGCGTAGTTTGAAATCGTAATATTTTTGTTTTCAAGATCAATATTTTCTTCGCTAAATGAGGTTTATACGAAACTCATATAACACGAACACAATCTTACTTGAAAGTTATTTCAATGGGAGTAAATAAAAAAAATCGCCTATCTCTGTGTACAGTACCCCTTTAAGATCGCTGTTCGCTTTGTTCAGATCCATCAGTGTTCGTAAAGGCCAATGTTACATACCATCCAGCCAAAATTAGCAAGTAACAATGCCGGGGCTCATGCCGTGTATTTGGGCATAACTGCACAATCTCGACAAATTATATTGTTGCGTTTAATTTTAGAAGAGTATTGTGATAGATCATTTTTTGTCAATAACTTTTAAAATCGGTTTCGAAATTTTATTTTCTTGTTGTTTTTACCCAATGCTATCCATATCATATATGTCAGGGACTATGTGTTTGGGTAACGCAGAACTAAATGTAGTTCTCGGAGTTGATGCTTTCAGACTGTCAGCCATAGTCAACTGGTTCATTGAATGATTTGGGAAGATTGTCTCTTTTCCAGTCTAAAACGAACGTTGATGCTTGTAACTAGGTCTTATACGTCATGAAATTTAAGTATGTTTTCATTCAGATAAATTGGTTCTGTATGGCTCATATACGATTTGCTGGACATAATTCTAATTGCCCTTTTCTGTTGTTTAAAGATGTGGCCCTGTTTAGGCATGCATGGCCCCAAACTGCCAAATCATAGATGAGAATCATGAGATGCCTGTGGATCAAAGAGAAATATAAAGTTCTCAGACAGTTTTTGGGTAGTATTCGCTTTACCTTATTTATGGAATATATTGCATTGGATGATAAGATAATGCTTCACTTGTATCATATCTTCGATTTGACATGCATGCAGTTCACAGTTATTAAACATCGCATTCCAAGGGTCAATATCGAATTGAAATGTGTAATCTCAAATCCTATGCTTTTTTTTCTGTTTGTTTGTTTTGTATATTGTTTTGTGTTCTATTGTTTTTCTGTTGCAAAACATCTCTAATACATACAAATTATATTCTTTATTACCTCTTTCAGTTATAAAATGTCATATGTGAACCCTTCTGCTCCTGGGTACGGATCCGTTCCTGCAGGGTCTGCCCCTCCGCCGCCACCCGGGTTCTACACAGGAGGCCCTCCGCCGCCACCCGGGTTCTACACAGGAGGCCCTCCCCCAGCAGGTTACGCCCCTGTTCCACCAGCGGGAGCATATGCACCTTCATATCAACAAACAGTGTACACCCAGCCAGCACCACAGGTCGTGTAAGTATATTAACAAATATTGTAATTTAAGTCGAATATTTGCCGCTAAAAGAAGCACTCCGATTGGCCGAGAGCTGCTAACTTTAGTTTTCGATTCACCAGCACCGGTAGCTGAAACGCTCACATGTTTTAAATGGAGCACGGTGTCATTGACAACGCGCCTTAAATACGTCACCGCGCTGTCATGAGCATGCGATCTGACACATCTTAGATTACGACACGCAACTTTTCAGGTTGATCGGTTAAAGACGGTCTGAGACATGGCACAGTCCAAGGGTCGCGAAATTTCCATCACCGATTAGCAGGGATTTAGCCAACGAAAGCACGGGCGCCTCTGAGAGCACTATGATAACTTAATAGCGATCCATGTCCTGTATGACATATATAAGACAGAGTTATACGACCCGTCATTTTTGACGGGTAATCCCCAGTACGATATAAGGGCCATTTCAGTCCAAACATTTGATCGAAAGTAGGAATGTGCGACTTTTGGTATAAAAACAATGAACAAACAAACAAATATCCGACATTCGTCATGATCACAGCTAGATGCATGCTCGGGTTCCCCTGTACTGGCATTATTTAACCTCAATATACGCTATATATGGACATAAAATAGTGGTTTTAAAAACAGTCCAGTATGCGATTTATTCCATACGAAATAAGCCTATATTGGCATTATAGATATGTAATCTACTTTGTTTTTCATCGACACGACTTACCAGATTCACGCTCTTTATAATGTGTAATCGCTGTGGACCTCGTCATTCAACAGAATAACGGGTATAAAGTAACTATGGGCTTATTTCATAATCAAATCAGCCCAATATATGCGAATATTTAGGTCCAATGTGAACCTATTTGCACGAGGATATGTTGCTTGTTAGCACCCTTAATCATGGAATTTTCATTTCAACTAACATTTCACCCCGAATTACGCTCAGCCGCACCAGAAATAGAACACTTTAATACGTATTTTTGACAAATACTATACCACTACAGTCATTTTTTATATTTATATAGCTTTTTGATGATTTATTCCCATAAAAAAAACTGAGTGTATTCTTATTTATTTTCACAAAATCTGCTGAGAAGTTTAGACTATCCCACGCAGCACATTAAGTCAGCCGAATATAAGATTTCCAAACTCTTAGCTACGATAACGTAATCGATATAAATAACTGGCTTCAGATGCAATTTGGCTGCACTTTTAAAAGCAGGCAGTATTCTGCTGACCGCGTTTAGTGAGTTCAGATTATGTCAACGGTTTGTAACTTCCTGTTCGTGTTACACTCTGTGCTTAATTGTGGTGTACACCGGGTGGCCCAATTGGCAGTTGATCGATCACCAAACAGGATTTAGTGTAACACAGACGGGCTATGTAAATATTCACGAGTAGAGCATGCAACTTCCATAAACTCTAAAACGGTCAATGAAGTCTGCCGGCATTCGAGAGAAACTCCAAAAATGGTCAACGAAGCCTGCCAGTATTCGAAAGAAACTCTAAAACGATAAATGAAGCTTGCCAGCATTCGAGGGGCAAACTTAATCAATTTCAGATTTCAGATTTATGGAAGTAGTTGCATGCCATCCTCGTGATTTCTGAAGCCCGGGATATCAACATATCCTCGTGAAAATATGTTCATATTGAACCTAAATATTCACACTGGTTCATATTGGACCTAAATATTCACACAGGTTCATATTGGACCTAAATATTCACACTGGTTCATATTGGACTTATAATTTTTTGTTGCTTAGGCCGCAAATATTCCAGGTGGTGAAAAATAACAGATTTCAAAAATCGATATTTGATAACTCTGAGTTTTCATGGGTGGGTTCCTCGACTCGAATCAAATATTTTTTACCCACAAAGCCACCTGACAAAGCTAAAGAAATTGTAATTTAGGAGCGTTATATATAATTCAGATTATGTATCCTTAAAGTGACGTGGAACACCCCATTGGGGTGATCCAATGGGAATACACAATAAGGTAGTTAATTTCATAAATGTTATGCCAAGGTAGTTAATTTCATAAATGTTATGCCAAAGTGGCAGCACACACCTTCATTCTTAGGTATAAATTATATGCACCGACTCTCACTGGGGGAATCATTGCTGTTTGTTTGTCGGCGAAAATTCGACCCGAACTGAGGAGTATAAACATACTTGCGTGTTTGTTTGTTTATTCTTGTGTATCTTGTGCGCTCCAAATTTGGCCGCATGCAGATTATGCTAAATCAGTGATGTGTGTCTTTGAAATCCGGAATAAACATCAGGGCCATTCTGTAATAATGTCTTGGATTAATTTAAATTTGCCAATATCATTTTATTTGACAAAAGACATCACGTGCACGCGTCTGTTTTTGCCCAATCATAATCATAATAACAAACAAGAAACACTTCAGTAGCCAAAACTCATGAAATTGTTATCCGGAAGACCGCCTATACTACAGATCTTTCGCACAATTAACGACGACAATTAATTATTACGAATATGGTACAACGTAACTAGAATTTGTGTTATTTATATTCGTTGTCGTTTTTACCATATTCGTTGTTACGATTACAGGTTCGGATTTTCAACAAAACTCACAAGGACATGACATAGTAATAAGTTCGCGATCGTTTCTCGGCCCCTCAATGTGGGAGATGACACTGAGATTATGTCCTTAAATTGTGATCGCCATATGGCCCTACTTTTGATCTATTAGTGGCAATAATATCATTCGTCGTCGTGAAACACGAGGCGATTGCGAAACACAAAGCACTAAGATATGACCTGATAAAAGCAAAATAATCACGACAGGCTGTCTCGTAATCCCCTCACTGCGAGTAACAAGCATGATTGTCTCAACGGACTCGTTGTCGTCAATTCTGCGAAAATGTTTTTGGACCATCTGAAAAAAAGTACGACAACAAATAACTGTTCGTAATAATTATCTGTCGTACTATACGTTTTTCCCCAATCATATAAAGATAATTTAACTACCCCTCGGTGGAGACCTATACAGTAAAGTCTGGAGAGTTAAAATACGCCAAAAGAGAGACAACAGTTCACCAAGTTTCTCGAATATTGGATGCACTCCCCAAATTGATCATTTCACTTTTTTGTGCGCTCTACTAATGTGATTTATATTGTTCACAGATACGTAGAGGACAGAAACCGACGGGACAGGGATGCGGCTGAGGACTGTTGTTTGCTGGCAGCTTGCTGGGCTGTGTTATGTTGCTGTTGTATGTCCATGGCAAACTAAACCCGTCGAACGTCAAAGATGCATGAGGATTCAAAGGGGTAGATCCGACATAGGAAAGATACCCTTGTACATGAGCAATTTTATTCAATTGCACTGGTATACTTCCGATGGATGTATACATGCATGGATAGTTCCATCCAGTGTTGAACTTCCGATGGATGATACAATATTAAACATGTGGTATGATTCTGGCTGACTTCTGTCATTACTTAAATTTCGCACCGAAATCACAACATTCCGATTGAGTCAGAGTCAGGGATTTAAAATAATACAGAATATTCACGGAGATTATGCACCCTATATTCAGAAAACAATAGGGATGAATTTTATATTGACAATACATATTATTGTGCTTGAATGAAAACGTTGACACGAATCAAGAGCCAGGTATACAATAATGACCCTTCCATGACTACATGGAGCTTCCTGAAACCCTGTGCCAAAGCATTCTCTTTCAAATATATATGCGAGTCTCCTATATAGAGAGCCTCTGATATAAGAGAATACATTGGTCTAACACAATGGGAGACTCGCATATATAAGAGAATGTTCTGGCACGGGATCTTTAACGTCGCACCAGCGCGGCTCCCACCATGGAAGGGTTAATGAAGTGCTGTTATAAGTGACCACACCACATGACTTTAAAGACGTATTCAGGTTCCAGACCAAATGTTACGAAACCTATCTGACTTTTTAGTTATATTCGTGTGTACAGAATAACATGTTTGGATCAAGAATGCTTCAAGAAAGACGCTATTTTGTTTGATATTGAATGTTCTATGCGTTTATTTCATAATGTTTCCATGTTTTAGAGGGACATCATAAATCATTTTTTCCATTTTCCAATAACAAAATTATATACTTTGATATTTATTGATCCAGTGTATGTTTCAAATACTCATGCCAAATGCATAAATTTGATATCCCAGTGGTCCGAACACAGCGTCGTTGTTCTAAACTAATTACACACATGCAGTGACTATTGTTGGACCAATCATTGCCGTACTGTTTATGGCCAATAATTGGCTGCGGAACACGTACCACAGTAGCGATGGCATAGTAGGTGTGACAATTAATTATGGTGGAGTTTGGTGACAATTGGTCCGTCATAATTCTGTGCCATAGCTGTCCATGTCGCCCTCTGCAAATTCGCACAATGAGTCTACCAAGCTCTACCAGCGACGGTCGATCTCTCAATGATGTATCTACCCGAATGTCTTGTCGATGTTGATCTTTACTCAACACGCAGTGTTATATTTTGCATGCTAACACACAAGTCCACTTGATAACTTAATGAATAACCCATCCCAACAGCCATGATTGTTCTTACTAATGAAATTAATACAAGTAGATAAACATGCATGCATTGAGATCATATAAAAACGTACCACAATAATGATATGTGATTCAATGAGGATTGCCACCAGGCCATGGTCGAACACAATTCTGGACGATCTATCGTGCAATTATATATATCGTCATGAATACAATTTAGCAAAACGTAATGAGTAGAGATCAAGCAATGGTTAATTGGTCCAGACGACTCATTGTGCGGAAAATCAGCGGGCGACATGGATAGCTATGGCACAGAATTATGACGGACCAATTGTCACCAAACTCCACCATAATAAATTGTCACACCTACTATGCCATCGCTACTGTGGTACGTGTGTCGCAGCCAATGCGTCTCGAATAACGCAGTATATACATATTCATATTTGTGCACAGTTCAACCGTTGTGTTCTCTGAAATGGTACAGTCGGTGAATTTGGAATATTCGACACTATTTGTTCTTTGCTACATTCTTTCAGGGGGATAGTGTTTGGATACTAATTTATTGTTTTTATTCAATGAAATAAATCCACAATATGTCTTTAAGAGGTCAATTTTGAATAGGGATTTCCATGCAAATCTGCGGAGCAAACGCTACAGATTTGCATATACTTCTGAGTGTGACTTGGTGTGGTATTGGAATCAACAGGTATTTATCTGGCGGGTCCCCTTGGTAAATTATAATATTTTGCAATAAATATATTTCTGAGAATTTTTTTCTGGAATTACATCACTTGACCTACATTTGAAAAATAAATATAAAATTCAAAAATAAATACACCAACATTATGATTGAAAAAGTTCCAAGCGGATCCACCAGATAAGTACCCGTTGTTTCCAATACCACATCAAGTCACACACAGATGTATTTGCAACTTTTGCTCCGCAGATTTGCATGGAAATCCCCATTCAAAATTTGTCACTTGACCTCCCCTTAATATGCACATCTATTCACTGACATTTGCGCTACCATGTGTTGTCATTGAACCATTTCTTTACCAAATACTCATTGACGAGTAGTTATCAATCAGGTAATGTTGAGATAATACGTTCAACAAACGACCATAGGTTGTTTGTTGAACATACTATCTGACTATTTCCCTCCAATATATATGACCCGCCATATCAAATCCAGTCGTAAGTCGGGATTTTTTTACCCTGTGCCAATGCATTCTCTTATATATGCGAGTCGACCATATGTCGCCTCGCATATATAAGAGAATGCATTGGCCTAACAATTTTTTATCATTTTTTTTAAATAAATGTTTCTTACAATTTTTAGGACATAAAATAAAAAAACATTCATTAACCTGCAGGGAGCCCCACACATCTATAGAAGCATATAGAAGAGTGTCGTCTGCTCATGTTTGTCTGGGGCTCGGCTCTGTATGGGTGAAATTATTAAAGAATACAAGAAAACAATTATTAAAATTGTAAAAAATTGTTAGGCCAATGCATTCTCTTATATATGCGAGGCGACCTATGGTCGACTCGCATATATAAGAGAATGCATTGGCACAGGGTAAAAAAAATCCCGACTTTCGACTGGATTTGATATGGCGGGTCACATATGGGACTCATTCTGTACTTTTACTATCTGTCGTCTGCTTCATTTTCATGAAAACCCCCTTCCAGATGAATACTGCAACTTAATTTCAGCACCAATATACTGTTATATATAATTCAATCAACTCTATTATACCCATTATGATGATTTAATGTAATACATAGAGAATACCTACACTTTGAATACCGAATTATCTCATGAGTGTCTGGAAAGAAATATCAAATATTCATGAGCGGCTTCGATATTTCTTTCCAGACACTCATGAGATGATTCCGGTATTCAAAAAAAAATGTCGGTATTTGTTTTATTATAAGCGCCTTATTAATGCTCAAAGTTGCTAATTTATGCGGCCTTTTCACTTTTAATAGTACAACAAGCCGAATAATATTAAAACTGACCCAGTTATACCAGAAACTAAATTTAAGAAAGCGAACAGAAAGTCAATTTCCGCCATTGACTGACCTTCGGGAAATGTGACCCAAAAGCAATATCACTATAAAATATTAGATAGGACCTAGGAGCTCATTAATATGAGGTTTTTATGGCCAGATATCGACGTTCAAAAGAGGAAGTTTTAACAATTTTGTATTTTTGTCAGGCCAGCAATTCAAATGAACGTCTCTTGTGAAGA
Source organism: Siphonodentalium dalli (assembly GCA_032622095.1). Taxonomy (NCBI): domain Eukaryota; kingdom Metazoa; phylum Mollusca; class Scaphopoda; order Gadilida; family Siphonodentaliidae; genus Siphonodentalium; species Siphonodentalium dalli. Next base: position 63,808,883 of record CP136065.1, on the reverse strand, counting down.
GCGTCCATGCTTCCGCGACCCGAATGTGGTAAATAATAAAGAGCGTTCGTAATTCTGAGGTTTTGAGATCGTCTTTGACGTATTAGTTATGGATTAATTTGTGGACTTATGCGATGCCAGGAAATTATTTGATGTCAAATCGGACAGGTGATCTTTAACACTTCCATGACTGGAGCTTCCTGATTTTTTTGCGAAAACCCTGTACCAATGCATTCTCTTATATATACGAGTCGACCATATGTAAATACATACATAAGAGAATGCATTGGCCAAACACAAATGTTTTTTAAAGAATGTAATGAAAAACATTTTTTATGCCAATGTATTCTCTTAAATATGCGATGCTAACTATGGTCGACTCGAATATATAAGAGAATGCATTGGCACATAGTTTTTAATGTTTGAGCCAGCGCAGCTCCCGTCATGAAAGGGTTAACGTATTTACAATAAACGAAATGTTGGCGACAAGTTAAATAGTGTTCCAAGAAAAGATATATCTGCAAAACCTAAACGAATGTTAGCCATTTCATGACTGGAGATTCCTGAAATTTTGCGAAAACCCTGTGGCAATACATTTTCGCGATAGGGTGCCTCGCATATATAAGAGAATGCTTTGGCCTAACAACGTTTACCTAGCCTTGATCTTGTAAGTCAGTGAATGCTCTTATATATGCGAGGCTCCCTATGGGAGACTCGCATATATACGAGAATGCACTGGCACATGGATCTTAATGCTGCACCAGCGCAGCTCCCGCCATGAAACGGTTATACATTGAGCTACGTTGAGTTACTGGGAACCTAAATTTTCGAACTGGATTCTCCCATTCAATTCTGAAGGTATACGATGATTGATCCATTTCTCGTTTGTCGGGATGTTCAGATAAACAATCAACATGAACGGAGACGCTGCACTCCAGTGCACGGATTTATGTTTTAAGTTTTCACAATAGGGTGGTTACATAAGCGAGGTTTCGCTCGTGGCTTGTGATTTGTAGCATGTAGACATTAATCTGCCATTTCCGACCGGAAGATTTCCAATCGTATGATAAGGTTTATTCTGATTTCGGAGATAGGTCAGAGTTAGTCATCATAGAAACGACTATGATTATTGACTCACCGAATTGATAATAAGTTATAACTCAATCGTCACAAATTCTTTAAACTTCGACTTCCATTAAGTTACCCTTTCTGCAACCACATTTATTAGTATACTGCCAAAGTGTTGTTGAAATCGATGTAACGAGATTTTCCCTAAGTATTTGTGTGCGTTGTTTCGTATTCGTTCCCGCTATATGATGTCATTTACAAGCTACAAATAACAATATACAAGCAGAACATCTCGGAGTTTGTTTATATAATTCGTTTGTCAAAACTACAGCACAACTGGAGAGTTGTTTGTACTTCAACTGCGCTTCATGTCTATTTTTGAAGCCATCTTAGAGTCTTACCCCATATGCTCTGCAACGTTATCCTTGGTTGATTGTTGCAACCGATAATATATCCACACCAAATCTGAGAGTATATAATTATAGTGGGAATATATGTGTAATTAAAGCAATTAAAATTTTCGTTGGTCATGTTGGATTAGAATGACGAACGACCCTACACACTGGTAGCATTCATGAACATAGATAATAATATCTTAGTAACACTGATGAATTGGTTGAAGCAGCCATTACCAAGCATATCCAAATATTTATGCATTTTTATAAACTGAATTGACTAGTTTGTACATTTGCAGGTCATGTACACAACGCATGTTCGGCAGATGGATATTTTAACATGTAATACTATACTCTATGTGTAAGGTGCTGCTGGAGCCCTCCATGAGACTTTAAATATGCTTGGCTCATTTGAGCTTCCAAATTCTGTCTTCTGTAATTTAGGAGGAGGTAGAAGATATGTTGACAAATACACGAATATTTAAAAACTGCTTCATATGATCCCAAAAATTCTTCACAGGGTCATAGCCATTTTCCAGCTGTTTTCAATTTCAAGTATTTATCGACCTATTTCGATACTGAGAAAAATAAAAAATCTAATATTATTAGGTGTATGTTAGAGTGCAAACCGCCATGTGGCTTTAAAAGCTCGATGCAAATGGATTTTCTTAGATCTGCCAACGACTTTGAAAATGAGAATTTCAGACAATTATCAGTTACTGTAGTTGTTTCATAACATACCAATTTGGCACTAGAAACAGCATAATTATATAAGTCAACACGAGCCACAAAAATCCATACACCAGGACTATGTATCGATATCGGTGCTATAAAACATAAGTGTGTATAAAATACAAGGTGGCAAAAAGTCAAGACATGCAGTGGTTCGTACCTCAAATACTGTGGGAAGATAAACTAAAGTAGTATACTATAAAATACGAATCCCATCTTAAGAAAGCACATACGACGTGTAATACTCACGATTATAGTACTCGAAATTTAGAGAAATAGAAGTTTTATAGTATTGACCCCAGGGTTCATGCATTGAATATTTCATTCCCATCTGCTCCAAGCTGACAACGAATGACAAACAAATAAGTCTTAGTGAGTTTGTTATCACATTTTATCTTTTGAATTCAAGTACACATGAAGTTTGGAATGCATAAAATAACATTTGTCGGATAGGTACCATGGTTACAGAATAATAAATATCAGTTTCATGGCTAATTTTACAATGAAAAAGAAATGGTCGGCGCGCATCAATAATAAACTCAATGAACCAAAATTTGGAATTTGATTTGAAATGAACAATGAAAATGATTGTATTTGAAATGCAATAATGATAACAATGATATTACGCAGATTAAATTTAACTCAATAAGTATTCGATAAATTACTAGTTTGTAACAAAATATACATATTTCATACATACATATTTAATGTGTTATGAGACTTGGACAAATATTCATTTCATTCAGTCATATTATCTAACTCATTAATTTAACATTTCAAGATATTTTGAAACAGCAATAGTTAACAGAGAAACGACAACTCTACTTATATCAAGACCATAATACTCGAGTTGAAATGTTGAATGTTGATATCATTGTAAACATTACTGTAACATCACAGTCAGAAACAGTCAGTTAATCTGGTTTCCGCAACGAATAATAACTCTAAACACAGATAACGCTGATTCTGCACAGATGGACGCTGCAAATTTCCTCGTTAACTTATTTTCAGTGGCAATGGCGGCACTCAAGTCATGTCTACATTATGTCCTTGGTATCAACAACAAACGGAAACACTTTACTTTTAACACTTTGCTTAACTCTTCTGGTTAATACCCATGGCCAGGAACCTACGTCACCAATCAACCTAACCCTGGCAGTTTGGATTTTAAATTTGTTTAAAACACACATAAACGTCGATCTGATGGGATATAAACTACAGTAATGCTCTAAGTAATCGCCTCCTTAACCACAGCAGAATTATGGGTAACTTTTCAGGATTCATCGGAAAGCTCTCCCCGAGAGCTTTCCGATGAATGGCAACAAGCCATATTTCCGACTAAATCCTGAAAAGTTAGCCATAATTCTGCTGTGGTTAAGGAGGCGATTACTTAGAGCATTACTGTAGTACATGAGATGTGGCAATTCACAATGCACACTCAAAAGCAGTAATCGTTAAAAACTTATATTATATAACTGAAATTTACAAGGACTTTGGTATCGATTGTACCCCGAGTTTGAACATCAAACACCTCAACCATTTAACCCTTTCAGTGCCAGGTCCGATTTTTGTATCAACCCATATACCCTGTGCCAATGCATTCTCTTATATATGCGAGTCGACCATAGGTCGCCTCGCATATATAAGAGAATGCATTGGCCTAACAATTTTTCATCATTTGTTATTATTTTTTACAATTTTAATAATTGTTTCTTATATTCTTTAACAGACTTATTTTGTAGGTTTAGTGCCAGGGAATCTCACGTTTTTCATGGGCATCAAAATTATTACTATGAATACTTGGTGATAGTTTTGAGTTATAACATGCCCCTAAGGTTTTATCCAGTTTGTTTTTAAATTCGCTATAGCATGTTTAAGCATACCCAAAAAAAATAAATAATAATAGATGTTCGTAAAATGGACATACTCACTTTTTGCTTGGAACTACAAAAACGTATGCAACAAATATCTAGCTCGTCCATTGCATGAGTTCAAAACAGCAGTATATATCCGAATGTCTGAAGCGACGGTTTAGAGATTACATTAGTGATGCAGTTTCCACCGAGACCACCCCGCATTCTGTTCGAAAGAGATGGGGTTCCTTGCGGACTGAACTTACTATGTCAATACAACAGAGCAATATAGCATGGAACGTTCTTGACCAATCAGACACTGAGCTGAGTACACGATCATGAACTTGTGATCTCGATGGAGTGGTATGACAAGAACAACAAAAAAGTAGAATAATTTTCATATTGTTTTTAAGATTGCTAACGAGTTAATCAGTTTATTTTTAATGACTTACACTGCATATTTTATTTTGACATATCTTCGAAGTTTTATTTTGATAAAAAAAAAATTGTATGTGGAAATAATTCTCAAGTTCCAGAAGGTGAAGTGCACTGATTAGCAATATTTATTTGTTTATATATATGCAGCCCATTAGAAAATGGTTCGAATCGATGCTGAATGTTTTCCGATTGTTGTATTCATGTGCGATGAGAACTATTATGTGTCATTACATATTTTTGACTCATGCCAAATGTTTGAAAGCTATATTCTCTCAAACGTCAGTTGTACACTCACTGGTCGAATTTAAGTGACATAAGCACCGAAGAAGACTAGTAAACAGTGAAACACAAGTTTTGTAATGACTGTTTACCACTTTGGATGAACGGAAGTAATATATTTGTATGCGTGTTAGTAGTATGGTAATTCGAGGCAGAGTAAGAGAAAATAAGTCAGAACGGTGAGTAAAATTATGTTATGTTCTCACAAACACCAGACATTTTAATCACCGAAAGTAGATTCCATGGTAATGGTGGGTTATTAATAAGCTCTAATTATATGCAAAATGTGTCCCGGAAATGCTTACAGACTTTGAACAGTCCAACAACAAACATCCTAATTTTGTGCAAAGGAGTAGCAGTATGTTTTCAGATAGCTATTCGTCAGTGTCTCGACATAATATCACACTGACCATGGCCTGGGTTCTATAATACCCTAAGTTATCACCAGTGATGCATTGATGTTGTGATATACATGGCTTTGTTGCTATAAGTTCATAAAACATTTCATGTCACAGGGTATTGTCGTCGACTGTACCGACAGTATAAAACTCTTGGTCTCGAATTACAGTATGACGAAAATGCATAAAATAATTACTTCCGTTCATCAAGTGTTTATGAATTAACTTTACCATATCGGTGACATTGGTCTCCAATTGAATCACAATTCAAAAGTAAGACATATTATGTACTTGTTTGGGTGCTTGAAACTGATACATTGGTATTCAGGTGCTATGCCAATCGGAGGAGTGTAATATTCTACTAACACCGCCGAAAATCTGAAGCAAATCGATCATACCACTCCATAGAAAACATCGTCTGAACTATGCTCAATTGTAAATATTTACAACTCGATTCGGGACGCATCTATCGGCGATAAACTAACGAAAATGATTTCACCATTGAGAGTCACTGTATTTAATTAATATATAAGAATGACGGTGTGTGTTGTCAATTTAGATATAATATTTGTAAAAATAACTACTTTGAACAAGATTATTCTCCATTTCTATTTGATCACCCTACTTGAGTGTTTCACATCACTTTAATATTACTTTGCATATCAAACACTTTAGTAGTACTTTGCATATCAAACATTTTGTTATGCGGTCTTGGCTTTGTTCTGAGACATCACTCAGCAACATTCATCCTAAATAAATTATCATTCTCTCATTTGTTCAGATGAGGCGATGCACACAAAACACAACAGGACTGAAATAAATAAATGAAATATCAACTGAATAACATATAACACAACAACGAAGTTAAGTTGGTGAATGTAAATATTGAAAAGACTTATCTTGAGATTTCATTATATATAAATATTCTGTACATTTTGGAAACCACAGACTCGACGATAACGCACTGGAAGCTGGATTGATGGCATTTTGCGCATGTGATCATGCCAGCCAAAGGAATCCATCATCACGTGCCGAAAGCAGCTAATTCCATGTTCAAGAAGACCTTGGCTTTCACCAGGCTTATAAATAAAACATCTCATCAGGTAAACTTTTAAAAACATATAATACGATGCTGTTTCCTGTATAGCTTCTGATGAATAAAATTAGTTCGTTTGTTGGTTGGTTTTACGTCGTTCTCAGATCTATATGACGGTTATGACCACCCCACGAAGCTGTCAGAGATAGTGCACGTAGAAACCGCTGACTAGGTAATGAACTGTCAAATTGCCATGAAATAATAATTAAGATATTCTGCTATGGTCTGGAAAAAGAACACGCATCCATTTGCGATAAGAACCAGCTTCGCCTGTGCTAGACGATATATGATGATTGATACCAGAGCGACCACGCCCACTCTGACATATAAAACTACATCAGAACCAATCAAGAAGAGCCATTTGAAAATATATTTTGTGTTTGAGAGCTATTTTCTAGTTTGTATAATTAGTTTCACATGGTTTAAGACATGGGCAATGAGACTTTACTAAACATTGCTTTCTATGTAATCTTCATCAACTTCACGTTCATTTGTCAGGTTAATCGCCATGTTGTGGGCTAGATTTTTAGTGGCAGGAGACAAGATAATCTAAAACAAAACATATGAATGAGAGACTCCGTATCATGGTAGTTCTGCATTCGGCACAATTTGAAGACAGATGCTTTGGCTTTGATCACCGAAGTAGCCCTGTGATATCGCCTTATAAAGAGAAGACTGCTGAACATTCACCTCATACACAAGTCTCGTATATATCGATACAAATCATACATTCATTCCTATATATCACAAAGCTTCGAAAGATCGAAACAAACTGTGAACCTCTAAGAGCTTGAGTATTCGAGAAATTTAAATGAGACCACAACCTTATTTAATGGCTGATTTAGAAATTCACGCAATGTCTTTAAAAAAGTCAATGATAATAATTCAGATAGCTCAACGTCCCCAAAAGCCTCATCCATATTTGACTTCCAGACTATGTGTCATATTATTTGTATGCAAACTTTAATTCTGAATATCCATGTTGTGACAAACTTTACTTCATGATTGGCTATATGTAAATTTCTATTTCACCATGTTTGCAACGTTGCAATAAATCTTAAAAAATCTGATATATGCATTTTACTTTCACTTAATTTGATTAATTACCCATCCCAATGTAGTTGACAATGTTGATGTTTTTTTTATCAGCCAACGACAATTTTTTATCGTTTGCATTAAATATTTATATTTATAAATACTACTGATATGATAGTACTATCAGATCTATATGCAACTCAAAAGTGATTTTAGGATGTCCTAGGCCTTCCCATAAATGGTATTTGAATGAGACTTCTAGAGATGATACTCTGAATGATTATCACCAATTGTTTAAAGAAACCAGAATTCACACATCCACGATTGGCACTTGATGGAGAGCTTATGGACGCACATACTACATTGTAATTCAGATAGTTCTTCCTTTGTCATGCGCGTCGTCGTACATACATCATATCATCGTACTCATTCCCACAATGCTGTTAGCAATATAGACATCCTGTTTGTTTGCATGAAACATACTAGCAAATGCGAGAAATAACTTGGAAACAATGGAAAGCAGCTCAATAACAATATTTACCACAATCTTAAATATGTTTAGGCGAGAATGTTATCTGATACTTACGTCTGACACCTTACATGCATGTACAACAAAATGTACGCCACTTCATAACAACGTTATAGGGACTCAAGCACTCACAGTTGTTAAATGTGCAATAATAATAAAGTCTGCAAAAACATCATCACCAAGCATTTGGAAAATAAGATAAACTTTCTTCTTATATGAATTATTGATAGCTCTCCAATAACGAAATTGTTCATGTTGAAACCATTGTTATGTAAACTGTTATAGTAATTTGTCATCAAACATAACTAATCGCATAGTAAGTTCAAATATGATTTTCAGAAAATTTTCAATACTTTGACGTCTTCCAATGTTTACCATCAGGATTTGATTGAACTTATGTATCTCTCTGGACTAATTATTCTTTGATTGATAATTCCACTGAAACAGTAATGTTTACATACCAATGGTTTTGATAGACGAAATCTCGTTATTAGTAATAAAATTACAGCAAAATCTATCTATTTTCACATGTACTTGTTGATGATATTTATTTTACAGACGTTTATACGATTTTGCTTTAATTGAAGGCTTGGACCCTTAAGTGCGAAGTTATCTTACACCAACCCTCGCCAATTGCAACTGATAGTTCCACCCCAGCCAATCGAAAATACGAAATAATAAGGCTACGTGCACCAGATTGCAAATTTTCCTGACAATTTATAGGCTATTCGTTGATCATGGCTATCTAATACACAATTGCCAAGCAATAAAAGTAATTGAGATTGTTGCATGTGTTGTTACAGCTATGCCATGTCAAGATTGATTGCATGGATGAGAGTTCTGCCAGTGTCAGATGTTCAAAGGCTAACGCATGTAAATGTCACATAGTAAATAAACAATTGTTCACAACATTGTTCATGAATAGTTTATATCCGTGTTTTGCCTGGAAACAATTGCCAGGTAAGTTTCCGAGTGTGTGAACATAGCCTTAACTTGTTGGAGAAGAAAAGAACTAATTGAGGTGCTCGCTAAACTAATTGGTAATGATTTAGGCACTGTATTTACCCCATGAACAGATTGAGCGGAAGTCACATTACGTCACATGGAAGTAATCTCTTACATATGTACACATTGAATCCCATTTCCGCACACACACCTTGATGTAAAATGGCGATGCAGAAATACATACTTATACTATCAAACTGCAAGATAGAGTTATGTCCCTATATACACTGGGGATATTACTGCAACCATGTGCCAGTGTCTATTTTTGGAACAGAACAGTTTGGGAAAACCCAGAAAATGGCTGTCACAAGTGTCGTTTCTAATCTCGGTTTCTTGTCTAACGTCTGCCCAATATAATTGATTCAAGCTTATTCAACATTTTTATGCAAAAAAGAACATTTCCTACAAGTTGACGTTGCTTATGGCATTTAGCATAAATTATACCAATCTCGTTTCAGAAGAAGTCTTTTATATACTTCTGGCTAATCAGTGTAGGAACTGTTGCTGGGGCTATTTTGCGCTACTATATCGGACAATTTAAGCCTAATTTTCTCTGATCCGGTCAGATTTGCGTTTGAGTATGGACATTTTAGTTTCTCAGAATAATGCAGAGTGAATTATAACTGACAAATAAAAATGTAAAGAAAGCTTACATTATGTACGAGATGGCTGTTGTCAGACTACTGACACCAGCGAAGCGAGGGACAAGACTCTACATTCTGTACGTACGAAATGGCAGTTGTCAGTGCACTGAAAACAGCATAGCGAGGGGACAAAACTCTGCCTTACAGTTTGATATCATATCAGTAGTGAATGGCCTATTTTTAGACAATAACCTGCCCAACACACATGTATTGCATAATTTCTTTGAATAGTTGCTAAACCTTGTACCATATATCAACTGCTCTGGTGTTTTAAAAACTACCAGGGGTTGGTGACAATAGATAAGAAGAAAACAAATTGTCAAAACTCTACTATGATGAAATGTTTCCAGAAAATTTCTGTTTGAACATGTGTCGTCGTATTTAGAACTAGCGAATGCTGAGTAGACGCATTAAATAACAATATTAACTTCTAGCATGCTTAGAATCAGACCATGTTCTATTGTTTCCAAAGTTTAACATGGATCAACATTCATAAATAAATCAGAGTCGTCGAAATTGGATTTACCAGATTGGAAGCTGAAAGAGTGAATTAGAATTACTTATTACCGGAGTAACAGTAATGTTAGCTTAAATTGTCCGTTTTTGCGCCTGGGCAAAAAAGCACAGTGATCTCCATGCATTTATGTATGTATTTATGTACATATGTAAGAGCAGCTTAACCCTTTACCCAACAAATCGGCCAAAACAGCCTAAAATATCTTCGGTCTGTCTCAATAGAACCATACAAATATGGATATCATTGGAACCGGCTCCTTGACCACATTGTGATAGTTACAGTTATGCCCTGTGCCCATGCATTCTCTTATATATGCGAGTCGACCATAGGTCGCCTCGCATATATAAGAGAATGCATTGGCCTAAAAAAGAGAATGCATTGGCACATGGCCGTTCTGTTGGGTAAAGGGCTAATATCGAAAGAGAACCGGGAGCATGCACATGTATACTTGTTTAGATGATTTGATACTGCTGACCATGGCTCTATCGATATAGAACCCAAAATGTCAATATATGATCAATTCATATTTTAGCCCACCGAGTTGCAACAAATTGCCTGAAAACAATTGCTGCTTAACTTTCCCAGTGTGTGAATTGTGTATTGTTGCTGATTGCTTTATCCTAAGCGAGGATGGGTAACCAATGCCCTATAATGACCGGGTAATAATCATGTAAAGCACATTCAAACCAATTTACGGTGGAATGCGCTGTATAAATGCATCAATTATTATTATTATAGATCTGTACGCAAGATGCTCTCCAAAGTCAATTCGAGGCTAAATATGCATGGCCCCATTCTTATATACCTATTGTCAGCTTGAGCCATGTTATATATGTCATATTCGAAAATTGCATATGTGTATGTTAACCGAATGATTATTGAAATTGGCTATTTTTCTTCCGGTTTTGCTTTATAAATCAGCACAATGGTCAGCCCAGTTGTTCACCCAAACAAGCTTACCAGATACTCTCCCTGGTTATTAGCAGCTGAGATGTTTCACAAGAAGGCATCAAGTATAGACACAGCCCATACGGACGCGACACAACCCATACGGGTGCGACATCTCATACGAACGTGATAGATAAAATAGTTTGCTCGATGGCATAACATCTTTATGAAATTGGTAAATTGACGCATACTATGCTGAATACATGAAGTACGGATGTTGGCAATGCATGTGTAATCGTTATTGATTCAGTATATCGCATGCATTAATGACCATTACGGTGAATATGGCCAAATATTCATCATATTTTACTCATATCGGTAGAATTTAAAACTACACCATTAAAAGTTACGAATACTATCTGAGTTAACATTACGTGGACAGTTAACCGTTTCTAAACTAAATAGTCATTGATGAGTAGTTATCACATAGGAAATGTTCAGATGATAGATTTAACCCTTTCTTTACTAAATACTCATTGATGAGTAGTTATCAGATATGAAATGTTCAGATAATACGATCAACTGTTCCCACCAATTAATAAAACTCATTCTGCAATTTTATTTGTTTTCATCTGTCTGTCGTCTGTTTTTCTGAACACCCGTCTAAATGAAGAATAGACCAATCGAACATGTAATTTTATAACTGGCGGGATACTCCATTTAATATGGAAAGGGATAATTTTTAGCAAATAAACAAACACCATGTGATTGGGAAAGTAGGCAAATCATTGGTGAATATACATTGTATGACACCAGCCAGAACGACCAATCACGCCACACTAACGAACTCCATGTTATCAGCCATACTAAAGAAAATATTGTAAAAGAACATGACACACCCCCTTACAGTAGGTTCAATAATCTGATGTACGCAACCATGTTATGGCAGCTTTCTGTTTATTGATACCCGCGATAGAACCATATGGATGATGTATTCTTCTGTTTTAGAGGAAGCAAGTAGTACACTTTGTATAAAATTTGTTTTAGATAAGAAATTCTAAATTCTAATTCTCGAGAGATTGCTCGTGTCACCAAATTCCTTCTCACTGTTTATGTTTATAAGACAAAACAACTCGTGTCATCTTTCAGAAAAAAACATTGGAAAAACAAAATAAAAATGCGACCAAGTCTTTAAAGTTCAATTAATACAATTCGTTTCGGCTACACCACGAAATCTAAAAACAATGCATTCCGATGGACCATGACCATTTTCAAGACTTAAAATAGTGTGTCTGTCGTTGACAGAATGAGGTCCCCTAGGGAGAATTTAGAGAAACTACCCCATACATCGGCTAGCGTCACTAAATAAATTCGCCCTCATTGGACCTCATTCTGCTTGGACATCATCTTCTTGGAAGTATCTATATTATCAAATTAACATTGTTTTTAGTTACTTTTCCCTTCTGTTCAGTTTAAATATCCCCTAATTTGCAGAAGATAAAATGCACAATTGCAGTGACTAATGGGTGAACATCACCAACTTTAACTGGTGAACTTCAACCTGGTCCCCCATAGCAGTTGATGCATAAGCAGAATGATGTTCACAGAGAGTGAAATTGGTGACCCTGGCCAACGGGAACGCGTCACAAAATTCACCCTATGAGGACCTCATTCTGCAAATGACTGGAACATTTCAAGACTGGAACATTTGTAGACCAACATCAATGAATAATAACATACAAAGCTAATAAACAACGATCAACGCCATTGACCAGGTGTGTGTCTTGTTCTGCAAAGATCTTTGAAATTGTAACCCTAATGCCTTTAAAATATGTAGACTTCTAAAAGAATTAACAGTATTTCTAACAACAATAAAGGAATCTATAATATAGTCTAAATTGAAAAAACTTGTATTAAATATGAATGCCATCTTGGTTCTCTATCACGTCACTGAGTTTGTCCAGACCGTCTTCCATTTTTGTGCCTGGATTGTTCTTTAACAGCAATGGCTGTGCCATTGTTTGAGACGAGTCAAATGGATGATCACTATCTATGCAGTTGTCGTAAGGACTATAAGGATGACGCCCCAATATGGGCGTGCCTTGTTCGTCCCACGTGATTTTGTTCGGTGGATGATCGACAGGTTTGCTATCAACATTGTTGTCAGCAGCATCGTGTGGATAGGGTGGGATATCAAGCGTATTTTCACCACTACAAGTAGACGATGAGTCATAGGAACTTTCATCATAGGGGGAGCTACTATCGAAACTATCCTCATTTAAATATGTCACGTTGTTATTAGGCTCCGTATTTATGCTTACGTTAGTCACTGGGGGTAGCTTTATACTATCATCACTGACACTATCCTCTGAAGTACCACAGTTCAAATCTTCCTCACTGATGTGGAGAGGCGGGAGCGATTCGCCTCGGGAATCTTCGTCACTTTCCGACCGTAAGCTCGGGAACTTTGGAAGATCATACTTTCTATAGTCAATAACAGCTGGATGCCCTATTGGATTTGCATAGCGATTCGAATCAACGTCATCGTAACCACCGTTTAGTGCACTAGACACTGGACTAGCGTGCAGAGGAACCTCCTCATAACGATTGTCAACCACGTCATAATCAGCGGCTCCCGAATTTTGTGGAACATGTTCCTGACTATTGACGTTATATGGCACATCTGCGTCACGTGACATTATTTTATCATTAGAACCGGGATTTCCCCTAGCTAGGGGTGATATCTTTTTCGGGGAAACATTCGGTAGGTGCATAGTTTCTGGACAGCTGCGTCCCTTTTCCAGTCGTCTTGCTTTCTTGCCCCGTTTGTCAGTCCCTCTATCGACAGAAACTCCTTGCAGTCGCTCCCTGAGTTTCGGTCGTGGGTTTGGCACATATGGAACTGGTTGACCTTGGTCGTCCGTTGGTGGGTTTTTTGTTGGTGGAGTTTGAGGTCCAGCCACGAACGCAGTCTCAACTGTTTGGGTTCCCTGGAACAGAATGAAAAAAGATTTATAAACCAAAACGAAAAATTCAAACAACTTTATGGTAGCAATAATTATACTCGATATCATTGGTTTGTATTGGAGGGCTGAAAAATAGGAGTTTAACCATATAAAGGCTATAACTGTCAGTTTGGACTATGTTATTAATATGAGTACTGTTTTGATGGTTTAATTATGTTATACATGTACCATGCACAGTATACAAAATGGTATGATGTCTGAATACGAAGTATGTGTTAGGTATCTGGTGTGGGCCATGCAGCTCTGAAAATAGTCATATGCACTTCCAAGATAAAATTTCAAAATTGATACGATAACTTTTCTTTATTTAATAATATATCCTACATATATCTAGGTTCTATCAGCTCAATGTGATTATAGACTGACATTCGTATAGTTAGCGCAAGGGAGATAATTCAACTTTCGATGTGACAATTCGGTTAAAATACAGACAAATAAAAGCTCCAAAGGCCAGAAATCGCGTATTGCTGACTATTGCGGTACTCTTTTGAAAACAACTCCGATGGCGAAGCGTCATAATGAATGTCATTAAGATCCAATAACCCATGACCGAAATGTCTGCCAGGACGGCAAAAACAACGAAGAATAACTCTAGAACGGAAAATGCAAACAACAAATCAACATGTAGTGACAAACACCGCAATATTTACATATAAACAAAGAAGCTAGCACAAAAACAATTCGGTTGTAAAACATTTGTTAGAAAATTCAGAATAGGAACATTCAGTTAAAATGTATATAATTGCGTAAGATGGCAAGTAGTTTGGTTGAAGCATTTGGTTATGTGCACACTATACCCAACTCATATATTTCGCATGAGGTACTAAAGTATCGATCTCAACCCAGCTATAGCTATACCCAACTATATAAACCAATCAGATCTCTGTGGAACGGATGTAACCAGCCAGTGAGTAGGCTGTCTCTATCTCTCTCTCTCTCTCTCTCTCTCTCTCTCTCTCTCTCTCTCTCTCTCTCTCTCTCTCGGAAGAGTTAAAGTTTTAAATTGAGTCATGTTAACAACGACGTGCAAATCAAACGGTTGGAATCAACGTACTTCAAAGTATGTCTATAATAAAAATAATCTTCTTTCTGTTTATGGCGGTTTTAACACATCTATGACTGGAGCTTCCTGAAATTTTGCGAAAAACCTGTGCCAATTTATTTTATTAAATATGCGAGTCTCCCGTAAGGAGACTCGCATATATAAGAGAATGCATTGGCCTAACAATATTTACCTTGACCATGAAAGCCAGTGCATTCTCATGTATATATGAGGCTCCATATGGGAGACTCGCGTATATAAGAGAATACACTGGCACATGATATTTAATGCTGCACCATGTACTGAAATGCCGGTAACATTTTTAAAGAATTTATTTTGTTCATTTTAACCCTGCTCCGACATGTATATCCTTTATAGCTTATTTTGCTTTATATAAATATACTCCTGAAACATCGAGATATCAACATTTTAGGTGAATGTAAAGTAGTTTAGTCAGGGTTTGGGTGGGGAGAGATGTCTCGGCTTTGATATCTTCCCACCACCATCATCTACATACCGGTATGACAATTTCTCGATGTTTTATGACTACATATACAAAATAAGCGATACAATTACCATTGTGTCGTGTAGCTGCTTAGAGGAGAAGATATATGTCACGGTGCCCCCCCCCCCATCACCCCAAACTCTGACTCAAGCAACTTTTTCTTGGGGAAAGGTTTGCTTATTCATGACTATATGAAGCGAAATAAGCAATGCAATCGTATAAGATGATTATTTTTGTCATGTGTTGTATAAGTTTGGAGTTTAACAGATTTAGTTGGTATGGGGATGTGGGAAGATATCCAGGGGAACATGACAATGTACACCTTATTCTGGATTAACCCTTTCAGTGCCAAGTCCGATTTTTGTATCAATCCATATACCCTAGGCTGTGCCAATGCATTCTCTTATATATGCGAGTCGACCATAGGTCGCCTCGCATATACAAGAGAATGCATTGGCCTAACAATTTTTCATCATTTGTTATTATTTTTTACAATTTTTTACAATTTTAATAATTTGTTCTTATATTCTACTCTCTTTCAGTGCCAGACTTATTTTGTAGGTTTAGTGCCAGGGAATCTTACGTTTTTCATGGGCATCAAAATTATTACTATGAATACTTGGTGATAGTTTTGAGTTATAACATGCCCCTAAGGTTTTAACCAGTTTGTTTTTAAATTTGCTATAGCATGCTTAAGCATACCCAAAAAAAATTATTATAAAAAAACAAAATTAAATAAATAAATAAATTAGGGCCGATTTTACAGACCGTAAATTAGGGCCGATGATATCGGCCCCTGGCACTGAAAGGGTTAAACAAAAAGGCTCATATACAGGTTTCACAGCACAAAATTACTCAAATTTGTATTATTTCGCAGCCCAGCTGATATATGTTGGTGTAATTCAGTATCAGATCTCTGTAAATTAGTGAAGACAAAGACGATTGTAATATTTCCTTTACTATTATTTTTTAAATAAATGTATTAATTGCAAGAATATTTTTGTGGATTTTCTATATCAGTGTGCAATGGCGAGTAAAATATTTCGATTTATATTATTTTAACCGTTAAACTTTGAAACAACCCTCTTAAAAGGGGATCACTGCTCACAAAATCTTACTGAACATTTTTCAGCTTAATGACTAAATATTTAATTACCCAATTAATTCAGTTGAAATTGATTAAACATTTAGTAACATTTTGTAACTAAACTGCTTAACCAACTTTTTTTCAGCATAATGACCAAATATTTGATTACCCAATTAATTCAGTTGAAATTGACTAAATATTTGGGTGACCCCATGTTGGGTTTCGGAATTATACTAAATATGGGGTTGATTGTAACCCAATATAGGCAGTTACTAATAACTAAAGTTCAGTTGGTTGAGAATTGAGGCAATTGGGTTACCGAAAAGGACCCAATAGTTAGGTGAATTGGGTTAATTTTTCATTTAGTCAAATAATTTGGTTAGATACTTGTTTAGTCGGTTGTGGGTAACCAAATAATTGGGATAATAATTAACTTATATTGGGTTAATTTTAACTAAATTGTTTTTGAGTGGGATAAATCTAGAACTGAAAATACCCGTGCCGAACGAAGATTCCACTGTTTGAGTTGCCTTGAACAGAATGATAAAAGATTGATAAATTAAAAAAGAAAATAATTAAACGTGATACAAAAATGGACAATGGAATGGCTTCTCTCGTGTGTCATTTTCTTATAATGCTCAAAAAATCTACACAACCCATAATATAAGGATAAATGTGCTGCGTGATTTGTTTAAAACTCTGGCTGTTATGAATTTGTGGTATACTCCGGTCTACATTGCCTGCCCGTATACGTATGTATGCTATAATTGACCAAACCAATAAGAAACCTTAATAAACCGAGAACAATGTCAACCTACAGTAACTGTTGTCAGACAAAACATTCAATGAATTTTGGGTGAAACCGGAAATTTCTGTTACCTCCTTTAACCCTTTTATGACGGGAGCTGCGCTGGTGAATGTATTGGCACAGGGTTTTCGCAACATTTCATGAAGCTCAAGTCATGGAAGGGTTAAATTCTCTCTTTATCTCTCCTACAGTGAATGGGGAATCCACGTGATGGGTCTTTGCACGTCCTGATGGACGAGGCTGCCACTAACAAGCAGGGATGTGAAACAGGGGGTGGGGTTTTCTACCCACACCCAATTTTGGCCAAAAGTTTCAATAGTTGGAAATCTATGCCTGGTAATATTAGTTGGAAATCTTACACAGATTGGATTTTAAAACCAATAATGAGTGGGGAATTGTTGTTTAGACAAACTTTAGCAAATTTTCTAATTTTGTTCAAAATATTGGTCTGAAATGGCCATCAGTTAGAAATTTTCCAACATTAGTGGGGTGTCAGGTTGAAAATTTCGAAAAAAAATGGGAAAGCTTGAGGTACCAGTTGGAAAGTTCCAACCCAAGGATGTAAATGTAATATCGTGAACCTGGGAGTTTTTGGTCTGGTTTAGGAGGGGTGGGCGGGCTGCATTTGCACATTTCAAGGTGGACACCATCTAGCCATGTCCCTGTAGCAAGTATGTAAGTCTCAGCCGGCGATGTTAACTTGGCAGTGTCTTGACTCTCTGTTTAGGGTATTTTCGCTGCTTGGGTGGTATCATTGGATTTTGGGCCTATTTTACCACATGTCCCACCCAGAGAACTTACCGAGTGTCTTGACGGCCTGAGTGGTATTATTGGATTCGGGCGTGCTTTACCATCTGTGTCATCCAAGAGTCGGATGGCATCTGGAATGTAACTTGCCAATCTCCTCTTTTCTTCCCTTCGCTTGTAGAATTCTTCTCGCCTTTTCCTTAAATGGTGTTTAATGAAGGTTTAGTTTCGGATATTTTAACCGTTTATATACAGTAATGTCCTAAATAATCGACTCCTTAACTACAGCAGAATTATGGGTAACTTCAGGATTTAGTCGGTAATATGGCTTGTTGCCATTCACTGGAAAGCTTTCAGTTCCCTATTATTCATTTGATTGGGATTACAGGATAATTAAGCAATCAATATATAATACAAGTACAGAAGGAGTCCCAGTTATTGCAGCGAAATGTTCAGATAATAAGTTCAACAACCGACCTACATATGGTCGTTTGTTGAACTTATTATCTGAACATTTCCTATGGGAACTGTCAATGAGTATTGATATAGAAATGGTTACGATATGTGATATTTACATGTATTCGACATGCTATCTATACATGTAAGAAGGTTCATGGAGCAATTAAATGGTATCGATATTGGTTATTAATGGTAGAAACTGGTTGCAATTCATTGGATGATACCAGTTTACAATTGTCTCTTCACAACAGGGTTAATAAAAGGGCGTTTGGAAATAATAACCATCATTAATTTTATAACTTCAGATGATTGACCGATTCAGAATTTTATAATAAAGCAACCATTTGACTTTCAGCGTATCAGTGGTCGGGATGTTGTGCTAATTAATATCTAGTTAACGCTTGCCCACGGTATTCTGAATTATATATGTTTAGTAAGCGTCTATAGTCGGAAACGTCGACTACTCTGGTCGAAAACACGTACTAAAAGGAGCAAGAACTTCCCGTCATTATACGCCGACACCCGTGATTATCCCTTTGATTGCCAGGGGCCGATCTAATCGGCCCTAAACTTACTACACAATAAGTCTGTTAAAGAATATAATAAAATATATTAAAATTGTAAAAAAAAAATTAAAATAAAAATAAAAATTGTTAGGCCAATGCATTCTCTTATATATGCGAGGCGACCTATGGTCGACTCGCATATATAAGATAATGCATTGGCACAGGGTATATGGGTTGATACAAAAATCGACCTGGCACTCAAAGGGTTAAAGGAGGGAAATTTTGAGAAATTTAACGAAATCTGGCTAGCATAACATAACATATAACATTTATTGACAAAATACACCCACGCGTGGCTGTTGTCATATAGCATTTTAACACAAGTCAAGACAACTTCTTGTAAAATATATATAGAACAATTGAACATGTATTGATAACATTATATATTGTTAATTGTTTGCGGAAAACTGCCTAACCATGTTACGGACCAGATTACAAATGATCGCGTGTTTTCAGCCTTCATGAGGAATATGAACTTTTATTTTTGAAGTTTGCAAAAATTGTTTGGTGATTTTTTGTCCGCAGACAGTCATATTCCGCATATCTCATTATAAAGAGTTCTTGGTTTCAAATTATTTTGCTTCACATTTTTACAAATGCGTTTCTTGTAAGTATTTTGGCTGCGTGTGTCGCCCAACCTCTACTTGCAACGTATGGCTGCTCACTCTAAGCTCCATGAACACGAAACTGACAAACTTGGTTTGGATATACTCACTTTGCCAGGAAGTAAGAGGAGATGAATATTGCGATGAGCACTAATATACCGATGACGATTCCTATGATGATCAATGTACGGTCTTTTTCTAATTTAATTTGAGCTGAAAAAGATAAACACGGACATTGATTACAAATACGAAAGCCGAATATTGGATATGAATACAACAGTACTTACATAATGCAACTAAAATTCAAACGCACTCATGTTTCATGGAATAGTTAACTATTGTGTATCGCGCTTTAAATAGATTTAAAATCAATTAAAAATGTCCGGTCCGCTTTGACATCAAATTTGACAAAATTTCCAAAGCCAATTTTCAGATTTTCGCGCAAAAAATAAAATGACATATACTTCAAATGAGTATCATTCGTATGGCACAGGCATTGTGGAAAAATACACAATTATCCAGGGGTAGTCAGAAAAAATCTTGTTGGGACCCACCCACCCCCCGCGTCCAAATTTGTTCCGTTTTCGGCAGTTTTTTTCCGACCAATTTTTGACACCCCCCCCCCCCCCCGTTTAACACTAACACAGAGATTCGTGGGGGGAAATTCACTGTAAACAGCTGTATATGAATTTATGTTCATACTATTAGTCATGGATGTTAACATTGACATGTAAATAGGAACAAGTCATTTTGGGGTCATTCGGTCCAAAAAAAACATGGCTGCCAGCAGCCATCTTGGATTTCAAAATTCATCCATTAGCATGGGCTACAGGCTATACTGTTTGTCTGATCATCATGAAATTGGTCATTTATGTTAATATTGACATATAGATGTGTTTTAAGCCAAACTGATTGCAAAAACAGTCAAAAAGACTTGCAGGAAAAATATTTTTGAGTTGCGGAAAAAATTGTTTGTTGGTCCACCCACCCACCCCGGCATACATGCCCGGAAAAAACTTTTTTTCCACCCCCCCCCCTCCCGAATTATCCATAAGTAATACGTCTTATCACTGAGTCGCGGCCATATAGATCCACCCACCCCAGTTCCAGTGTTAGTGCTACAGGTCAATGTTCTAGAGTAGCATTACATATATGGATCTTTTGAATATTCACGAATTCCATATATGGAATACTACTCTAGAACTTTGACCGGAACGGGGATGGATGGATCCAATATGGCCGCGACTCAGTGACAAGACATATACGTAGAAAACGACCACTGCATAAGCTCATAATTGATAACGCTCTTTATTGTATGCTGCTTTAGGTGACGTTATCATCGACGCTCTTTATAAGATACGATCATTGGATTTTTGCTTGCTGGCAATAATTCAAAACGTGCTAAAACTTTTCTATTTTGAGAGTCGATATCTGGCCATCAAAACCTTCTGTTTATGGGCTCATGGGTCCGGGATAGTTATTTTCTGGTATTAAAAACGTACATCTTGGTGGATTTATGGTGTCAAATCGGACAGGTCATCTTTAAGGTACAACTAAACGCGACGATCGAAGCGCAGCATAATTTGCAGTTGTTTTTAAAGATTCCATGTCCGATCTGGCACAATAAAACTACCATCTGTAGGTCTTATATCCTTTCATGACGGGAGCTGCAATGGCGCAACATTAAAGATCCCGTGCCAGTATATTCTCTTATATATGCGAGTGTCCAATAGGGAGCCTCCCATATATGAGAGAATGCACTGGCTTACAAGGTCAAGGTAAATATTGTTCAATGTATTCTCACATATATCTGAGGCCCCCTATGTGAGACTCGCATATATAAGAGAATGCATTGTCACAGGTTTTTTTTCAAAATCATGGAAGGGCTATACCAAAAAAGAATTAGATCGGACACATGGACCCATTGTTAGGAGGTTTTGTTGCCAAACATCGACTATGAAAAGAGGAAGTTTTAACACGTTTTGAATGACTATCTATTATAAAGAGCGTACATGTTTCGGTCGCCCAGCAGCGGTATATAATAGAGAGCATTGTCAATGATTAATTATTTTTGTATTTTGCGCGATGCTTATGACAAACGAATGCTGATGATAGTACGGTTCAAATTAACTTAGAACATTTTTACTAATGGTGACAAATCGGAGGCAACTTTAAGAAACGAAAATTCTAATTTCTCTGCAGCTATATTTCAAATCTAGATGTATTGTCTTCTCTATTATTTTGGAAAGAAAAATCGATAAACAGTAAGTACTGTCTACCACTTTATACAGCGCATAACACCGTAACTCTTTGCTGACTTACATGATTTGCATAAAACTATAATCTTTGATTGAAAGATGGATAAACTATAAGTATTGTATACCACGTTAGCTCATAACACCACCAATCTTTGCTGACATACATGATTTGAATAAAACTACAATCTTTGATTATTGCAATAATAAAGATGGCATATCTCTTCCTGCACATATTTTATATAGTTTCCATGGTTTCCTGGTTATAAAATAATATATATGTGTCGAATACACCTGTCCGGAAACGCTTCTATAAATTAAAATTGATTTTATATCGATATTTTCTTATGTGATGCGATAATCAAGTGGGACATATTACTATTTTTAGAATACAATTTTAGATAGAGTTATGCCGCACGATACGCTCCAAACGAACGCGAGCGGTAAACTGTCCCAAATTGATTGCATGTATAAAGTATACCAGAAAATTCGAAATAAAATAATATTAATTGATAGCAGTGTTTGCGGACAGGGGTCTTCGATTCATATTTATTATTGTATACCCAGGAAACAATATAAAACTTGTTATAGGAAGAGATAGACCATCTTTGATGAGCTCTGAGGGATTTTTTAAAATACTGCTTATAGAAAGAATTCGCAAAGCAAAGTTTACAATTACAGGACCAGGAATATACGTCATAATTTGCTAAAAAATGGCGGCAAGATATCACGATTGGTAATTTCAACATTCGTTTTCCCCCTATATTTTCCAGAAACATCAGCAAGCTGTTATACTAATGAGCTACCCAACAACTCATCTCGGATACTTAACCCTTTCATGACTGGAGCTGCGCTGGTGCAGCATTAACGATCCTGCGCCAGTGAATTATCTTAAATATGCCAGTCTCCCATAGGAAGCCTCGCATATATAAGAGAATGCATGGCTTACAAGGTCACGGTAAATATTGTTAGGCCAATGCATTCTCTTATATATGCGAGGCGCCCTATGGGCGACTGGTATATATAAGAGAATGCATTGGCACAGGGTTTTCGCAAAATTTCAGGAAGTTCCAGTCATGAAAGGGTTAAAAACAATGGTATCAAACAGATTTGTTTTGGATGAGATTCTGGCGTTCAAATTTCACAACCTCGAAAAATTATGACCCAAGCCACTTGAACACTTATATCTTCTCAACAGATATATATGTATATGGGGACGCGATTCACAGTGAGTTGGTGAAAATTGATACATAGCTTATTCGCTGTATTTTGGTCGAGTTATTTATAAAGACATCACTTCGATTTGAGACAACTTGTCGCAATGTTCGAGAAAATTATGACGTTTATGTTCCCGGCCCTGAGTTAACCCTTTAATGACGGGATTCATGACGGGAGCTGCGCTGGTGTAGCATTAAAGACCCTGTGCCAGTGCAGTCTCTTATATGAGCGAGTCTTCCATAGGGGGCCTCGCATATAAGAGAATTCACTGGCTTACAAGGTCAAGGTAAATATTGTTAGGCCAGTGCAATTCTCTTATACACGCGAGGCTCCCCATGGGAGACACCCATATATAAGAGAAAGCATTGGCACAGGGTTTTCGCAAAATTTCAGGAAGCTCCAGTCATAGAATGGTTAATTGCGGAGGCAGGGACGTCGAAATGAGGAATATTCTTGGATAAGCTATAAGGATTATGGGCGATGTGTTTAAAGGATGGAAGACCGTCGCAGTGGGTAAAAATAATACAAGTCTGTAGATTCACCATCCTTCAGAAGAGCGAGGGGAAATAGATTTATCTTTGTTTTTTATTTCATAATAAATTATTCTCCAATAACGCGATGTCGAGCGTTCAAACAAATGTTTTGTAAACATTAACTGTAGTAATAGTAGTGTTGTCTCTATATACGCTACCCTTACTGTTACGATCAATAGTGCTCCCAAATAAGATGACTGAATCATGAAACTGAACATTAGAAAAGGTCAAAGCATATATAATGTTTCAGAAAATGACCGCAAAGTTCAGAAGCGAGAAGTATATGGAAGCGTTTGTATATATCTCAATGAAAACAGTGCAATCCCCATAGCCGCGTGCGATAGAAATAGTTTTTATGGTGGTAAATTGGTTGCCATGTTGGTTAGATGTACGCTGACACACAATTAGAGTTAAAGGAGATTAAGGCCTTCGAAGAGGGTTCGTGCGAAATAACATATTTTTTATATAAAAGTCTGTAAAACATACGTGAAAAATAGTTTTTCTTATTTTCATTATTAATAACTCTTCAAAAAGGACATTTCGCATCTCAAAACCATTATTAAGTAAACATTAAAGTATTACATCGGAATTACCGATACAAGTCCAACTAGTCCAATGAGATACCACAGTTTAAATCTGGCCATTTATGGGACCACCTCCTTTTATACTCAATAGAATAAATGCAACAAATGATTGAATTTGAGCCATGGATTGGTGCAAAAATACACTTGTGTGCTCTATGAACGATTCAAACAACATGGTAATTACAATGAAAATGAATAAATGGCTGGAGTCATCAATTCATTTTCATTATAATTACCATGTTGTTTGAATCGTTCATAGAACACATGAGTGTATTATCTGGCTCATATTCATTCATGTGTTGCATATAGTCTGTTGAGTATAAAAGGAGACGTTCCCACAAATGGCCGGATTTAGGGTAGGGTCCCCCTTTAATCAAAACTTGATGGTAAAAATTGGAAAAGGTTAAAGCAGCGAAAATGTTTCTGAAAATCATATTCAGACTAAAATATTTTAGCTTTCCACACGATTAGCGGCGATATCACGGTAACCGTTGTCTTTACATAACAATGGTTTCCACACGATTAGCGGCGATATCACGGTAACCGTTGTCTTTACATAACAATGGTTTCAACACAATAAATGTCGTTATTGGAGAACTATTGCTAATAGTTATGAAACAAAGTTGATCTATTTCTCCATGTTCTTATAGTGGTGATGTTTTTACAAACTTCTATATTTTTTCTACTTATATTATTTCTATTTACCCACTGCGAGTGCCTTGTGTCACTCTAAGAAACAGAAAATACACATTTGTATTCTTATGGTACGTTCATACACTGGCAAGTTTGCACGGTATGGTTTGCAGGCATTTTGTCGTAGAAAACGACATGGTGCCAGAATATGAACGGAAACGAGCACATATACAGTGCATCTGTACCACAGCTAACTACATTAGAAGTATAATCTATGTAGTTCTACCTGTAGCGATGCTACCGGAATTTGCCTGTAAATAACATGCAATTATCTCGCAAGAATAAATCATACAGGTATTTGTAGGCAAATTAAGTAGCACCGTTACAAGTTGAACTACATAAATTTTACTTCTCATGCAGTTCGCTTTGGTAATGATACATGTTTTGTGCATATTTCCGTTCATATTCTGGCACGACGTGGTTTTCTATGACGAAATGCCCGCAAGAACATACCGTGCAAACTTGCCAGCGTATGAACGTACCCTTAGATGATTCGTAAAAGCAACAAGTTGTTAAAGTTTGCAAACGGCTTTCATAAATAAAAACATCTACATGTCCAACGCAGGAAAATATGGTAATGCCGTAGATTTTGCGAGAGGACTGCGTGGCGCTATCGGAAATAGATTGTCGCATACATGTAGGTACTGTCAACACGATGTTAAATTCCGGGATAAAATGAACATGCGTTTTTTTTTGGAAATGAAATTCCAATCTAATATTTTCTCATACATACTTTTGTATTTTTCCAACAATGTAAAATCGAAATCTCTTATTTGGCATCTCTCGCCCGTATATTCCATCGGACACCTGGGAGAATATAAATGGTTAGCGAATGATTAGCACAGGATCTTAAGGAATTGATAACCTTAGAGGTTAGCGCATAAAGCGAGAATGGAGTATGGTATATCTGACTCAATAGTGGTAATGCCTTTTATTTAAATATCGAGATGTGGTGCACTCTTAGAGTGTGTCTCACGGTGAAACTCTCACCCCACACCAACTCATGGTGAACATTTTTCAACAGACAATGACAGGCTGGTCAACACACATTTGTCCTTACCAACCACCCACAATACACTAGATATCGGTTGGAAATTCAAACTGGCGAACCAATTTCGATCTGCTTTTCTCTGAAATTTTCAACTAGCGTTGGTTCAAGCATGAAATGTCCAACTGTCGTACATTTTGACCAATGCTGGGAGTGACACCCCTCCCCTGTTGCCACTTCTCTGTGATACCACTTTTGAGTCAGAACATACCTCAGGTGCAGGTGGATTAGTATTTGACCCGATCAAAGGTCAACAACTCCCGCTGTTCACTGGATATAGTCATCGACAGGAGCCACGGATATTAACTATGTATAGATCCGACAACTTCACACTTCAGACTTCTGTGTATATTACATGTATATGATCATCTGACGGTAGGGTGAGTCACGAGATTGCCAGTCGCTGTCATTGTGTTGTTTTTACAATTCATAGCCATTGAGATACTTCACACTTGTACAATAACGACAACTCACATCTACTGGGTTAAAATATTAGCTCTGGAACCCTGAATACATTTTTCATACACGGTGTAACTTAGTGGGAACATCAATCCTTGAAATAGTGTTCTGTCATTTGCAGAATGAGGTCCACATAGGGTTAATTTAATGACGCTATCCCGCACATCGCTCTAGCAGCACCAAATTCACCATTGGGTGACCTCATTCTGCTTATGCCTAATCTTCTTTGAAGTATCTATAGTCTCAAATTAACATTGTTTTTAGTTACTTTTGCCATTCTGTTCAGTTTCTATATCTCCTAATTTGCATAATCGAGGTGACTAATGTGTGAACATCACCAACTTCAACCCGATAACTTCACTCTGATCATAGGTCTCCAATGAGATTCCCAGACGGTGAATTTGGTGACGCTAGCCCGCTATGCGGGATAGCGTCACTAAATTCATCCTCAGGGGACCCCATTCTGCAAATGACAGGCACACTATTTCAAGGCTTGAGGAACATACGTGTAACATGAAGACTTCACTAAGTGTATAGTTGCACTCCTGTCTGTGAGATTATATCCGTGTACATACCGGGTGTCACAATGTCACTGCGGGAATGCCACCCTTGCCCCCCCCCCCAAAGGTGAAATAATTAAAGATTCTCTCTTCCCTGTTCTTTCTGCATAAATTCGGGGGCATACAATAATAAATTCTGCTAGATAGAACAGTCCATATGAGCTTCTGTTCTGGGAAACAATGTTCCCTCAATTATGTTCTATAAGTTTGGACAGAACATGTGGCTATTTTTAGACCATTAAAACGGTTGATTTGACACGGGTAATCTGTGGTGTAAATCAGATATTTCTATCATTTGCTATTTTCGAGAAATTCAAACACTCAGTTTTCATTAAAATGCAACCTTACTGACAACGTCAAATCAACGGCAACGATCTAATTGAAAATTAATGGTTTTGTCGCCCTTTGTTGCGCGAAGAAACGCTCCGCATAATATTGTTGTATCACCCCCAGGATGGCGTTCCCGTAGTGGCAGAGTTGGTTAGTAAGTTTGTGTCAAATAACATGTCCAAAAATATATGAATTCCAAAATACATCTCACATATCTAATACATCAATATTTCAAATGTCTGAAAACATGGCAATATGACGAACCCTAACAAATAGATATCAATGACATGTATGAAACATATGACGTACTGACACAATTTCAACATCTTTCCGAATTTTATCTAATTTAAATATTACCACAAAAACAATTCAAAGGTACACCTTTCTTCGCTTTTTGATGTGTCCATATAAAGGCCGTACCATTAAAGGATATAGTTGTAGAACCAATGCTGAAGAAAGAAATATTATGATCCAAATCAATCGCATTCTCCTTAGAGCCAAATAAGGAATAAAAATGAAAAACTAATTATACTTATTTTTTCTGTTTTATATGGTCCAGTTTGGTGACAATTGGCCATCATAGTTACTGTGGTGCAGTTAGGTCTGTCGGCTCACGCTTTACTCGCCCACATGAGTCTGTCTGTCGGTCCACGCTTTACTCGCCCACATGGGTCTGTCTGTCGGCTCACGCTTTACTCGCCCACATGAGTCTGTCTGTCGGTCTACGCTTTACTCGCCCACATGAGTCTGTCTGTCGGTCCATGCTTTACTCGCCCACAAGAGTCTGTCTGTCGGTCCACGCTTTACTCGCCCACATGGGTCTGTCTGTCGGTCCACGCTTTACTCGCCCACACGAGTCTGTCTGTCGGTCCACGCTTTACTCGCCCAAATGAGTCTGTCTATCGGTCCACGCTTTAATCGCCCAAATGAGTCTGTCTATCGGTCCACGCTTTACTCGCCCAAATGAGTCTGTATATCGGTCCACGCTTTACTCGCCCACATGAGTCTGTCTGTCGGTCCACGCATTACTCGCCCACATGAGTTTGTCTATCGGTCCACGCATTACTCGCCCACATGAGTTTGTCTATCGGTCCACACTTTACTCGCCCAAATGAGTCTGCCTGTCGGTCCACGCTTTACTCGCCCACATGAGTCTATCTGTCGGTCCACGCTTTACTCGCGCCCAAATGAGTCTGTCTGTCGGTCCACGCTTTACTCGCCCACATAAGTCTGTCTGACTGTCCACGCTTTACTCGCCCAAATGAGTCTCTCTGTCGGTCCACGCATTACTCGCCCACATGAGTCTGTCTGTCGGTCCACGAATTACTCGCCCACATGAGTCTGTCTGTCGGTCCACGCTTTACTCGCCCACATAAGTCTGTCTGTCGGTCCACGCTTTACTCGCCCAAATGAGTCTGTCTGTCGGTCCACGCTTTACTCGCCCACATAAGTCTGTCTGTCGGTCCACGCTTTACTCGCCCAAATGAGTCTCTCTGTCGGTCCACGCTTTACTCGCCCAAATGAGTCTCTCTGTCGGTCCACGCATTACTCGCCTACATGAGTCTGTATGTCGGTCCACGCATTACTCGCCCACATGAGTCTGTCTGTCGGTCCACGCTTTACTCGCCCACATAAGTCTGTCTGTCGGTCCACGCATTACTCGCCCAAATGAGTCTCTCTGTCGGTCCACGCATTACTCGCCCAAATGAGTCTGTCTGTCGGTCCACGCTTTACTCGCCCAAATAAGTCTGTCTGTCGGTCCACGCTTTACTCGCCCACAAGAGTCTGTCTGTCGGTCCACGCATTACTCGCCCAAATGAGTCTGTCTGTCGGTCCACGCATTACTCGCCCACATGGGTCTGTCTGTCGGTCCACGCTTTACTCGCCCACACGAGTCTGTCTGTCGGTCCACGCTTTACTCGCCCAAATGAGTCTGTCTATCGGTCCACGCTTTAATCGCCCAAATGAGTCTGTCTATCGGTCCACGCTTTACTCGCCCAAATGAGTCTGTATATCGGTCCACGCTTTACTCGCCCACATGAGTCTGTCTGTCGGTCCACGCATTACTCGCCCACATGAGTTTGTCTATCGGTCCACGCATTACTCGCCCACATGAGTTTGTCTATCGGTCCACACTTTACTCGCCCAAATGAGTCTGCCTGTCGGTCCACGCTTTACTCGCCCACATGAGTCTATCTGTCGGTCCACGCTTTACTCGCGCCCAAATGAGTCTGTCTGTCGGTCCACGCTTTACTCGCCCACATAAGTCTGTCTGTCGGTCCACGCTTTACTCGCCCAAATGAGTCTCTCTGTCGGTCCACGCATTACTCGCCCACATGAGTCTGTCTGTCGGTCCACGAATTACTCGCCCACATGAGTCTGTCTGTCGGTCCACGCTTTACTCGCCCACATAAGTCTGTCTGTCGGTCCACGCTTTACTCGCCCAAATGAGTCTGTCTGTCGGTCCACGCTTTACTCGCCCACATAAGTCTGTCTGTCGGTCCACGCTTTACTCGCCCAAATGAGTCTCTCTGTCGGTCCACGCTTTACTCGCCCAAATGAGTCTGTCTGTCGGTCCACGCATTACTCGCCCACATGAGTCTGTCTGTCGGTCCACGCATTACTCGCCCACATGAGTCTGTCTGTCGGTCCACGCTTTACTCGCCCACATAAGTCTGTCTGTCGGTCCACGCATTACTCGCCCAAATGAGTCTCTCTGTCGGTCCACGCATTACTCGCCCAAATGAGTCTGTCTGTCGGTCCACGCTTTACTCGCCCAAATAAGTCTGTCTGTCGGTCCACGCTTTACTCGCCCACATAAGTCTGTCTGTCGGTCCACGTTTTACTCGCCCAAATGAGTCTGTCTGTCGGTCCACGCTTTACTTGCCCAAATGAGTCAGTCTGGCAGTGTTCACGCTGGGCCGAAAAAATATTTTGGCAATTTTTTTGGCAAATTCTGATTTTGTTGGCAAAATAAATAAAATTGGCCAAATTAAATCTTCATTTTCTGGGCTCACAATTAAGGAATATTTTTTTTGTATATAACATCTAACATTCTACATAATTATGTCTATTTCTTCAAATACCGTGTCTAGACTACTTTAATCCCACCATTGTTATTGAACAATATACCACTACCCACAAGCGTGCTTTTGTTTTCACCAAATGATGTATATCGGGTGACGTTCCAAGCGACAATTTAACATTTGACCATTGCTATGCGTCTGGATATTTTTATGTTGCTGATGTTTGTGCAGAAAGTTGGGTAGTTGTGAAAATGCAAGATTTTAGTTCACAAAATGCGACGAAAAACGTGCTTTTGTTTTCAAAATAGTGCACCTGGCGACGTTCTAAGCGAAAACTTATCATTTGAACTCTTAATTGGCTTATACATTGCATGAGTTAGATAATACTGTTGTCCACATGAAACTTAGTTGTTTGTAATCTTCATGCAAACCTCTGTTAAACGAGTACTCACCAAAATTAAGGTTAACCATTTCATACGCATTGACGAGTAGTTCCCTGAGGAAATGTTCAGATAATAAGTTCAACAAAATTTTGTTGAACTTATTATCAAAACATTTCCCTTCATTGGTTATGAATCATTCTCAACCGGTATCATATTTTCGTCTATCTGTCGTCCGCTGTCATCACATGAACATCCCTCAAAATGAATAATTGACCATTTCCAAAGTATATACAATCATAACAGAATGGGAGAAACCATTTAAATATAGACAGGGTAAATCTGGAGGGTACTGTGTCCATACAGTAAGGTAATTATATCACATGGTCCACATTAGAGGGTTGGCGTACACTCAGCAGGTTCGTGTCTTTATTCCAAAGGTTCTTTATTCCGAAAGTATCAAGAGGGTTCTTTATTTTGAAGGTTTTAATTCGAATAGAACCCATAGGGACTCATTGCTGCTAGTAATAACCATGCAACGTCGGAACAAGTTTCAAAATATGAAATATAGGCCTAAAGTGGTATTGCATGTAATTTGGTCATTTAAAAATGTTAGTATAGAAGTCAATTTTCCTATAACCATATAACATAAAATGAAAAATACACACAGGACAACAGGATAATCGTTTGGACGACTGACAAAAAGCTATAAAATGGCGAACTACCCCTTTTAAAGGCCCACTTAATTTTCGAATGCCCAGATCACATTATATACAACATATTCCATATTATATACCACTTGGAAGAGGAACGAAAATATATATACTGGTATATTCCACCCGAATACAGCTGTGGCATATAGGAGTGTCCGCCAAGTGATAAATATTATCAGATTCACACCAAGACTTCCCTCTGCATTTACCCATGCACCATAATTCACAATTAAGAGATAGAGTTATTCCCCTTCCATTGAGAATAATAGACTGGCAGTACAGACCAGATAGAAATTAAGCACATAACACACGTCGGTACCTTGACAAAAACTACATGTTCACAGTTTATTTAACCGGATAAGTTGATAATAAAATAATTTGGAGATT
This sequence comes from Siphonodentalium dalli, assembly GCA_032622095.1. Taxonomy (NCBI): domain Eukaryota; kingdom Metazoa; phylum Mollusca; class Scaphopoda; order Gadilida; family Siphonodentaliidae; genus Siphonodentalium; species Siphonodentalium dalli. Next base: position 63,776,996 of record CP136065.1, on the reverse strand, counting down.
CCTCTTTCAAATGGTATATAATATGGAATATGTCGTATAAAATGTGATCTGGTAATTCGATAATTAAGTGGGCATTTCAACGTCGGTATCTGATCATCAAAACCTGTCATGGATGGGCCCATAAGTTCGAACTAATCATTTTCTGGTATAGGCAATTTATATATATATTGACAATGCACAAAAGTATAGCCGTGATGTAGACACTTTGTGGTAAGTTTGATAAAGAACATTTGAAACAAAGAACAATCGGAACAAAGAACCTTCGGAATAAAGAACGTTCGGAATGAAGAACCTTCGGAATAACGAATCTTCTAACGAACGAACCATATACCCAAATCAACATTGTGTTAGTTGGTCCATTTGTGTAATACTCATGCGTTAAAATCTGTTCCTGAGAAAATGTTCTCGGAACTACAGAACGCGAATTCTACCGTGTTAATGTTACTATACATGAACATGCAACATTTGGTGACATATTAGTGATCTCAATTTAAATGTTTTATTCTAAATACAGTTTGAAATGTATAAATTATATATAGTTCTGTTGTAAGCTCTCCAACTCCTCCCGACGAAGGATCCTCCACTACTGCTCGGTACCACCCCTGGTTAAGTGGTCCTGCTAATTTGCTATGATGCTGGTGTGTCCCGCTGATCTAATATAATGCTGGTAGGGCAAAACGATGTTGTTAAGAAAGGTTACCGATATTTTTTTCGCAGTGTTTGACTAATCCGAACTATTTGAGAAAAAAATATTCAGCTAATAAGTCCAACAAACAGTCTATTGTTGAACTTATTATCTGAACATTTCACACCAATGAATATGAATCTTTTAGCACTTGTATTAGTTGTTCGTCTACCTGTCGTCTGCTTATATCCATTAACGTCCCCCAGAAGAACAATAGACCATTCCAATTCATAGTTTTATAACTGAGTAGGAGAATCCACCCAGTAAAGAATCGATTTATGTCTACTGATGAATTCAAATTGTGGTTTGTTTAAGTTTGCACACACACAAATATCAGCTCTGGCATACATCCTCCAATTAATTTCGACGATGACCGCAGGTTATAATACACCAACTACAAGTTAGTATAGAGTGATTTCCCCTAGGAGTTGGTATCAGCATAAACAAATCATTGCAGCTGAATGCTCACTAATACATCGACGAAAAATGCACACAAAAATGCACAGACGTGTTTTCTTGAGGAGAAACGTCAAATAAAGCCACATGATCAGATGAGCGAATAATTTATGGGAGGGTTAGTGTTTTTTCTCTCTCAATGTGATATATTTCTCGTTTTAAGCGACAACCCCACCACGAGTATCCACCTTAATATCTTAATTAAGGTGCATAATAGTGGTGGGGTTATCGCACCGGGGGACCTGGGCAGTATGAAGTTTGTCAAAACTGTAGGCGATAAATACGTTGACAATAACATTTGAGCACATTTTCGTGTCTAAAGGGACGTTCTTTAATTGTTGATACATGTGCAGGTTCAATGCGTTCTTGCGAATAGTTAACACTGAGGTCGATGCAAATGAGTTGGTGTATTGTAACCCGCCATCAAATATACCTGTATCAACACCGTGTAAATCAGTTATAGTGGTACATGCAATTTTAAAACAGACATGTTCTTGTCCAACCTGTTAGTACACATGGACACGAAGGAACATATAGGTAACTATTATTTTGGCAATACAACTATTGGTCGACACCGGTTGGTAGTAACTGCGTGGTGTTAAGTAGTATAACGTGAAACAAAGTTGATGCGCAGGTGCAAGGTCAGTAGTCTATATCTATCAAACATGTAATCAAATAATCTGAGATGTTATATATTAAATTTTACTCAAAGAAAAAAAAATTCATTTCGTAGGAAAACTATTGTATGGTTAAATCGACGGGTGATTTGTCAACATGCCATGCTCAAAGAGGAAATTGAATAATGATATATCAAACATGGATGCATAAAGACAAAATGGTGCCTTACGATCCCGGTAAACTACATCTGGGCGTGGAATGTGACACCTGTCTCCATCGTGTGATTTGGGACATCTGGACCAATACATATATACATTAAATATGTTATCAACACAATGTTATATAAGCATCACTCAACCCTAAGAATGTGTCCACATAGATGGCAGAATTCCTCACAAATTTTCACGATATTCTTCACAGTTGACTTACACATTTTCACGATATTCTTCACAGCTTTTTGGCGTGGAATGTGACATCTGTCTCCACCATGCGATTTGAGACATCTGGACCAATACATATATACATTAAATACATATTCAACACGTTATACACGAGGCTCTCAATCCGTATTCAGAGATTACGTCACTGACCTTAGTAAGACATGCACATGCAGATATTATTAAAATCCTACATTTGATGCATTATTTACCTTTACATGTGTAACGGGAGAAGGGTGGAATGCGGGAGTCGCACCGAAAGTTGGCAACACCCGAAATCTCAGGCCACCGGTTACCCATCCAAGTGCTAACCAGTGACGTGGTTTTGAATCCCTGCATTTAATAATATCTGCATGTGCATGTCTTACTAAGGTCAGTGACGTGGTTTTGAATCCCTACATTGAAAAGTTCAAGAATCGAAAGACTAAAATATACATGCAATATACTACTGAAATGGTTTCAAACGGATATGTGTTTTCCAAACAAGGTGTTGAACGTCAAGTTGAATGAAAGCTTATAATAGACAGAAAATTGTTCAACTACCACTGGGACATTTTCCCACACAATGGTGTCGAATGTTATAGCCTTGAAGCTAATAGTCCATTTTCATTGATTATACGCCAGAAATCCGTTGATAGAATGGATCGTTCCGCAGCTGTCAATAAAATAATTATTAGCATATATATATATTCTATCAATAAGCGACTGAGTCGGTCGTTACCTGCATTGTTAATTGATACTCCATCTTTGTACACACTAATTTGGATAGCAATGCATTGACTATTTGCAAACGATGTTTTTGTTTTCTAATTATGTTCCGATTTGTACTCTGATGTTGGAACTTATCCATGGCTATAACATGCAGTGTCTCATTAATTTGCTCACATTTAAAGGTACTCAATCTGATTCGATGGTCCCCATATAATCAGATTCCAACAACAACAACATCATGTTTTAGAAATGCCGCTTCAGTTATCAGAATCGATTAATTGCCCAAAAATAATGCTAACCACTGTCAACTATAGTATAACGTGTTATTTATCAACATGTTCGACGAAATTTGGCCTTATTGTCAAAACAAAATCTCTTGATTTTAAAGTTATCCATCTTCATCCGCAATTTGGCCCGAGACCGTTGGCTCGTCGACTTTTTACTGGGCCACCAATAAGTCTCGATGGTGGAAAAAAAAGAGATTTCAAAAATCGATATCTAATACCTCTGAGCTTTGATAGGTGGGTTCCTCGACTCGACTCAAATATTTTTTACCCCCTAATCCAAATACATAATAACTGAGGGACGCTTAATCGGATTATGCATCTTTAAATACGAGAACAAGGCATGTTATTGTGCGTGAAAACCAGCATAATCACACACTGTAACTCCTCTCACAGTGGCTGGCTGTGAAATATTCCATTGAAAGATATACATTATACGATATGTCACAATGTCTGTAAATGGACTGAGCCTCACTGGGGTGACTAGGAGACGTATATGGTCATAGAACACACACGAATATTGAACGTTTTCTCTGACGCTTAATATAAAAAACACATCCACATACTATAATATGAACTAAATATTAACAATGTCTGATTCGAACAAGCCCGATAATACGGTGATGGTATTTCGTTACGCACACTTGGAAGGTAAGATGTATATTGAATAAGCTATATGGTGGTCAAAGTAGCATAAAGCACTGCATATTTATACATAATTATGTATCCATATCAAAAGACATATAATTGCCTCGGTCGGTCATTGGTACTATAATCGGACAATAGTTTGACATGTATAATTCTAACTGGTCGTCGTTAAAATAAGATTAATTTACAAAGTTTAACTTATACATGTATTTACATTTTAGATTCAATACGGTCACTATATTATTAGTGACAAAAACAGTTGATATAAACTAAGTTGTGTCCCAAACAAACAACCATGTGCACGGCATGGGCAGAAAAGAGCGTTCAGTGTTAGTCTGTTCCTGATATGGTAAACATAAAGAGCGTTTCTTTCACTTATGTGCGACAAATTTAAAAGAGCTGGAAAATAGCTGTGACTATGGCAAGTATTTTTAGAACACAAAAAGCCGGTATAACAGTATTTCGTGTATTTGTCAATATATATTTTACCTCCTTCCAAATTACGTAGACAAATTTTGGAATCTCGAATGAGCCATGTCAGTTCAACCCTTTCTATACTCAATACTCATTGACGAGTAGTTCCTATGTCGTTTGTTTATACTTATTATCTTAACATTTCCCAGCAATTAATATGAATAATTCGGCTATTGTATTATCTGTCTTTATGTCTGCTGGCTGTTTGTATTGCCTGAACATCCCTACAGATGGTCTATATAATGTTCCAATGCATACGTGTATAACTGGATGGGAGAATACATTTAGTATAGAAAAGGGTTAACTACCATAGTTATAAATGTGATCTATCAGAACTGATGACTTCACCGAGGACACACTCTCCAAAATCGTAACCATGGTAACGGGAACGCAGCTGCGCAATACAAATCTGAATTTGAATCAGAAGATTAATGTGAACACATTGTCACGTTGTTCAGTCGGTTCACATACGACACATTTAAATATTAAATTATAATCCCCAATCTCACGACTAGGTGATGTACTCACTCGCACTTCGTTTCATTGAGGTCAATGAGCAAGACACATACTCCGCCATTCATGCACCAAGATGCGGCCTGCTTCGGTAGGCAATCGCCCTTCATAGACGCTGAAAAGGAGAACACAGTTTTGATTACGTCATGGATTCTGTAGATCTAGTGGCGGGATCTTTAGTAACGTTGTGTTAAATGGTGTGTTCAATTGCCCCTCCCCTTATCCAGAAGCAATGCACTTCTATACCAAAATATTTACAGTTACCTAACATAAACTAAAAAAGCTCGGATGGATCTTTCAGTATGTCATTGAGAGCTTTCGGCATGGTGAACAAACATCGCTAAATATACCCAAAATGTATGATGGACCAAATCGAAGATTTTGGAACAATCGAAATCTTGCCAGAACTATTGTTATCAATCCTGGTACATTTGCCGTTCCTCCAGTGTCACCCATATATGATCATATTATCTCCCGGTGTGTAAAGAGCAGACGACAATCTTTCAGATGAACGTATCTGGCACTTGATATATACATTATGAAGATCCCAGCGGACGACTGATTACACGGAATGGCATTTGACATTCCACTTTCAGCGTGAAAACATTAGAACATAATAGGAATGCTATATTTTATTTAAAAGTCGGTATCTTATAATAACAACTATAGGTATTTTGTCTATTGCTGCAGGATAAAGGATAAAGAGATGGTGTCTATATACATTAACACATTAGACAAGACTATATATTATGAATGCATGATTAATAGAAAACAGTTGATGAGTAGCAGTGGAAAGGAGCCTGACTATATAAGGCTGACACCCACTGAAGTTGCATTACCACCCGATCCTTACAATGTTAAGCGCTAACAGCGAGAACCTCTTTAAAATGTTAGGTCATGGCAGCGCTAAGAGGATATGATCTTTATAGCTTGAGATACACTCTCCGTCTGCTGGCACCACCACTAACATAGTTAACATTTTAAAGAGCGTCTTATAACGAGCGTCCCCACCCCCGAAGAAGTGATGTTAAAGATTTGTGTTAATAATGTCAGCGGCGCCACACCGTAAGGACCGAGTGGCATTACGGGCCACACCATGCTTCACGATGAACCAATTGGTTCTTTGGTTGGTTCTACGCTGAAACTCACAACAAATTGGTTCCGTTGTAGGGGGCAGCATCAATACAATTATCATCATATATACACCCTTTTATTTTAAAGCTTTCGGTCTTAGGTCTTCGTTGGTAAAAGTTAGATTATCAGACAGTTACTTGAATTGACTGTACTATATACTTCGAACAAAGAACTGATGTCGTTTGGGATGTCCAGTAGATTCCAGACCATTCAAACGAAGAACCAAGGGGTCTTGATACCGAAGAACCTGCTCTATTGGTTCTGCTATTGAGACAGTTCCTCGCATGTTTTGCAACGCATGGACGGAACAGTGGTGGTTTGATACTAAAAGCCATCGGCTCTGGAATATTTCAGAAGGCAACTCACTGCAATGGAAGTGAAAGGAATCGTGTTGCCACTCAACGCACTGCCCATTATACAGATACTGCAACGACATGCAACATGTATCATACACCAATAGATCATCAGCGTTTAAAAGATAGAAAGCATGTCAAGTCATATCATGCCATTTGTTAAAACAAGATGTTACCGTAACATAATGCATGCATTTAAAATAGATAGGCCTAACACGCGGAGAGCCAATGTAATATCTGCATTTTCTGTAACGTTCGACTAAATTGGCAATCACTGACAAATTTTCAACGGGCTATGAATAGCCCAGTTTCTCCCGAAAACAAAAAGCGGAATGAATTTCCACCAACGTGAAATCAATCAGGTGCAGGGGAGTCTTCGAAAACTACCCCTCTTCAGCGCATCATGGGAGATAACACTAACTTGTAATTTATTCAAGAGCTGGATATGATGCGATACATGCTTTTAGAGTTACCTCGCGTAGTTCATATCCAGACTACCGAAGCAACATAACTGTTCCAACAATCCTGTTGCTTCTAGAATTGCAAGACTCTGTTTGCCAAAGAGTGGCATTCACATGAAATACTGTCGTCGTTTATTGAAGACACGTTTTGCTGGACATTTCTCGCGGGGTGACCATTTCATTTATCACACACCCGATGTTGTGTTATTAGTTCCAGCATATAGATGTGGTAATTTAGACAGTTCGCGCTTGGACGATCCTCGACTCTCCACGGAGACGCATGGCGTAATTACGTTTCTAAAGGCGGCGTAACGAGAATTTGAGAAGTTTATGATATAAAAATCATTGCAAACTAATATCAGTTTCGATTGTGTATGGGGTTTGTAATAAGTATAGAGCCGTACTCCCGTTGATGTTGGTTAGATATTACCGCACTGCGTCTCTCGGTGTATTCTTCCGCCATCCACGCGATAATCATTAACCAAAAACAACAAAGTGCGGCTCTAAAATGCACAAGATTAACGAATGCTATATGACAGCTGCATCGGGTTATTTATCTTCGCATGTGTAGCTGGGCTCAGGTTATGTTAAGGCAAATATATCTGACATATTAGTCAGGATCTGATATCTCATGCGTGACAATTATGAGAATACAGCTAATTCTGAAACGTATTTTTATTGGCTGCAAAAACAAAACAAAATCAAACGAACCACGTGATATGTTAGCCAACGTGTACAAGATCGTTCGTCACAGAATTATTTTTTAGCATGTTGAACTCATATTCCTGGTAATAAGTAAAACGTACTCACAAGTAACCTGATGGCATTCTAAACATGCATGCAATCAGCATAACCCTTTATAAACTAAAGTATCATTGATGAATAGTTATCTCATGGGAAATGGTCAGATAAAAAGTTCAACAAACGACCATAGCTTATTATCTGAACATTTCCCTTCAATGAATATGACTTATTGTGTACTTGTAATATCTGTTGTCTGCTTATTTTTCGTGAAAACCCATCCAGATGAATATTATTTTACCTTTCAACCCTGCAAATCAATAATATACCATTCCGATGTACACCTTTTAACTGAATGGGAGAATTCATTTAGTATATAAATGGATATAATATGGAGAGTTTTGTACTTGAAAATGTATTCAGGGTTCCAGGATAATTACGAAACCTATTTAACTTTTTTTATCTAAGTTGTAGACTATAAAATAACATGTTTGGAACAAGAATGCTACAAGAAAGACACTATTTTGTTTGATATTGAATTGTCTATGCATTTATTTCATATTATTTCGATGATTTAGATGGACACCAAAAATAATATTGTTAATTTTGCAATAAAAAATGACATTCTTTGGTATTTATATGTTTAGTTTATATGTCATATCTGGTATTCAACATTTAACCGACAGAACAAAACATGGAACGACGTTAAATTAGATATGTTATGTTGTTATTGAAAACTGGAAGTCTGGAACTCTGAGTGCATCTTTAATCTAACTTCTAAATGGTCTGCGTATATTGTGATTCGAAGCATCAACGTGGTTCATTCATACATACAGTAATGCTCTAATTAATCGACTTCTTAACCACAGCAGAATTATGGGTAACTTTTCAGGATTTAGTCGGCTTTCCGATGAATGGCAACAAGCCATATTTCCGACTAAATCCTGAAAAGTTACCCATAATTCTGCTGTAGTTAAGAAGTCGATTAATTAGAGCATTACTGTAGCTCTCCCGTGTGACGTTTCGCGTTAATATAGCAAAGTAATCCCGTAAACTCAGCTATCAGAGGTTTACGCACGTACACTATACGTGTATCACAACCTGTCTATTGGTGTATTGTGGGGGCAATATATGTCGTGATTATACGAGGATATGGATTATTCAAACTAATAAGAATGGTCATAAATAAAGCAGCTTAGGTTAGCACAAGCCAGACAGCGAGTTACATGGAACAATTATTCCAGACATTTCATAACCAAGGTTTTGATTATACTCATATCATGATATTCGAAAATCAGGCAACCAAGAGAACAGTATACACGAGGAAATGCCATGCAGCATTGCTCATGGTCTCCTGTGATTCGTCTCATTTCATGACGGGGCTGCGCTGGTGCAACATTAAAGACCCTGTGCCAATGCATTCTCTTATATATGCGAGCCGACCATAGGTCGCCTCGCATATATCAGAGAATGCATTGGCCTAACCCTTTTTTGTTTTTCATTTGTAATAAACTATTTTTATCATTATTAATCATTTTTTCTTACATTCTTTAACTATTATTATCATTTTTTCTTACATTCGATAACAAGTTTTATAATTTTTGCTTTAACAATTTTATCATTTTTTTTATCACTTTTCTTACATTATCATTTTTCTAACATTCTTTAACAATTTTTTTCATTTTTTTCATTTTTTCTTACATTTTTTAACAATTATAAAAAATAATATAAAATTTGTTAGGCAAATGCATTCTCTTATATTTACGAGGCGACCTATGGTCGACTTGCATATAAAAGAGAATCAGTGGCACAGGGTTTTCGCAAAAATTCAGGAATCTCCCGTAATGAAATGGATAAATACATGTATATGCCGACCTTATATTCAGGTTTGGTTCAGACTCCAGTAAAGGCATTGTGTTTAACGGGGATATAACCCCATACACGGTTATGCGTGGTGCCCATGATCAGACGTTCTGCTGATACAATCCGCTCGAGACTGATAGATGTGTTATCAACCACTACGTCTATATATTTTTCCATATTCCATGTTGCCTCAGGCAGACAGGGTGAGGTAGATCCATGCCATGAATCTCCACTCAAGCTATGTCCGTATATATCATATTCCATCAATACAAAAATTGGGAACTTGTTGATGTTGTGACATGGAAGTTTATAACATAGAACATATAGTGCATCAGGCTAACATATTTCTTAGTTAAAACATGTTCCTTCATTATGTAGTTCACTGTAGGTGGAGGTCCCAACTCGAAGTTACACGATTTAAGTGACTTTGTGAGCGATTTTGTTTTGCATCGCTTACAATCGTGGAATTTCTCCCTGGTAATTGTTTAAATCTCTATTGCGATATCGTCTCAAAAAAGTCACAAAAAAAGAATCCAATCTCGAGCTGGGACCACCCCTATTGTGAAGTAGATTATTGATGAACAGATATTAACAAAGAAATATATCCTTTGCGGGAGCTTCCTGAATTTTTGCGAAAACCCTGTGCCAATGTATTCCCTTATATATGCGAGTCGACCATAGGTCTCCTCGCATATATAAGAGAATGCATTGGCCTAACAAATTTTATATTATTTTTTATAATTGTTAAAAAATGTAAGAAAAAATGAAAAAAATGAAAACAAATTGTTAAAGAATGAAAGAAATAATGATAAAATATGCTAAAATTCAATGCTATAAAGTTATCTGTCAGAACGGATCAGAACACCAAACAGTTCACAGGTGGAATGGTGAGGTTACTTCCTCCTTAGATGCTCGGAGTTTATGGATCAGGAACCAGTCTATTCAACAAGAGACATTGCGTTAGCGCCAATAAACAGACATGAGAATCACCCCAATAACAATAGCAGACGACAGCATAGATAGCAATGTGCATTCACTAAACATTAGTATCTGCTTGGAGATCAAAATACATTATACTCAAATGTAATTTGCATCCAGGAAGTACAAACTACGACACTGGCTGCCGAATTTCGATCATTATAGACTGGTTGTTGTCTCGATTGTAATAGCCGCCCGGGCAGTGTATCAGACAGACAATTATATGGGTATATAGATTATTCAAAGTAATAAGAATCGTCATAAACAAAGCAGCTTAGGCTATATTTCGAGCCAGACAGAAAGCTACAAGGAACAATTATTGCTAAAGTTACGTATACTATACCAGCTTCGGATTGTGCTAGTAATGTATTTGTTCGACAATCGCGCAATCAGGAGAATAGTCTCCGCGATATCGTGCCCAATCTGCAAAACAGAGTTAAAGGTACTCAATCCGATCAGACGCTCCTAAATTACTATTTCTTTGGCTTCGGGGGTAAAAAATATTTGATTCGAGTCGAGGAACCCACCCATCAAAGCTCAGAGTGATTAGATATCGATGCTTGAAATGTGCTGTTTCTATTGTTTGTGGCCCAAACTTTTCGAGGACCACGTGCTAAAACGGACATATTGCGGTTGTAAGATGGATAACTCTAAACGCAAGTGGTTACTGTTATCGACTCGACTCGAATCAAATATTTTTTACCCGCGAAGCCAACGAAATAGTAATTTAGGAACGTCTGATCGGATTGAGTACCTTTAAGACGCCTCTCTACGCTAAGACTGACCGCTGCTGGCATGCTGATTTTCATAATTAAATCTAACATTTTTTATTGAAGTGTTTTGTCGGTTACAATTAATTCTGGCTTGATCTAGACAAATTTTAAATGAATATGGACAGTCTCAAATTAAACAATGAGTTATTTCCTGTCATTTTGCGTAGCAGTGGACTGGACTCTGTGTGTAGCTTGGATCGTGCCATATTTGCAATCTCCTGAGGTTCGTAGTCAATGAGTGAAAGGAGTCGGAATGCCGACCTAAGTCAGGTCTGGTTTGCAGTCTAGTCTGGCATGTAAAGGCATTATATTGAACAGGAATATAACGCCATGCACGGTTATGATGCCCACGATGGGACGTTCTTTGCTGAGACAATTCGCTCGAGACTGATAGATGCGTTGTCAATTACAAAGTGAAAGGTTATTTTTCATGCCGATGTAAATTTTTGTATCCATTAGCGAAAGGCTATATTTCCCATATTACATATCAAAATTAACCCTTGCTACTTATACTAAACACTCCTCGGGACATGAGCAGATAATAAGTTGCAAAAACGGTCCGTTGGACTATTTATCTAAATATTTCCCAGCAAGGAATAATAATTGTTTTATCTGTCGCCTGCTTATATTTACTGAAACATCCACCCAGATGAAGAATAGACTATCCTAATGTCGAAATTTCGTGCCCGATTGGACATTAGTTGGAAGTTACAAACCAACATTAGGTTAAAATTGTTGCTATATTTTGGTTTTCCAACTAGAATTTAGTGTGAAAATTTGTGCTGTTAGACCTAAAGTATCATATTCTCCTACTTTCTCCAACTTTTATAGGGTGTAGGGGGTGTCGTGTTGGAAATTTCAAACAGTTAAAAAGTAGGAGGCTGTATTCCTTCCCTGAAATATCAGTATATAGATTCAGATGTACAGTATATTAATTTGGGTCAGAGATATCAGTCAACATCAAAGTTATCACTAAGAAATAACATGATTTCCAATTTTTCCACGAACTGGGTCATAAGATAGTACTATTTTACAGCTTTACCAAATTTATGATTGAAAACATGTCTTTTAAGCTGTGCTGGCGCAACATTAAAGACCCTGTGCCAATGCATTCTCTTAAATATGCGAGTCGACCTCGCTTATATAAGAGATTGCCGTGGCCTAACAATTTTTTATCATTTTTAATCAATTTTTCTTACATTCTTTAACATTTTTTTTATCCCTTTTTATTATTTTTGTCTTAATTCTTATAATTTTGTCTTACATTCTATTACAGTTTTTATCATTTTTTCTTAAATTCTTTAACAATTTTATAATTTTGTTTATAATTTTGTTCTTACATTCTTTAACAATTTGTGTCATTTTTCTTACATTCTTTAAATTTTGTTATCATTTTGTATCATTATTTCTTACACTCGTTAACAATTTTTCTTCATTATTTTTCAGTTTTTCTTACATATTTTAACAATTATAATAATATAATATAAAATTAGTTAGGCGAATGCATTCTCTTATATATGCGATGCGACCTATCAGGGTTTTCGCAAAAATTCAGTAAGCACCCATAATGAAAGGGATAAAACATTTTTAAGTGAACTATATGCAACGCCAGACTTTTATTATCTCCTCCGTGTTGTTTTTCTTATTTGAATAAATCCAAAAAGACAAATGTTATTGATTATGATGTTAATGAAAGTGTTTCCAGCAAGGGATTGGGCATATTTAAAAGTGAAACATATGAGCAAACAACGGACGTACACCACGGCAAGAAGTGGGATCGCATTTGGCAGAAACCGCAGACAATCGTGGCATTTTATCTAACGTTCTGCAATCCAAACAAATCATCAACTATTTATACTATCTGAAGTCTATGGCGCATTCTCTGGACAGACTTCGTCGACGCATGCGTAAAAAAACCGTCCTTGGTGACGACTTTATCTCATCGTTTATTTTTATAGCTCACCACCAGAGTGGGGGATGTATTTTCTCGAAAGATAAGTTCATTCCAGTGATAGAGACTCCCATTGGAATGCTTGTTATACACGCTCCGTTATCTGTGTCTACGCGTTGCTGATACCCAGGATGAATCTTCGGAGAAAATGTGATTTGTTGAAGCAAATATCACTAAATACGAGTCTTCTGACGACGCGTTGATTGGGTTTTGAATAGTATATCAATCTAACAACCCACCCAGGGAGATTGTACTCACCCATGGTTAACCCTTTACCCAACAGAACGGCCCTGTGCCAATGCATTCTCTTATATATGCGAGTCGACCATAGGTCGCCTCGCATATATAAGAGAATGCATTGGCTTAACACATTAAAAATTATAAAATTGTTAAAGAATGTAAGAAAAAATGGTAAAAAGTGTTAAAAAAAATATTTTTTGTAGGCCAATGCATTCTCTTATATATGCGAGGCGACCTATGGTCGACTCGCATATATAAGAGAATGCATTGGCACAGGGCTAACTGTAACTATCACAATGTGGTCAAGGAGCCGGTTCCAATGATATCCATATTTGTATGGTTCTATTGAGACAGACCGAAGATATTTTAGGCTGTTGAAGCTTTATTTGGCCGGTTTTGGCCGGTTTGTTGGGTAAAGGGTTAAGTGGTAACTCTAATTTGCTATGATGTTGGTGGGTCCTGTTATAATCATGTTGGTGGGTCCTTTTGCTATGATGTTGGTGGGTCCTGTTATAATCATGTTGGTGTGCCCTTTTGCTATAATGTTGGTGGGGCAAATTGGTGCTGTTAAGAAAGTTAATAAACAGTGGTATTACTAATTTGCTACGCTATGCTATGGTGGGTCCTACTGGTTTGCTATAATGTAGGTGGGTCCTGCTGAATTACTATGATTTTGGTGGGCCCTGTTAGTATGGTGTTGGTGGGTCCTCCTGAATTACTATTATGTTGGTAGGTCCTGCTGAATTGCTATGATGTTGGTGGGGCTAATTGGTGCTGTTAAGAAACTGTGGTATTACTAATTTGCTACGACGTTGGTGGGTTCCTGCTGAATTGCTATGATGTTGGTGAGTCCTATTGCTATGATTTTGGTGGGTCCTATTGCTATGATGTTGGTGGATCCTGCTTAATTGCTATGATGTTGGTGGGTCCTATTGCTATAATGGCGGTGGGGAAAATTGGTGGTGTTAAGAAACAGTGGTGCTATTAATTTGCTGTGACGTTGGTGGGTCCTACTAATTTGCTATGATGTTGTTGGGTCCTTCTGATTTGCTATGATGTTGGTGGGTCCTTCTGATTTGCTATGATGTTGGTGGGTCCTTCTGATTTGCTATGATGTTGATGGGTCCTTTTGATTTGTTATGTTGATGGGTCCTGCTAAATTGCTATTATGTTGGTGGGTCCTATTGCTATGATGTTGGTGGATCCTGCTGAATTGATATGATGTTGGTGGGTCCTGCTGAATTACTATGATGTTGGTGGGTCCTATTGCTATGCTGCTGGTGGGGAATATTGGTGCTGTTAAGAAAAAAGTGGTACTACTAATTTTGTTGGTGGGTCTTGCTGATTTGTTATGATGTTGGTGGGGCACAATGATGCTGTTAAGAAAATGAAAAGTATCGCTATTTTTAAACTAAATTTGTCATTTTCGCGGTGTTTGGCTGCGCCATTATTACAATTAAATATTAAAAATTAAAATTACAATGTTTTATACACATAATAGATTTTCTTCGATTCGTGCAATGGCCAAAGACCGCGAAAATGACAAATTTCTAAGAACAAATAACCGTATTTTTTTCGTATGATCATCACTTTGTGCTACCAGCATCATATAAATCAAACACGACTCAATAGCACAATAAGCAGTATAGCATCGGACATTCTGTCCATGTGGCCCCATCTATACCCTCTGCCCCTATATTTCAGTGCCATTGGGTTGAATTGCGTGACTGAAGTGTTAATACAAGCTTCGTGAGACTTATAAAACGTTATTAGATGAAATATCCCACTAATCTTATACACTTGAACATAGGAAATGGTAAATTACCCACCCCATGTCGTGTACTCAAAAGTACGCAAATCACTTTGAGTGGAATACTCAGACAGTTACGTAACGTTGAGCTACATGTTGCGTGTATAATGTTAGTTTTATTCCATCGAACGATACGGATGTTTTAGTAGTCCGTCTGATATCGACTGCTCGTTGCTAGAGACTGCCCTGATCACACACGAATTCCCCAGAATAACAGCATCTCGCTTATTTACCCAACATTATCTGCAGGCCAATAGAATGTCAAATAAACAGATAGATTCTCCAAATGATAGTTCACCAATTCCCCAAATAACGCGATATCGCGCGATCGGCGATATTTAGAGTCGGAAGGCATGGTGGTTTGTTCTATGGGGAATACTCATGGTTACAATCAACTACATACAAACCTTTCCCATAGGCGACAGTGTTATGTTATGGTTAAGCTGGGTAACCCAGCCAAACTTGTGCGTTTAGAACTACCCCCCTTTTCTGCACAAAATTTCATTATAGAAAAATATCCCAACCCCTCCGCAATTTGGCGATCCAATATGGTCGATAAATTAACATAGCCTGTGGTATCCTTTTTTCGTTCATATTAAATAACTGAAACACCATTCAACTGCCAGATTGTGTTTTACAGTTTAGGCTGACTCGAGTTTCCCTGCACAAACATGCAAAGGGGCATAATTCAAATGATTTAGTTGCTGATAAGCGATTTGTGCAATTGTTTTAACTATACTCTCCAATCCCAGATACCAATTTATATTAAGTTTTCAAAACATCTGGTGACCTATGTGCTATCGAAAAATGTACGACAGCGTGATATGACGCGTTAAGTCGTCCTATAAATACGAACGTAAATATTTTCTATAACAATATTCTAAGTAAAGCTT
Source organism: Siphonodentalium dalli (assembly GCA_032622095.1). Taxonomy (NCBI): domain Eukaryota; kingdom Metazoa; phylum Mollusca; class Scaphopoda; order Gadilida; family Siphonodentaliidae; genus Siphonodentalium; species Siphonodentalium dalli. The sequence continues at coordinate 63,760,973 of CP136065.1, read as the reverse complement.
CGTGGCCATATAATATAAGCAATTCTTTGGAACACAAATGCATGGGTAAAATAATCACTATTTGTCAAAGATAAAACAAACACAGACACAAATCAAAATGAGAAAAAAAGAAAGAAAATCTTTGAAGTAACTATATAATTATTATATAGGACGAGACTTTGTTCATACAACGGAAATTTGACTGAATATTATGAGCTGCAATATAATGTGTATAAATTTGGCCTTTAGCCCTTCCATGACCGTAGCTTCCTGAAATTTTACGAAAACCCTGTGCCAATGCATTCTCTTATATATGCGAGTCTCCCATACAGGGAGCCTCGAATATATAAGAGAATACACGGCCTAACAATATTTACCTTAACCTTGTATAAGCCAGTGCATTCTCTCATGTATGCGAGGCTCCCTACTCGCACATAGAATAGAATGCACCGGCACATGTCTTTAATACTGCACCAGCTCAGCTCCCGTCATAAAAGGGTTACAAACATTATGATATTAGTGTTGATAAATTCATACAACGGAATGTTATCACAAGAAATCGTTGGAAATATTCATAGCACCACGACATAGCCAGTTTTCGTGGGCGTGTCTTGCGAAAGACGAGGGTTGCTTCCAAAGTCGGTGGCTCAGCTTATCACCGGATATTCCATGCAGATTTTATCGGTTTTCATTTCCTACCCGTCGACGTTTTAAAAGAGACTAGATGAGAAGAAAAGAAGAGACGAAAGAGAAATATTGGATATAGGCAGCTCGCAGCAGCGGGGTAGTCTTATCTAATTCTTTGCGTTAGGTAACAGATTTGGCACGAGTAACGACGGATTATCTGTTAATCCCGACAGATTTCTCAGTAAAACTACTCATCTTAAACAAATTGCTCGCCCGCGCGAGGAAATTAGATTATTTATCGTGTGCATCTCAACAAAATGCTTCTCAAGATGATCTCTAATTGAATCTGAAGCTCGTTTAGTCCGAGATTGTCACGCGCAGTATGGCTTCGTTATTAAAGATGGCTTCGTTATTTTAAGATTGGGTATCTCTTCCAGGAAACAATTACAACAACAACATCTTTACAATCCCGATTTCAAGATTACAAACAGGAGAGGCGGAAAAAAGTTCTGGACACGTAGACGGGGTGGGTGGGTCATCATCAGCTAACAATTCAGTTTTTTCAGCAAGCTTACATTTTCCCCCTCCCTTTCCTGCTGCCTTTTTTCAAAATATATCATCAATATCGACTCAGAAATGGCAATAAACATTGGATACTGTATTATATATAGTGTTATATAGGAGTGGGTTTTCAGATTATAGCTTATAATAATTTATAAGCAGCACTGAACCTCTCTGTTTGATGCATACAATTCATCACTGTTTCAGATTGTGACCCGAAAAGCTTGTGTCATTCAATACTTCACCAGTGACTCTGTGTGACTTACACCTTGCTTGATCAGTTCTAACATGATGATTTTAATCAAATCAAAACTTAAATTGTTTAAATTGGAATTTTTAATCCAATGGTTATATATCATTATAATAGCTATATTAGTGGTTATGACTTGAAGCTGATGCTTGGGTAACTATGGATGCAGATGTATGTCATATCATATCGTATATTATCATATCGACAAACAAAACGTGTCATGTAATCGCCACACTAAGCGCGTGTACATGTTAAATTCATTCAGCCAGCCATAATCAACTTCGGAACACATGCAGCGCGGTCCAGTAAAATATTACACGACACACTTCCGGGTTACACCAGAAACCAATCGAAAGTGAAAACCTATAGTTGATAACTGTCAGATTTCGACATGTTGTCGATTTGTTAATGTTAGTTTGCTAGATAGAGCAAAGGTATTTTGAGAAATGTGATATGGAAATAAACTGGCAAATTATGAAACCACTTTGAAAGCCTTCCGAACAGACTAGCATGCAAAGATCGTAAAAACGGCCTATATCGAACTAATGCCTATATAGTTAATAACATTTTGTAAACAAGTTCGTTGATATTCAGGCTGCGAAATCTGAAAACAATACTTGCACAGTAGTCACGAAAATCCCAAAAGGCATAAACATTAATAAAATCTATCAATTATCACAATTTGGTAAACAAAAAATAAGCTATATCTATGAACATATTACACGACACATATCCGAGTTACAGAAGCATCCAATCGGAAAGAGAAAACCTAGTTGATAACTGTCAGATTTGGACATGTTGTCGATCTGTAATGGGTAGTTTGTTGAATAGAGCGGTCTAGACGGGAACGGTGACCTATTTTGTGATCTGTGATCACGCAACGGCTTCGTTATAATCACGAGTAAAGTGAGGGAATTATAGCGGGCGGAAATGGCGGTTTTATGTCTACAATTCACGGCAGGCATTTCTGGCATTAGTAAGCACAACGAGACACGCGCTCGACAGTTTCCATATAGACTTTGGGAGCCGTAAATCAGATTCTTATATACAACTATATCACGACAAAGGATAATATAACTCAGTCAGATCAAACACGAAGGCTTAGTGCTCATCAGTTATTTCATTTATTAAAAGAAATCGTTAGAATGGTTCATATACAGTAATGTTCTAATTAATCGACTTCTTAACAACAGAAGAATTATGGGTAACTTTTCAGGATTTAGTCGGAAATATGGCTTGTTGCCATTCATCTGAAAGCTCTCGCCGAGAGCTTTCCGATGAATGGCAACAAGCCATATTTCCGCCGAGAGCTTTCCGATGAATGGCAACAAGCCATATTTCCGACTAAATCCTGAAAAGTTACCCATAATTCTGCTGTGGTTAAGAAGTCGATTACTTAGAGCATAACTGTAGCAAACGCGTTTCAATCCGTTTACGAACGGAAGCCCGGTGAAAAGACGAAACTACATTCAAAGCAATCAAGTCTGGAAATATGGTGCCGGACATGTGTGGAATGAGGTCCCCGGACGGTGAATTTAGTGACGTATCACACACAGCGTCACTTTAATTTAACATCATGTGGACATCATTCTGCTTAGGTGTAATCTTCTCTGGAAAGTATATTTTATTATTAAATTAACAGGTTTATTAGTTTCTTTAGAATCTTCTTTAGAAATATAATTTATCTTTTTTAGTTTATAGTTTCTCCATATCCCTAAATTGACAGACGACACAATATATAACCGAGGTGCCCAATGGGTTCACATCACCATCTGCACCATCTGGGAACTGAAATATGTGTCTAGGTCTCACATAGCAGATGAGGCCTTGCAAAATTGGGTCACCATGCAGATGATGGATTTTGGCGGCTCTAGCCCGCTGTGCGGGATAGCGTCATTAAATTCAACCTCTGGAGACTTCTTTCTGCATATTTTCAGGGCTACTTCCAATGATCAACTAAGTATAACTGTCATATTAATAGCTAGTCTAGGTATTACCGTATACCCCGCAATTGACATAAATGATAAAAATAGCATAATTAGAGATTAATTGCTAGACGGTTTCTTGTCCGCAAACGTTCCCTAAAAAACAAACACTCCTGTCCGGTATACGGACAGTGGCCTTGGCAAATGTAAAATTCTGATGAACAGACAGTATGCACAGGCAGGGAATTATACATCGGCGCGATTTGCCAGCTTGTTAAGACGGAACACTACACGGAGGATGATCTATCCCGAATCACGAGAATATATATTGCCTATTACGGACTATTCCGGCGAGAGGAATGTTAAGTGGGGAAGTGATAAAGAGAAATCCTATCAGCTCACAGGTCTTGATTTACAGTGAGAGATAACTTCGTATTTGCGCCGATAAAAGAACACAATATTTTGTATTCAGAACAAACCACCGACGTCTAATAATGAAGCCTGGAATACCCCGGAAGACTGTACTCTCCCGAGATCACACATTGTTCCAGCATTCGGTGGAGATAAAGGCTTATATCTTGGATTGTTTGATATATTACGGTATCCGATGACGCCATATTACAGCGGATCAACTGAACCTAAATGACACAATGACACAAAGCGTGATGAAGCGAGCACGAAGGGATCAAAAACATCCATAGAGTAGTTGCGTAGTACAGTAATGCTCTAAGTAATCGACTTCTTAACCACAGAAGAATTATGGGTAACTTTTCAGGATTTATTCAGAAATATGGCTTGTTGCCATTCATCGGAAAGCTCTCCCCGAGAGCTTTCCGATGAATGGCAACAAGCCATATTTCCTACTAAATCCTGAAAAGTTACCCATAATTATGCTGTGGTTAAGAAGTCGATTACTTAGAGCATTACTGTACATTGTCACGATATCCATCGAGTAGAAAATTGTCTGGATATCCATCGAGGAGAACATTGTCTGGGGTACGTACTTCAGCAAGCCACTGGATTAACCATCTTGAGGTTCACGAGTTAGTACAGCATTACAGATCATGTGCCAGTGCATTATTCTATATATTCTATATCCCGTAGGCAGCCTCACACATTTAAAGAGAATGCTCTGGCTTACAAGGTCAAGGTAAATACTTTTAGGCCAATGTATTCTCTCATATACACGAGGCTCCCAATGGGAGACTCGCATATATAAGATAATGCAATGGCACAGGGTTATTTCATTAATCTCTAGTAATGGAAGGGTTAAGGCAAGATAGTAGTCATAGTTTCCTCTTGTTCTAACGTGACAATATTGTAGACCGTGGGCATTTTGGAGACAACGAAGAGAAACGCCAACTGAAACTGTTGACTAAGGCTCCTATATACGTAGATATAATAACCGTAGAGAACCTTATATTTACCACTATTATTATTACTCACGCCCAGCGAAAATACATCACTGCAGATTGCGACTTGGTTGTAGTTTTCTTAATAAAGACCTGTGTGAAAATTTTCTCAGATCAAGTCCTCATTGTGTGTGTGGAAGTGATGAAACGGCGAATCATTTCTTATTCCACTGCCCATTATACAGTAGACAAAGAAACGAATGTCTTTCTGGTAATTTGGAAAGAACAACCATTGAGAGCGCACTGAACGGCACGATTTCAAATAGTCTGAGCGAAAATATTTTTACATTTAAAACAGTCCAGAAATTCATAATCATGACAGAACGCTTTTCGAGCTAACATATAAACAGATTATATGACACTGCCCAATAATAATTACATTAAGTAAATATCTAATATATGGAAATATTGAAATAGCTGATGACCGATACGACATGTGACACACAAATGTTGTATATATGCTTGTGTCTGTATTGCTCTTACGAACCCATTCTATGAAACCCATACTATAATATATTAGACATGGTGTAAACATTTAGTACATGAATATACCAATTCATTACCTGTCTCCGACAACTCCACGACGGGACGCGACTCGAGTAATGCAGGCATAATATTGCTTGCTTTGTCGCACCATTTTATATTATGTCCACCGATGATAAGGTCACTTGTGGAGACGGCATATATAAGCCATATAGTCTTACAGCCGAATCCACTCCCATACACAAGGAACATGGTAACATGAATTACCAATATATTATATTGTATCAAATTATTATTGGGAAAAATAAATATTATTATTATTATTATATATAAAACACGTCATAAATAAGAACACATTTGGTAACGATATATCATGCTCAACCATGCTCAACAGAAGACAAATAATTAATAAACCATCAATACAAATGTGAACATACATGTATAAGACATATAGAGTGGGGGTCATCTTCGTGTATTCGTCACATACACCGATCGCGAGATAATATTTAAAACGAGTCAGTTGGTACACAAAACAACATTGAAGAATGTGGTCAACATCGAACCCCATGATATTTCTGGGAACCACAGGGGGGGGGGGGGGGGGGTGAAAAAAAAAATTCCGGCACGTATGCCGGGGTGGGTGGGTGGTCAAAGCCACCAACAAGCAATTTTTACACAGAAAGTTTTCCGTATCGTGTTGCTGCCTTGTTTTCAGACTCGAGGCAGCTACACGATACGGAACATTTCTGTGATTCCCAGAAATATCATGGGGTTTGATGTTGACCACACAATGCTTTAGTTTCAATATGAGTCAAGAGTGTGATATCAGTATTTGTTAATACTTGTGATTCAATTTATGTTCAGATATTATGGTCAATTCTGTTGTTATGGTAATTATATCAAACAGTACATGAATTTAGTTTATTCCTCATGTAGTTAAAACTGAACAAATACTGAAATATAAGGTTCAAATTTCCCTATTTATTTCTATGGGTGAAAAGAAGGGATATGTTGATTTGTATCTACTGTTAAGGTCAATAGATAAAATCGTCACCCCGTGTCTGTTCACCTGGTACGGGGTTTTACCTACCCTCAGCGCACTGTATCTAATTTGGCCTTCGGCTTCATGGCATACTGCTGGCTTCGGGTAGGTAATAACCCGTACTACGTTTACAGACACGGGGTAACTAATATTATCAATTAGAGCACAATCCCATTGTTGCAATCGTTCCCTGATTTTTGGTAAATCACACCAATTCCCAAGGCTGGCGAAGGAATAGTTCAGTGGCTATACCATTGTTAGGCACACGCAACTCATGACAGACACATCGCACGGGCGCTTCAAAGTGGGACCAGTGCGTATTGTTTCGGGCATATCTATTCACATTCAACAGCGATCAGTTCAAGTTAATCACGTTGTTGGGCGTGGCTAACCGGCTATTGTGTCCAATCGCGGCCAGCGCACGGATTGTGCGTCGTGGTCAAAATACGCTTAACGGCACATTTCCAGTTGATTGCATTATGTGGGATCAATTGTGCTCTAAGTCGGTCAGAGCACGCGAATAGTTCTTTACCAGAATAAATCTCGTCTTCGACTCGATTGATTATGGTAAAGAATAATTGTTGTGCTCTAACCCTTACTTATATCAATTTTATTTAGAATTTCGTGGTATAGTAATGTGGGCTATTTTATAACACTAATCCGCGCCAAAAGAGCACTCTATCTTGATAGCACCCTAAATAAAGGCAAATTGCAGATCATCTAAGAGATATACCGCGAATTACAATCGAAATAAACCACTGTATTATGCCTATATATATACAAATAATAGAACAAGTTTATTTGTATTTGATCCACAAAATATCTATTTGTTATCTTGAAATCGGTATTTATAAAACTTGTGTTGTAGTAATTGTGGTCCGGAAGATATAGACCATATTTAATGAAAGTATCCACATCCAGTCATAATAGGAAGAGCTTTATTCAATGCATAGAATGCAGAATAGCCAACTTTATACATCAACCACAACTTATAAGCGATTGCAGAACACGCTGGTGTAATATTTACCATTTTCCATATTTTGGCGACCATATTGGCAGCCATTTTGAGACAAAGTAAACATTTTGGTTCCAGTGATTTGGAATATTCATAGGTAATGATATGCCTCACTTACATTACAAAGTTCTGTTCATTTCTTGTTGAAATATGACTAGAATCCCAATTGTGATTTTTTTGTGAAATTTTATACCGCATTATGTAAAATCGAATTTTTGAGGGATCGGAAGGGAGTTAGGACCCCAATAATTTCATATTTAATTGCTCCAATGACCAGTTAATATATAAAACATAAAATAAAGTTGCATTACTCAACCCGTTCCAAACAGCATGAATTGATCTAGAAGATATTTGTGGAAAAATGTCATATTTTCAACTTCCGGCGGCCATTTTGGCGGCCATCTTGGGTGGTGATATTCAATTTTGGCCTAAAAAAGTGTCATTATGTCTTAGCTTCACGAAAATATATACATTTGTATATATTTTACTAACTTTTCCCGCTATAATGTGCATAAAACTGACTTAGGGTCTGGTCTGAAAAACGGCGGCCATGTTGGACGCCATCTTGTCTGGAGTCTAAAAGGCCACTTGTTTTCTTGTTAACATTGCTTAAAAGTTGGAGGACATAATAAGGAACAGAATGAGTGGGGTGAAGTTAAGTCCCAGGGGGGGGGTGCAAGGGTACCCATATTATCTCCCGGACTACAAACTATTTGGTTTGTAAAATAGCCAACCCAGTGAATGCTACTGAAACTGTCGACGAGTTTATTTTTAGTCGGCGCGGAAATACCAGCACGGATTCGAGGGGGCATCGTCGTGTGGAAAGCAGTGCTGAATACTGAAACAGAAATAATAACTTACAAGCGCACTTGGATGTGTATAGCGAGACACAAATGTTATCATCTGATAACTGGTCACATGTATTGACACTGAGTGGTCATAGCATAATAGTAAAAAAGCAGATATAATATTATATAAACGCTGGTTACAATTTTATTTACCATACTATAAAAGGGTACAAAATAACTACAATTTCGAGAACAGCAAGATCATCAGATGCGTATCTCTTCCCTAAACTTCCTATATACATTTGGGGTATAAGTTATTAATTTTGAGTCGCAGAGAACAGTCTAGAGGAGCTTCGGTCCATCAAAAATGAGTTTTTCTCCAATTACGCCGGGACAGCTTGTATATCAATGTTAAGTAAAATTTGTGCAATTCCAGTTGTTTCTCATGTGTTTGTTGGTTATAACATTTAAATTTTGCATTGCAAATTGGTGCCATAGAAATGTTGTTGTTGTGGTCGGAAGTACTTCCGGGAAGAGATAGAGCATCTCTGATGGCTGCTTGACTCGTCGCCATTTAACCCTTCCACGACTGGAGCTTCCTGAAATTGTGCGAAAATCCTGTGCCAATGCATTATCTTATACAAATGAGTCTCCCATAGGGAGCTTCGCATATATAAGTGAATGTACTGGCTTACAAGGTCAAGGTAAATATTGTACGGGCAATGTATTCTCTTATATATGCGAGGCTCCCTATGGGAGACTCGCATATATAAGAGAATGCATTGGCACATGGTTTTCGCAAAATTTCAGGAAGCTCCAGTCATGGAAGGGTTAACAATATGAGCTGGATGACCATTATGTCATGAATTTAAAGTTTGTCCATCCGGTATGACGCCACAACTCACTAAGGTTTTATTCCTAATATACACTGGCTAAAACCACATTTTCTTCAATTTACGCGAGACCAGCTAATCAGGCGGGATTCCGTTATGCCAAAGCAGGTGAAAGAACACTCTGTGCACGTCGTGTGTGTTTTCTTTTGTTCGTCACAGCAAATGTTCAATATTAGCTATGAGATATGCGAGCACACAAATGTATAGTAGTCAATTGTAAGCATATCTAATGTCGAGTCATTCAATGCTAAGCTTGCACATTGGAAAAATTTCCTTATCAATGTTTCATGAAATTTGTGGCAGAAGACTATGATGGCGTTCAATAATATAAATCGCTTACAAATTATATATTAACAAGAATCAATCGGGCAATCATTCGTAACATCCATACCTCTATTCGCTTATATATTAAAACAATTTACTGCGTAATGCTTAAGTATAGTTATAGAAATCTGTGATGCTTGGCCTGAATATATTCTTCCATTTTTGGAGCCGGATACCTTCCATGAACAGGAAACCACTTTGATGGGAAGCAAAGAATCGTCGAAAAATATTTAGATAACAACCAGTGTAGTTTGAGTGACGAAGAACATTACAAACGATGACAAGCCAAATGAAGTTCATCTAAATACTCTACACACTTTCCATTTATCACATAACCCTTTCACGACGAGAGCTTATGTGAGTGTCCCATAGGGAGCCTCGCATATATAAGAGAATACACTAGCTTACAAGGTCAAGGTAAATATTGTTAGGCCAATGCATTCTCTTATATATGCGAGCTTTCCTGTGGCAGACTGGAATATACATGAAATGCATTGGCACAGTGTTTTTGTAACATTTTAGGCAGCTCCAGTCATGGAAGGGTTAATCTATGCATTGAATGACTCTAGCAAGGAATCTGTTAATAGATAAAGGGAAAATGTATCTGTAAAATATGTGATTATTATATACAAGCCTATGGATATTATTTGGAAAAACGTTGCCCAGTCTGCACCATACTCATTGAGGAATTCCTGCAAATGTCGCTTCACTTATATGCCGACAATGACATGTATTACCACCTTAGAGAGTTCTAATAAGGCTTCTAGCATTTACTGATCATTTCAAACGGGATAAATCTCCCTTTATTACTCATGCAGTTATGGCATCGTGGGATCTAAATATTCGCAAATTTGAACAAATACACTTATTTATAAAATCAGATCAATGTGAGCTTTACCTTTCATTTTAAAATAGATAATAATAATTTAGTAATCTATTCCTTACAATAAAACTGTAAGAACAGTGTACACCCCTTTAGTGACCAACTTGCTAGTGAAGAAAATCCGTCAACCCGACGATCAGTGCCGAATTTCTACTCAGGCCACCACACAGGAATATTGATGGAAACGTATATTGAAGCTTGATTATGTTTCTTTACGCACATCGACGTTGGTCACATGTCATAATTATAAAGTTCTCAATGTGGATTTAGGATTTGAACTACACAATCTGATTTCTAGAAATGTAGCATGAGCAGGAATTTTAAGAAGAAGCAAAATAACTGCGATAATTTGCTGACTGGATACTCAATATCATGTCGGTTTTAAAACCTAAACATCTGCGTGAAAAGCACGACCAATTACAATGATAGCAAACACATTGCAGTAACAAGGTTAACACGACAATTAAATTCAAACGTGTACATTTAAACCACATTTGGTGCAGAATGGGAGTTATTCGTGAAACATACCCTGTGCGAGTCCTGAAATATAGAAACAATCAACATGCGACCATTATATATGGAGGATATATAGTAGAGTGTAGAAGTATTCGAGTGTTCTAGTGACTTATCACCAATGACAATTACATCGTCAATATACCACAGCACATCAGCATCCAAACTGCAGAAATTACCACAGAAAACAGAATGTTACAAATTTCTAAAGCCAGAAAGTCTCAGTTTACTTCTGTTTTCATTTTAATCAATGTTGTTGATTCAACACATAAAAATCACATTTTAGACCATAATTTCGGTATGTGTTTTATTTCTATAGCTCACTGTTTTATTTCTATAGCTCACTGACAATTCCAAATCAAATTCGAAAAGTAATTTCTGTTGCATCATTTGGATGTAAGCACTGGTCATTCAATAGCAAACCATTCAATATAATAAACATGCTGTATGACATAAACCATATAATATAAGGACACAGCATATACCTAAAATCGTACACCACACGAGTTGTTTCTTGGGGTTGCTGGCATTAATTTATATCCATTCTGCATACCATGCGTCATGCCTCCAGAAAATTCGTCATTCTTGAGTAAATGGTCTCTGATAATGAACCTGGAGGCTCGTCTATGTCATAGTGGACCAATGCGACTCGTATTAAAGGCACGGGCGGCGTTGGCGGTGGGTATGCTGTTAAAATATTCACCTCAGGCAAAACCGCCATAAACAGAAAGAATAGTAAAATATAGACAGACCTTGTTCTTATACCAATCATAAATATGGCATACACAGTATGTTATTGTCAAATATTTCCTTTGTTATGTAAACAAAAGCAAAACACGTTACAAAACCTGGCTTTTGTTTAGATCCGGATATGGTAAACATAATGAGCGTTATTTGTTACTGTTTTCCTGATATGGAAATAATAAAGAGCGTTTATATCATTTGTGTGTGATTAACCAATAGAATTGCTCTGTGTTATGTAAACAGAAGCAAAACTTCTATAACTTGAGCAGGCTCTTGTTTACGTACACCATCGTATGTCTTGACGACAATATACAATTTACGCACTGATTATGTTTGGCATATGAACACAACTATATATAACTTTTAATATTCCTTCTGTTGATGGCGATTTGAACAAATATGAATATTTCTGCGACGAACGCCGCCCATGCCTTTAAGTCCAAATAAAATTGGAGTCCATTTTGCAAGAAACTAATCTAAATTATGCGACACTTGGTCAGACTATTGCTATATAATAATGCATCTCTTGAAATGTATTTTAGCGGATACGAGCCACATGTTGGTCAAGATAACAGAAGTCTACCAGCTAATTATCATAGAATCAGTTGCCCAGGAATGGTCGTTAATATATAGAGTTGTTGAGACACCAATAGGACAGTCGCGAAGCATTTCGTTATTCAGAAGCAGGGGTGTGTCGATAGCCGTTAGTGGTTTCGTTGTAATATACGATGCTAACCAATGTTCTACCATTACAATACAGCCAGCACACATTTCGGGGTTATATGGTGTTACTCAAGCAAGGGTCGTTTAGTAATATTAGATTATCTTTGTCATTATGTAATTATGAACACGGGATTGTGTCTCATTCTTAATGCATCTCCATTTACGCGACCACTGCATCCAAATTTCTGTAACAAGATTGCAATGTCATTGGAACTAATGACTAGTGCTCAAGGGGTCATTGTTAGAATGCACTGATCATATTTGTAGCAAATTGTTCAAACTAATCACGTTTAGCCATGCATCATTTAACAGGGTGATTATGCCTATTCCTATCCAATTTTCTTCAAATCTCGATGTTTGGTCAGGTGCTACATAACTGAATTATAATTGGGGCCAAAATATGGTTGTCCATTGATTCAGATTATTTCTGACTACAGGTAAATTAAATATATTCAATCATTAATACGTAAGCTTTACACTTTATATGCATGCTTATAATTGAATTTATGAGTCTAAAATGTGAAAATATAATTAATTTGCCAACATGTTTTATTTAACTATTGTGCTAAAAATAGCAACAACTACATGTGGTATAGTTATATTCAAGAAATTGAAAGGTGTGATGTGATCAATCGTTAAACATTGGTTGTAAATATTATCGGTTTGAATGTTTAGCTAGAAATGTGATTGACGTCTTGTGACAATGGTGCCTCCAGTCTAATTGGTGCACATTTGAAAGATGGAAACTTTAAGGAGAACTACTCAGATAGTCATATTTACAATATATTGATCTATTGTGCAGAAGATTGTAAGTAAATACTTCGAAACACGGCTACCGTGCAGTTACAATGTCGATAACTAACGTGAAACTATTCCAAATTAAATATATGCTCAAGGGAACAGCCTGATTGTTGTTGACTTACAGAAACAACGGCGATTTAAACACAATGCATTTATGAAATTTTTTTAAGCTACAGATTTAAAAATATAAATCGCATGTCGCTTACACTAAATAAATGCCATGTTATTTATATAGTATTCAAATTCTTCTGTGTGCCACAATTAATTGATAATTGCGATAAATAAATGCAAGTAAAGGCATAATACACAAGCTCTTCCAAAGTTATTTTAACACTTTATGTAGTAAATACTCATTGGCAAGTAGTTCAGGTCATAAGTTTAATAATCGGTCATATAGTTCGTTTGTTACACTTAATATATGAACATATCCCTCCAATAAATAGGACTCATTCTGTACTTGTATTTTCTGCCATCTGCTAATTTTTCCGAAAACTCCCCCAGATGGTTAAGAGACCATTCCAACTATAAGTTTATAACTAAGTAAATATTCTCATGTAAATATGCTCATGTAAATATTCTCTAATTTCATTTCCCCATTGTTGGAGCGAAACCTTGGACAGATAGCGTGCAGGCAGAATAATTATTTTCCTTATAGTAAGATACGATCTGATATGTGATAATATCAATCAAACACATCGCACGTCGATATAAATTGAGCAACATTGCACGAGATCTACCTATTATTTTAAATAAGATTATAGTGCAGAATGTTCTATTCTAATGACTACAAAATCATAACATGACTTACACAAATGAATAAACTATTCTGTAACTAATCGTGACAAAACTATCATATTTGTTATATATGTGAATATATGGTTACTCCACAAACAAGTAATATCTCAAAATCTTCAAAAGCCATACCACCGATCTGAATGTATCAAATCATGCCGCACTGCATTATTTCTGGACGAGGTCGAAACACTCACCTTGAACACTTAGTACTATAGCTTTACTGCGTGATGTTCCAGCAGGGTTTGTGGCATGACACGTGTACATCCCAACATCCGTGGTCATGTTCGCATGGTGAATTTCCAACGATGGTTGCTGATTGGTACCTCCAGTATACCTCTCTTTGTCCCTGACATCAATACGCTCCTCGTTTAGATACCAATGCACACTTCCAATTGACTCCCCTGTCACATTGCAATGGAGGATAACTCTTCTGTTTTCCGTTACAGTATACATGTTACGAGGTGCTCTTATTTTTGGTTTTTTAATTCTTTTTGTGACTGGAAGAAAACGAAATGATCAATTTATGCACTGTGCAATGGCAGTATCAGGAAAGGTTCGCTGTTGTTCTCTGGTATAAAACAATTTCCAATTGCAATTTATTTACATTTTCACCCATTATGATATAAATTTCAAGTTGTGCCTCAATATTTCTACCGTTGCATAATTTCAACTCAAATTTCTCATCTAAGGCTTTACGGTTTTAATTTTTGATCGAAATTAAGACGATAATCAACTTGTGTTTCTACCAGGATAAGAAAACCTGACAGAAACCAGGATGTACGAAAACTACGAAATGGTAACATAAGAATTTTCGAACACAAACTACGTAAATCTGTCGAACATATTGCTGATTAAATCAGAGCCATATATCACATATAAACTGCATTACGGTACACAAGTTATCTCACAATAAACACAGAATTCCAACAATATACACCGGATTAGCTTGATCCGTGTGTCTGGTTCAATTGAGGTTAAGAGAAAATGTTGCATGCTCATCTGCGGTGTCTAGTAGTGTATGTGTACCAAGTGACGGTGAATAGGTGATGTAACAATACGTGATTCTGCCGGTATACTCCTAAGGTAGCAATACATATCTACCAACCAAACTATATCTAGATTTATATAAAGGAATACCTCATCTGTCATAACAGGAATTGATCAACAGTGTATAAAGGGATGGATGGACAGAAAGACAGCCAATTGCACGGCTATGTCCGCTCGAGGCCAACAAACTGCACCCAGTTGAGAGTCAGTTTGGTGCATCACGCTGGCCCCAAAAATGGGCAATAAACTGTTTACAAGACACAAATTGAAATCCGTTTTATTTTATTTGTTTAATGTTACCTCAAACTTTCGAGCTGTTGGAAATTTCCAACCATACACCCACCTTGGGTGTAAAGTATGAAAATATACGCATATTGGCCTAAAACCTAACAAAATTGTTCCCTAAATACTGGTCGCAAAATCAATGAATGACAACAATTTCAACATACTACTGGTGTGGCATTTCCAACTGAAGTGTCAGGAAAACATTCTAAATGTTGAGGTTTGGGCACAAAATTACGAACCACGCACTCCATTTGTCAAGTTCATCCTGACCACTCGGTGATAATGAATATATAGGCCGGTGATCTATCAAGTGTTCCCCTCAGACGCTGGACACATCTGCTCCGCGGCCAGTCCATTTGATTAACGGATCACACCGTAACGCAATGAGAAGAATGCGCACAAATGAGGCGTCAAAGAAAAATCATCTGCCAAGAAGCACTTATCGACAGGGGCTTCGAATGGATTGCGCCCCTTGGCAGCGGCAGATATTGACATAATGACAGATAAATTAATTCCCTTGGAAGTATAAGTGGACTTGGTTGTAGATCAATTGTCCAAACAGTGTGTTTTGTTTCGTACATAACAATCAATAGTCAGTCAGAGGGCAATATATATTATCGTTCTGTTCGAACTATGGAATGACGATCCGACCTAATTCTCGATGGTCTTCAGAACGTGTTCATTTGTTTGGAGATCGGGTTGATCGGGGAGAGTCTCGGGCGACTGTGTTCAAGAGAGACCCATTCAAGGTTACAGGGTATCGTCGCTCTGTCCGAACTCTGGGAGGACGATCCGACCTAATTCTCGATGGTCTTCAGAACGTGTTCATTTGTTTGGAGATCGGGTTGATCGGGGCGAGTCTCGGGCGACTGTGTTCAAGAGAGACATATTCAAGATCAGATGGTATCATTGCTCTGTTCGAACTCCAGAATGAACTTGACGCCGATCTAATTTAATGGTTTGAAGTATAGCTAGAGGGTCCAACTTGAAATTGCCACCGAAACAAACTGCAACCACTTTGGATGTGTGTATGATACTGTACTTTCAATGTAATAGGTGAACGGCTTGTTGGATATTTAGTTGGATCCATCAGACTGTATCTTCATCCTGTTCGGACTCCAGAATGAACGATCCAATCTAATTTTATATGGTCTTTAGAAAGTGTTCATTTTTTTTTAGATCGGGTTGATCTGGGCGACTATTTTCGAGGGAGAATCCTTCAAGGTAGTGAGAGTGGGTTAGCATCACCAAATTCACCCTCTGAGGATCTCATTCTGCTTAGGCCTTACCTTCTGTGAAGTATCTATAGTCTCAACTTAACATTGTTTTAGTTACTTTTTCCGTTCTCTTCAGTTTCTATACCCCCAAGTAATTTGAAGAAGATAAAATGCATAATCGAGGTGACTAATTAGTGAACATCAACTGGGGAACTTCAATCTGATCGTACGTCTCCCATAGCAGTTTAGACTTAAGCAGAATGAGGACCCCAGAGGGCACATTTGGTAACGTAGCCCGCTGTGCGGAATAGTGTCATTAAATTAACCATCAGGGGACCTCATTTTGCAAATGATAGGAGCACCATTGACAGCCTTCCTGGCATGCACCCACATCATGGTTGGAACAAGTCCAACGGATGTTCATTTCAGACCAAAAAATTAGACCAAAGGTAAAATAATATTCGCATTTAGTCAAATAATGGTTGGAAAATCAAACTATGTTCAGCCTATTTTCGGTCTGAAATGCCCAACTGCTGAAACTTTGTGACCAAAGTTGTGGGTGAGAATCGTCACAAGATGACGTCTTGGCGGTCTAGCATTCGCAAACACATAGCGACGTGGGTTTGAATACATCCTGGTTACCTCCAGGAGTTACAGAACTGAATCTTGCTTTTATGATGCTACCGATAACATTAGCACTGTATATTACATCATTTGTGCACATGCGACTCAATGTTTGACGGCCTTAATTTCACTTACCTGTAACAACAACCGCTTTTTTTAATTCGCCAGCAGCATTTCGGACTATACAGGAATAATTTCCGCTATCTCGTTGTCGAGCTTTCCGTATGCGTAACCTGGACCCTTTTCTGAAAGACACAAGAACGCAATGTCATCATTTATTTAGAAAGTAAACATCTCTAAAATATAAGGGGATCAGTGTCGTTATCGCGTTTAAAGTGGGATTACTTCGTCACATCCAACAATGTCTCAGTTAGGGTATTCAAACACATTCAGAGATAATTAATTGCTAAAAATGATGAACATCTATTTTGCCTCACTTTTTAAAGTCATAAGCCCATAGCCAAATTCCAAGCTTACCAGCTATCTCTATCACTGTGGCCTATTATGGTTGATTGCTCCCAGCTTGAGTGGACTGACCAATATTTGGCTAGTTCCTTGGTGTAAGAGTTCATTGTAATGGCTTCTCACAATTTTCTTGCACACACCTAACATAATGTTGAGATTCTTGAAGTAGTATATTGAACTCAATAAAATTGCCGTTCCACCCTTTTACTAGTTCAGACCATGTACTTTTTATAGCAGTTATTCATGTCAACTCAATTGGTATATTTACTGAGAACACTGTTCCCATGCACAAGGTTAATTTTAAAAGCCAGCCTCGATTGCATATATACGTATTCGTATATATACGTATTCCCACTTTGTTGTACGCACAAAAACTAGTATAGTATAGTGATGTAATCGATACCCATATAGACACACATAGACAGTGCGGCTCGATTTAATTTCCACAATGTTTGATGGAATCTCACATTATTGAATAGCTCTCCAAACACCCTGCGAGATATCTGACGATTTATGGGTAATGATGTTATGATTGTCTAGCGTCGTCCATAATCGAATAAGGGAATAATTCGATCTAGATAGTGGCCTGTTGATCAAATCTGAGAAAAGCACTGAGTATACAGAGTGATTCTGTCACACAAAGGACCAAAGCCGCAAAGAAAACACGAGAAACACAGAAGCTTGCCATGAAAAGGCTATCGTTTTTCAAAGAGAAAATCACGAGAATAAATATTGTGGGATTATGTGGCTTTTGTGTACAATACGACAATCGGATAACAACGTTCATATTTCCATTCAATTCCATTGCCAATGTCTGAAACGGCTTATTCGAATGTATGTTAAGTCTTTATATACTAAATACTCATGGACGAGTAGTTACTTTTGGACATGTTCAGATAATAAGCCAAATCACTCCCTGGCGAACAACATGGCAGATTCAGGGCAACCCCCGTCCGATTCCCCAAATTATACCCAACCCACAGACAAAGGTCAAAGTTCTGGAGTAGCACCGTTTGTAAACTTTCGACATTGCGAGCAGGTTTTGGTCAAAATTGTGTCTTTTAGTTAGTTTGAGTGTACGTACGGTTTGTCCATATATACTTCGCGAAACCTACTTCGTATGTATTCAGGTTGACGTTTTAACTAGTTTATAGGGAAGTTGTCACACCTGCGATTCGGAACCGCATTGTTGGTATTTTTATTTTGGAAATTCCCCGACTAGAGTGATACTTCTTAACCATTTGATTACTGGAGCTTCCTGGATTATTACGAAAACCCTGTGCCAATGCATTCTCATATATATCATATGTCGCCTCGTATATATAAGATAATGTATTGGCCTAACAATATCTACCTTGATCTTGTAAGTCAGTGAATTCTCTTATATACGCGAGGCATATATAAGAGAATGCACTGGCACATGGTCTCTAATGGTGCTCGCAGCTCCCGTCATCAAACGGTTAACTGGAACGGAATTTAAGATTTACCGAAGAGCAAGTGATTTCACTTATAAGTTCATAATAAGTCTATGTCCTGCACGAACACAATATATACATGTACTAATGAGCATGGATAGACTGTCTTTGGATTATTCTAACTTAGAATTTATACTTTCCAACGACCATAGACTGTTTATTGAACTTATTATCTGAAAATGTCCACCAATAAATATGAATTATTCTGATCCATCATGTTTTGTCTGTTTTTTTCTGTCTGTCGTCTGCTTAATAACCCTCTAAATGAATAAAATACCGCTCCAATGTATACTTCTATAACTAAGTGGGAGAATCCATTCAGTAAAGGAATTGTTAAATGGAGGTGGAGCTATGTTACTGGTGTAAATTATACCCAAGTAAGCCACAAGATATGACACTGGTCGTACTAAAGACTACAAATATAGGGAGAGTGTGAGTGCTATTAAAGTACGCGTAATCCCGTGTGAATTCCCGTGAACGCGACAGGAATCGTGATTTTTTAAAATCTTTTATTGCATTGTTGAATCTCAGTTGTGTCGACATGGTTAGCGGAAAGAGGAATCGCGACCATATAGGGTATGTGTCAGATAGGGAATTTCTAACCCGTTGGAACATTTGGGTGTCAGTCATAACATTCAATTCAGTTCAGTTCAACTCATTGCCGATGCAAATGATTAATGAAGTTTCCCAAAGTTTCGAATTTTGGTCTACAATGGGGAGCCGTTGGAAAGTATAAATTCAAAGTTAGAATCCAAAGACAGTCTAGCCATGTCCATTAGTACATGTATATGTTGTGTTCGTGCAGGACATAAATGGTGGATATATCCGCCTTCTGAACAATCCAATGCGGGGTGAGGATTTTTTAGTTTTGCACTGTTAATGTCGTCCACAGGTCAGTCTCCATGCTGAGGTCAGACCTGTATAGACAAACGAAACTATTCCAGGCAATGAAATATAATTTATGGAGTCATGGGCAGTTTTATAGTTCATAAGACGTTAAGAAGAAAGGGTTGGTAGACGACATTATTGTTTCATGGCCATTCCACTCAAGCAAGATAGAAGTATTAGAAGACCTTCCCGGAAGTCATTTGTCTGGTTGAAGCTGGTCCGGTCTTTGGGGCTTTTCGTATATATTGTGGTAATTACAATGTCGCTCTCTTGTCTCTCTGTCTGATTGGTTTTACCGTGATAATGGCGAGGACGGCTTTATGAGGATTTCAAACAACTTCCTTTCATGTCGCGAGCTCTCTCTTTTGAGTTTTACTTACACACAAGGGAGACAAGTGTAGACCAAGTTTCCTTTGACTTAAACCAGCGAACACAACATATACATGCACTAATGAACAGGACTATACGGTCCAACTCGGCAAGCTGGGATAACCCGTCCCGCCTAGTCGTGACAACTCGGCTCAGGTAACAGCCACTCATCCCGGATGTGAGTGCATGACGTTACTCGGTGACCCCCCGCACCAAATGCGAAACTCGTGCTGACGATGTGATTGGCAGATAGATTGACAGCTAGTGTTGCACGTAAAACTGAGTTGATCTGGCTGAATTGTCTCGGCGTGTATGTAACAGTGCGACCGAGTTGTCCCGGCAAACCGAGTTGTCCCGGCAAACAGAGTTGTCAGAGCTCATGTAACAAACTCCTTACAAACAGCTTATTTGACTTGTCAGGGAGCCACGCAGTACTTATATCCCATGTTTTCGTCTATAGAGACGTCAACAGCGAGGTAAAAAATACAACCGTTCAATCGTTTCTCGTTGGACTCTTTTTATCATGATAATGACAACGTTGTAGAGGCCGATAGGAGATTTCAACATTTTGTGCTAATCATTCTTCCGGAATAAATATCAAATTGCTAAGAATAGTCATGACTGCCGGAAGAACATATACATTGTTATGGTTGATTGGTGGTAACACAGTGTGACATTGACGACTTGGAGCCAAGCCGTCAATGTCACACCATGTTGTCTTCAATTAACCACAATAACTTATAGTACCTTTCGACAACTCATGTCATTCTCAGTTTTACTGCTCTCCTGACTATAAAACTTGCCATAGCTCTGCTTTGTTCGTCGTTATGGGATGGCACGTTACAGTCGTAGTGTTTCACATATGAGGCAGGGACGAGTCTAATTCTCAATACGATTCTAAACTTGCCAAGCTCTTCGAACATTTTGGTCTTTGGCTAATGTTCTTATCCTAGCTGTAAAAGGGGCCGGTAACATACGTCATAATTTACTTGAAAACGGCGGCAATCAAGCCTTGAAATTGTGTGTCTGTCATTTGCAGAATGAGGTCCCCAAAGGGTGAATTTAGTGATGCTACCCCCGCATAGCGGGCTAGCATCACCAAATTCACCCTCTGGGAACCTCATTCTTCTGAGGTGTAAGCAGGATGAGGTCCCCAGAGGGTGAATTTGGTGATGCTAGTCCGCTATGCGGGGTAGAATCACTAAATTCACCTTCTGGGGACCTCATTCTGCAAATGACAGACACACTATTTCAAGGATTGGCGGCAATACATGTATGATCAACATCGAAGTGATCACATCCTATTCTTCCCCTACACAAATAACTCAACCAGAAAAGATAGCGAATGTGATATGTGTCAATCTTTGATAGCTCACTGTGAATCCTGTTCCCATATACATATGACTGTTGAGAAGATATAAGCGTTCAACACCATTTTTCGATAGATATGTTTAATCTTCCAACCAAGATATATGGTACGAAGAACAAGCACAAACGGAATGACAATAAACAATACCTATATTAGTGGCCGTCCGCGGATAAGTGGAATTTCGATTCTTATTACTGCGTTGTGCTTTTTCGGGTAGAGGAGTAGCCCAGGTTATTGGCTCTGGCTAAATTTGACTATTTGATTAGTCGTTTTCCGCTTATATAGGGACCCACTTGTTGGCGCATGTCATAGGTTTTAACAAACTAGTGTATGTAAATGTGTGATATGGCAGACTGACATGTTGCCAGCCTGGTCCGCCCGCTGGTTTACCAAGAAAGGTTTCAACTGTCTGTTATTGACCAACAGATGTAGGAATATAAGCTCGGACAAAATTATGCATCTTGAGAACATTTTCTAAGCCTAAAAAGGGAAATAACTCCACAAAACAGTCGGACATATTTCATAATCGCAGGTGAACATGTTCCCATGGTACTAAATAACTGTGCCAAATTTTAAAAACATTGACCGAAAATGCAGGAATAAAAACTCGGACAAAATTGTGTCCACGAACGGACGGACGGACAGACGAGCTTATTCCAGTTTACCCCACAACTCGTTGCACATTATTGTTCCCGGCCGTATGTATGCAATACAATCCCATTATCCGACAACATTAATATTCTGCATTTCTTCTCATTGCAATGGGAATGACTTTCGCCACGTCTTGTCTCACACAGAGAATACATTGATCTAGCCCCTACTTTCTCGATGTGGTTGTGCACTGTTCCCTTTATGTAAAAAAAATATAGCCATATAGTGCCAATGCATGTTTGGTCCACCTTAAAGGACTATGTGGCATATAGAGTTGTCGTTCCAAAGGCTTGAGTCTCCCTTGTTGGCATCCTAATCCAAATTTATAGATATGTATATATGTGTTTGCATGTAATAAGTTAAATCATGTCTGGCAATAAAGCATACCAATATATACACGAAGGCCGTGCTTGAAGATATACTCGCTGCCCTATTGGGAAATAGAAACAGTAAATCGCCGTACTATACAGACGAATGTCTCGACCAGATTATCATCTTGGCTGCGTCAATTTCCATAGAATAGGTCCGTCGATGCGGGGCATTGTGTCTTAGTACCCTCTTCTATAAGGTCATGTATCAATAATTCACAAACTATATGCAAATATCGACGAACAATTGTCCATCTGAACTGCGCCCATTCGCGTGTGATTTAAATGTTGCCGCTGTATACCCGATGTTATCTGTCGGATAACATATCATTACACCTAGGATCTACGACATTCATCGATAAATGTCGTAGATCCTATGTGTAATGATATGTTATCTGACAGATACCATCGGGTATACAGCAGCAACATATTTAAATTGCTCGGTGCACATGCCCTGTATTGATTATCGAAAACATGAGCAGAGTGTGTCCTTTTCAAAATTACATCCTAGAATTTCTATTAAAAAACGATTGAGAACCCAAATTGACATCCCAAAATTTATTCTAAGATTTTGGTGTCTGTTATTTGCATAATGGGGTCCCCATAGGGTGAATTTAGTGACGGCGGGCAAGCATCACAAAACTCGCCCTCTGTGAACCTCATTTTGCTTAGTCCTCAACTGCTACGGGAGACATAGGCTATGATTGAAGTTCCCGTTGAAGTTGGTGATGTTCACCCTGAATTATGCATTTTATCTTCTGCAAATTATGAGATATAGAAACTTCCCAGGAGGGAAAAAGTAACTAAAACAATGTTAATTTGAGACTATAGATAATTCACAGAAGATGAGGCCTAAGCAGAATGAGGTCCACAGATGGTGAATTCGGTTATGCATCACTAAATTCACCCTCTGTGGACCTCATTCTGCAAATGACAGGCACACTATTTGCAAGCTTGGGGAATGTGTTGATAATTTTCCACATCTTATGAAGCTACGCAAGAGAGAATAGCAACGCCGGTGGAGCTTTAACGAAATGCTGTGAAACAACGATAGGATCTAGAAATGCATTTTATCAGCGCGTACACATTAACAGTTACATAACACACAGGAACCAGGCGCCGATATCAGTCAAATGTTAGAAATAACTCTAATTTATCATGCAATAAACGATAACTGTCTCGCAAAACGGCTATGACAAACCAGCTTTACAGAGTAATCCTTGCAATGTGTAAATTGTGTATTGATAAGCTATACGGACTCGACAAGATATGTCAGATAAATGTTGTAGCAACGTGGAGAAGTGTTGTTAATGGTAATTGGAACGTTTATCGTCAGACCGCATCGGACATCGAACAGCTATACCCAAATAGGAATTCGTTGTGATCATAGTATAGTGATTCACAACAAACATGTATTTGTGGACAGAGCATGAGATGTGCCTCTTCGGGGTTAGTCCAGACGGTGTAAGTACATCTATTGAGGCTAGCCATTGGATGAACATCGATAAATCGAAGAAACTGATTTACTTTAGAAGACCATGAAAGAAAATATGTGCTTGGCTAACATGTAACGGTTGCCATATTGTTTTAGCATGAATATGATGTCAGGCATAAAGGTTTGTAACAGGAACAATAGTGATGTCTGTATTACCTTTCCATGTGACCAAATGATTCTCATGTGATTAAAATCTGTCTATGAGGGGCAGGACATCGTTATATCGGGAGTGTTGTCATTCCATCGAACCATCGAAAACATATTAATGACCAACAAATTCGTCTCAACACCAAATTCTCTGTATACACCTGGTGCTCCGTCTCCATAATATCCGGTCCTATTTCTTTCAGGATTCAGGGGATAGGGTGAAGTCTGGAAATAGTGTATCTTATATTTACAGAATGAGGTCCACATGGGGGGTGAATTAGTGATGCTATCCCACTCAGCGGGCTAGCGCCACCAAATTCACCCTCTGTGGACCTGATTCTGTTTAGGCCTAATCTTCTGGGAATTATCGATAGTATCAAATTTACATTGATTTTAGTTACTTTTCCCCTTCTGTTCAGTTTATATATATCCCATAATTTGCAGAAGATAAAATGCATAATCCAGGTGACTAATGGGTGAACATCACTAACTTCAACTGGTGATCTTCAATCTTTTCCTAGATCTCCCATATCAACTTGGAGTTGGTTTATCCCAGCTCGATCACGCAAGTGGGATTCTCCGCATAACTTTAAAAGCCGTCTATGAGGGGCAAGTCATCGTTATATCGAGAGTGATTTCCTTCTATAAAATAACAGGATGCGATTTCAAGAACGCAACCATCGAAAACGTATCAACGACCAATAAATTCATCGGCACGCCAAAACGCTGTGTTTTCTTAGTGCTTCATCTCCATTATATCCGCCCCATTTCTCTTGACATAGCGACCAACCAGTTGGTAGTTCCATGTCCCAGGATTGGTCATCTTCTTTTATTGGCCAATAAAATTCCGTTCAATCTTATTCACTGATTAGCTCCTCTCCGGTAATGTACTATCACCCATGGCTTTTGACCTCATTAAATCGGCCATGCGTCAACTTGTTGAATGATGATTGCCTGATCGATGGGGAAAACTTTGTCCCCTTTAGAAAATACCCCGTTTAATAGAGTCATCACGTTGTTTATTGCGTGGACAGCAATCATTTCGAATAATACTATCAATCAGTCTTGATTGCTTAATAACTTAATATTTCTGGAAGTTAGTGGACAATTTTATGTTTATTGATTCTGAGAGTTGATGTATGTATCCAAGGTTCCAGACTAAAACTGTTCCGGGAGATATAGAAAGCTTGAGATAACGAAATAGAGAGACACGCACATAGAGAGAGAAGGGGAGAGAGAGGAAAAAACTATGAAAACGTTGTCCTTTGACAATTATGTGCTTTTGCATCTTATTTTTATATCCACGTGTTCCTTTGTGAAGTGCTTCTTAAAAAATTACACATCTGTCTATGTTCTAGAATCCGTTTGTTAGCTTGTACACTTCTATCATATCTCCCCGATTTCGCCTGTATCTGAGAGACATGAAACAACACATCACAAGTCGATTATGATATAGTCCAGAGTTTAGCTAACATTTTGGTAGCTCGCTTTTGGACAGATTATAGATCTCGCGAATGTTTATATAGATGTATACTACCAACGACGTTTCCGTACCATGTAGCCCGTATCCATGGAAACACAAATAAAAGTAAGAAACACCCATGTAACAGAAACACAAGTAGAGATTTTTCACAGGCAGTTGAAAATGTGTCCTTATATATTCATCCCATTTTACGGAAATAAGAACAAATCAAAAGTTGTGTTACTCACTTGGTGGGAGTTATGCTGATCCGGCGGTCTGTGATAAGTTGATTGTTAAACTCCCATCGAATTTTAGCCGGAGGTTTCAACTTGGGCGGCTTTACCTCACATCGTAACGATAACCTCCGACCTTGTGATATTGTTCGACCTTTTAATTTTCGTATTGATGGTGCTTTCGCTGAAATTAGATAACAGTCAATCATTAGACAACAGTCAATCATTAGATTACGCCAAATATAGAGCGAACACTCTTATAACAAATGTGTATGAATTCTAGACAACATGTGTTACATTTCATCTTAAACACAATTGTGTAGAAATGACACATGACTATATGTGTCGGTGGAATTTCCATAAAGTTGAATATGAGTGAATATGTGAGTTTATCATATTATATACTAGATGAGATGTGTTCTTTTGGAGACACACAACTAGTAAAGGTTATCACAGAACAAAACAATGGCAGCAGCTTTAAAATGTGTTATACACTGTGTTCGTGTCAAAACAGAACAACGCGTAATTTTGTATCACATATTTTTAAAGATGCTGCCAGATTTTTAATATGGTAGTTTTTACGAGGTTTATGTCTCAAATAGAACATAACTCATCTACTAACTATACTATACTCATGTAATCACTCATATTCAATGTTGAGAAAATTCCACCGACTCGTATGTCACGTTTTATTTCTACACAATTCTGTTTAAGATAAAATGTAACAAAGTGTAGAATTTGTACATATTTTTTCTAAGAGTGATTGTTACATTGAGAAATAAATGTAAAAACCAGGCTGGTTTCAGGGGGCAGAAGAAAGCATCAAACAAAGTCCAAATGAAGCGCATTTCATGCTTTCTTCTGAACGAAAATAGTTAACCCGTCCTATACAAAATGGATTCTCCCGTTCAGTTATAAACGTATACATTGGCATGGTCTATATTATTAATTTGAAAGGACGTAAATGATATAAGAGAAGATTACAGCCAGACGAAATGATAATACAAGTGCAGAAAAAGTCATTGGTGTTAAATGTTCAGATAATACGTTGAACAAACGACCTATTGTTCAGCATATTATCTGAAGATTTCCCAAGGGTACTAACCGTCAATGAGTATTTAGTACACACAGTAGTTAAGTAGTTAATGAGAGACTCGAAGGTTTAACTATAACTTCAAAACTGCAATATTCTATATGAGTGGTGGGAAAAATAAAGCGATGAATGTTACCTGAACAATCACGCTTATATCATTGCCCAACATTTATGCTCGGTTTATTTGAAACGGTGACATTCGTACATAATACGGACAAAACGATGGTCAAGATCGTTCCAGGGTTTGCTGTCGACTAGCTAAACCTACACAAAGTTTTTCACGACTTGTTTTAAAAGAACACAGATGATTTAATATTATCAATATACAGGGTTATTTCCCAACAATATATACCGATACATATATATTATTATTTTTCATTTCTTGAAGTTATCTTGCGGTTTCAATGCAATGCATAGAAACCTCGTTTAAGACCACTGCTCTCTAAATTCTGTATCGAGTATGACAAGTGCTGTGTTTCAGCAAATGAAACACTCTGGTATGGGTTCCAGGTGGAAGTTTTGATATTGCAAATCGACAGTGATGCGATTATGAACATGGAAGAAGAGCACCTTGTGGTTGAATTAACACCAGAATAACCGCACTTCGGTTAAGTACGATAGTACTATCTCGCGGGATACAACCTGTTCGCGTTTTATGTGAGAATAATAGAGTCTGGTTGCAATAGATTGCTACATTTGTTCGCCGAACATACGGGAACTCACACGTATATTACGCAACCCACAGAGGATGAACACGGCTTGGCACAGACATTAATTCGAATGGAGATGTTCGTTAAATAAAATTTCAGACGTTATACTAGTGGCATAACAATGGATAATGCTTTCAATTACTTCTTGCAGTTGAAATCCAATTTAACGATTCTAATAAAGCACATATTCGCATTCTGGTTCGCTGGAGTTGGCAAGCACGGTGTATAACAGACTCAATCGCGATGAATTATGCTGACCATGCATGCAGCAAGTTTTAACTTTTTGCACGTAATATCATCTTTGCTTCTCGAAGGAATTGGGTAATCCGGAATTATAATGCTATGGGGAATCTCCATCTAATCTGTTACTTTAAGACCAGATAGTTATGAGCTTTATTGATGTGTGTATGTGTGTATCTGTGTGTTCTGTGTCGCCAATATTACCATCACTTAAAGATGCCCTGTCCGATTTACCACCAAATTTAAAAACATCTCCCAAGCCAATTTTCAGTTAAAAAACAACAAACAAACAAGAAAGCAAAAAAAATCATTGACTAGTCTACATTATATATCGGCTTTCGATATATCTCTTTTGAATCTGTGATTTTAGGAACTCAAATAGAATGGAAGCTATTTCCAAACTAAAATATGAGAAGTCTTAGTGACATTCTATATATAAATATGGACCAAAGCTGTTCATATCCAGGGCACTTAAAACTTTTATTGCGTTCAAACTATAATCTAGGCATATATGGGACAGGTGCAGCCAAAACAAAATAAAAAAACACTCGAGGCTTGCAATTAACATTATTCGTATTACACATTAATCTCGTAAATCCGCACAATCATCAATAAGGCCAAAACAAAAACCTTCTCGGTTTCCAATAACATTGGGAAAATTATCCAGACAGGCAGGCAGGGATTATTTTTTTTGAGTACACCGGTTATTTTCTTTCAACACCCCATCCCATTCAATATGAACTCATATAAGCTGTATAGACTCAGACAAGTCTCCTTATAGGGTATCTTGCCGTATAGTTTCGGATACAAGGCTTTGTTGGTTGATCTTACCTGCTGCATTGAGGCAAGACACCTCGTGAGTATATTCAGTATATCTATATAGAGAATAATTATTCTGAAATCGGTCAGCTGCCCCCTCTGCCCCCCTCTTCTGGCGCCCCTGCTTGTGAGTAACCCGAAGTTAGTCATTTTTTTCCCAGATCATGGGCCCGTTGAAAAAGATGAACGAGTTTTGCTTGTGTATATCCACTGGATATACATGTGTATAATACACAACTTTCATATATCGCGCCGCGTATATATCCCCTGACTACACAGGTGTATAATACACAACCTTCCCATATCTCGCCGCGTGTATATCTCCGGATACACATGCGTATAATACACAACCTTCGTATATATCGTCGAGTTTATACCCCCGGATACACATGTGTATAATACACAACCTTCCTATATCTCGCCGCGTGTATATATCCCCGGATACACATGCGTATAATACACAAGCTTTGTACATCTCGTCATTAGTGTATATCGCCTGTATAAACATGTGTATAATAAATACACAAGCTGTGTTCATCTCGCCATTAGTGTACACCACCTGGATAGACATGTGTATAATAAACACGCTTTATACATCTCGCCGACGATGTATTACCATTTACCTACTGACTTGAGTGCACTCCAGAAAACCTAGCTGCACAAACAGGTGGGAAATACGCACTATCGAGTATAGCGACTCACCAGCCGTGTATAAATCCGCCACCTGTTTGATGGGGCATTTAATTTGAAGGGATTATTTCGTCTCAAAACATTTACAAACATATTGTTATGACGGATGCGATAACAATGAGATTATCTCTCGAGTCAGATTACCGACTGTTTACTCTCATTTTCTGTAACTATTAATTCGCGGAAGGATAATACGCACCGGGTGATAGGGTCTGTGGTTAAGACAGTTTGCTCTGTTTACGCGATGAGTTCCAGAGGAGAGATAAGCGGGCGATGATCGCTAGTTCATAGATGGAGATTGAGTTCATAATGATGATCTCTTGCTATCATAAGCAGATTATTGGCTACGATGGGGGCATTTATCTGCGAGTCTAATGTACCCAGCATTCATGATATACAGAGCCACAATTCTGCTTCAAAATCCTGATAGCATGCATGATTGTGCCCTGTGGTTTCTAGTTTGCAATCGAATGAACATGCATCTAGATATGTGAGAATCATTGCAGGTAAATTTATCAATTGGGCATGCACCCGTTGATGAGGGTACACAGAATGTCTTCAAAATACTAAAGAATAAAAAAAAACATTGATCAGGGTACCCAATATTTCCAGATCACGTATGTTACGTAGGGAATGCCTGTAACATATAGGGGCTGAATGGTGTAGAACAGTTATTTTGCCTTGACTGTTTTGAATGACTTATCGTTATGGTGGTGTAGCAGTACTACTTTTATTTGTTCGGACCGTTTATGGATCACAATGATGTGTTTTTTATTCTTTGAATAAACTCCACAATATTCTCCACATAAGCCAAATAACAACTTTTGTTTTTACTTTTCGAGAGATTTACAGATTCTTATAGATCCACAAATAATTCAGCAAGGAGACAACAAGCGACTTTTTAACAATAGCGTGCATTGCCATTTCGACATTGAAACCATGCAGCCTGAGGCGGAACAACGATTTGGACAAAGCTATATCAGGAACTGCCACAAAAGTACGACAAAACTATGATCCACAAAATCCTCTCCAGCAAATTTCTTCAACAAATGGTTGAAATTCGTTACCGTAAATACATGCATGTTTTCAAATTATCTTTGTCAGATTATGCATATTTATATACGAAGGTTAAAACAAGTCATGTATTATAAATGCTTTAGCAGAAATCGTTTATTCGAGGGTGTGATAATGCAGATTTGCAATGAGAACTCCCGGCTGGAACCAAGTTACCTACAATTATAACCAAGTTAAACCAACAGAAAATTGGTGTTCGTCTATACCCCAGCAACGCCGTCGCGTAGGTGGAAAGCGCGCCATGATTTGCGAACATACTTGAAGGCTGAACATACGAAGTGTTAACAGAAAGTAAATAAATTCAGGAAGCAAACAGGAAGTGCGCACTTTATAATCAAACAAACGGTGCAATGCACTACGAACCAAGTGCGAACAGTGGACTGACGCAAAAGACGAGTATATCACGCGAGATCTCATGCTGTGGGTGCTAATGTTTAATTTTCAATAAAGCAGTGTAAATTTCAAGGTTCTAGTTTAATTTGATTCATCAGTTTGAGCATAATAAGATCATATAAGCAGGGACGTGGCTAGATGTTTTTCCGTGGGAGTGGGCGATGTGGGAGTCCACCATGAAACGTCCAACTGCACCACCCCCGGCACAAACCAGACCACGATCAAATGTTCGCGCGAAATTCCATTTGCACCGCCGCCATTGGGTTGAAATTTTCCAATATTGTAGTGCCTCAAACTTTCCAACTGTTGGAAATTTCCAACCTGACACCCCCCTAAGGTCGGGAAATTTCCAACTGATAGCAATTTCAGACCAATTTTTTTCTAAAAGTAGAAAAATATGCTATTGTTGGTCTAAAATCAATAAATGTCCCACTGATTACTGGCTGCCAAATCATACAATGACAAAAATTTCAACCTAAATATGAGTTGTGTAAAATTTCCAACTAATATTGTGTCAGGCATGCAATTTCCAACTGCTGAAAATTATGACCAAAGTTTTTAGGGGTCAGACACCCAAACCTCCCAGTCCCTGCCGACAACAAAGCAGTCCTTGAAGGTTAGGTTGATTAGCTCTTAGTAGTTCGTGAGATGGTAGCAGTTCCATAATCAAATAAAGAAGATGAAGAAGAAAACAAATTATGTCTCATTACTGACTATCAACAGTATTGCCCGGCGACTTCTAAAACATTGATTTCGAAATACAGATGAAACGTCATGCCATCAACTCACGCACGCTCTATGCAATATCCCTTGCTAATAATGTGTGATATCTTGCAATTTTAATGTATTTGTTTAAAATATAACAGGAGCGATAGTGTAAAGTAAAAACGATTTTTTTTTTCTGCATGTACCTAAGTACGTTCACACAACTAACGTTTAAAACGGGTTATATGTAAAAATTTGCATATGAACGCCCAATCATCGATATACTATAGCATTGGCTGTGTTGACATTCTAACCGTTGATATAGTTTTTGAGTGTTTTATCTACGGCTTCCTCTAATATTAGAGTAACGTGATTATTTTCAGGGGGAAATCACTCAACTGCACATACAAAAAACCACCGACCCATTGAAAACAATGACAAATTACCCAGATACACGAACCAGGTTATTCTTTTTTCGCGGATTTGTGCTATCGGGATTAGAGCCAGCTTTGCCATAGCTGGTGGGTGGGGGGGGGGGGGCTTATGTTGGCCTAATGCACCATGCACATTAACAGCTAAGCCACCGGGCATCCCAGCATGTCTAGCAGATTAGAAGAGAACGTATTACATGTTACTCGTATTTTGGGTATCATTGCCCCTTTTTCAAGGACACTCCCTACACTCCCACGGGGTTGTAATTTTAAGTGCTCATTTCATAAACTTCAAAACTCCATTTGCAGCCAGCACCCACTCGTCCGAATGAAACAGTCTAATTATTTTTACCGGATGTTGCACAGATTTGATTGAGATTGCATTAAAAAAGTTCTTAACCATGAACGTCGAGATGATTATCGGTGCGCGTAAATTTGTACTGCCGTATACCCGCTGTAAGACGCAAATTTGTACTGCCGTATACCCGCTGTAAGTACTCGAAAGGTTAAGCGAACATGTTTATTACGAGGAGCTTATAGTTAGGTAATAAACGCCGCGGGTGATACCCAAACTAAGGCCATATATACAAAAAAGTTCGTTTTTCGCGGCAGCTCTTATATATCAGAATAGCCTGAATGGATGAAGGTACTGGCCAAGTATGAGCAAGCCTGAGTTTAGTGTGGCTGTCACGCACAGCGGGCTAGCATAACCAAATTCACATTCTGGGGACCTCATTCTGCTTAGGCCTCATCTTCTTTGGAAAGTTTCTTTATTATCAAATTTATATAGAAACTTCCTCACATAGATTCTATTTCTTTTTTAGTTTATTAATTAATTTTAGTTTATTAATTATATTTAGTTTATTAATTCTTTAGTTTTTCTATATGCCCAAATGGCAGACGACACAT
Organism: Siphonodentalium dalli; assembly: GCA_032622095.1. Lineage (NCBI taxonomy): Eukaryota > Metazoa > Mollusca > Scaphopoda > Gadilida > Siphonodentaliidae > Siphonodentalium > Siphonodentalium dalli. The sequence goes on along the minus strand of CP136065.1, from coordinate 63,728,056 downwards.
TGCATAATCGAGGTTCTCAATAAGGGTAGATCGCAATATTCACCATTTGGGAACTTCAGTCTGAGTATGTCTCCCATAGCAGATGAGGCCATGCAGAATGAGGTTCCCATAGGGTGAATTTGGTGATGCTAGGCAGGTATGTGGGATAGCGTCACTAATTCAACCTCTGGGGACTTCATTCTGCAAATGACAGGCACACTAAACTCAGGCTTGAGTATGAGTATTCATTGCTTCAATGTGGTGCACATATGATATTCTCATTGCTAATATCACAATGAACATAGGTCGATCGGTATGGAAGATTGAGATGTTCATCACCTCAGATCAAACATGAACATCAGTCTCGAACCCGCGCCAACATCGTCTGGGCCGATTTGATTGCGATCATGATACCTGATGCTAAATAAATTAAGAAATAGAGTTATGAACCCATCAACCAAATTCACGACACAATGGCATGAAAGTCCAACCAATTCATATAATTCATAAGATACCTCATTTGCATCTTAACCTAGTAACACTAGGAGAATCTGGGAATGCAGTGATGCAAATATGCCTGGGTGTTGCAAGGAAGATGACCGACATGCCCATGGCTTCGCCCGGATAATGTAGAAAATATTATACAGATATTTATGTATTTGTACACCTTTCCATTTGCTATATATTGTCCAATAAACTATCTCTCCCCTCTCTGTCTTCAAGTGCCTCCCTCACGTACGCGCGAGTTTAAACTAATGCATCGCTAGGGCGTGGCAAATACATACGTGGTAATTTAACAAAGGGCCATAACTTTGGTGGACATTGGCAGACGAATCCCAAATTCGAACTTGACCTGTATTTTGCGCTAATAAACTCACATACCAAAGTTAATTCTATTCAGTTCCGACTTACTAAAGTTATCATCGGGAAACGAACCAAGCGAACGGACGGACCAATAACATAATACGTCCAGTTTTTTTAAACGGGCGTATAAAAAGAAATTTATTTGAAACGAACTATTTTGTTGATCTGGCCTCAGTTTTCAGTGCACTGCAACAGGTGGCCGACGGCGCTGAATGAGCTGAGTGCCAAGACTAAACGAGATCTCAACAAGAAAAATATTATAATTTGTGCCAAAAAATAAATTAATTTTGAATATATGGTACTTGAACAATTAATATTCCTAGCGGATTCCCTTTGAGGTTTTCTCGTTAGGTTTTCGTCAGTAATTATGCGTCTGGCGAATGGAAACCGCAATCCAGACTACTGCCTGCATTATACGCTCCAGTCACATCTGTATAGCGGGAGATATTTATTGCAGGTAGTAAGTGAGTTTCTTACTTTCGTCGTGATATATGAATGGGAGGCCGCTGATAACTTAATATTGAGAGGTCTGGCAGTCTGTTACGATGCGCCTACAGTATAGACACCGGTTCGAACTGCAATTGGGAAACTTGTATCGCAGTGATATATCATATCGTAGCCATTTCAAGATATTTTATTCTGTCAGACTCTTATTCAGAATCTTTTCAACAAGAAGCGCAAACAATTCCACACATTGGAAGAAGATTGGCAAGATGTTTTCCTATTTTTATATACGAAACTCGATTGAAATATCTTATTTGCTCTTTATTGTAACCCACCCCAATGTTAGATCACCGATGAACTTAAATTACATAATGATCCTCTCCCGATTGATCATTCAAATCCGAACTATGATGACTGAGATAGCGATCTCCTACGTTGTTATACGGACGGACGGACGGATTGACGATCGGACGGAGCCCATTCATATATCCCCAGCCAAACTGTAGTGTGTGATGGTGTAATTAAATACCTCCCATGGCAGTCTGATCTCGTGAAAATAAGCACATAACTGGCTTATTTTAATGAGCGAAATAAGCTCATATTGGCATTATTTAACACTTTATGTGGACCTAAAGCGCGGGTTTTAAAACAGTCCTATATGGGACTATTTCCCTACGACATACGTCCATATTGGCATTATTTAATATACCATTTTCATCGACACGACTCTGTATGATGTGTTTTCACTGCGGCCCGTGATATTCAATGGAATAACGGGTATAAGCTCGATATGGGCTTATTTCAGAATCACTCAGTCCAATATGAACCTATGTAAATATTTAGGTCCAATGTGAACCTATTTGCACGAGGATATGTTGCCCGTGGATGTTGAACCCGCCATTATACAGACTTGCATAAACGTTGTATCTATTAGGCCAGATTGTGTCTATTTGACATTTCGAATTCAAATTCTCAGTCTCATACTCTTTTTTTTTCGACAGATGATGATACCAATCAAACATTAGCAGTCATTATGCAGACTTGCAGAAAACCTTGTATCAATTATGATAGTGTGTATGTGTGGCATTTCTCGGATTATAAATTATCAGCTTCACAGTGGTGATGATACACGATGGGTGGTACCATTAAAAAAATATCAGTTGCAAGGTAGTCGACGGATTCGTACTCTGATCACCCGAAATGTTTCGTAGACCATTGTTTCTGGTGGTACTTCACATTGCATCCATAGTTATCAGATTAAGAGTTTCTCTTACAGTCTGACAATAAGCTCATTAAACTTATTTCAAAACACAATAAGACCATGTTGGCATTATTTGAATCTGAATTGCACTCTGTGTGAACCGTAATAGACTTTCAGATGTACGCTCATTATAATGTGTTTTCACTGTGGCCCGTGCCATAAAACGGACTAAATGGCATGAGTCAATTATGTGCTTATTTGAGAATAAATAAGTCCAATGTGAACCTATGTGAATATTTAGGTCCACTAGAAACATATTTACACGAGGATATTTTGTCTCTTATCAGACACATTATGATACCAATCAAACAACATCAGCCCGCAAGCAGGCAATGATTTCTTACTCATATATAGTTTTCATAAAACGGATCTGAGGTTATGACGGGTGGAGAACTATAGGTCACTCGAGCATTGGTGACCTATATCTCTCGATCCGTCAAAACCTCCGCTCCGACTCAGGCACTTTGAGTACGAAGTCATCTTAACTGTTTATATTGAAAAGAAAACACTCATCATCTTGTGCCTGTGAAATCTATAGCCATGTGGTATGTAGTATTGAATGTTTATATTATTCTGCACCAGACTAAATCATTTACCGTACCCATCTCGAGGAACAGACCACCGATGGCTTACCGTACCCATCTCGTGAAACAGACCGCCGAGCGCTTGCCAAGTTTACCTGGTGAGATGGGCACGTATTACTTATGGAGGTAAATAGTTTATAACGATCTGTGTTGAGACACACATGGTGTGATATATCAAGTTACCAGAAAAACACGGTGGTTGTGAAACGCTAGAAATGTTCACCATTTGAATATGATCGACTAGGAGTTATCACGTTGCCAGCAAAACGGTAGTAATTTTCAACATTTGAATAGAATCATATAGGGTTCCAACATATCCTCGTACAAATAGGTTCATATTGGACATACATATTGACATAGGTTCATATTGTACTTATTTTATTATGAAATAAGCCCATATAGTGAGCTTATACCAGTTATTTCGTTGAATGTCGCGGGCTGCAGTGAAAACACATTATACAGAGCCAGTGTCTGGTAAGTCGTGTCGATAAAAAGGTGCATATCATATAATGCCCATATATATGGGCTTATTTCGCATGGAAATAGTCCATAGTGGACTGTTTAAAACAAAACACGTTCTATGTCAATATAAAGCGTAGATTGAAGTTCAAAAATGTCAATATGAGCTTATTTCGCTCATTAAAATAAGCTCGTTATGTGCTTATTTTCTCGAGAACAGACTGAGGGTTCATACGTATTTTGGTCAATAGTTTGTAAGCTGTTAGACGTCTTTAAAAAGACCAAGCAGCCCATATATCCAGTTACATACTGTATGCCCACAGTATGCGGTAATCAATGTGAACCTTGTGCCATTATGCTTGCCCATGAATTTACCGCGGATGCTATATGGTTTAAAAACATATAGCTATATATAAGCTGCGTAGCGAATGCAGACGCATTGTTTGACATACACGAGACGTGTAATATCTGTAATTCAATACTTAGTTTGCAACAAATATTTGCCATTAGTAAGCCCAGATCATGCATATTATCTGGTTGCGTCTAGATTGGATTGGGATATGCTGCTTGTGATCTGAATCTATACAAATGAATGAATTTACTGAGTGCATGCTTCTCTGCCTTTCATCTGACTAGAAAATCTATATGAAGACACATCACATCCTCATGCAAATGGGATCATATTGGACCTAAATAGAGTTCACATAGGTTCATATTGCAATTATTTGATTTCGAAATAAGCCTATATATAGTGGACTTATACACGTTATTCTGTTTTATTTTGCGTGCCATGGTGAAAACATAATAAATATCGTACAGTAGTGCTCCAAGTAATCGACTTCTTAACCACAGCAGAATTATGGGTAACTTTTCAGGATTTAGTCGGAGGCAACAAGCCTGAATAGTTACCCATAATTCTGCTGTGATTAAGAAGTCGATTACTTAGAGCATTACTGTACATCTGGTAAGTCGATTTAGGTTCAATGAAATCAATATGATCAGGCTGGAAGATAAGACCATTCCAATGCATACTTATAACAGACAGTGGCAAGTCAACAACGAGCAACTATAAACATGGGCATCGTTGGATGAGAAACGTTGAGAACTTGAGATCACGCATAGATTATGTCATGAATATCCACTCTGGCTACGTCCGTATGGTTCATGCAACTATGCATAGCTGGTTATCTATTGCAAACTTTCGGTTGATAAATTTCAGAATTATCGAATATGTATATTCGACTATTCTATTGCTGATTTGGGTGGTGACATTAATGTGAACGTACCCTTAGGTCATGGAAGAGTAACCAACAAAACACTTCGCGCGAAAAGGGGGGACTTCATGTACCGATCATGCGAGAAACAAAACTCTCCAAGCGCCAATCATGCGAGAACGTGGGAATGGACAGAATCAACCTGCTCTTGGAACGGAATCTAGCAGTGTCTCAAGAGGGTAGTTCAACACCAGATAGTCCGTGCTTATAGAACCAGACAGCTGGTTCAATGCCAGAGGGTTGGTCCATGAAACCAGATAGGAAATTCAACAGTTCCCGAGAGTCCGTAGAGCCAGACACAAAGCTTACCACTTATTCAGGATAGTTCTATGCCAGAGGGCAGGTCCAAAGAACCAGACAGAGAGCTCAGCGCCAGATGATCGGTCCATAAACACAGGTAGAAAGTGCTTATACCGGCATCAGCATCCTTGACACATGCACTAAACAAGTTTTTGTGGTGGACTGTTCAATGCCAGAGGGTCGGTGACAGTTCAATGTCAGATTGTCCCGCAGAACCAGACAGAAGTTAAACCACTCGTCCGTCATCTCCTCCCTGACAATGTACTAAAATGGTTTGCTCAGGGCGTTCACCATCAAGTACATTGGTATAAATAATCTAAAGGTGGGTCCAGGCAAAAAGGTGTCCACTTATTGGGCATCTCCTCCATATGGTGTGTCCAAAGAACCAGACAGAAGTTAAAACACTCGTCCGTCACCTCCTCCCTGGCAATGTACTAAAATGGTTTGGCTCAGGGCGTTCCCAAATCAAGTACAGTGGTATAAATAATCTAAAGGTGGATCTAGGCAAAAAGGTTTCCACTTATTGGGCATCTCCGCCATATGGCGAGAGTTCAAAGTACCAGACAGAGGATAAACCACTCGTCGGTGATTTGCTCAGGGTGTTCCCGATCAAGTACATTGGTATAAATAGTCTAAGGCAAAAAGTTTACCACATATCGGGCATCTTCTCCGTATGGTCTTTCCAAAGAGCCAGACAGGAGGTTCATCACTTATCGGGCATCTCCCCGCTGGCCTGACAAACTAGTTTGGCATAAACAAACTAAGGGTGCGTACAGACACTTCAATAAATAACACATGTGTTATCCTAGAATTTTTTCAAGACCGAAATTGGTGTTGGGTAATAATATTTGTTTAGATTCTCAAATATAGGTACCTCATCTGAGGGCGACGCGAACTACATGCGTACATGTTAATCCTTTCTATACTAAAGCATCATTGATGAGTAGTTTATCCCATAGGAAATGTTCAGATAATAAGTTTAACCCTTTCTATACTAAAGCATCATAGGAAATGTTTCATAATAAGTCATAGGTCATTTCTTGAACATAATTTCCATCAATAAATATGGCTCCTTCTGCACTTTTATTTACCTGTCGTCTACTCTTATCACCTTATATCCCTCCAAAAGTAATAGATCATTCCAATGTACACTTTTTAAAGACACGGTTGGCCTTGGTGGTGGGTATCCTGTGAAAATATCTCCACCCGTCAAAAACCGCCACAAACAGAAAGAACATCAAAATGTAGATAGACTTTGTCCGTATACAAATAAGAAATATCGCATAAACAGTATGTTATGGTCATATATTTGACCATTGTTATGTAAACAAAAGCATAAAAAGTTACTTTTCTGGTGTTTGTTTATATTATGATGGTAAACATAAAGAGCGTTATTTGTTGGTGAATACCTGATATGGAACTAATAAAGAGCGTTTATGCCATTTGTGTGTGATTAGCCAGTAGCATTGTGCTGTCTTCAGTAACACAATCAGGCTCTTGCTTAGGCAAAATAAGTAGGTCTTTATGATAACATGCTGTTTACGCGATGGTCATGGTATATATGAACGGAACTGTATGCGTTTTAATGTTTTTCTGTTTACGGTGTTTGGAACAAATATGAATATTTTCGACAATTAAGGCCGCACGTGCCTTTAAGGAGGCGCTCTATTCGTGAATTTTCAAAAAATCTCTATTTCAAGCAATCAATTTGAAGGGAAAAATCATTATCCTTTATAACAAATGTATGCTATTGTAGTATTACAACGTGTGTTTACCCTCACAATATGAGAGATATGCTCGAATTACGAAAAAAATAATTCATAATTCGAACAGATCGCTCATATTGTGCGTTTAAAGAGTTGTTGTTATACTAATATAGCATACAAAGGGTTATAAGGGATAATGATATTTTTCATCAAATTGATAGTTTGAAATTGAGATTTTTTGGAAAATTCGCGAATTCACTGACTGGGAGAATCCTTTTAGTACATAAAGGGTTAACCACGTATGCGTAGTGTCTACGTGCAGTGACTGCTTTCCTTAGTGCCCTTATTTTCCGCACCCTGCCTGATATATAAGCAGGAAGATGAAAAAATAGAATTTAACACCAGCTTAGTCTGTAATCTGTGCAGGGATAGGTCGCTTCAAAAGCAACATAACTTGAAGGCATAAATAAAATCCGTGATTATATGGGAATTTATGGAAATGAAGGGGGATAGAAGATGTAGTCCGGGTTCAAACCTTTAAAGATACACCGCCCGATTTAAAACTTATCAGTTTCACGCACCCGAACAAGTCTATAATGTGTCTTTAACATCTATAGTATTGTTTCTATTACAAATATCCAATGTCATATTATTTTTGGGATGTCGGTTTCTTTGCAATGTGTATAGAATCAGTGAGCATCGATCGCAGCTCCAGTCACGACTCGACACCTTAAACGGACATGGCGCATTCGAGATTCCAAATTTTGTCTACGTAATTTGAAAGGAGGTATACATATAAGATAGATTGACAAATACACGGAATGTTGATATACCGGCTTCCTATTCTTTGAAAAATACTTGCCATTGTCACAACTATTTTCCAGCTGTTTTATTTAGATAAAAATTCAAAAGCGAATATCATTAGGTGTATTTTGGAGCGCAAACCGCCAAGTGGATTTATAAAGCGAAAGTAACTTAGGTGGCGTAACATACGCCTGGAATACATCATTAATTTCTTTTAGTATCGTATATCGGTAAAGTGTCTTCTAAGTGGGTTAATTGCTGAGACGAAAAACACGACAGGTGTGCTAGTCAACAGTCGATTTTATATTCACGATCGTGTTTACTCATTTGTAGCTGTTTGAGGGTATAATAAATTATTTTTGACCTAGAGTCGATAGTTTCCATTTTCAGATAGTCATTCATCATTGTAGCGAGACACGATGCATGTCGTATTACGCCCCCGACATAACTCAGCCAATACTGATCAATGAATACGACGCTCTCAGTATATATGAATTACCTGAGGTGTACTCCACTAAAGCGGACCTACTGATCGCATTCCGTCTTATGCCTCCCACGCAATGATTAGGGTGAAAACCACAAGTGACACGACTAACCTAGCGTGTAAAAGGATAGTGTCATCGTTAGCTTGTAGATTAGAAGAGATTTTACACTTACATGGTAAATGCCCAAAGCGACGATTCGATATCCGGTCCTAAAAAACTGATATTTACCACCCCTGGGTCAAGTGGTCCTGCTAATTTGCTATGATGCTGGTGGGTCTTACTAAACTGCTATGATGATGGTAGGGCAAACTGATGCTGTTAACAAAGAGTACCGTTAATTTATTTAAAATTGTCATTTTCGCGGTGTTTTGCTAATTTGAACGAATCGATGAAAAGCCATTATGAGTATAAATCATATGTGTTATAAAATATTTTAATAATGGGCGTGTTTGGTTGTTGCAAAGCGACATAATCAAGATGGCTATTTCTGTCCTTTTGCAAACGTCATAGCGCAGTCAATGTTGAAATATTTTGAAGTACATGTACATCGGTTCTTGAATGTTTCATATACAGCGACTGGCTTTTCCTCGATTCGTCCATATTAGCCAAACACCGCGAAAATGACAACTTTAGAAAAACTGACGGTACTTTTTCTTGACAGCATCAATTGCCCTAACAGCATCATAACAATTCAGCAAGACACACCAACACTATATCAAATTAGCAGGACAACTTAGCCAAGGTTGGTTACACGCTTTTGTTACGTTACTGTAATCACAATATATCGATAAATAATACATAGTATAGTCACGCACGGACTGGATACGCTGTAAAAAAGACTTCTGAGAATAATATAAATCATTGTAACCGAGAACAACACCCCACCGTTTCTCTATAACACATAGTAATAAAGAGCGTCATTCATTACTTTGTTCTTTATATGGTAAAATAAAGAGCGTTTAACGGACCTCTGTGGCACGTGGTTAACGCAAACTGGCAAGGTTATTTAACAAACAGGAATGCAAGCTAGATGTACACGTATATAATTAAATTAAGTTTTCAAAGTTAGGAAAAGAACGTGACAGTCATAGCTGTAGGGGCATCCAAATTTTTATGGGGGGGGGGGCTGATAATTTTTGCCCGATTTGTTTTACATGTTGTATTCGTGGCTGTAACACAGTTTTAGTAGAATATAGCTTGTACATACACAAAATAACTAAATAGATTAAAAATAACCTTAAGTATGTATAATTCGGGGGGTAATATAAAAAATAATGGTAATTTGACAAAATTTTCCCCTGTAATACCTTTCAGTTTGCCCGAAAGTTGCAAGAATTTGACCGAAAATTATCTCCAATTTGCCCGAAAAGTGCCCAAATTGGCCACCCCACTTGGGGTGTACGGCTATTGTGACAGTGTTTCTGTATGCACTACAGTCCTATAGTCAAATTAAATTGCGCTAACGGAGGAGTATACTCAAGCAAACAAGATCGAACAAGTGAAGTAATCGATCTGATTGATTTCGTCACCAGTCCCACTATTCTCACTCGCAGAACCGTTCTCAGTACTCACAGACAATTACTCGATTATTCTGCAACACAATAGGGATACTTCGCTAACTTCAATGCACAAACGATGTCATGTAATCAATGGGAATAACCAATATAGCAAAAGAGGGACCCTAAGCGCCCAAACGGCTGCAGTCACACAATAGAACTAATGGGCGACAAATTTCGTATTGTGCGAACTGAGTCTGTACTTCCTATATTACAAACGGCGACAGAATTAGGTCGTAATTTTCCCACATCACGGTAAATATATTGATTCCAAGTACTGAATCGATAGGCCAATAAAAAGGTCAACGCGAAACGCCTCCTAATTCCATAAACGGCTTCTCAGATCCTGTCAATCGCTATAGCACCGAATTGTAAGAACCCCATCCACTCTCAATGTTAGGTCAGGTAAACAAAATAGCTCGTTTCTCGTGGAAAGCCTTATCGTGCTCTCTTATGACTGTACACTAAATCCGGCCATTTATGGGACCATCTCCTTTTATACTCAACGGAATATATATATGCAACACATGAATGAATTTGAGCAACGGATTAACCCTTTACCCAACAAACCGGCCAAAAACGCCCAAATAAAGCTTCAACAGCCTAAAATATCTTCGGTCTGTCTCAATAACACCATACAAATATGGATATCATTGGAACCGGTTCATTGACCACATTGTGATGGTCACAGTTATGCCCTGTGCCAATGCATTCTCTTATATATGCGAGTCGACAATAGGTCGCCTCGCATATATAAGAGAATGCATTGGCCTAAAAAAAATCTTTCTTTTAACACTTTTTACCATTTTTTCTTACATTCTTTAACAATTTTTATAATATTTTTCTACATTCTTTGACAATTTTATTATTTTTTAATATGTGTTAAGCCAATGTATTCTCTTATATATGCGAGGCGACCTATGGCCGATTCGCATATATAAGAGAATGCATTGGCACAGGGCCGTTCTGTTGGGTAAAGGGTTAATGCAAAATACATTCACGTGCTCTATGAACGATCCAAACAACATGGTAATTATAATGAAAATGAGTTTATGACTCGAGTCATTAACTAATTTACGGAATGAGAACGCCAAATTTCACCCCCTGGGAACCTCATTCTGCTTAGGCATAGATTCTTATAGGAGACCTAGGATAAGATCGAAGTTCCCCAGTTGGAGTTGGTGATGTTCACCCATTAGTCACCTCGATTATGCAATTTATCTTCTGAAAAATAGGGTGAATTTAGTAATGCTACCCCGCACAGTGAGCTAGCATCAGTAAATTCACCCTTTGGGGACCTCATTCTTCAAATGTCAGACAAACTATTTCCAGACCTGTTTGGGAAACTTATTTACATGCTTTCGAGCAACCAAAACTGCATGAGAAAATGCCTGAGAAACGAACTATTCTGTTTATGTGAACTTATCCATTTTGTGTGATCGCACATGTTCAGTTGGAGAACTTTCCATTTCCTGCTGTTGATCGTGAATTAGTTTATCGTTCAGGTCCATGCATGTAATCAGGCAAATCATCTCGGTCCACACTTTTGATGAAAGGAAATTGAGGTTTCCATTGCAGCGAACATGTAATCTGACTTTTCCAATTATTTTCTGTTCACCAAGACCAAAGATATGCATGCACACAAGGCAGCGTGGACAATAATTTGTGAACAAACTATCTGATGTGGATGTCGGACACGTGATAGCAGAGAAGCGAAATGTTACAAATAAATCGCGATTTCAAGACCACAAAAAGCCATTTAACCATTTAATGACGGGAGCTGCGATGGTGCAGCATTAAAGTGTGTCAGTGTATTATCTTATATATATGAGTCTCCATAGAGAGCCTCGCATATATAAGATATGCATTGGCTTACAATGTGAAAGTAAATATTGTTAGGCCAATGCATTCTCATTCTCCGTGGGACTCACATATATAAGAGAATGCATTGGCACAGGGTTTTCGCAAATTTCTGGAAGCCCCAGTCATGAAAGGTTTATATAACGCGAGAGAGGTTAGCGACGCTATGATAGCTCGAGCAGCAGGGTGGAAATCAGATTATATTTTCATGGTGTTTATTCCGAATTGTTATAATATCCATTGGGAACGCCATGTTCGTGATTTTTAATGACGGACTTCATGATGATATTCACCCCACGTCGTGCGAAGTGGGACGACGGTCACTGGTTAGCCATTTGAATTCTCATTGGGAGATAGTCATTGCCTTTAATATCACAGCCTGGACTCTTGGGCCAGAATAACCCGTGTAACTAACCTCCACTGATGGACACTGGATCAGACGTTAATAAGAACATAAATAACATGATTTCCCATCTGATTTCATGTCTGCAATGAAGAACTCGGGGGCGGCTGTCAGTAACATAGCCGTACGGGCCATGGGAGGGGGTTGGGAGGTCTGCAGCCCCCCAAAAAGTTTGGAAAGCTCAACATTTCGGGAAAATTCATTTTCTGTCAAATTCGGGCAAATTGAATGGTATTTTAGGTGGAAATTATGGCAAATTACAGTATTTTTCACATTTATTCCCAAATTATACATATTATAGGTCAATATGAAAATATTTTGTTATATTTATGTATATGCAAGTTATATTCTGAAAACACTGTGTTACAACCTTGATAGAATATATCATGTAAACAAATTGGGGCAAAAATTGTCAACCCCCCCCCCCCCTAAGAGAGAGAGAGAGAGAGAGAGGGGGAGAGAGGGAGAGAGAGAGAGAGGGAGAGAGAGAATTGTAAAAGAGAAGATCAACAACTTCGCATATCAAGCACCATGGTGTGATTCGACAAATGAATAACTGAATTTCTTTCGGGTGGTTAAATTCTGTCCTATGTCGATCTGGAGAGGCTGGCTACTATGCAGGGAACTCCCAAAGTACAAAGCTAAAGCTCTCTATATGGCAAACATCATCTCCAGAACGACATATGACAACAACGCATTATGCAAGCATTGTGGGTGCCAATACTCTGACCTCATGTCACACATGTACCTCCATTGCTTATCTCCGCACATACAGGAACTCAGAAATGAATTCTGGTATAAAATCATAAATATATTCGGAATTCCTACATTTTCATTCCTGTCATCCTACTCTGGAACTCATGTGTGATGAGAAACGTTTATTTATTCATTGTCTCATATTTGTGTGTGTCATTTGCTCCATCTGACCAATGCAAAAGGTCAACCGACCTTATATAAGTGAAATTGATATAGTTTGAATGTCACTATTGTATTCATAAACATGTATATACTTGTACACATATCTCTCCTCCAAGGAGGCAATAAAACATCTCTCTATGAACGATGTAAATAACGTGGTAATTATAATGAAAATGACTCGAGTAAAATGGATTATCCTGTTAGTTATAAAAAATATACATTGCAATGGTATATGTTGTTCGTCAGGAGGGATGTTTATGAAATAACATTCCCATTAATTTGTGTGAAATGTTCAGATAATAAGTTCAATAGCCGTTTGTTCACTTTGTTGGACGTATTACCTTCCCGACGGGAATTACTCGCGTCAATGAGTGTTAACACTTTATGCATATAACTTATCCCACTTGGACAGTTACACACAATTATATTCCTGGGTATTTCCAGGTCTGGTTTAAAATTCATATCTTCTTGTCAACATGTTTGGAACATTCTGTGTGCTGATGATTACACAAAAATGATCCCGAATTCGATAGTCAAAATAATATTACTTCATGAACATACACTGTAAATATAACTCTATATGCTGTGCATAATAATACTATTGAGTTATCAGTAAATTATATAGGATCACCAACATAACTAAGAGAAAACGACTTCATATAAGCCCTCGGGCTTGTTGTCTGATCCTCGTTTACATGCATCAACTCTTCTATTTTGCATATATGTGTCATCAGTATATATTATGTTATTTGTTTGGATTTGAAAATAAAAATATGTTTACACTAAGAGAAAACGATTTAAAATTTATGTGTGTATGTTGTTGTTGTAACTGGATATCTGGTCTTGAACCCTGCATAGTACTTTAAATGTAGAGCAATTATTATAACTACCGGCGATACATCATACATTCGCGCCATTGCGTGACGGTGGCTTTTCGTGTCGAGATTCGATCCAACAGGGAATGTGTTCATGTGGAGAGACTCCGATTCGTTCACTTGTTATCAGCCCTGCCTGACAAGATCACCGTGCTCTCGACTCACGCATGAACCACTGCCACCTGTAATATCTCATAATGACTGCGGCTCCGAAGCATCAAGCCAGTGTGGGCGCGGTGCCTCAGCCAGGTGGGAGACGCGATGTTTCGCTGATTATTTGATAAATCCTTCGAGAGTCAACTAATCACGCGCAAGATGCAGAAGTGGTTACACGTGTGTGCATGTGATGCTGCCGACGGCAGCCACTCAGGGGGCAACAAGTGCCACCATGAGTTCTTGTTGCGTGATATGGATTATCCCAGTCAGTTAAAAAGTGTACATCGGAATGGTCTATTATTGATTTAGATAAAAGCAGACGACAGATACATTGAAGGGGCCCTATTGAAGGAGCCCTATTTATTGAGGGTTATGTTTAGATAATAAGTTCCATTTTGTTTGTTGAACTTATTATATGAACATGTCCTAAGGGATAACTATTCATCAATCATGATTTAGTATAGAAATGGTTAAGGATCAGAGGACCCAAATACTTACAATGAAATTTGGTAACTTGTTTGGACCACGTGACAATTGTTCTGTGGTCAATTGTGTTCTGTTTACTTTGTGTTGCAACCATTATTCTGGAGTGAAATCTTAGTAAACAGTTGGTGTCCCCTGATAATTAAGCCGTCATAAATCACACAAGACTGTCCGAACTGATTCAAATTTCAATACGCTTTGATTGATGTTTCGGTTAAGGGAGAGTATCATATTTCGTGTATCTGTGCAAGTTTTTTTCGGTTGCTGACCAGGTTTGGTGGTTTTATTTAGAGTGTTGTGATTTCCAAGTCAAATTAAACATTTTATTGTTATATATTCTGCGACTAACACTGATATCCCATACATGGTAATATAGCTGATGCAATAGGCGTAAACCACAATCACTATATATATGTGACCAATCCTGATCAATGTACTGTTTCGTGATACACTGACTACTTCTGCAGTTACATGTGTCGTGTAGTCGTTTAGTTCTAAAGTATATAGTCCATGTAATTTCATTATATATACAGTTACAACTATATGATGAAGCAAGATTTCATGGATCGGATCCGACAGCAAGCGTATATACTTATATGAGTCGTTTCCGTGGATAATTTTTACCCCATCCCACCACGCGACAGTAGCCATATTAAAATGTCAGTCGTTGTTGATGTTTTTGGTGATATCAGTTGATATCGGGAACGTGGAGACAAGAACATGGCATAATATTCACGCGTGGTTGGAATGGGATATTTCAGATTTTTTTAAAATAAACTTAGAATTACAGAAAGGTTGTATTAGTGTGAAAGTAATATCTATTCTATATTTTGGAAGATCTGTCTGTCTGTGTGTGTGTGTTCGCGATGAACTCGAAAACGGCCGACCCGATTTCAATGGTGGTATTTTCGGCCGGGGGGTGGCATGGGCATATTAATTTGTCCGTGCGGCACCCGCTTCGCGCATGCGCAGACGAGATATCGGAAACGGGTGGAGCTATCGACTTAAAATTTGGTATGTGAATGTATCTTGCCCCGGATACGAATTTTATCGGGTCGCCGAACCCGTGCGACGCCAGCTTCGCGCATGCGCAGACCAGATCTCGGAAACGGGTGGAGCTATCGACTTGAAATTTGGTTTTTGAATAGCCCGGACGAAGTCGGGTCACCTTCTAGTATATATATATATATATATATATATATATATATATATATCTATTATATATTTTGGAAGATCTGTTTGTGTGTGTGTGTGTGTGGGGGGGGGGGGGTGTGTCTGTGTGATCGCGATGGACTCGAAAACGACCGAGCCGATTTCGATGAAACTTGGTATGTGGGGGTATTTTCGGCCGGGGGTGGCATGGGCCTATCAATTTTCAGATCCGAGGTCAACTTTTCACGTGCCGCGGTCAAATCTGTTTTTACGCTGTGTTACGGGACTTTCATTTGAGTTCGGTGCTTACAAATCGATTCGAAACAGCGCGAATAATAAAATGCCAGTCATAATAATGACACTGTGAGAATCTTTCGTGTTTCCTCTTTCCAACGATATATAATGCGTATGTATCCGTTTTAGTTATCTGCCTCAATTATCAAGAAGAAATGGTAATATCTTCCATCAGGATAAAAACAATGCGTAACTTCTATGACGTCGTTAGAGGTCATAACGTTAGATCACGTTAACGCTTAACCGGCCGATGCATTTGACTGTTTCAGACGTCTTGGCGATATCTCGGGCACCGATGGTAATTTATCTTTACGTTGAAACTTGATAATTAATGAGCGTGTGTATATGAGGCGGAAATCAAATCGGGTTAAACTGGCGGATTTTTACGGACGAAATTTGATGCATAGCATAGGGTATCTCGGTATCCGCCGGGCCGATTTCCCGGTATCCGCTGGGCCGATTTCCACCATTTTTGGGGTGTTGGTGTTTGACCCCACCTGACCCTGACCTTCAAAATAGTCAATTCAAGGTCAAAGCCCGGACGAAGTCGGGTCACCTTCTAGTATATATATATTTATAAAATAATGAAGAAACTCTCCTCTGAGGTAGGTGACTGCTGAGTGAAGAATGGAATAGTTTGAGAGAGAGAGAGAGAGAGAGAGAGAGAGAGAGAGAGAGAGAGAGAGAGAGAGAGAGAGAGAGAGAGAGAGAGAGAGAGAGAGAGAGAGAGAGAGAATAGGTATGAGTTGTTATGGCCGATGTATTACACTAGGTTGTTATGTATTTCTATACTCTGATGCATGATTGCATGTGATAATAAATGTGAAAAGTAATTTTGCGGCGTTCTTCCTTATGCGACGTTTTGACTATACACAAAAGTACATCACGCATTTCTTACAATTATATACTAAAAGTACACCAAGTACATGTCTCCACAACAAAAGTATTGTTTAAGCTGTGACGTATGAATATACATAAATCACACACAGCACAATTCGCTGTGAAATACGGCGACCCATTCATACGTGCCGGTACAATAGACTTCATCGATCCTCATAAGTTCTGAAGCTAGCTTTGGAGTAACTTCAAGTATGTGTACAGCACATTGAATATCAATAGCAAATAGCTTGCTCATTCATATACAACCCATATCCCAGCCATGGCCATAGAGTTGGTTTTCGCCTTATATGAAATGACATATTCATTGCTTCTTTTGTGTTTATTGATCCCCAAGTGGTTCAGATCTAAACGGTATCATTGATCTCTTTGAGTGTTATAATGTTACCCTTTGCGACAAATGCTAGCGCCTATTCACATTGGCATAGTATTTATATCAATAACCGCTGACTAATTTTATGTTATTGACTCGTCTGCATATACGAACAATTACGGTCACACGCTTTAACCCTTTACCCAACAAAACGGCCAAAACCGGCCAAATAAAGCTTCAACAGCCTAAAATATCTTCGGTCTGTCTCAACAGAACCATACAAATATGGATATCATTGGAACCGGCTCCTTGACCAGATTGTGATAGTTACAGTTATGCCCTGTGCCAATGCATTCTCTTATATATGCGAGTCGACCATAGGTCGCCTCGCATATATAAGAGAATGCATTTTCTTACATTCTTTAACAATTTTATAATTTTTAATGTGTTAAGCCAATGCATTCTCTTATATATGCGAGGCGACCTATGGTCGACTCGCATATATAAGATAATGCATTGGCACAGGGCCCTTCTGTTGGGTAAAGGGTTAAAATCTAGTTTTGAAGAATCTGCCAACGAATCACTAGCTGTATACTTGTTGGGGTTAGCTTTATATTTTTTTGCATAAAGGTTTTTAGAACGAGCTTCCCATGAATTATCGATATGTATAGGCAAATAGAGAATTTTTCTGCGCCAAGTCTCACCTACTGGAAGGACTCAATTGGTTTGTCTATGAATTTTAGTCAAAATATTTAGCATTATAGTAAACATTTTCTATATAGGTTGGCCACAATGGCCATCCAGACAATTAACCCTTTCTGTACCAAAGCATCATTGATGAGTAGTTATTTTCCATATAGGAAATGTTCCGATAGGTCTCTTGATGAACTAATTATCTAAACATTTCCCTCTTGCGCAATTAAGGATTCATATTCATTAGTGGGGAATGTTCAGTTAATAAGTTCAACAAACGGCTAACGGAGTATGGCCGTTTCTTGAACATACCATCTAAACATTTTCCCAAGTAACTACTCGTCAATGAATATTAAGTAAAGTAAGGGTTAAATGTTTTAACAGATAGAATAGGTGGAGAACCAGTCGGGAAATTAGATCTAACACAAGGGGTGAGATATCCCATTCCAAAATGTCGATACGTGTCTGAATAATAGCAGCGCGTTGCACAGAAGAACGGAAACGTGTTGTGATCTGTTGTCTCACAATAAAACTCGAAAATCGTTGCATGTTCCCGCTCTGCTACCAAAACTAGACACATCTGGAATAATTGAGAGCTGCACGTAGTAATAAAATTACCGAAAGAGTAAAAAGTCAGCGTCGCGCAAAAAATAGTTCTCCTGTTGGATTTGACGTGTCGGGCGTGGATAAATTAATAGAGTATTATGGTCTCCCGCTGCCTCCAGAAGTGAATCTCATTCCTGTAATTAACTGAAGACAGACGACGCCGGGCGACCACTGTAGACAATTTCCTGTGAACATATTAGTTCGCACCACCAGGCGCTTCTTGGTGAATTATCTTCGAAGTGGACAGACGACGGAAACGAAACGAAATGGATTAGTCCACGCCATTTACGGAGTTCCGACAGAACAAAAATAGGACATGAGCGTGATTTGATCAGGACTTTATTTGGCCATGAGCCCATGACGTGAGCGAGATTTGGCCAGATGGTGAACGAGATTTGGTCGGGACGTGATTTGGCCAGGAGCTCCGGACGTGAGAGTGAATTGGTCGGGACGTGATTTGGCCAGGTGCCAAGGACGTGAGCGAGATTTGGCCAGAGGGTGAGCGAGATTTTACCAGGGTCGTAATTTGGCCAGGAGAAATGAGGTTAGCGACATTTGGTCAATATGTGAGCGAGATTTGGTCAATACGTGAGCGAGATTTGGTCAATATGTGAGCGAGATTTGACCAGGACGTGAGTGAGAATTGGCCCTGATTGACAGTATATACTTTGAACTGTCAGAAATAGCTTTCACTACTTGTCGTCTTTGTATGTTGGGTTCGCCTCTGTGATCTCCTAACTTTTCCCGTCTTGTAGATGGAACTATCCTAGCTCGGGTATCTTGAAACTTTCGCGTTTTGTATCGCGAACTAACCGTAGATACCTTAAAAACGTCCAGTATACACCGTCCTTGTAGATGGGGTACCAAAAATCGTGTATCGTGAAATTGTTTACGATTCAATCGTATTTGTGTGTGTTTGGCCCACCTATGGGTATAATGACAATGTTCAGAATGCACCCCGACAACACGACGACACACCACACGAGATGTCTTCAATTTACAATAAGCTCATATTGGCTAATCGCACAAGAAGTATCTGCAAGAAAAATATTTTACCATACCATCGGGTATAGCGATCTAATAACATCTGAGAAAACAATAGAAAACTCTAATCGCAAGGTCTCTGGTCCTAAAATAACCCGATCACATGTGGTTCATTTTATCTAATTAAGTTATCTGCCATAATTTCAAACACTTAAAACTAAAAATAAACTAATATCTACTGATTATTTGACAGGAAATTTCTTCGCCAGTTTCACACTGCGTGCGACAATAATTTAATCCCTCCAGCCATTTTTGTAGTACCGCGTTGAGAAAACATGCCATTGCATTGATCAGCACATGGCTTCGAATCTAATATATCTTACATAATACTTGGTGAGAAGGAGCGGCTGCTGCGTCGCTTTGGCGAGCATCTGAGAGTTGTAATTGAAGGGAATTCCAGCGCCTCTGGACACCCTCGGTACTCGCTTAATGAAATTTAGCCATTACGTAATTGAAAAGTTAGAGGAATGTTTGCAGATGCCATGACTGTACAGGGGATATTCTCGGGGTCGTAATCATCATACATTGTAACATTTCCCTGTAGAACATGCAGTGATTGACTGATGGACGGCCAAAGGACCCCATGTTATGACGGAGCCTTCAGTGGTCCTACTAATTCCATATGATGCTGGTGTGTCATGCTGAATTGTTATGATGGTGGTAAGGCAAAATGACGCTGTTAAGAAAATGTTTTGTTCTAAAGTTGTAATTTTCGCGGTCTTTGGCTAATCTGAACTTTACTTTTTGTTTTACTTTAAACATATTTTAATGTATCTTGAAATGTATATGTATATAGTGATCGGGGCACGAGTTAATTACAGCACTTATCATACACCATAAATGTACATAAACATACATATCAGATATAGCACAAAGTGTTTATAGAGAGCAATGCTGAGAGTATGTGCGCTGCGAATGTCGGGTTTTCACCTGTATCCCAAACTCGGTTATGAAGAAAAGTCTAGAATTAAGTGAGTTTGATGGATGAATGGCGAAATTTACCATGATATCATACATGGGGTTGTCCAAAACGCTTTCTTTTAGCTATGAAAGATTGAGTAATGCGAAAAAGAGTACTGTTTTTGTCCATTGATATACCTGAACAAATCGAACAATTCTGAACAAATCGAGGAAAAGCCGACAATTAATATGGCTATTCCTGAGGTTGTGTAGACATATGTGCAGCCATTACTAAATCATTTTAAGACAAATATGTTTTTGAATGTTTCATACAGACACTGGCTTTATCTCAAAGAGCTCGGATTAGGCAGACCGCGAAAATTACAACTTTAGAAGAAATAACGGTACTCGTTCTTAACATCATCATTATGGTTTACCAACATCACAGGAAATTAGCATTCCCATTTATCCTGGAGCGAAGCGCCCGGAGACCTTATTCCAGCTCCCGATCAGGGCACAAACAATAGTAGGTTCTGACTAAAGGGAGTGTGCGCAATCAGATATCAAACAGCATTGGTTTTGAATACATAAGGTGTATTAACATACATTTGGGATTTTTTCTATAATGTACCATATTGATAAAATTTGTCAAAATATCACATTTGATGTAATTCAGTCTCATACATGTTGCAGTTATGGGCATTACTTCATGAATAAAATGTGCAAAATTATCATATTAGTGTGAAACAACCATGACTTGTATTCTATATTTTCGTAACAGGTACGCTGAATTCACATCTCTCTGTTAAATGGTGTTCACGATTCAACCCTTTTTGTTAACTGGTATTCAGGACTAACCTCTCTCTGTTAACTGGTATTCATGATTCATGTGGGTAGATGGTGACACCCTCGTGAATTCAACGTTGACAAATCCCTACCTTAAGTTTGGAAAGCCCACTAGAACCAACGAATATGTCACGACAACACGCATGCATGGCAACTGAAACACAGGCGTTTTAATTTGCTGCAATTTTGACGAGAATACTTTGCGAAAATCGTCAACAAAACTACCGCTTTAATTCTCCATTATGTCATTAAGTTTTAGTGCGGGAGTAGTTCTCAAAGCACATAACATATTTTACTTCGGGGCGATCGGTTCGGCATTTTGAATGAAAAACCAAGCGGCGTACGTACGTCTATCTGAACCTGCCCATCAGTGCAATCATACTGGTGAATCGAATTTTAATTTCCGTGCATTGATGCTTGAGAGCACTCTGAGACATACCAGGCAGTGAAGTTCGCGTTAGTTATCTGGTCGCCGTATCTCCAATCATTAAAGTGTATCTATCGACCACTCCATGGTGGCATTAATACTGTATAGCGTATAGTTAGTACACATGTATTATCTGCTCGTTTCTTACTCTACGTAACTATGCGACTATGTCAGGACGACCCCGTAACTATGCGACTGTATCAGGACGAGCCCCGTAACTATGCGAATATGTCAGGACGAGCCCGTAACTATGCGACTGCATCAGGATGAGGCCCGTAACTAGGCGACTGCATCAGGTTGAGCACCGTAACAAATGCGACTGTGTCAGGATGAGCCCTGTAACCATGCGACTGCGTCAGGACGAGCCCCGTAACTATGCGACTGCGTCAGGATGAGCCCCGTAAATATGCGACTGCGTCAGGATGAGCCCCGTAACTATGCGACTATGTCAGGACGAGCCCGTAACTATGCGACTGTGCTAGGGCGAGCCCCGTAACTATACGACTGTGTCAGGACGAGCCCCGTAACCATGCGACTGTGTCAGGATGAGGCCCGTAACTATGCGACTGCGTCAGTATGACCCCGTAACCATGCGACTATGTCAGGATGAGACCACTTTGCTCAACCGGTAAGATACAGAAAGGATTCAAACTCAATGCAGGGTTTATCAGCGACATTTTACTCACATTTGGTGGATTTCCGCGGCATTAAGATATATACTAAGCGAACAGATCAACCCTTTTTGTTAACTGGTATTCAGGACTAACCTCTCTCTGTTAACTGGTATTCATGATTCATGTGGGTAGATGGTGACACCCTCGTGAATTCAACGTTGACAAATCCCTACCTTAAGTTTGGAAAGCCCACTAGAACCAACGAATATGTCACGACAACACGCATGCATGGCAACTGAAACACAGGCGTTTTAATTTGCTGCAATTTTGACGAGAATACTTTGCGAAAATCGTCAACAAAACTACCGCTTTAATTCTCCATTATGTCATTAAGTTTTAGTGCGGGAGTAGTTCTCAAAGCACATAACATATTTTACTTCGGGGCGATCGGTTCGGCATTTTGAATGAAAAACCCAGCTTAAATGTAGAAAACCACAGACTAGTACCCAACCGGTGACAGATTCAGAAATGAAGTATGACTGGTGCGCTCTGGTAGAGATTGGAAGGGATTAGCCCGACATAAGCCGCCAGACTTTGACAAAGCCGGTTCGATTCCATATAAGCTCGGATTGCATTCCAACTTCCGGGATGGTAACCCGATGCGTGTGGGCAAGTTTGCCAGTTGGTTTAGCTCGGGATCTGTTATTTCTACGAGCGGTGTGGTGGTTTTCCAGTGGAATATTACCCAACGATCGTTCTCTCCCAGGCCAATAAATCTGACAAAGATGTCATATGGCCTAGCTGTTGAAACGACAATAAACTTCAAGAATAAAACCATGCATGCATGAGACGGCTATCAAATCATCTTATATATAACGTACTGAGGCACATCTACATGCATACATCATCTTATATAACGTACTCAGGTACATCTATATGTATTCGAAGGCTATCAAGTCATCTTATATAACGTACTCAGGTACATCTATATGTATTCGAAGGCTATCAAGTCATCTTATATAACGTACTCAGGTACATCTATATGTATTCGAAGGCTATCAAGTCATCTTATATAACGTACTCAGGTACATCTATATATATGTATTCGAAGGCTATCAAGTCATCTTATATGACGTACTCAGGTACATCTATATGCACGCGAAGGCTATCAAGTCATGCTATATAACGTATACTGGGGTACATATATGTGCATGCGAAGGCTATCAAGTCATCTAATATAACGTACTGAGGAGGTACATCTATATGCACGAGAAGGCTATCAAATCATATTATATACATAACGTACTGATGTACATCTACGTGTATATAATGCAGTCAGAGGTTTGGAGTCACTCATAAACTATGTGGCTCAGATAAAGGGGCTATGCGAAGTACATTATACACTGTAAGAAAACAATACCAAGTAACCAAACAAAGTACCATTATAGTTGGTTCTATGTGGCCAATTTCAATGTGTAAAACCGATAATACTTGTCGACAATTACATGTATATATATCAAAGTGTTACCGCCGCTAAACTACATTTCGATGCGGCGTATCGCCTATGTTTTGCAGGAAGAGACACACACTATACTAGTTATACCAGTTGAGTAATACTTCGATTATCGGAGAATATTTACGAAGCTCGACAAGGCGATCACAGCAAAGTTAATCGATTAGTTTGGTTCACGATTTCACAAGACACATACTTTCTAAGTACATGTTGACTGCTTGCCTTTCTGTTGTGCCAAGACGAGGCTTCTAAGCCTCCTCATTTATTGACTGGTTCCTCAGTGATTGACCATGTCACTGCATGCCGGGAAGGAATCTGTCATTGATATCAATAACATTCTAGCTATTTCAAACGCATTATGTTCACAAGAATAGTATATGCATCATTTCCTGACGCTGGACGAAATCTTTATGAATATGTTATGTTCGGGAGTACCGAGTTTATTAGGAACATGAGTTGGAGTGTCTCAACCCCTACCCAACTTGGATCAAACATTACAATAGTTGGGAATTGCGAGCCTCGGTCGACAATAGTTGGATATTTTAAACCAAAACATATATAGTTTGGAATTGTTTCTAAAGTTTGATTAAAAAGAAATGTTACATCCAAATTAGATTGAAATTGTTCCTTTAGTTCTTTTTCTAAATAGAGTATCGATGCGAAATTTGTTGTTCTCATACCAAAATATTGGAGTACAAGTACCAGTTGGATAATTTAAGCTCTCATTTCCAGAACTTTGGGTCTGATTCTGAAGGGGGAGTTAGGTTGCAAATAATATCAGGCCCAAATTTGATGCGGGTGTGGTTTTAACTGCTCCAACAAAGAAGCTGCTGAATTTTGACAAGTTTCGGGAATCAAAATAGGCCAATAAATAAATACATGCAACATAGAGACATATTGCAGCGATAGAATTTATTATTCAAAAATAAAACCAAGTGGTCATGTTCATTCTCTGCGATATATGCGGGCACCAATATCGTGCGCCCTTTGTTACTCCTTTTATGATGGGAGCTGCGCTGGTGCAGCATTAAAGATCATGTGCCAGTGCATTCTCTTATATATGCGAGTCTCCCATAGGGAGCCTCGCATACACAATGCACAGGCTTACAATGTCAAGGTAAATATTGTTAGGCCAATGCATTCTCTTATATATGCGAGAATTCATTGGCACAGGGTTTTCGCTAAATTTCAGGAGGCTCCAGTCAAACTATTAAAACAATAATCTTCGTATATAAGATATATGTTATGTATTGGTCGAAGTATTTGGATTCCAAAGGCGTACAGTATTTATTTCAGCCTGAAGTTGTCGATTAGATGGCTTTATAAGGCAGTGTATGCCAATCTCATTTTATGAGGTATACTTTAATAGTGAGTTAACATAGCACAAGGGCATGCTCGGGCAATTCATCACAGTAGGATATATTGGATCTAGATACTTTAGAACTACATAGTATGTATGCCATGATTGTTTTATGGGGGTCAAAGCAGATACAACCTACGAATTCCATTATTGACTGCGCAATTGATGTTTCTCCGATATTGGGAGGCGAACTTCTGCCAAATGCCAATCGTACACTCATAATAGCTGACGCAGAAAATTGTGGGTCAAGCTACAAATCCATATAATTCTAGATTACATTTAGGCTCGTCCTTGTGGTCTAAGTATGTTGATGAAAATAAATAATATTCACATCGCAAAATCAGGAAATTAATTTACTACTATCAACATACAGACCAATGAGGCGAACGCTCTTTATTTGTACTTTTGGGCGACAATTTCCATAAAGTATATATGGAAGTCTTTAACAACATGTTGTCATTATATGTCGACATAGTTTTCACACAAACGTATGCAATTACTGGTATATGTTTAGTTTGAGCATTTGAGGTCATAATCATCCAAATACCACTTACGACTTGAATATTTGGCAGATAAATCTGAAACTTACTGACAATACCATACATACTTCCCTGTGACTAAAGCTATACTCGAAATACCACGCGTACATGCATATGTTGGTGCGTCTGGGTCAAACCACATGGGAATGTCACATGTTAAAAGCACGGTATTCAGCGAATTTGACTGCATTTTTCAGCAGATATAGAATTATTGATCTGATTATAGCCGCGAAGACCCAACGAGCTTTCTATGATCAGCACCCTATCAAGGCTGAATTATTGATTGATAAATAGATTGGATGATCACGGTGCGTTCCATCCCCGTGCTTCCTCTTTGATCGATCTCATCCGGGTCGTAATGCTGTGATGAGGCAGCTCTGATTGATGATCACGCCGATAGCTGAACGACTCCAAGTCGAATCGCTTGCAAACATAATGAACTTTTCATTCGGTTGATGTTATAATGGCCGTCTGATGAAGACAGTCAAGCCCTCTTGGTATAAAAGAGGTCGCCCGTGAGTGTTGAATATGTACCCATCCGCCCAATGCATTTTTGTTTAGACAATTAACCCTTCCTATACTAAATGCATTATCACATTTAGTTATAAAACTATACAGTGTAATGGTCTATAATTCATTTAGATAATAAAAGCCGACGCCATGCAGGCAGAAGAACAGATAATAGAAGAGAAGAATTATTCATATCCATTGGAGGAAACTACCCGTCAATGAGTATTTAGTATAGCACGGGTTAACGGGGTTAGAAATGTAACGTTAAGCGTCAGCCGCGAGGCATTGTAATCGTGGTAGATATATGCAAGCTGTCGTGTCGCACCAAAAATTGGTGAATGTGTGTCGACCCTCTTAACGAAGTTGCTTGTCAGAGAATTGGTCAGATTCAAGCGTCATACTCATATGTCAAGCACGGGAACACAACGACTATTGCCTGTGGCAGGAACATATTATCCAGCAGTGGTATTGATATGTTCTATTTCCAAACATCATACTGTTCTGATGAGGCGGATCTGATTGATGATCACGCCAATAGCTGAACGAATCCAAGTCCAACAGTTGGTGTCATAATGGAAGTCTGATGTAGACATTCGATATAGCATAGTCTCCAAGAGGTTGACCATGGGCGTCGAAGAAGCGTTGACCATATTGGTTTTCAGAAACCTGCGATAATCTGATTGGCAACATCAGTGGTCAGACTTCAACCATTGGTAGCCTGGTGGAGACAATGAAGCTCTCTAGGTCTCCAAGATGTTCCACGTGGGCGTTGAACATGGCATTGTGCCGATCCGCTCACTGCATGCAATTTGTTTTGAGAAAATTGCCAAGTTTAATTTGGTCAACTTAAGACGCCAGACGTCACGCATTGGCATCCTGGTGAAGGCAATGAACCTTTCTTGGTCTCCAAAAGGTCGCACCGAGTTTTGAGCACTAAATGAAGTTGTTAGACTTCAAGCACTTCAAGCATCAGCGTTGAAATCGTGTCGATCCGCCCATTGCAATTTGTTTTGTGAAAATTGCCAAGTTTAAATTACTCAACTTCAGGCGCCAGACGTCACGCATTGGCAACCTGGTGAAGACACTGAACCTTTCTTGGTTTCCAAATTGTCACACATGAGTGTTGAGCACCAAATGAAGTTGTTAGACCCCAATCACTGGCTCCATAATGTGACCCATCAGTGTTGATATCATGCCGATCCGCCTATTGCAATTTGTTTTGTGAAAATTGCCAAGTTTAAATTACTCAACTTCAGGCGCCAGACGTCACGCATTGGCAACCTGGTGAAGACACTCAACCTTTCTTGGTTTCCAAAATGTCACAAATGATTGTTGAGCACCAAATGAAGTTGTTAGACCTCAATAACTGGCTCCATAATGTGACCCATCAGTGTTGATATCATGCCGATCCGCCTATTACAATTTGTTTTGAGAAAATTGCCAAGTTTAAATTACTCAACTTCACGCGTTGGCAACATAGTCCCCAAGAGGTCGCACAGAAGTGTTGAGTACTAAATAAAGTTGTTAGACCTCAAGTACTGGTCTCCAAGGGGTGGCCCATCAAATTTGAGCACGTACATATCCGTCCATTGCGATTTACTTTTGATAAAATTGCCAAGTTTAAATTGGTCAACGTCAAATAAAGACGTTGAAGCTCTTGTTCAGAATTGCCTGTCAGCCTCTGTATTCTCAACGCAAATCATTCCGCCGACCTTAAACGGTCTCTATCCGCCATGGCCACCCTTTTTTCTCGAGCCGTTGCGGGTTAGTTGCACAAATTCAGCCAATTATTCCGCCATCTTTAATTCCAGCACTGATTCGCCGTATATGTAGATTTTATCGAACATTTCATTTAGCTGGTAATCTGACGGCATATTGTTCTATTTGCACTTCTCTGGTTACGACGCCGTGTTCACGACGTTTTGCAATTCAAAACAGGCACTGTTACTGATTGATTCAGATAAAATATCAGCGAGCCATTTAGCGAATGGCCACTTACAAATTGGCTAGCAGATGGAAGGCGAAGCCGTCATTGAGAACGCAATAATTTCCCCCTCGCGCGGCAGGAATGACGACCTGCTTATATCGCCGATGCTGATTAGCGATGCAATTCCGGGTTTCCGTTGATAATCCTCACCCGAAAAGGTTTCTATTTCCAATTAATTTCAGGGTCTGTTGAGAATAGTATTCTCTCCAGCGATTCATATATCCGATCGGCTTGAAACGATATGAAGAGAGTTGAATAGAAATAATTGTCTATATACAGGGATCACCATGCACTGTCCAGCTGTTCGATTTATGTTCAACAATGTATAGAGCAACCGTTCCTCGTAAATCGATTAGATTATTATGTCCTCTCAAGTATGTCCATGCCCATATATATTGTAATCATATTACTCGTTGGGTGCACGATGACATACCCCACGCAGTGATGTTTGTATCGATTCAGATTAGGAATATTAACCCATTCCAGCCGACCCATTAAAATTGTGTATTATCCAGTAACCAATCAATTTCAATTCAATTAGTTTATTCTCTTAAACTCATATTACATTTTCATGAGTATTGAGACATAATATATACAACATTTACAATAGAAGAACATTGTTATATGCAATAGCTATTATGTACACAGATCCGAATCAGCTGATCAATCGAAGCCGGTGTCACGTTATGGTATTTAGTATTGCCTGTTCGGTGGAAACAGTCGAACAGAAGCACGGAATCGGAAGAGTTTCGAAAATTCGTCGTGTATGTTTTATGGAAAACATGGTAGCAAAATAATATTTGACATTAATCTTACATATCTCCGCTATACGATCGCTCGATCCTCCGCACATTCTATGCATTTATACATGGAAAATCGGCAAGTGATAACATCCCTTTGAATGATTACCACACGCTGTGCTTTAACTTAAAAAGACATACCTGTATAGTGAGCATAGTTAAACAACCACGACCTTGACCATATGATGTGTATAACATTGGTGGTTGAGTATATGCATAAGGATATCTTATATCGCGAGCTTGATCCTACAATGTTATACACATCATATATATGATCAAGCACGTGACTAACTATTCTCATGCATATACGTTTCACCGAGGAGCAGTTTAGTAGCTCCGTTCCATTGATATTTTAATACTTTCTTTGAAGCGTAGAATTCGGCAGAGGGACGCACGAATAAGCATTGTAAAACTTCACGCCACTGCTTACCCACTTACCCATCACGCAGTGAAAGTGATTGAAGTTGCCAAATTGCCTGGAGTAACTGTGCATTATTTCAGTTAGCGAGCACTAATCTTCATAGTAAATACGAGTTAGTGACATACTTGATATATACAAAGTTAATCTGTTATTGCGATAATCCTCGTAACAACATATTAGTCACTGTTTATCCCTGTGCCAAATGATTTGTTATGGAATAGAGCCGACTAAACAAATCTCCGATGGCTCAGCGCCCGCGTACTGTAATCTCCTACACGTCCACATTGGCCTTATGTGTGGTTGGCGTGATCTGATGTGCTGTGTCTTCACGCTTAAGAACCATATCATGGCTTTTTTTGTCGTCGGGTCGGCTCTGTTAAAAGATTGAAGGGAAGTACTTCGCTGGAATCTCTACCCGTCTCCTGCTATTGGTTGCAGGCTAGGTGTGGATGCCGGAACCCAGCGAGGGAAGACCACCAGAAGCGGTTGCATAATGATGTGGATGCCGGAACCCAGCGAGGGAAGATGCCCTTCGTGACCCCAACGGGATGATGCTAGGAGAAGATAGGAGCAGCTGATTTAGTAACCAGGACATCATGGCAACTTCCAGCCGGCCTTTTCCTTTGATTTTACTTCACCACCACGTCAGCCATCCCGTTGGTGCAATCTCGATAGCATTGTGCGATATATAAACCAATAGTAACCCTTTAATGACTGGAGCTTCCTGAAATTTTGCCAAAAACTGTGCCAATGCATTCTCTTATAGATGCGAGTCCCCCATATGGAGCATCGTATATATAAGAGAATACAATGGCCTAGCAATAGTTACCTTGACCTTGTAAGCCAACGTATTCTCTTGTATATGCGAGGCTCCCAGTCCCACCAGAAGAAAGCACATGCTCCCGTTTATTATATCCGGTTATATTAAACGCAAGTTTATCGTCCTATTGTGTCACATATTGTCAGTCATCGTGTTTCCATTGTTGCGTCGTCGTTTCCCAATTCTTTGTCATACGCTGCATGGAGTGTGGTGATATTCCATTTTGAAATTTTATTTAAACATATCTTATGGTAATTAAAATATAATATTACAAGTGGGATTAAGGCACATGCTTTTCACAACTTACATCCGGCCCTCTCCCATTAAAATTTGGACACATACAAAGTTGATGACGAACATAACATATACATGTATTCGGGGTGTATACATTTTAAAGATTTGTATACGATGTTTATACTTGATTCTACAGTCCTTTTCCAGCTATGATCGCACCATCACCACCAGTTATTTGGTTAGGCAATATTAATCAATCTGTGAGATAGCAATCACTAAAGAGGAAGGGAACTAATTCGTATAAAAATCACGATTTAGTTATCTACAGTTTACATCAAGTCTCACGTTTAGGCGTCGTTGTCGTTAATTCTATGCAAAAGTCAGACCACAGCACTTCCCCATCGACCATTAAACTTACATTCTGGGGTACATTCGTGGACATAAAAAAGACCCACTGCCGATTTTTCGTTTGAAGTCTGAACATTTACGAGATTGGGAACATCAATCAATTTAGAAACGAGTGTTGCCAAGTTTGTCTTTTTCGTGCGAGCTTTGTGCATGGGCGTTGTAATGTATGAAGCGTGTTCTATTCGTCTCAGATCCACCCATGCTGTGCGAGATTGACGTCAGTGAAACATTGAGACTTTATACATGTAACAAATCTAGCGTTCGTTTTCGATATAGGCGCATGCATGCTGATATACCGTCATATATGTTATAACGCATATAACGCGTCTAGAACTGGCATGCAAGGATAGCAAGTTCGTTATCGGAAGCCTTCCTCGCCATTCTAGTCAGCGCCAGGTTACTAATACAAAGTCAACAGTCAAGTCGCTGTGTTATTGACCTCTCTCAACCTAGACGATATCCAACCCTCCTGAGACCGAGGCAGGAAAAATCCTGTTAAGCGAGCGTCACACGCGATCGGGGATGTTTCGTTCTGGTCGGACAATCCGATGGAAAACATGAATAAGTCATTTGTGACTGTGTGGGACTTCACAACAACAGCAGAGGCCGATCGTATATGTATCTAAACACGATACAACACCAAGGAACGGCGAAGTGAGAGAATGCATAACATGAATTATTAAACAAACAGAAAACGTAATGAAAAGCTCGAGTTCATCGGCGGTGTTCAAATATTCATTGACTGGGATCATAACAGATTGTTCCATGAAGCGCGGTTCGGGTCTTTGGGGACGTTTATTGCAAGCTTGTCATTGTTGGTTTATTGGATTTTTCACACGAATGACTTGATGAGAATACAGGAGATAAATCAGTATCTCAAGCACTTTGCTCTCGATATCAGAGGAATGTCTGAGCTGGTTTAATAATATTCATTCCATTCAAACCACATCATGTATCATACAATATAGACTATATACTGTACGCCTTATAACTTAGTCGCGGTCATATATATTGGATCCATCCATGCAGCCCCGTTCCGTTTGCTTAATGTTACAGGTCAAAGTTCTGGAGTAGCATTCCGTGTGGAATTCACGAATATTTAAAAGCTCCATATATGGAATGCTACTCCAGAACTTTGACCTGCAGCACTAAAGAACGGATCTGGGCTGGATGGATCCAATATGGCCGCGACTCAAGTGATAAGGCGAGAGCTTTCCGATGAATGGCAACAAGCCATATTTCCGACTAAATCTTAAATAGTTACCCATAATTCTGCTGTGGTTAAGGAGTCGATTAATTAGAGCATTACTGTACATAACCAGGTCATTTTCCATGCGTGTCGATCATACATCCGCGATGGTCGGGATTAGAACCACCTTCGCCATCGCTGGACGACTTATCTTGGCTTAATGCGCCACGTTCCTTACCAACTGAGCCACCGGGGACCATCGCATAATGAGGGCCGTGGTGATAGGGTTGTTTCTAGCAGATGCATCCCTATGTTCTACCCATGAAATGTGTTTTGCGCTCGCCCCGGTCAGGTGTTTGGAATCGTTTCGTGGACCCCTTCCCATCAAAGTAAGGAGGCGCAATGCTCAACAACAACTGTTGTGCATTGGATGGTCATTCTTCTAATTGTATGTTCAATGGGCCAGAGTATGGCTAAATTTGTAAGTTGTATACCATGCGGGTTCAAACGTCATAATGCTGTACACAACACGATTATGTTGTAGGAAGGTCAATGGGAAGGTTCAACAATAATTGTTTGATGTTACATTCTTCAATAACGGGCTGAGCACACTGTCTATTTGATAGATTATTAATTTTTAAACACGACAGCGAGTACACAGTATGCATTTAGGAACAACGGAAACGCCTCTACATTATTAAAGTAAAGCAGATGAAAGTATCGGAAATTCTCTATCGACTACACATCAGTGTTCACTGTACGTTTCTCTTGCGTCAACGCAATTCCATTATAATGTCAGTATGCATACTGGTACATCAAATCAAAGCACCCTCAAGTTCAACAACAATCTAATAACGTAACACCAATGACAAATCAGGATGAAAGAATTGTCTATGAAAATCAAACTGCGAGACAGATTAAATGTAATGTCAGAGCATATGCGTTGCGCTCATCGAACAAGTTTCGTCGATATTAGGTTATGTTGTAACCGTCAGTGCAGAAAAGCCGACACGCGAAACTGTGAGAAACTGGAGTTCAGAGATCGTTCCTGATTGCTCAACGACCCTTTTGGCAAACACAATTTGTTTGTGATGGTCGGGCCCCATAGGAGATATCGCTACATTATCTATCGACCAAACTGATGTTAAACACGCACATCTATATAAGATACAATCACCCGTGGTTAAGTTGTCTTGCTATGCATGTGTGTGTGTGTCCCGCTGAATTGCTATGGGAATCAGGTAGCTAAATGTGTTCTAGAGTCGGGGAGCG
Organism: Siphonodentalium dalli; assembly: GCA_032622095.1. NCBI lineage: Eukaryota > Metazoa > Mollusca > Scaphopoda > Gadilida > Siphonodentaliidae > Siphonodentalium > Siphonodentalium dalli. The sequence continues at coordinate 63,694,806 of CP136065.1, read as the reverse complement.
AGTGCACCGTGGAATACTAAAGGTGAAGGTAACTGAAGAATGACCTTCACCTGATACATGCGACACGTTATTAAAGGATGACATCGCATTTATTTGATTTGTACATAATATCTAAATAATTTAAACTGGTGAATGAATGGGGGAATGGATTTTTGTGAGCGGGAAATTTATTTAACTAGCTGCTGTAGTTCTGGGTTTTTCCAGATCAAATTTGGCTGTGAGATAGCCCTGTCGTAGACTTGGGGATTTATTTTAAAAAGTAAACACATGATCTATGATTTTTATTACATTTTCGTGATCAACTGGTGTCAATCTAGCTGGGTAAACATCACTGGTATGGCCTGCAGGCTTCAATTCAGTGAATTTGGCCGAAACGTTAACACTGTCGCCTATGGGAAACCATTTAGTTCAGTGATTCCTATGGTGGTGATAGGATACACATCTATAAAAGGTATAATCACCCCCGGTTAAGTTGTCTTGCTATGTATGTGTGTGTCCTGCTGAATTGCTATGGTGGTGATAGGACACACATCGATATATAAGGTATAATCACCTCCCGGTTAAGTTGTCTTGCTATGTATGTGTGTGTCCTGCTGAATTGCTATGGTGGTGATAGGACACACATCTATATAAGGTATAATCACCCCCGGTTATGTTGTCATGCTATGTGTGTGTGTCCCGCTGAATTGCTATGGTGGTGATAGGACACACATCGATATATAAGGTATAATCACCCCCCGGTTAAGTTGTCATGCTATGTGTGTGTGTCCTGCTGAATTGCTATGGTGGTGATGGACATACATCTATATAAGGTATACTCACCCCTGGTTAAGTTGTCTTGCTATGTGTGTGTGTCCCGCTGAATTGCTATGGTGGTGATAGGACACACATCTATTTTAAGTATAATAAGTATAATCACCCCTGGTTAAGTTGTCTTGCTATGTGTGTGTGTGTCCTGCTGAATTACTATGGTGGTGATAGGACACACATCGATACCGATACGAGTCGATACGCATTGATGTCAACTAGAAAATATTTTGTTTTATAATTTTATTTCAAAGTCGGACACGTTTGCACGAGGTCGTCGGCTCCTTAAACCACAACAGGAAAAAACCCTGGCTTTCGGTGCTAACACTCCTCCAATTTAGTCTTACGGCGGCTGATAAGGGACTATGGGGCTTCACGTAAACAAACATCCCATTCCCAGTAGGATGTCCACATGAGCACTACAGTCGTATAACGAGGCCCTATGTTCCTGAGTATGCTGCTTCTTATCGGTGTTTACATTAACTTTACTTGATCATACATACCATCTGAGAATCAGAGTACAAAGGTCGGACTACGCTGGTTCAAAATGAAACGTCAAAGTAACGAATTTTTGAACGCACACTCGTCGCCTTAACCTTTCCATGACTGGAGCTTCATGAAATTTTGCAAAAACCCTTTGCCAATGCATGCTCTTATATATGCGAATCCACCATAGGGATCCGTGCATATATAAGAGAATACATTGGCCTAACTATATTTACCTTGACATTGAATTATATTATATATCGGAATTATATTATATATGCGATGATCCCTATATGAAACACTCATTTAAAAGAGAATGCACTGGCACAGTTTCTTTAATGCACCACCAGCACACTCCCGCCATGAAAGGGTTAAACCGGTCAATTATAAGCGCAAAACGTCCCTTAATCATTGACGATAGCAAGTTTTCCCTTTTCTTTACTAAAGGGATTCTTACACCCACACAGTCATAATGGAATGATATGGTATTCACCTGGAGTAGTATTCAGGGAAAATAAGCAGTCGACAGAATGGTGATATCCAATGCATAAGTGCATGCGCATACGTAACGCTGGCTACATTTGTTATCGATTTAAAAAGATGGTTACGAATGTGATCGGTGCCTTGTGACAACAAACGACAATAGTGAACATTTCCCTCCAATGAATAAGATTCCCTCTGCACTTTATATTGCCTGTCGTCTGCTCATATGTCCTGAACATCCATCCAAATTACCAATAGACCCTTCCAATTCATACGTTTAGAACTGAGTGGAAGGATATATTTAGTAAAGAAATTGTGAAATAATCATCATGGGACTGCGCGCCACGGGTTCAAGAAGGCAACCCCATTATGCGGTGCTAATATATTCGCGCACCTGCTTATATAGGAATATAATTATGCAATGATCAAATAGTTTGAAATATGCATCACATACTAGTCACAATCATACTAGTCACATACTAGACACATACTAGTCACACACTAGTCACATGCTAATCACATACTAGGTTATATCTCCTGCACCGCTTCTGGAGTTATCAAAATGTATTGTGTGTTGATTCGGTAACCATTGGTTATATAAGTGTTGATGGTGTTATTAACACATCGCTTAGTCTGGCAATGTATGAGTTAAACAGTATGCCCCATATGACTGAATGCAGCAGAAAACAAAGGGTTTATTTGAGCGTATGTCATTTCCAGAAACCATTGACTGATCCAGAATGTATCATATGTTAATTCAGTGGTCATTGCTTACAAAACTGCATGTTAATGAAGTCATTGACATCTCAATCTTTTTGTGTTCCCTAAAGTACATAGAATGTGTAAATACAAGGTCCACGCCAGTGATTACATAATTGCCGATATAATCATTAACACCGCACTTAGCCAAACAGAGGTAGGGTTAATATCAATAAACCCCACGTGACCACATACAGCGGGGAATAACGGGATTAGCCAGACGATCTTCTTATGCCTTTTCAACAAACCACAACACACCTGGAAATGGCTTGTCTGTCATTTGCAGAATGAGGTGCCCAGAGGGTGAATTTAGTGATGCTATCCCGAATATCGGACTAGCATCACCAAATTCACCCTCTGTGGGCCTCATTCTGCTTAGGCTTCATCTTCTGGGAAGTGTTTATGTTCTCAAATTAACATTGTTTTAGTTACCTTTTCCCTTCTGGGAAGTTTCTATATCCCCTAATTAGCTGAAGATAAAATGCATAAGCGAGGTTACTAATGGATGAACATCACCAACTTCAACTTTGGGGAATTCAATCTGATCCCAGGTCTCCCATATCAGTTGAGATATAAGCAGAAAGAGATTCCTAGGGGGTGCATTTGGTGATGCTAGCCCGCTGTGCGGGATAGCATCACTAAATTCACCCTCTGAGGACCTCATTCTGCAAATGACAGACACACTATTTGCAGACTTGGATGAAACACACCGGGAAATTGCGGAGTCGGATCTTGTGGGTGTGAGGATATTGGTTATTGATTATGGATATGGTTACAAATCATCGATCGGCTTCAATAACATGCTGGCGGTGTCATAAGGTCAATCTTACTCCTCATCATATACTCTCCAATGGAGCCATGACTTGACACTTTGTCGACTTGGTTGTGGTTTTGCTCTATTATTTAACCATTCCTATGCGGGATAGCGTCACTAAATTCACACTCTGGGAACCTCATTCTGCAAATGACAGGCACACAAAACTCAGGCTTGATTCCTGAGAAAATCAAGGGTTACCCCTTTCTATACTAAATACTCATTGATTAGTAGTTCCCTTAGGAGATGTTCAGATAATAAGTTCAACAAACGACCATTCTGCTCTTGTCGATATTATATTTGTCTGTCTGTCGTCTGCTTTTGTTATCTGCACAATGCTCGCCCCTCCAAATTAATAATAGACAGTTCCAATATATACTTGTATAACTGAGTGGGAGAATCCATTTAGTATAGACAGGGTTAAACATATATTATATGTTGGTGTTGTACTGCATCAGGGTTTACGTTCTGTTTACGATATGCGAATGGATATCAATAATTGGTATGACCTCGTGTGTCTGGTAATGCTATTAACTGTGCAGTTCAGTCTGGTAATCAGATGACAAGCTTAATTTGACCAAGGTTCGTGTAATATGAATAGACAGTGTTAGCGATTCCATGCATTGGTATCTGTATCTGCAACCTCAAACTTACAATTTTATATGAACAAAATATATACTCAGAAATGGAAGCTCTCGGGATAACACGTGTGTCTTCAAATCTTCGACAAATCTAAAACCAAAAATCTTGGTACCGCATACCTTACGAATGCAGTATACGCACATGTGTATATATGAACAGTAATACACTGATCATTTGTTTTCTGGCCGAAATATTTATGAAGGTCTATAATATATAAAGTTTTGAGAGTTTGGCAAAATCATCACTCAAGTTCTACAATGACAAAAGAATCGCAGAACGTATACGGGCATGATATTGGTTATTGACATGGTTATACGTAATCGATCGGTCTCTATAATACGATGATGCCGGCCCCAGAATGTCAATTTTACTCATCCTATACTCACCAACGGAGCCATAACTTTTCGAATTCATTGTGGTTGTTGCTCTATTATTTAAGCATATAATTGTACGACATCTGAACGATGTTGGTTTTGTGCGCCATCATGGTTTACGTAGTTTTTTTTTCGATAATTGGATCGCAATCATTCGCAGGACCTCATTCGTCCGATAATGATATTACATGTGACGTACAGTCAGTTATCTGATGACGAGCTACATTTGACCAATGTATCGAATAATATGAATAGACGCTAACCATGCTAATTGTAACCGCAAATTGTGTTAGCTATTCCATACACCATATATAGGTACAACGTCAAATAACAATGTTTCAGACTTGATCATGTAGTATGGACATAATTATTTATAGATTTACCTCACAGAAAAAGTTGGTTTCAACTTGTTCTACCGGCCACTTTTGGGATTTGGCCGCTCCACTAATGCTTAGAAATGAAACCTTCAGATGACAAGTGCAAGTTATATTTGGAGTTCTGGCCATATTACAGTGTGTGTCCACACTCAGGAGAGCGCGTATACAGCCACTTTAGCTTTTGAAAAATCTGAGGCCTCTTGTACCACAAACCGGCTCCGTATATGGACCTTCCATTAAAGCATACTATTATGCTTAACTAAATCAACCGACAAAATAATTGCAACGTGACACGTGATCCATAGTGTTCCATACACAAGAAACGAATAACTTGTTTTCTTTCAGAAAACATATTGCAAGTCTATAATGGACCCGCATCTTTATCAATGAACTACTACTGATAAGAATTACGAATTGGGTACAACATCATTCGAATTAGTGTTCTTTTTATAAGTTATCGTTTTGTCATATCCATAGTAACGATCACTGTGTCGAGATCCAAGTATTGGGCACGTTTTATCTTAAAACTATTATTTTCAAAATCAAATTATCACAACAAGTTCAACCATTTATTGATCTTCAAATTGCAGATAACGTCGTATCATATGTCGGCTGAAGTTTTTGTTTGGGGGGGGGGGGTGTGATCGAAGAACGCATATTAGCATCTGCAACAAAGACATATATAATTTGGACATAAAGTGTGCCATCAAAACGGTTCCGGCTGCCACCACTGGTCGATTGAGAATTCAAGCTGTTATAGAAGTTACCCATGTCCATTCTAACAACCCTGTAAGGTTGGACATTTATCAACTGATCGCCATTTCAGTCCAAAGAGTTGTCCGAAATTAAGGAAACATTCCACATTTGGACTAAACCAATAAATTGCATACTAAATACTGGCACGAAAAGCAAACTACGTGTATCAGAGTAATTTGTAAGTCAAAGTAATTTCAATCTATTGTTAGTCTCAAATGTTCAGCTAACGTTGTGTCAGGCATGCAATTTCCAATTCCATTTATTAAACATTTTGGACAAAGTTTGTATACCTCAGGTTGTCAGGGCGCATGACAAAAGTATACCACTCAAGTTTTACAGTGACCACATAATCGAAGAACGCATGCCAGCATGCTAGCATGTTGCAACAAAGTCATACGGACTTTTGACGTAAAGTGTGCTATCAAAGCTCTGTTTTCACATCAGACTTCCGTGAGAGGAGCTATGTCCCCATCTCAAGATAAACCAAGTGGGTATAATCGATTACTCCCATTCATTCGGTCTCAGCAAGAGCCGGCTGCCAACAATGGGGACCTGTCGATTGAGAGTTCACGCTCTCGTGCGAAATATGTAGACCAATCAATCTCTACTCCGTGCATAAACTAACACAATGTATATAAACGGCGTCGGAACTCGTCCATTAGTAAATATTAGTTTCCCCATTTTACCTTTTGCCGATGGTCCCCCGCGGATTGGAGCTCTATATGAATGATTTTTATTGGGTTGCATGTCGTACGCATGCCTAGAAAATTGCTGTTGACACACAGCGTTATAATCATGGGCAGGTTTGTGTGCAGTCGTTGTGTCTTTGCAGTCCGTCCGTGGGATTTCATGCACAGCACACTTGCCGAGTCGACGTAACGAAATCGGATCGAAGATACTTTTATATCGGCGAGGTCGGCTTGATGTGTATTAAAGTTTACTTGATTTTCGTCAACTGTAATAGTGGGTTGCTTGTCTACAGTATTTCTGTGTCTACATAGCGTTATAATCATGGGCAGGATTGTGTGCAATCGGTGCTTCTTTGCAGGTCATGCATTCGTGCACAGTGCATATATTCTACGTACATCCTTTTAGATGGTCTCGGTCGGCTAGATGCATTGTCGTTTTCCTTTTTGGCTGACATATTCATTTTGTTTTCGGATGCAGTAGCCTTGAAGATAATATACAGTAATTTCGATAGCTGGTTGCATGTCGTACATGCTTGCCTTGAATATTTTCTGATTAATCACACACACTATATCCATACAATTATCGCCCATAAGAATCAGTACAAATCACCATACGGTTTACACGAACGTTTCCGAGGTTTACCAATCAATAACTGCAGCATCCACAGCATAAAAAGCGACAAACCACCTACGTCACTTCAAGCTGCGTGTTGTTTTTGGGAGACTGTCTTGGAATTTGAACAATATGTTACATACAATGTTTTAGGTCATTTAGAAAAGTTGTTCAAGGTATTAATGTTCTATGAAAATGTATTGGTATATGATTATAACGAATGGCTGAAAGATTGATTAGGGTCATTGGTTTTGACCAGAATAGTAATTTCGTCGTGTGCTTCCCTCACTTTGTTTAATTACTTTGCCGGTCAAAATACCATGACCCCAATAGATCTTCCAGTCATTTCTTATGTATACAGAGTTAGAACCAATGATGTTTGTGTGCAATCCATTCACGCAAGTTCACAGATTCTTCGCAACGGACTAAAACAGAAGAGACATTTAGATGGGCGTGGTCGACACATTGTTCATTTCTTGATTCGCAATACAATTGACGATTGTGATACATACAAGAAATTCGATTCTACATAAATGATAGGGATGCGACGAAAACATGTTATTTTGCTATTTTCAAGGTTACTACATTCGTAAACAACCGAAATAACATCATTAATATTTTGCCAAGAGGGGAAACAACATGATAAAACTATCCTGATTGGATCATGGTATGAATGTATCCCAACATATATATATTCACAAACGTGGCACAAATGGCACGTTGTACACACGTTGTAGACGGTGATAACTATACTTGGCAGACTAATCTATTGTAGAATATTTTACCTGATTTTGGAAGCGTTGAAATTTCCGTGCAACTAATATATGCCAGAAGAAGAACACAACAAGAACATATCCAAACTAGCGAGATGTCCATTGTGAATTCGTGTTGCGTTTGTTGACCCTGTAAACTTGATCGTTATCTGTATATATTTAGTGATTTATAAACTAGCTGCCTATATACTATTTACTCATATATCTATATCACGATATTACTGAATGGCCATAATCCAATAAAAGAAATTTTCTGCACTGCAAAACACTAAACAGCTCCATATATGAAGTCGCCAGCGAAATGCTTTTCCCGCCGTTGAATGCGTATCACGCTTGTAAATGCACGCGACGATGCATGCGGGATTTATCTTCTTTAGGCGTTTACGGAAGCGAAACTATTAGTGAAAGTAAATGTTTGAGTGTCGTTGTAAATTCATTAGAAAGGAATTTTAGCGTTCATGATAAAGATGTTCCTACTCTACTTAATTTAGAATGGCCCGTGCTTGATTGGGCGAAACGAAATACCCGAAACACAACAACTCATTCCACGAAAAGATATATTTGGACTTGTGAATGTAACATTAGATTGGATGTTTCACGAAGACAAATAAGGTGTACACACTATTGGTAGGTGGTCGCCATCGAACGCCACCTCGGAATTCCTCACTGTTTGAAGATGCATTTGGCTTGTATCCTGAAGTTGTTTACGATGTGATGCAGAATTTAGCGTCGGTTCTTTAATGTTGGTAGTTTAACCCTTCCATGACGGGAGCTGCGCTTGTGCAGCATTAAAGATCCAGTGCCAGTACATGCTCTTATATATGCGAGTCTCACATAGACAACCTCACATATATACGAGAATCCACTGGCTTACAAGGTCAATTGCAAATATTGTTAGGCCAATATATTCTCTTATATGTGCGAGACTCCCATGAGACTCCCTATATTGGAGTCTCGCACATATAAGAGAATGAACCAAGTGGGTATAATCGATTCATTTCATTATTCGCTCGGTCTTAGCAAGAACCGGCTGCCAACAATGGGGACCTGTCGATTGAGATTTCACGATGTCAGACATTTCCGTTCTAACAGCCCCCATATGGTTGGACATTTATCAACTGATGGCCATTTTCAGTCCAACGATTTGTCAGAGACTAGGAAAACATTCCACTTTTGGTCTAAAAACAATCAATCGAATACAAAATACTGGTACGCAAATCAAATTATCAGAGCTATTTCAATCTATTGTTGGTCTCACATGGTGTCCAAATTATGGTAATGGAGACAGCCATGCCACTAAAGAGAACACAATACACTTGTTAGGACACATTGTCGAGTAATAGTCTGGCATGCTGGGTTCGATAGGCTCAGACATAATTAGCCATTTAATCTTGGATAGAGACCTGGACCCGATGTATCTTCAAGAGTAACAGTAAGTTGGTGCTAGTTAGACCGTAAACCCTGAATTCGTGAGTGGAAGGACATTAAACTCCGCTCTAACTTAAGCTTAAGCTCTTCCATGATGTGTGATGTGATCGGTGGATATGCATGTAGTAATACGCCAAATAATGTTTTTTTGAAGATGCCCTGTCTGATTTGATCACAAATTTGACATCAACGACATTCGTATGTCGCAGACATCTCGTAAATCAACACACTCATACATAAGTAATACGTCGAAAACGTTCACAAAATTTCATAATTGAGAACGTACTTTATTATCTTCCGCTGTTTTGCCAAAAGAAGCATTGACGCTTTTTTATAAGAGGCGAGCATTGTTAATTTTGCCAGGCTGACACAAATTCAAAACCTGTTAAAACTTTCCCTTTTGAAATTCGATATCTAGCCATTATAAATTCCTATTAATGCGCGTATCGGTCCGATCTAGCTATTTTCTGGGACAGAAAACATACAGATTGTTGTTTTATCAGCGCATCTTTTTAAGAAAGGGTATCTCTTAAATATCGTATTTTGTACAACCAAGCTGAACGTTCCGTTTTACAACGATTGGTCAGTGTAAAAATCCAGCATCATGGTGTTCTACTATATAATGGCTCCAGCTCGTCTTTACTTGCAGATTTTCCCCTTAAGTCGTTGCGTGACTAAGTCGTTGTGCGATTATAGTGCAACAGATGGGGTCGGAATGTGAGGGTGACTAATAAAAGCCTGCGTTATACGAATTGAAGTGCATAAATCAGAATTAAAATCTGCAAACCTGTTGCAGACATGGCTATGCCCAACGGAATATTCAGCGCCAACCAATTCGGGATGATTCCACGATAGTGCGCATTGCGTGGCATAAATCCTGGTCCGGGGCTATTCAATTATGAGAAAAGTACAATTTTATCGAACAATTCTTCACTTTATCGGAATATCGAAAATAGACAGTGACAGTGTGCGAGTCATATTAGATTACTGCAGATGAGTTTGTTCGTGATTTAATTGCCCTGAAAGGCAAACACTAACTTGGCTACAAGTGGCCAACCCACTAGTTTGACCCTCCTTATAACGCTCGATCGAGGGGTGCGCAAACAAGTCCGACTTCATTATTGCCCTTGAAGATGACGAGCCACGAAAGAGAAATTTGGTGGACTAATTTCGTCCTTGTCTGCCAATTCATACATCACATGAATAGCGCACACTTCACGGAATACATTCAGTCTGGCGGTTTATACAATCTCGTCACATCATGTTCAATTCACTCTGTCAATTCCACCGATAGATTCACCGGCTCGAATTGTCTTATATGATTACAATCCTTGTTCCGGGAAATGGGCACACGACCTAAATACAGTGACCAGCCTAGAGTGTGACTTGGGAGACATGTTCTCCAATGGAGAATCTCCATCAAATGTGCCATTTCTCCCCATTTTTAAATTTCACAAGGAGAAGTGACTTTTCTCTCATATTTATCTATATACCACTATATGCAAATAAATGTCCCAACAGGATACTTTAAATATATATAATTCACCGATTATAATGGTGATCTTACTCACAATAATGGTTTTATAAATGGGCTCTTGTGTTGCATGATACTTAATTATTGGATAATAGAAGGGTGATGTTGGGATGTAAAATGAACATTGGCCAAGCAACCAAACAGGGATAAGTGACTTCTCCCAATTTGAAACAGCAAGGCTTGTCTCTGCACACACCGGGCGTACGAGGTCTACCTACACTTAAAGACATATTATGTAGTTGTTCGGGTGCGGGAAACTGGTAAGTTAGTATTCAGGTGCTATAAATATATGCCAACTGAAGGAATATAACATTCTACTAACATCGCCGAAAATGTTAAGCAAATCGGCCGTAAAACTCCATTGAAAACATCGTCAGAACTACGCTCAATTGTAAATATTTACTACTTGATTCGGGACGCATCTATCGGCGATAAACTAACGAAAACGATTTCGCCATCTAGAGTCACTGCATTTAATTAATATATAAGAATGACGGTGAGTGCTGTGAAAATTGTTATACTATTTGTAAAAAATACTAATTTGAACAAGATTATTCTCAATTTCGGATTGGTCACCATACCGGAGTGTTTCACATCACTTTAAATTAGCATCGGACTATAAACACGAATGGATTTTCAAGCAAACACGATAAACACACATCTTCACCACCACAATCTGATCTTATCATCCGCTGCATGCTCTATATCCATAGCTCGCACACTGTCAATTCCACCGCTAGATTACAATCCTCGTCCATAAAAAAGGGTCACACGACCTATATATCTCGCGCCCGGCGTGCGATGGCTATTCAGATAAACGAACAACGGAATACACGAATGGATTTTCGCGCAAACAAATTAAGATAAACACCCATCTGTTACCGCAATATGACCATCTACTGATGTCTTATATGATTATAATTCTCACTCCAAGAAAAAGGGGTACACGACCTATATATATATCACGCGTCCGGCGTGCGAACACCAGATCAATGAGCAGCGGACTATACAATACGCGAATGGATGTTCACACAAACAAGATAAATACACTTCTTCATCGCTACATTGTCATCTACTGATCTTATCATTTACTCAATGCTTGTCATTATCATTGTAGCCAGATAGCTCACACTCAGTTCCACCGCTTGATTCAACAGAATGAATTGTCTCATGCCATCACAAGGGACGTAACCCATGCTATCATGTAAATGGACAAACGACTTACATGCTGCGTCTGGCGTACGAAGGCTATATGCATGTAAATAACAACGGGATACACGATACAGGAATGGATTCCCAAGCATTCAAAATTCCCATTCTCACCGCTAAGATAATTTGCGGTTCTGACCCTTCATTGAAATTGCTGGTTATTGCAGCCATATCTCAAGCACCTTTAACGTATCTTGCAACTTGGATAACAGGCACACATTTACTATAAATGGGCGCATAGTTTAATTGGTCACCGGAAGGGGAAATGCATGGGCAATTGACGCAAACTTGTGTATGACTGCTAACGTTTAACCATGCATTTATAAAGATGGGGATTTGTGATCCTTCGAGGATAACCCGATGTCCGTTTTGAGAGACTCTGTATCAAACTCCACGCAGCGCCCTCGTCGTTATCACTGCGATATAGTACTGCCACAAGGATAGTACTTTGCGGACCGATACATCTATTTTTACATATCGTCGGAACTATATTTAGTCACCTATTATCTTATTTTGGCCACCCGTTTGCAACAATGGTAATTCTTTCGGTATTCATAAGAACAATATGAACTAATCCAGACATAGACAATTTTAATCCTAAAACATAAGAACTAAGAACACGTAAGAAATCCTTACCAAATGTCCATATGGCAGTGGTATCTCAGCGGAGCTATGGGAGATAACTCTGCCTGGAGTTTGACTCTGCATGTATAAGTTATTGCTAATTCATCTGTACGAAAAACGTAGACTATTTGGAATGTGTGTTTCATTGACAAAGAACCTGTCTGCATTTTTAAGTGACCTCTTTGCCAAGCGGAAATAAAACAACCACTGGGCGTGGCAATTAGAAACCACAGACATGCGCCGATTTTAATACGCGCTAAAATTAACGCACGCGATTGGCTGGTGGCACAAATGCCGTCATCAGACACACACATCTGGTGTTGAACGATGACAACCGAAACATTAATGCGCACGCTACCGGACGTCGACACTTCGCTTCGCACTCAGTTAAACAATTGAGTTGAACAATTGTGGCGTTATGTGAGGTATCGACACATTTCACTCGGTTTGTCTTGACGATGTCTATCAGCACCAGACCACAGGTCCCCTGGTGCGATACCACCACTACAAGTATATATACTAATACCGTATTAGTATATATACTTGTAGTGGTTGTATCGCATCAGGGGACCTGTGCACCAGACATTAGTACGTCCGTTCGCAGTGCATGCACTCACGTGTGACCCTATGACGTAGATTGAGTATGCGTATGCGTATGATAGTTTGCGGTGAACGTTCATGTACATGGATTATGAATGGGCAGCTTTGTAGGTCGATGAAAAAGTAAGCACTGGTTCAACATGCCGTGTTTGTTGACTGATTGTTTGCTTGGTATAGTTTCGCCTCATTTCAATTTCTATACCATGTCAGAAAATATCACTTTTATGGCAGAGGAAAGGCCACGAATGCTGTTAATTAATTTCCCAACTAAACATCGGCACTGCATGCACACAGACACCACCAACCCTAATTACGCAACTGACAGACAACTCAACAAGCGAATCAGAAAAAAAGCATGTATTCTTCGCTAGGGGTTAACATGCAGGGGTTGATATGATGATTTATTTATTTATTTATTGAGGAACTTTTGCGCCATTTCGGATCATATCATGACGTTATCAGTCATATTATTTGCCTGGGAAAAGAACCAACAAGGGGTTAATTTCACTATGAAATTTAACATGCACGTATACATGTATATAGTGTAGTATTCAAAACCCTCCCAGTAGACATCTGACAAGCTTGACTATATATGCATGCATTAGGTTAAGCATTGAGCTCTCTTGGAGTGAACACCAATCCACATACTCATAGTCATCGGCTTATTGAGTCCCAGCGCAAGGGGTTAATTTCACTATGAAATTTAACATGCACGTATACATGTACATTGTATATAGTGTAGTATTCAAAACCCTCTCAGTAAACATCTGACAAGCTTGACTATACATGCATGAATTATGTTAAGCATTAAGCTCTCTTGGAATGAACACCAATCCATATACTCATAGTCATCGGCTTATTGAGTCCCAACGCACTGTACACGTTCCCGACTGAGTCACCAGACCAGCACATGTTATATACCGTTCGTACTACAATGTATAGACACAGTTGTACAACAGTTGACGTCCCAAGTAGTCTTATAGGACATACATATATATTATGAATCACGCCACGGCCCCACTAAAAGAATTGCTTATAAATCGACAGCTAGTCGCCGACCCCCGGTATACTTTCAATTGGTTCATACGTGATGTACTTGTACATACTCTGCTAGCCGAGTTACTGTCAATCGTATTGCAATGATGTACTCGAAAGTACTGTATCAAAAGTAGCAATGCCAACTTCCCGCTGCCAGTTCGCCATACGACCACCGGTTTGTGGAAGAAACTCATATAATGTTGTATATACGAACCAACTGATTTCGCTGTTCTGTTCGCGGTAATTAATAAGCTTATCGCCAGAAAAAATAATTTAATGTTTTCTCGCCAAACCTCCACGGATTAACATTAGTTGAGATTCTAGACGCTTAGCGAACTCAGTTTCCCATTGAGCGGTGATAAAAAAAAATAAACCCGATGTATCCATGCCAAGATTTCAGACTTATAATTCAACTTCATGCATAATATAATTTATCGTACTTAAAGCAATGAGGGTGGGGAAGGGGGCAAATGGGTCTGCAGCGCTCGGCCACGGATCTGAATGCGAATGATTGAGGATCATACAATGCATCATTCGAGACCAATTCTTATTGTAAGTCACAAGATACGGAAACGCTCACAATAAGCCTTTGGAATTTCTCTTTATTTATTATATTGTGTATTTTGTATTTGACTTTATGTGCCTATAATTGAGAATAATATAATGTTTATACTAAGATTTCAGTCACGCTGCGTCATCTCAGTTAAAGTTCATACAATCTAAAAAACTGCTAGATGAGCAACCATGCAGTATACAGTAATGCCCTAAATAATACACTCCTTAACCACATCAGAATTATAGGTAAATTTTCAGGATTTAGTCGGAAATATGGCTTGTTGCCATTCATCGGAAAGCTCTCAGTGAGAGCTTTCCGATGAATGGCAACAAGCCATATTTCCGACTAAATCCTGAAAAATTACCCATAATTATGCTGTGTTTAAGGAGTCGATTATTTAGGGCATTACTGTATTTGATAAGATCATTCGAGTTGGGGAGTGTGTCAATATCACTCTGAGAATTTTTTTTAAAGCGTAGGCTCAATCTTGAGCCGCTAATCGTTTAAAATAGTAACATCAAACTGAACAGAAGGACATTTTACGTGACAAATCAAATTTCTCACACATCATTGGCGTCACCGTATTTTCTTCCGTTCTTGGTAACGATTCCATTGGACGTGTTCCCAGCGCTAGGCTCCTATGCGTTAAGGACTACGATTCCATTAGCTGGTGGACGTATGTTTCGAGTAAAAGCGACAATTGAATGATTAGGTTATAGAACACTCAGGAAGCAGTTGAAGGCGGCGAAATGTTAAAATATTACGAGGCCCACAGTGAATATTAATCGCGAATATACTAAGTTGCATCAAATCATCTTCCCCAGCCCAATTAATTCTCTTAAAGTTCAACACAACCCTTCCATTAATATTTGAAAGATAACATATTCCTCATCCAAGGATATGAAGTGCGTGTGTAGTTTATCGTCATTTCAGTCAGGCCATATCAAGGCGTTGTCAATTTATATGATAGAGGAAAGACCGCGCATAGGGTTAATTTCACCGAGACATATCTCCACTGTATACGTATAAGCCGACGCCGACCCCCCCCCCCCCCCCCCCCCCCCCCCGGAAAGCAACTAACAAATTTGCCCAGATATATAGACGAAAAAGGCTAACTTTTCACAAGCCATAGCGGACGGGGACCCGAAAGAGCTTTGCCATCGCGGGACGGCTTGTGTTGGCCTAATGCACTTGATCTATTGAGCTACTGTGTGACCATTATAATTTACATGCGTTTAGTTTTCATAAAAGACATGCAGTGCATCCGATCTGTTTATGTATTAACATGACAGCAACAGACAACAGTGTATCTAACAGTGGCGAGGCAATATCACCCTTCCGTGCTACATGAGACGAATCAGAGCAGCTTTCGTGACACAAATAATCTCGCGGAAAACGCACAAATCCGCTTCCTATTCCGGATTTTGCAATGCACCTAGATCCCCACTGACATTTACGCACGCAACCAAATCCGAGTGTGACATGCTATCGTAGTTGTTCTATTCCGCAAATCGTGTACGGTATTATGCACATCGATACCTAAATGCCCCTTAATGGAATAATTCAAAAGGTAGCGATACCTGAGCTATAGGTGCATGGTATAATGGAGTGCATGTTTCATTCTTTTGCCATAGATACGCACGTGCGCACTCGTGCATCGACACCGATTTATCGATGTGTGTGGGAGACGCTGTGTGGTGTAATATACTGCTCAGTTATCGACCCACTATAGGAAGACCCCCACGATCAGGCCAATGCCAACATTAAGTTCTTGTAACGCTTCTGTTCATTGGCGTTGATATGCCACTTCAGCCACTCGTATTGCAAAGGTGTCAGTGTGATCTTTTGTCATGACTTAAAGGTACACAACCCGATTCGATGGTCCACGTGTATAATCATATTCCAACAACAAGAACAGCATTTCTTCAAAAGACGGTTTAGTTATCATAATCGATTATTAATTACCAAAAAATAATGCTAACCACTGTCAACTCTAGTGTTAAATTTTCAAAAAATGTGTCATATATCAACATTTTGTTCAAAGCAATTTAGTATCGAGAGTATGTCGGTCGGCTTGTCGAATATTTGCTAGGCCGCCAAAGTGGTGAAAAATAAGAGATTTCAAAAATACCTCTAAGCTTTGAGATTCCTCCAGTCGATTCAAATATATTTTACCCCCGAAGACAAAGAAATATTAATTTAGGAGCGTTAATTCAGATTATGCATTTTAATTGTGGAACGACACAGTTGAAGGGGGGGGGTCTATAATTAGCTTTAGAGTTCGCGGTAGTGTTTCAAATACTTGTTATATTTTATAATTCCAGATAAGGTTATGTGTTGTCTATTAGGGAATATACATGCAGCACATCTTAAATTTCCTTGTTTGGCGGTGATGCGGTGTGGGTATTCCTACAATGAAATTGTGATATGCAGTAAGCAGAAATTTAGTCTTGAGATTGGTATCTTGGGTGGTACCAGTTGTGCGTCAGGAAAATTGCATATGTCTGGTTGAGTTTGAGGGGGGTGATGCCCTGACCACATGGTTACACAAGTGGGCCAACAAATGTGAAATATACATGACACTAAAATTCCCACAATGCAAGGTGGAATTGTGACTTCTGCAGTGACTGCAGTGAGTATTTTATGCCCACGTTTAGTAGTATCAAGGAAACCTTATACACTATAATACACAATCTTATAATGTATGCAATCTGACTGACATTCGCGTCTGAGTTAACCAATAATTAGGATGGGAAAAATCGGACCGCTGTGTAATTACAAGTCTTACGCTCGAATTAGACGGCCAAATAACGTTATTTACACTGTAGTAAGGTTGTACACACCATCCTAGTATGTTGGGATGAACAGAGATCGTACCACGAATGTCGTATTTGTCTGTGAGGTTGTTATGCAAATTCCCTTCGTTTACTGATGCGGATTATTTGGCCGCGTAGCGCCCGGTGTGGTCTGATGTTAACAATAACATAATGCTACATTGCGACCAGAATCATCCCGTTTCATGGCGATAGCAAATCTGGTTGAGTATTGGCTTCCGGCTGTTATGCAACGTTGGTCAGGCCTCTAGAAACCAGTTATTGTTGCATGTATATTGAGGTATTTTCAGACGTTGTATAGGTAGGACCATGAACATTTAACCAACTGCATGCCGACTGGTCAGTTCGTTGTTGCAGTAAACCCATAACGCTTTAAAGCCATATATGGCCACACTTTTTTTTATTATTGCCATAATTATTCATGGCGTTTCATTGCATATCTTGTCGAACAATGGGAATATTGTTTTTAAACGCTGGTCAGGCTGCCTCTGTATGGCAGACAACTGTTTCGGTATGCATTTTCAGATGTTGTAGATAGGACCGTGAGCATTTGACCAACTGCATGCCGACCGGTCAGTTCATTGCTTTAGATCAATCGCAGCTTTGTGAAATTGGTATCCGTCTGCGTGTTATGCAATGTTGGATAGACGGTATCTGGAAACCAGCTGTCGCTACATGTACGCTATGGCATTTTCGGACTTTATATGTAGGACCATGTGCATTTTAACCTTCTACAGCCTAAAATATCTTCGTTCTGTCTCAATAACACCATACAAATATGGATATCATGCATTGGAACCGGTTCATTGACCACATTGTGATGGTTACAGTTATGCCCTGTGCCAATGTATTCTCTTATATATGCGAGTCGACCATAGGTCGCCTCGCATATATAAGAGAATGCATTGGCCCAACAAAATTCTTTTTTAACACTTTTTACCATTTTTTCTTACATTCTTTAACAATTTTATAATTTGTTCTTACATTTTTTAACAATTTTTATAATATTTTTCTACATTCTTTGACAATTTTATCATTTTTAATATGTGTTAAGCCAATGCATTCTCTTATATATGCGAGGCGACCTATGGTCGACTCGCATATATAAGAGAATGCATTGGCACAGGGCCGACTGTCGAGTTTGTTGTTGTGAGGCAACATTTCGTTGAGTTTTCCAAGCCAGGGAAACAGTTTCCATATACTAGTATATTTATAAAATGACCTCCCCTCTGGGACAAAACGGTCAGTTAATGTGTATTCCTGGTCATGGACTATAACCCTTAGTTACATAAAATATGCACTTAAAGCATCCAATTTGTTGTGACAACTTGAATAATATTGATAAATACATATGGTGCTGTGTGACTGTTATACGCAACTTCTCCAGAGTGTGTACTTGTTGACACCAATTAGCTGCGTAATTGATATATTGAAACACACAGAGCGGACATGGGCATTGTTCTTCCACGCTGAGTAGCCTTGACATTTTGGTTGACAACATTGTGTACACAGATCCAAGCAGATTCGTATATTTGTAAGTTGGTCATGCAGTTGATTGGCGGATATCGGTGACCTCTACGCTCAGCTGAGTGATTTCTCATCGACATTAACCTATACTATATATTCTATACTATAATTGATTCTCCCATTAAGTTAAACAAGTGTACATCGGAATAGTTTATTATTGATTTGGAGGGATGTGAATGTGATAACAGCAGACGACATATACCCGATAGTGCAGAATGAGCCCTACTTATTGAGGGAAATGTTTAGATAATAAGTGCATGGTCGTTTGTTAAACTTATTATCTGAACAATTGCTATTTGATAACTACTCATCAATGGTGCTTTAGTATAGAATGGTTAAACTTATTATCTGAACAGTTCCTATGGGACAACTACTCATCAATGAGGCTTTAGTATAGAACGGGTTATCCATTTGCAATGTTCTTCCGCCACAAATACAACTGATAACGATATGCACTTTCTGGGCTGAGACGATGATGAAACAAAGCGAAAGATAAAGACAAAAGAATTAAAGGGAATTTATGGGATGGAACCAGATGGAACGTGGAACAAAACGACAAACAGCTCAGCATAATTTGTAATGGCGTGGAACGGGTCATATCTCGAAGAATGTATAGCACATATAAACGACTCGTTTTGGTATCAAACAAAAGCTTAATTTTAGCCCCAACCGATTATATTAACCCTTTACCCAACAGAACGGCCCTGTTCCAATGCATTCTCTTATATATGCGAGTCGACCATAGGTCGCCTCGCATATATAAGAGAATGCATTGGCTTAACACATTAAAAATTATAAAATTGTTAAAGAATGTAAGAAAAAATGGTAAAAAGTGTTAAAAAAAGATTTTTTTTAGGCCAATGCATTCTCTTATATATGCGAGGCGACCTATGGTCGACTCGCATATATAAGAGAATGCATTGGCACAGGGCATAACTGTAACTATCACAATGTGGTCAAGGAGCCGGTTCCAATGATATCCATATGTGTATGGTTCTATTGAGACAGACCGAAGATATTTTAGGCTGTTGAAGCTTTATTTGGCCGGTTTTGGCCGGTTTGTTGGGTAAAGGGTTAACCAAGCCATGTAGTCACATGATGTTTTATTATTCGGTCGAACACTAAGTCTTATCTACCACTCATCAGTTTGTCTTTATGTTACACTGGTGTAAATATGGTTGAGGAACGACATCTCGAGGATGCGTGAGAGAATAAAATAGACACTGAGCCCCGATTGTTCAATAGTCTTGTGTGTTTTTAGCATAAAAATGACATCACAGCTCTTCGATATGAATTCCGATAGGTAAAATAGCCATTGGCACAAGAATTAACAATTTGCATTGAAGTTTTGATTTTTGTAGTATTGTCTGAAAAATGATGACATTATATTATATATATATATACTTCTGTTCTGACACTAGTTATGAAAACACAAGATTTAAAGGCGAATTCCCGGCCTATCGGATATGATTTGTTTGCATAAAATGTTACTGCAAATGTCAATCTTTCAGATTTAAAGAACATTCTGGACCATATATAGGCATTATATTGTAAACAGTGTACACTAGAACGTTTGCACTGAGGTCTATGGGACACATTTACACCAGCTTAACCTTTACCCAACAGAACGGCCCTGTGCCAATGCATTCTCTTATATATGCGAGTCGACCATAGGTCGCCTCGCATATATAAGAGAATGCATTGGCTTAACACATATTAAAAATGATAAAATTGTCAAAGAATGTAGAAAAATATTATAAAAATATTATAAAAAATGTAAGAAAAAATTATAAAATTGTTAAAGAATGTAAGAAAAAATGGTAAAAAGTGTTAAAAAAGAATTTTGTTAGGCTAATGCATTCTCTTATATATGCGAGGCGACCTATGGTCGACTCGCATATATACGAGAATGCATTGGCACAGGGCATAACTGTAACCATCACAATGTGGTCAATGAACCGGTTCCAATGATATTCATATTTGTATGGTGTTATTGAGACAGAACGAAGATATTTTAGGCTGTTGAAGCTTTATTTGGGCGTTTTTGGCCGGTTTGTTGGGTAAAGGGTTAACCTTTATCTAAAACAAATAACTAATCCGAGAGTACCATGCTGCTATTGTTTGCTTTTGTTGGGTCACGGTGTGTACTATATATGTGACATGTATTAGATTTCCGCCCCACATTCCTGTCGAAATTGATCCAAAATCAAAACTGTCAATGGAACTATGCCGTGTACGATAATAAGTGGTGTATATCTCATGTCCCGCGAGACGGACGCTTCATTCCGTAGTGTCTCGAGGGGTTGCTAGGGAATTAAATAGCTTTCCCTATCCTTCATCGTTATCGGAATTCGTATCATATAGGGTGACAATTGAGCCAAGCTGTGGGACCATCGGGGAAGGATTCTTTAATCGGGGACGTGGCTAGAGGGCCCACCTTGACATTTATGAATGTACCCCCACCCACAAGGAACAAGACCAAACGCCCATGTTTGAAATAATTATCCAACAGGTACCAACTGTTGGATATTTCCAATACGACACCCTCTAATGTTCCAACTGATAGTGATTTTAGACCAAAATTTTGACAAGTGTCGTAAATTTTCTAACAAATGAAATTTGCAACTGATTGCAACATTTTACCATAGTTGATGGGGTAGACACTTCCCGGTGGTAGACACCCCCTGTCGCCACGTCATGGGAAGGAATGATATCTAATTATATACTAACGCCCTATATAGGTATAAAGGAGTCAACAATTAACTGTCGACCAACATACTGGTTAACAATCTGGCGAAAGGTTTGTTCACCACAGGCTTGCCATTGCGACTGAACCCAGAGCTTTAATAAAATGTCTAGAGTTTTACAACATAGAGATGTAGAACATCGGGAATTTGTTGGACGACCTTGTGTGTTAGCAATTTGGGAGTTTAAATAATAAATATCGATTCAACGCCCAAACACCATTTTTTTGTTTGGGTCATCTAAGTATATATAGTTTAGAAATATTCGAATAGTCTGATGTGCATATTCGATCGTACAGGAACCGGCGAATATTCGAATGTAAACTGCGTGCGAATACTGGACACTACTTAATAAGAATTGGACGGTCGGCTTCAGTAGCAGGCGGTCATTAGACAGACCCTCCAGAATCATACGTGCATACAGCATTGTCGGTATGGCTTGCTGGACTGCCTCGTTGTCTGAGCCGCAAGAGCATGAATATGTTGCCAATTATGTTGGTGGAGGAAAGACTGTACAGTGAATTAATAAGAAAATCCACCAAAGTGCACGTAGAACCCACCTACTACCGACAAGATGTCGCTTTTGCAAACGCTCATCGGGACTTTGGCATCAATTGACTGATTACTAACACATAATGCGGTATGCAACTTACAGACTGAGCGTCCCCAACCCAACAGAGGAGGCCGGTAATCCGTATCCCGGGGAGGAGGGGGGACTATCCCCCGTATTGAACAGCGGCAGGTGGTTCGATTATCTTCCGACATTTGCATTGCAAATTTGCAGACTCGCAGTAGACCGGCACGGCGAGGGTATGCCGGTTACCTCTCACCACCTTGCGGAGATTTCGGATTCGCAGACAGGTGTAATGGAATGGTTATGATGAATTCGTTCGCACCGACCACATGCGGTGTATTAACGTTTAATATTTGCCCATCAATATAAGCTATCCTCGTAAATGCGCATTTGATGGCCGTTTGAGTAGCACGAACACTGTGCCAATCTAACAGATTTGGCAATACGAGAAAAATTAAATTCTAGTCACAATCTTCTTATGCTCCTCTGAGTAGGTGCAGATGAAATAGTTCCAACGAACTTATCGAGTAAGTCTAACTTTTAATAATCTCCTCGGCGAGAAATTTCGGATTAGATTAGATTAATAGCAATGATCATGTTTGTGCGATTATGCATAGTCCCGTTCAACATGCAGTTCTCGGTACTCGGCAAACTCCATGCAGCGTTTACCTTTGGTACGACCACTGCTACCGGCGACATTTTACGCACATTTGGTGAACTTCCGAACAGAGCAACCTGTTGCCCTTATTAAGCATCGTAACATCGACAGTTTCGGGTCGTCATTTAAGAAATGGATGTTTATGTGCTTGCGTTCCATGTAATATTGAGTATGGTCTGACACGAAAGCGTTCAATTTCCATTCCATCCATGCATATTCAATGGAACGCAACAAAATAACATCAATCTCTTATCTTTACCCTCAACATGCAAAGCAAAATAACATTAATCTCTTATCTTTACCCTCAACATGCAAAGCAAAATAACACCAATCTCTTATCTTTACCCTCAACATGCAAAGCAAAATAACATCAATCTCTTATCTTTACCATCAACATGCAAAGCAAAAGAGCATGTAACGCCCGTTGCGACCTATATTCTGATATACATGCAATGTAAAAACTAGTCGGGGGCCGTGCGTGTCACATGACCTTATTTCAACCAACCAACGTCCTCCATTCAGGTTCCACATCGCAAATGCATGTAGGAGAGTTAATATGTGACCCGCCATATCAAATCCAGTAGTAAGTCGGGATTTTTTACCCTGTGCCAATGCATTCTCTTATATATGCGAGTCGACCATAGGTCGCCTCGCATATATAAGAGAATGCATTGGCCTAACAATTTTTTATCATTTTTTTTAAATAAATGTTTCTTACAATTTTTAGGACATAAAATAAAAAACATCCATTACCATGCAGGGAGCCCCACACATATATAGAAGCATATAGAAGAGTGTCGTCTGCTCATGTTTGTCTGGGGCTCTGTGTGTGTGAAATTATAAAATTGTTAAAGAATACAAGAAAAAATTATTAAAATTGTTAGGCCAATGCATTCTCTTATATATGCGAGGCGACCTATGGTCGACTCGCATATATAAGAGAATGCATTGGCACAGGGTAAAAAAAATCCCGACTTACGACTGGATTTGATATGGCGGGTCACATATATCACACCATGATGAGTTGTGTTTTCAAATTTAAATTCATTTTAAATGTCAGTTGGTTCTTGAATTAATTATGCAAAGGCTTCGACGGACGCGTTACAGATAAGTGGCATTTAAAAATATGTATCCTATGAACGAATGCATGAACACACGGTAGATTCCGAATAATCTATAACACCTCACTAACTTATTACGCGGATCTGAGACAGTGACCAACCAGGATTCATTAATTGCCTTCTTTTGCACATTGAGGAAAACATGTTCCATCGCGGTGCCGTCAACTATTTTATCTTGATACGAGAAATCCATGAACAAAAATCGATTGGGCGGGCAGTCAGGGTGACATCGTTAAGATAGGTTATCTCCACCAGAAGTGGATCTCAAAGGCGGAATTAAAGCCTCTAAGATTCACCGCATCAGTGCTAGTGCTCGACAAAATCTACAAATCTTACCACAAACATGATACGGAGATTAGATTTGGTTACGGTGAGGTATTATTAAGAAAGGCGTCCTCTTACTTCCAGGACATTGGTACCGGTAGCTCAGTTGATTCCTGATTATTCAGGCCGGTATAAGCGGTCCAGCTATGACCAAGCTGGTTCGAATACCAGTAAGTGCGGATTTGTAATCCTCACAAAGGGACGATAACCTGATTCGTGCATCAGGGCAAGTTGCTCGCCTTGCTCTCAAAGTGTTACACGTATTCTC
The DNA here is from genome assembly GCA_032622095.1 of Siphonodentalium dalli. Classification (NCBI taxonomy): domain Eukaryota; kingdom Metazoa; phylum Mollusca; class Scaphopoda; order Gadilida; family Siphonodentaliidae; genus Siphonodentalium; species Siphonodentalium dalli. The sequence goes on along the minus strand of CP136065.1, from coordinate 63,670,194 downwards.
ATAAATTGTATATCCAAATGGCATCACAAAACATGATTGTTACACATGGAATATAAGTAGTGGCTCACCTTGTCAGGTCTGAGCGATTATCATTTTGTTTATCGCGTTTAATCCTTCCCACCAATAAAGAAGTATTTATTTATTTACAACTGCGTATATACTTCAGACGTTATAGCACGAAACATGGACATCATAAACACATTAGTTCGAAAAAATAAAAGACGACAATTGTCTTTACATAGAGATGTATCAATCAATCAATCAATCAATCTAGTTTATCATATCTTCATGAAGATACAGATGTTTTAAAGATATGTTCAGTTGCTCCTCTGTTCTGGCAGGCAATTCTCTAAGGATTGTCTATTTATAAACGGACAATCCGTACCTAAAATTTTCATTAATTAATGGTCAATACGACCACGCGTGGCACGCCAGCTTGGGATTGTCCACTAAATTACGACATATATAGATAATCCTGCATGTTAGCTTCATATTTAATCTCAAGGGTAATAACTCTATAAAGAATGTACCTTTACTAAAAAACGGAGATATTTGAAGAAGTGTTTTTGACGAAATAACGGAGATATTTGAAGAAGTGTTTTTAACGAAATAACGGAAATATTTGAAGAAGTGTTTTTAAAAACTCATTATAGAACGACATGGAGATGGCCTGGGAGATGACTATATATAACTTTGTTGGATATCGGCGAATTGAACAATATTATAAATGCTAGTGAATCTCCTCTCGCCATCCATGACCCAAAACGACCCCAAATGTGATTTAATTCATCATATCATTAGAGAAGAACGTGCATGAATTTGGTGGATGCAGTGCTAGATATATTTGTATCAACTTTGGTGCAACTCCCCTCATGCATGACTTGAACCGCGCCATTTTTGTCATATTTAAACCACGTTTATTAGACTCATGCATGCATTATTTAATGGAGAAATATTATATATAAGTTTGGTGGTACTAAACAAATTCTTATCATAGTTATTACCCCCCCCCCCCCATCTCTCACCCAAACGGCACCAATTTCGCGTCTTTAAATCACACGTTTATATTCCTCGTATCACGGAGAAAAATAATATATCAATTTGGTCGAAATATGCGCTAAAAATAGCCCCTCCCCTGACACCAACAACGTCACTTTCAAAAATTTTAACCCGCACCATTATCTTACTCGTAAAAAGTTACCCCTGTTAGACCGCCTTGGTGCCATCTCGATTGTACCCTTAAAGTTATATATAGAACACAGACAGATATTCGCAAATATTTGATTCATTGTATATATATTATTTGAGAAGAACGTGTATGAGTTTGATGGTAATTGGCACTAAACATATTTTTATAAGTTTTTGGTGACCCTCCTGTCCCTATTTCGGACTCAAGCGGCGCCACTTTTGACATCATTAAACCACACACTTAGACTCATTATAGAGATGAATATATATAAAATTTATGAAAATTGGCGAGTATACAAATTCGTATCAAATTCAGGGCCACCATTGCATATCTCTCACCCAAAAGGCACCAATTAGGCGCATTTAAATCACACAATTAGATTATTCGTATCACGGAGAAGAATATGTATCAATCAGGTGGAAATCGGCGCTAAACATATTATTTATCAATGTTTGTGTCGCTCTCACCATCTAGGCACCCCTGACTCGAAAGGCCCCACTTTTGACATCTTTAAACCACACAATTAGACTCCTAATATCATGGGGATTTGGTGCTAATTAATCCGCGACTAAACACATTTTTATCAAATTTAGTGCCCACCCCACCCCACCCCATCTCTCACCAAAGCAGCACCAATATGACGTCTTTAAAATCACACGATTAGATTCCTCATATCATGGATAAGAATGTGTATCAATTTGGTGGAAATTGGCGCTAAAAATATTGTGTATCAATTTTGGTGCCCCTCTCCCTTTCAGTGCATCCCTGACTCGAATGACGCCACTTTTGATATCTTTAAGCCACGCCATTAGACACCTCATACATTGGGGATGAATTTGTATGAGTTTCGTGGCAATCGGCGACTAAACGAATTCTTATCATATTTAGTACCCACCCATGCACCACAACCCCCCGAATCTCTCATCCCAACGACACCAATTGGCGTCTTTAAATCACGCAATAAGATTCCTTGCATCATGGAGAAGATCTTAGAAGAATGTGCATCAATTTGGTGGAATTCGGCGCTAAAATTATTTTGATCAATGTTGGTGCCCCTCTCCCCTTCTGAGCATCCCTGACGCGAACGGCGCGACTTTTGACATATTTAAACCACACCATTAGATTCCTCATATTATGGGGATGATTATATATAAGTTTGGTTGCAATCGGCGACAAATTTTTGTTCTGCCCTCCCCCTTTTCTGCCCCTGACAACAACGGCGTCACTTTAGAAAATTCTAACCCTCGCCATTATCTTTCTCGTAAAATGTTACTCCTATTAGACCCCTTTTGTGCCATCTAGGTGGCCCCCTGTGAATTTCTATAGAACACAGACAGACAGACAGACATTCGCAAATATAGATATAGATGTATATATCCAAATAAACACACGGTAAACATCTGGTGTCTCACGTATTCGACATAAACACGATTAAAGTTAGACGTTCGATCGAAAAACAGTCGAACACATCAGAGTCAAACAGTATAATGTTTTTAAAATAGTAATTTTTTTAAAATTAATAAGCGAAGGAGCTGAATTATATCAATGCGTGTTGAAAGTATAGTATAGATTACTTTTATTTCCAATATACACATAATAAGCACATGCATATAACACGTTTTGCTGTTTTATATTGTGAGGCTTGGGTATCTTAGTCGTGGTTGACTGCTTCATGATATAGCAACTTAACATACTGAGAAGGTATGACTTTCACATGACATCTCTTAAAAGTTTGTTGACATGTGTCTCTGATTCAAGATTATATAAAATCTAGAATTATAAACGTTTAAGAAAGCGAGACCACATATTTATTGTATATGTGATATACCACATGCGAAATAATGCCCAACAAATCTACACATTTTGCCACACACACGATATATGGTATGATATGGACCACTATATAGATTGGTGTCAGTTACGCAGACACATGTAATTGTAAAGACCACAAATTGGTATTGAAAATATGGGCGTCAGAGTTAACAAAAGCCAGAGAGAAAAGAGTTTCGTACTGCGGTATAATGCGTCGGGCCTTTCATAGATATTCATGAATGAATTATGCAAATAGATAGTGAGAGTACTACAGCACGACAACGGTGGAGTCGATATCTAACGTACATTCACACCCCATATAAATAAATATAGAACACCACATATATCTTGGTGAGATATTCATTAGGTTATTTCATGTCATGTGTTGAGGATATTAAATGGCGATAACGCTTTACATAGTGGGGGTGGTTGGGCGTTGAGCAGGTATTTACAGTCACCAAACACGCCAAGGTTCAAACGAAGACATCAATGAAATATTGGAAAATTGTCGTGGGTCAAACCTGTGGCTCCAGCGTTGCCTCAAGTATTTGTTTAGAGGCAGGACATCCGGTATACAATATTTAGCAAGACGAGTCCAGAGGGGACATTCGTGGGTGTGACAAGTGACTCTTTATTAACACTTTCTTTACTAAATACTCATTTACGAATACTTGCCTTAGAAATTTTTCAGAAATGAATAATAGACTATTCCAGAGTATATTTTAGAATCTATTTAGTATAAAAAGGGTTATCATGCAACGGATATTTAAGACCTACTGCCTGGTCCGAATTTCGCACCTCGATAATCACCTCAAGCTGAATTAAAAACATGTTTCTTTATTTAGAAACTAAATTTTGAAACAGAACTGTCCATTTTAATTTGGAAATTGGCTAGATATATAGAATCAGACCTTTACCTTTACCTTCTCTGTACATTCCTCCTGTATCAGGAGAACCGTCCTTATGGGCGGACGTAACCACATCAGAATGATGTGTAACCGACAAAACTCTTCAACACGTAATGGCAGTGGTCAGACCGGTGTAACACTGGACTGAACTCTGCCTTGCATTTTGAGAGTAGAGTCGCGAGCGATCTTTGGGGAAAACTAACTGGTGTTACTACTTGGTGCTTCATTGCACACCAAACACATTCTACTAATACAACGTGTGTAAACTAAAGGTTCGGTGCTCATCACAAAACAGCCTTTGGCGCGAAAAACGACTTGTGAGTATGCTTTTGCTGTCAGACCGAGCAGCTGGCTTCGTGTCTTCGAACGGCAATTAAGCACCGTGTATATGATAGTAAGATTGTTTACTAATTAATGGGATCTTGGTAGACTTACTGGAACACATCCACCAAATGGGTAAACAGCGCAACTCAGAACCACCGTCTAGTACGAAGATTATCGAGTACGAAACCTGGGCTGTCTGGGGTTTATGGGTATTTAACGATCGTGGTGCGATGCTTTAGATACACTCATCACGAAGCGGACGACCGAAGTATATAGAGCGTGATTTGTTGATGGCGAATTACCGTAATGAGCTTCCTAGAAATGGCCATGTCACTAGGTACAAAAAATTAATTTTTGAATCATACAACCATGGCCTAGATAATGAGTTCATCTGACTGGGCCTTAAGTTCACTTTTCTAGCATCTTGGGCGGCGCGGCTGCAGCAAATTATGAGAATTTTATTGAGGTTAAACCAACACGTGGCTCTCAGTAGCACAGTGAGTCGGAACTTAATGCGGCTTGGGATCTTCAAAAAGGCGGATTTTCCATTATTTTACAAGACAGATAAAGTCCGTTGACCCTTTCATGGGGTTTATGACGGGGGTTGCACTTGTGCAACATTAAATAGCATATGCCAGTGTGTTATCTTAGATATGAGAGTCTCCCACAAGGAGCCTCGCATATACATATGTAAGAGCATACAATGGATTATAAAGTCAAGATATATATTGTTAGGCCAAAGTATTCTCTTATATATGCGAGACTCCCTGTGGGAGACTCGCATATATAAGACAATGCATTGGCATAGGGTTTTCGCACAATTTCAGGAAGTTCCAGTCATGGAAGGTTTAAAGACATCTTATGGACTTGTACGGTATGTGAAAACTGATTGTTTAGTTCTCAGGTGCTATGCCAACCTGGGGAATGTAGCATTCTACTATAACATCGCCGATTGTAGTGGCATGCGAATACAACGGTTACAAGTAACATAAAATCTCAGCCAACATTAACAAGGTTGGCAATGAACTACACAATTAAATCGCATTGTCACAATACCATAATGTCCCATGAGAGTACCAATGATACACCATGCATTGCAATACAGGAAATCCGCTGTGGACTATTCTCAGATCCATCAATTGATTGTGAACATCGCAAAAGGAAATATGGGTCCAGCAGCATGCACCTGACACGTTACATCAATACGTCAAGGTCAACTAATGCAGGTGAATCATCACAAGATTGGACTCAGTGGTGTTCCTATACCAGGCAAATGGAGGCTATCAATGTGTTCGTATGGACACGTAAATTTTCCTGTTGCTTGTGTGGGAGTTGGTGTTTCTACCCGCTATTGTGCAATAGCCTGTGTTCTTTCCAACATCAAACCTATCGACGATCCTCGATAATATACCCAAATATTGAAACCAACACACATTAATAAAGTTAGCAATGAAGTACGCAATTCAATCGCCTTTCATAAAAACATAATGTCCCATGAGTGTACCAATGATAAACCATGCATTGCAATACAGGAAATCCGCTGTGGACTATTCTCAGATCCATCAATTGATTTTGTAAATCGCAAGAGGATATATGGGTCCAGCAACAGACATCTGACACGCAACATCGACATTTGGAGTACGCTGTCAGCGTACATTCTGCACCTTATTGTTTGTATCAATATTTCCTAATATAGACAATATCGACGAGGGTAACAATGGACAGGGTTTTTGAAAAGATCCAAAGCGGAGCGATGATAATAACGATGCCATAGTCCGACGGCACCGTTTAGTTCTATACACAAACGAAACCACTTAAAATCCCTGATAGTGATTAAAAACCGAAACGTGCTCCCGGTGAATCAATTAGCCGTAGGCCGTTAACAAAAGGGCCTTGTGGGGAAACATAGGCATGTGAACGCATGCCGGGTGTGTCTCAAAGGTCATCATTTCAAGGAGCTTCCCCTATCATGTTGCCTGGCATAATTGGGATATGGATCGGTTGATAATTCGTAATTGGTCATTAAGATGATGAAGCAATTTAGGTATTATCTCATTAGCTTGATTTTAACAAGTAGGACCTGTCTAAGATATCGATGAGGACTCTAACCATTCCGTCAACGCATTCACTGTGTGGAAATACATCCTCTTCTGGTTTTAAAACGAAGTCATTAATGGGAGTCAAATAGTTTATGGGTAATTTGTGGTCGCCATGGAAACTGAAGACATGCACACGCCATATAATGTGGTCATAGGAAACATGTTACACTGATGTGGTTATACAATTGTTTTTTATTGAATGAATTCAGTTGCAGTCACAGTACAACGTAAATACATATATAAAAAACATAGATGCCGGTACACTATACAGATGAGGTGTATACTGGATGCATGCATCTATAAATATTGCATATTGAAAAGCCCAACTGTTGAACATGTTGGCTAAAAGCACGGAGGAGAGACGCCTCAGGCCTGTTGCCAAGACCATGAATTGAATATGACATCAGGAGCAAATAGTCGCGCGCGAAAATGCGGTTGTGATGCATCCCCAAACAACGGAACACATCTTATTAAATTAAGTATATGCGACCGGAAATAAAGTAGCGTGGCAAAAACTACAAACGTAACGCCCATTATGAGATAGCAAAATTGAATTGTCATGAGCATTCAAAATCATTTCTGACAAAGTGCCATGTATTTTATCCAAAGAAATATACGTGAATTTTGTTATCATGCATACAGACTTCGCGCACATAGATTAAACAAAACAATATTGAATTTGTGTGTTTTGATTGTTTATTTGTTGAGTTATTATTACTATTTTGGCGGGAAGTAGTCATCCTGGACCATGTGCCTAACTACAACATCTCGGGCGTGCAAAGTTTGTGGGCGACAGCATAAGTTGCGGGTCAGCATATTTGAAATAACCCTCCCACGTACATCGATATATATCAAATATTGAGTCAATAAGACACCCTCACGCATTTCTTAAATTATTTTCGCATGCATAGAGCATGTTAAGGCACTCGACTGTATACAAACAACACCGGGAAGACATTCCGCTATCATTGTGAAAACATAGATAACATCGTTGAAATGTTTAGCATATTAGTAAGGAGATGTGCAGATTAAGTTTTATGACTATAGACGCTCATTCATGAAAGTTTCAATATCCTTTCATGTTCACATACCATGAAGTCATTACAGTAAATACATAAACATATGCATGCATTGTTCAAAAATGTTTAACGCTCTCAGTCATGACTAAAATCGTAGATTAAACCGTGGGGCGAAAGTGTAATTATGGATATTAAATACTCTTGTGATCCTGACTAAGTTTTCAGCAAGTGCGTACTTATATAGCTTTATGAACACGATTTAGGGGTGGTGCATTAGTTTTTTAATCGTAATATTATTACACATACGAAATGAATGCATTGATTTTCTTATACCAGCAAGAAATGTTTATATAGCAAATTAAGGGCGGGGAGGGTCCTCCGTGTAGCTTTTAAATGCATTACACACAGGGACGCGTGGCTATATTGCTCTGGTGGCAGTGGTGAGTCTAAAAGTTGGAGGCAAACTACACATTCACACCTGACACATGCCAGCGGAATGCATGGTGTTAACAACCTATGAGAAATAATGACTGAACCGTGGAGTATTTTTACCCATTAAATTTCCAAATACATAAAAAATGCTGGCACTTTGCAAACACACTTTGTCTAACTTGATGATATTGGTTGAAGGAAACAAACATACAGTATATACATGCTACAGATAACAAATATTGTGTTGTTTTAATTATTGCAAGAGTTACTCGGACCCGAAGCTGTTATACTAAAGTTTTCCTATAAAAAGGGAAAACCCGAATATCTCGAGCACTTCATTGAAAGCCCTTGTGATGGTGAATATCCATATTAAATTTCATTAACCCTTTACCCAACAGAAGGGCCCTGTGCCAATGCATTCTCTTATATATGCGAGTCGACCATAGGTCGCCTCGCATATATAAGAGAATGCATTGGCTTAACACATTAAAAATTATAAAATTGTTAAAGAATGTAAGAAAAAATGGTAAAAAGTGTTAAAAAAAGATTTTTTTTAGGCCAATGCATTCTCTTATATATGCGAGGCGACCTATGGTCGACTCGCATATATAAGAGAATGCATTGGCACAGGGCATAACTGTAACTATCACAATGTGGTCAAGGAGCCGGTTCCAATGATATCCATATTTGTATGGTTCTATTGAGACAGACCGAAGATATTTTAGGCTGTTGAAGCTTTATTTGGCCGGTTTTGGCCGGTTTGTTGGGTAAAGGGTTAAGACCATATAACCCATATACAGGATATACAAGTATATAATTAAGTATATCGGTGTCATTTGTATCGTCTCTTCAAAGCACCAAAACGTTGTGATTAATATGAGGTTATAACACAAGCAGACATTACTGTGGGGTTATATGCGAGGATTATACATTATATATTTCATTTCACTTAGTTATATAAATGCCAGACGAGATCTTATTAATCAATGGGTGATTTTATCATCAATGATGTGACAGACATCTGGGTTCGCGTGCTCCTGGTTTTACGGTATAGCTGTATATAATTCGATCAGACATGTCCCCATGTGGCAGACAAACGAGAGAGGTAAATGGGTCTCAAACGAATGACGTTCATTACGCGACGTTAGATATATGTTCTAATCAGATATAGTTAACGATCCGAGAGCATGTCGCAGAATATCGAGACTAGAGATTATATAGTACTTTCTGGGAGAGTTACAGAGATAAAAATGTCCTGAATGTCGCAAGAGTATCGAGTGAGGTCTTTATTGTACATTCATTGCGAGAGTTGTAGAATGCAACGAATCGTCTAAAACTAACGTACATTTTAAGTAAATATGCATTACCATTTAATATAAATTGTTATCCGCACGTGACAGGAGATAGGTATTGTTATTGTAATCTGTCTCTGTACCATGTATATTGGAGGAGAGAATAAACATATATCATAGAGTTATTGCCTTTCAATGCATGTAATTTTGTGTTTTCAATTTATTCTCTGGCAGTTACAATGTATCTCACAAATGGACAGATCTGCCATCCAAACATATAATTATGTCTAATTACCTGTATTGTCTTCCAAAAGCACAACACAAACCAAGCTTTATAGTGCATGAGTACCATTACATTTTGTTAACAAAATACAACTAATATCAATTACATGGACAGTGACTGTCGTCAATCACACCCAATTTCGACCATGCCATTTGCCACACTTTAAGGATGGAAAATGGCTGTGACCATGGAAGGTATCATTTAGAGGACACGAGGACGGTATTTAGTGTATTTGAAAACCTATCATACATTTGGAAGCTCGAACGAGCTATGTCCGTTTAAAACATATCATGCACTATGCAATTACGAGTATACTGTCGTATTGATGTCTTATGCAAATAAAATATGTTTCAACGAATTATAGCAATAAAACTGTTCTGGAATTTTGTCGAGAACGTCGTGTGAAGCAATCAAAATATGTCCATACATAGCCAAGAATACTGTTGCAGATTTAACAATACACAACCACCATACATATATGTACGTTTTATATACCAGCAAATAATTAGATCGGACCCATGCGCCCTTAACATAAGGTTTTGATGGCCATTTATCGATTTTCAAAATAAATAAAGTGAAGAATTTTTGTCAGTCTTGCACATATTCTAATGATCGCCTCTTGTGTAGAACGTCAATGATCCCGTTACACGAATCTGTAGATCATAAAGAACATTCTCAATTATTTATTTATCGCTTTCGACGTATTAATTGACATATGGATGATTTATTGGAGTTTCGTTATGCCTTTGTGATACGAACGATCAAGTATTTTTTCATTTTCTTTTTCCTGTTAAACGGACAATTGGCTCTGAATTATTTGGTGTCAGATCGGACTTTAATAAACGATAAATTGTATGAATTCAATGAGTTTTCCTCTTATACATCGAAGGGGCGTACATAAGTACATGTATTTGTCGAGCTATTTTGATCACCGGGACGTGACAAATTACTCGGTTTGATCTTAACACTGAAGATTAAAGATGTGTAATCCGATTTAACGCCCCTAAATTACTATTTCTTCGGCTTCGGGAGTAAAAAAAAAGAGTGAGATCTGAGTCGAGGAACCCACCCAGCAAAGCCCAGAGTTATGGATTATGAGTTTTGAAATTTATTATTTTTCACCACCTCGGCTTGGCAAATATTCGACGAATGTCGACCGACATGCTCTCGGTACCAAATTGCGTTGAACAAAATGTTGGGCAATTTTATGCTATAGTTGGCAGTGGTTAGCACTATCCTTTGGCAAATAATCGATTCTGATAACTGAAGCGACATTTCAAGAAATGTTGTTGTTGTAATCTGATTATATGGGGACCATCGACTCGGGTTGTGTGCCCTTAAGAGTCGCTTTAGTAGACTATTTCAGAAACCACAAATTTCCCCAAACTTTTTAGAAGATGTTCATGTAACTCTAATGCATTGATCAGATGGGATCGACAATTTCCACTCCAAAAAAATGTATCAACCTTTAATTGAGGGGATCTATATAGTTGATGTCACTGAGGGGTAAAATCACCTCCCTCCTTTAGACATATACCCGACATAAGACATCGTTCATAAGATCAGGCCTGTGAACCCTGTTTCCAATTGTAAGTTACATAACACAGGTATTCGAATATTATTCTTGGTGGTGGAAGAACATAAAATTTAGACAAGATAAACACCCTGAAATCAGCATGGGATATACAACATCCTTGGCATGCATATGCTAGAGATATTCCAGTTGTGGGGTCATTAATTGATCATGGTTCAACGAGGGGTTGGAACCGCGTGAGTGTGGAAGGCGCCTGCTCTAACAGCTGACAATGAAGCATGCCTTTACATAACCTAGCACTCATTAACATTAATTCGTGGGATATCCAATTGCCAATGTTAAAACATTCGTGACAACCTGACGTATTGATAGAATATCGAACAGATGGAATGTCTTGATAAAAAGCTGATGCAATGTGGATTAAAATGGCAAATCTGGGTACCGTTGATTCGGCGCAATTTCCCATATAACTATCAGAAATACTTTATTTTATTGATATATTGCGGCAAATATCTATGATCGCATACTATTATTACTATTATATGTTGTATTGCTGCATTGTAATAACCCGTTTGGCCTTGTGTTGTCCGTGGCATTTGAGCGATCGGGAAAAGGCCACAATAGGCTTGTTGTCGCAATATACCTATACAATATAAACTAAAAGTATGACTTTATGGTTTGCATCAAAGGTACTCAATCCGTTCAGACGGTCCCCATATCATCAAGTTACAACAATATTATACGCTTTAGTTATCAGAATCGATTAATTACAACAAAATAATACTAACCACTGTCAACTATGGTATAAAATTTACCAAAACGTGTTATTTATAACATGTTGTTCAACGAAATATGGCCGTAATATCACTTGATTATCACGAATTTTGGCCATATTACCACTTGAATTTATAGTTATCCATCTTCATCCGCAATTTTGTCCGAGACCGTCGCCTTGACGATTTTTTTCCAGGCCACAAATAAGTACATATCTCGAGAAATAACAAATTTCAAGAATCGATATCTGATCACTCTGATATTTGATGGGTGGGTTCCTCGATTCGAATCAAATATTTTTTACTCCCGATGCCAAAGAAATAGTAAATTAGGAGCGTTAATTCGGATTATGCATCTTTAATAATCTTCACAAGGTAAACTTGTGTCCAATGGTTGAAGAATTGTCCATTGTAGACGGGATAGCAAATCTAGAAGGGACTAGAATATGTACGAAGCTGAGACTGCATGCATCAATTTTAAAGGTTCCTGGAGCATTTATGCAAAAATATTATTGTGCCCGAGTGCACAACGAAAAACGCAATCTATACTGACGGAGATATTGTACCAATGTGTAGATCATTCCATGTATCTCTACTCTGATTACGCCCGTAGAGATGATATTCCACCAGTTCAAAAACTGGGAATATTAGATGTTCTGACGGGGATGTTTATACATGTATATATAACATTGAAACAACAACGCTGGTGATATATTCAAGAAACAGGGATAAACTAAGAAATATATTGTTTTATATATTTTGTGTAATGTTATAAAGTTCTCCGTCAGAACTTGGGGAGTTGGATCGATTTCGGGGGTTCTGCAGGTTTAGGCCCGACGCCCCCATAGCTATATGCAGTATATACACAACGCAGACTCCATTCACATGCTTGAGAATACGCAGCATGGCTTTCTTGGTTCAACAATAAAAAGCATTTATTTCAACTGTATATCAGATGAAACTGGTTGATTTATAGTGTGTGATAAATGTTATATACACTCACCTAATTTATTGCGCACAATTTTCCGCACTTTGCTTGAAATCCGTTTCGTGCGTTTCTCAGGGAATGCCGAAATCCTATGAAAATGATGTGCTCCGTTACGAATCGCTTTCAGGAAAAATATATACTTTTTACGTCTATTATTATAATCTATGCTATATACACAATTAACGGTGTCGGTCCTCCCAAAACTTCCGACGGTGACAAGCTTGTTGGTTTTCACAGCCGGGCTTAAAAAACTATCACCTTTAATAATAGTGCGAATATTTAATGTTAAGTTATAAACAGGTGTCGCCGGCGTGTTGCGTCCTACCCTAGCTTCAATGATAACGTCGGCCAGGTAAGCTTTAGACTCCACATCGGTAAATTCCGTACCACAAATCGTATCGCAACGCACCCGAATAAGCAGAAACAGAAAGTAGACAAGCCAGCCAAGCCTTAGTAATCCTGAACACCACATGGTTCCTGAACACGGAACGTATTTCCTAAGGAGACCTTTACTGTATCGCTCACATGTTGAGTATGTCGGTTATAGTAGCGAGACGCCGGTGATACCTCCGATTGGGGAATCCCTCAGTGACGTGTAATAGCTCGCGATCTCTAAGCGCGGGCAGTTATCATTATGAAAGCCGAGTGTTTCCCGATTTGGAAACGGACCGTACCATTACGAACTAGCGGGTCGATTATTTTCCCGCCGCGGCTACCATCCGTTTACTATTCCGTGAGTTAGCGTCGCCATGCATATAAACAAGAATGATATTGGAAAATCAATAGTGGATACAATATAACATCCATTTGTTTTCATATACGCTTCTTATTCATCGATTTGTGAAAAATATGTGTCGCGAAATGTTATAGATAAATTACGATTTGGTTATTTAGATACGTTAATGATTAGCGGCGTTTTGTCGTGTGCTTCGTCTCCCCACATGACGGGCTTCCGTATATGGTTACTCTCCATCACTTAACTTACGGTGCTATATAGAGGATTAGTGCATACGTCTTGAGAATTAAAACTAGCTCTTCTTCGTTTCTGGTGCCATACCATTGTCCGTCATTTTAATTGTATTGTTGATTAATCCATACGTGCGCTACACAATATGAGAAAATGATGGTACATTATTTGGGAAACTGTTTAAATGTATATTGTGATATCCTCATGGAGCAGTATATATCATGTCGTGAATCTCTACGCTGGCTAACGCCCGTAGAGATCATATTCCACCATGCAGTACAACACCTGGGAACATTTTAAAATTTTGACAGGGAACATAATAAAGTCGACAAATTAACGCGACGAATATATTTCTTAGTTATTATCTGTTCCTTTATAATGTACTTCACTGTCGGTGAAGGACTAAACTCGAAATATAGATCATCCATGCAAACAGCATGAGAATTAAACGTCGCCCTTCTTACAGTACATCTACACGGTGGCAATTTTTCGGATAATTTGTCGTAGAGGGCGGCAGTTTGCATTAAAGACAAACTACTTATAAAATCAGCATGCCCTTAAACTGTTAAGCAACAGACTTTTACCCGAGGTACACTGTGAACAAAATCCGTAAAACTTTAAGGCATAAAGTGCCGGCAGCAATGATACCGTTGGAATCAGTCGTAACCTTTACGGTAAATCCGTTTATATAATTGAACGGTATGTTCCTGCAGTAAATAATACCGTAAAACTTTACGACATAAAGTGCCGTGAGCTATGATATAGTTGGACTTTCTGTACAATAAAATGTAATTTTCGGTAAATATCGCAATCCCCCTAAATCCTGGTTGAGGTTAATTGTCTCATAAAAATTATTAAACAGTTTATGTCCGTGAGGGGGATTTGATATTCTACTGGACGATGCTCTATCGGACCCATTCGATTTAGATGTCAAATCCTCGGCTCGGGCAGAAACAGATTAATAGACATTGACACAAATTCCACATTGATGGACAATCACATAACGCATGCAATTGTGCATTGTTCAAATTAATGTTACATATCATTAAAAAGCTCACTAAATACGACATTTATTACAGGTTGGTAATGTATAGGTTCTGTCATCTGTGTTGAATGCCGCTTGATTAATTCAATCTTTAAATATATGCTATTTCATCTGAGGCAAACATGCAGTACAGTCATTGTCATAATGGTATATCCAGTAGTCAGTAGACCTACATACATGTATACTGAATGATGGGGCACACCTTATATAATAGTACAGATGGCAATTTTAATCAATGCACGTGTGTACTACTAAATCTATACGAGTTAAATGAAAACACATATGTAATTGTGACATATGATTGAACTGCATATATATTATAAAACATTTATTTCATGTGATCTTTTCAATTACGAGTAATATTATTATTTTCGACCAATCTAAAACACACGAATCGAGCCTTCCATGTTAAGCCACATAGGAACAAAGGCTTCGGCTATCACAGGTATAACTCAAATTTATGTGAAGGTAAAACATTTTAATTGGCATACTTGTTGTATTTTCACTTTGTAGTCCTTTAATTTTCCAACTCCAATGAATACGTATTCATACTCTTGTGTGAGGAAACTGATGTTGTCTGTGTCAGTTGATGTTAGCAGCAAATGATAACAGTTATAGAGATTGATTGCTGACTCCCGTGATATGAGTGATCCACACTTCCAGGAGACAACGTGAAAAATGTCTGAGAGATCTCGTCACCACATTTCAGTTTAAATTGCCCAAGCTTACTCATGGGCTGAGTTGATCCATAGGAGAATATATTATTAGTGTCTGCTTTCTTAAAGAGTTGGTTGTGGAGAAGGTTCGTAAAGTCACGTTCGTCGATCACAGTTATACCAGCAACTGCGTCAGCTATCAGTCTGGTCACAGTTCCATTTATTTCGATGTCAAACAATAACATCGGTTGTTTTCTGGTGTTCATAGCGAAAACATAGTATGCATCACTTTCCTCGAATTGCTGTTCATGGATATGAACAATTCTCATTTTTATGTCAGCATCCTAACTTTCAGTTTCTGTTTGTGATTACGATTGCGATTACATTGTCGGTTATGTCCCAATTGATTTTTACCATGGTATATGTCATGTGATCGGTCCTTTGACATGCAAATTTTCTGAAAATTATTAAAACCCGAACATGCCATACACGGTTTACCATATGCAGGACAAGCTGTTCTACCACATGGGTGTGGATAATTGTCACCACATAAACCACATAGTTGATGTGATTGATACTTCGATGGAGGTTGGTGTTTATTTTTGGAATTTGGTTTTGATTTTTTTCTGATATATTTTGTGACACATAGTTGACACTTTTGAATATTCAATGTCTTCGGTATGTTTGATAGCAACTCTCTCGGTTCTCGCTTCGACGAACAACTGTTTTACGGTCATATACCTTTGTCACGAGTGCATCTTGTTGTAAATTTGATGAAATACATCCATGGAAAATATGTGTTTTTACCTCGCGACCATTTTTCACATCGCATACCAACAGGATTCGGATCAAAGTCATCAGACCCTTGAAAATCTGGTATCATGCTTGCCATTTCGATATATTTTAATCCTTGTCGCCAATGTGATATATATTGTAGATAATTTAGAGATGATTTATATTCGAACACGTTTAATCGTAAGATACGGGAGCAGACATATTGTTTGATAACCGTAACCAAATAAAGGATAACACAAAACGCGCATTGTATAGTGTAACTGTACTCATCACCTTATGTTATAAGTCTGTATCAGCGCCAGAAAGCAAAAGAAAATCAAATATAAAACTAACCGCAACTTCTTAGCACGAGCTATCGTCTGCGGAATCGAGTCTGTGGTGCTTAAATTGTGACTGTTTCTTCCACGATCACGGTAAATTCTACAGTAACTTTTACGGTATTTTCCGACAGTGTAGACTAAGGGAAAGTTTACATTGCTGTAGATCTGTGTGAAGTCACGTGTCGCAAATTACTGTGATCACAATATGATTACTGATAGTAAACGCGCCATCATCAGTACTCTGGTAATTGACAATTCACTATGAGTTGTGTCAGTTTTGGCCAGACGAAAAAATGAATCAACTACAAGCAGACCAAAGCAGTTTATTCTTACACCAGTTGATAATGGTTCGAAGAAAGAATGAAAGTCGCACGAGAAGCCCGAGTAACAATTATTCAAATCAGATTTGCCTGTCGCAATACCTAGGTGTTGACCGTGACGTATAACGGACACGATTTTCGCTCACACGAACGAATACCGTTTTCTTTCTGTGTGCATTTATATATCAACCCGTTTACACTAGTATGCGTGTAGAACTGTATACAGATCTACAGCAATGTAAACGGGCCCTAAAATATCTCTCAAGAATTAATCGTGTAATAAGTAGTGAGTCTAGTGACATTTTATCGCTCTAATATTAACCGTTAACCCTTTCTATACTAAATGGATTCTCGCAGTCAGTTAAAAAGTTTATATCGGAATAGTCTATTATTGATTTGGAGGGATGTTAAGATAACAGCAGACGACAGATACATAAAAGTGCAGACGGAGTCGTATTTATTGAGGGAAATGTTTAGATAATAAGTTCAACAAACGACCTTTTTGTCTGAACATTTCCTTTGGGATAACTACACGTCAATGATGCTCTAGTATAGAAAGAGTTAAACTTATTATCTAAACATTTCCTATGGGATAACTACTCATCAATGATGCTATAGTATAGAAACTTAACTTGCTATCTGAATATTTCCTATGGGATAACTACTCATCAATGATGCTATACTATAGAACGGGTCAAACTTATCTGAACATTTCCTATGAGATAACTACTCATTTGTGATGTTTTAGTATAGAAAGGGTTAAACTTATTATCTGAACAATATGTCGTTTGTTGAATTTATTATCTGAACATTTCCTATGGGATAACTACTCATCAGTGATGCTTTGGTATAGAAAGGGCTAAACTTATTATCTATACATTTCCTATGTGATAACTACTCATCAGCGATGCTCTAATATAGAAAGGGTTAAACTTATTATCTATATATTTCCTATGTGATAACTACTCGTCAATGATGCTCTAGTATAGAAAGGGTTAAACTTCTTATCTGAACATTTTCAATGGGATAACTACTCATCAATGATGCTTTAGTATATAAAGGGTTAAACTTATTATCTGAACATTTCCTATGGGATAACTACTCATCAATGATGCTTTAGTATAGAAAGGGTTAAACTTATTATCTATACATTTCCTATGGGTTAACTACTCATCAATAATGCTTTAGTATAGAAAGGGTTACTGTAGACCTTATTATCTTAACGTTTTCTATTGGATATTACCCATCAACGATGCTTTAGTATGGAAAGGGTTAAACGTATTATATGAACATTCCCTGTTGGATAACACCCATCAATGATGCTTTAGTATAGAAAGGGTTAAACGTATTATATGAACATTCCCTGTTGGATAACACCCATCAATGATGCTTTAGTATAGAAAGGGTTAAACTTATTATCTGAACATTTCCTATGGGAAAACTACTCGTCAATGCTGGTTTAGTATAGAAAGGGTTAAACTTATTATCTGAACATTCCCTATGGGAAAACTACTCGTCAATGCTGGTTTAGTATAGAAAGGGTTAAACTTATTATCTGAACATTTCCTATGGGAAAACTACTCATCAATGATACTTTAATATATAGAAATGGTTAAACTTGTTATATGAACTTTTCCTATTGGATAACTACTCATCAATGATGCTTTAATATAGAGAGGGTTAAACTTATTATCTGAACATTTCCTATGGGATAACTACTCATCAATGAGTTAATTTTACTATTAAAGATACATAATCCGAACTAACGCTCCTAAATTACTATTTCTTTGGCTTCAGGGGTAACACATATTTCATTCGAGTCGAGGGGCCAATCCATCAGACATCGATTTTTGAAATCTGTTATTTTTCATCACCTTGAATATATGGCGGCCTAGTAAATATCCGACGAGCCGCCCGACATACTCTCGATACCAAATTGCGTTGAACAAATTGTCGATATACAACACGGTTTGGAATATGTTATACTGGAGTTGACTGTTATTAGGTTTATTTTTTGGGCAATTATCGATTCTGATAACTAGAGCGTCTTTTGAAAATTTGCTGTTGTTGGAATCTGATGATAAGGGGACCATCGAATCGGATTGGGTACATGTAACTGATCAATACGTGCTGCAAATAAGAGAACACTACTTGACATCCAGTGAAATGCAGAGTAGCAGTGCAGCGTGCTTGATCCATACAGTCAATAAACCTCGTCCTTTTTTAGTTTCTTAGTACAGGCTGTAAAATTGGTATTAAATAAGATGGGTTCTATGTCCAAACAAGGCCGTAACCCTTTCAAAATTAATTAGACGAACCCATAATCGTACTTGGCTTTTAGTTTTGGCTGAAACAAAAATACATACAAAATTTGGTTCTGATCCAATTAATCAAAATTCTATAGTATAGTCAGAAACTAAAATGTTATGAAATCGGGTAAATACTAACTCGAAAAAGGGTCATAACTCATGTAAATATAATTGGACGGAACTCATATTTGAACTTGGCCTGTAATTCACAGAAACATACATACCAACTTCTGTTCTGATAACTTATTCCGAACTGGAGTTATCGGTCGGAAATAAAAAATGTTAACCTTTTTTTTCCAAACAAACGGGCGTACATAAAAAAAAAGTTCACTTCAGCTTTGAACATTCAATCTTCAGTTTTAATCCAAAAATAATTTACGCGTGTAATATTAATGGCACGGGCGGCGTTCGTTGCAGAAATATTTACATTTGTTCAAATCGCCATCAACAGAAGGAACACCAAAATATATACAGTTCCGCTCATACAAGATACAAGAATTTATTGCAAAACACCTCAATGGGCAGTTGCAAGATACTGATGAATATCATATACATAAATAAGCAATACATAACAAAATTATTATAACAAACACAGTTCTTATCAACATTCCCTCAACAATTTCTTCAAGTTTTATTATTCCGCCGAAGGAAGAATAGCCGGACTATGTTGCAAACCTTGTTAATTAATTTATTATTATCATTTCTCATTATCAGTGCAAATCTATCTGCGTCATTCAAATTATTGAATTCACTATCGTGTTTCTCAATTTCGCTGAATAAAATATGCCAAACATAATCAGCGCGTAAATAGTATATTGTCGTCAAGGCGTACGATGGTGTACGTAAACAAGAGACTGCTTGTGTTGCAGAAATTGTGCTTCTGTTTACATAACACAGCGTAATTCTATTGGTTAATCACACAAAAATGATATAAACGCTCTTTATTATTTCCATATCAGGAAAACAGTAACTATTAACGCTCTTTATGTTTACCATATCCGGATCTAAACAAAAGCCAGGAAACGTAACGTTTTTTGCTTTTGTTTACATAACAAATGGGGAAAAGTGACAATAATATACTGTTTATGCCATATTTGTGATTGGCATAAGAACAAAGTCTGTCTATATCTTACTATTCCTTCTGTTTATGGCGGTTTTTTTACGGAGGTGAATATTTTAACAGCATACACACCGCCGCCCGTATCTTTAAAGAGTATTATTGTTAGAATTTTCCTGATATGGTAAATATAAAGAGCGTATATTTCACCACTTATTTGTACAACAAAAGGTTAAACGCGCTTTGTGAATCTTTTGACTTCCCGAGAGTCCAGCAAAAAGCCAAAAGGCAGCAGCGAAAGGATTTGCGTGCCCGCCCGAAGGGCGGCACGAGGACGGTGATGGGCTCATCCTAAGATCGCCCTTATATATACGCCCTGTCTTGAATATTCTTGTGTCTTGTATCTTCACTAGTCCGGCCACGGGTCGGGTGGAGAAGTCTTGAGGCCGGGATTGGTCAGCGTCGTAGGTGTCTTGAATCTTGTCTTGAATCTTGACTTGGTCTTTGCCTTGTACTTTTGCCTTGATCTATGCCTTGACCTTTGCCTTGGTCTTTGCCTTTGCCTTGACATTGTCTCGGCATCTTGGAAAATGCGGTACGATCCAGCGATGATGTTGGATTGCGCATTTTCTGTTGATTGTCCAAAAGGTGAAAAATCTATCCTATATAAGCTATGGTTTCCGCGGAAATGCAGTAGAACATCGTATCATAGCGGTTTGACATGTACCCGGTTCCGTATGGACAAATAAGGGAATATGGGATAGAGATGTGGACTTCCGAGATTGCTCCGGTGTACTCGGGGTTGTTTGGGGTCAGGATATAAAGTTATGTAATTAATGAAAATTCCGCTGATTCCAGACGACTGACGGCATGCGGGGAGAATCACAACAACACCGTGTTTTATATCACACCTGTGAGGTATTGAAATATGTCAAAATGGTTGCCAGATCGCTAATTAACATTGTTAGCAAGTCGGCTTTGAAGACGGCTCTCAGATTCGAGATTACTATGATATTTTATAATCCTATTGAACAGGAATGTTGACCATGAACTGGAACACGTTTACAGTTCCGTGCATCTGTCTTATTTAACACTGCCCACCTGACAACGGAATTCATGTTCGGACACCTCAGGTGACGGGGTTGTGAACTTGTGATATATAAGCGCGCGAAAAGTCGGGAGGTCACTTAGTACATCAGGGATAATCCTCCAGCAGTTCTCACGAGCATTAGATCGTGGCATGCATCTCTACTCTGGCTACGCACGTAGAGATCTTATTCTATCCGTTTAAACCCTGGGAATATATTTCCTAGTTTAGGGTTTTGCATGTCTACCCATTTCCCCAAATTTTGATGGAGTCAAAATAAAGGTTTCTGTTCACTTATATTAATCACAGCAACCAAGCCATTAAGAGTATAATTCAAGGTGGATGTTTTTAACCCAAATCCAAAAACACAAAGTCCAAATCTGAGAAAAAATATGGGAATGTGTACAGAACACTGTGAAGATTGATGAACAATAAATAATATTCAAATATCTTGAGTGTTATTTGGAATATTGGTTCGGAAGCAGTTGTTTACAAATGGTTTACTTACATGCTCAGTAATGCTGTCTGGAAGCTGACATTTGATTTGACAATGGAATGGCTATCAGCGGGTGTGGGCGCTAGTTATTGAGAGACTATTTTGAGTTCGAAAAATTTATTTTCAAAATCCCCTGTAAAGTTCACATTTTGTATTTCTGAGATAATCCATCATGAATAAAAGGTCGCAGACGCCAAGGCCCCCGAATCGAGGTGGCTTTTTGGGACGTTGGCTTTTTTTAAGAATAAAGATTTCAAATTCTGGAAAAATTTGACTCAACTTGACAATGACCTGCATGTCCTCAAAGGTGAGCCACACACCAAGTATCAAGAGATTATTTTGAAAAATGCTCAATTTATCATTGAGACAACACAAATGGTATTTGTAAATGGAATAAAATAGAACTTGGCCTGCTTCTTCTCAAATGAGAACCACATGCCAAATATAATGACATTCTGTTGAATATTGCTCAAGTTACTATGAGGAAACCCGAAAGCAGTGATTTCTAAGTCGAAAATTGGCATGGATCCTTCAAAAAGACCGTGACCAAATTTGAATTTGGCCTGCATCTTCTCAAATGTGAACCAGATAACACATATCAAGAAATTATGTTGAATATTGCTCGAGTTACGATGCGGACAACAAATAACAGCGATATCTAAGTCGAAAAAGGGGCATAACTCCGTCAAAAATTATCATAACAATTTTTCGAAAAGAATTTGATTTCATGTTTGTAGGGGTGGGTGTCGAAAAAATGATCGGGAAAACCTTGCTAAAAACGGAAAACCTTGCTAAAACGGAAAACCTTGCTAAAACGGAAAAAAATAATATAAGAAAGTATAGTAATTTTTTCCGACATCACAGTTCCTCACATATGGAAATTTGAAGACGTGATGCCACTGGACTGCATTCATTGCAAACTAGACATTAATTTAGGCATTACAGATACTGATTAGATTCAAAGGAATATCAAATCCAGTCGGAAGTTGGGATTTTGTTTTACCCTGTGCCAATGCATTCTCTTATATATGCGAGTCGACCATAGGTCGCCTCGCATATATAAGAGAATGCATTGGCCTAACAATTTTTTACAATTTTAATAATTTTTTCTTGTATTCTTTAACAATTTTATAAGTTTACCCATACAGAGCCCCAGACAAACATGAGCAGACGACACTCTTCTATATGCTTCTATGTATGTGTTGGGCTCCCTGCAGGGTAATGGATGTTTTTTTTATTTTATGTCCTAAAAATTGTTAGAAACATTTATTTAAATAAAATGATAAAAATTTGTTAGGCCAATGCATTCTCTTATATATGCGAGGCGACCTATGGTCGACTCGCATATATAAGAGAATGCATTAGCACAGGGTAAAAAAAATCCCGACTTCCGACTGGATTTGATATGGCGGGTCACATATAACTCATACCTCAGAATTAGGTAACATGTTTTTTTAACAGGAAACTAAAAACTAAATTAAATCAAACTAGTTGAATCCACTCAATCACAAAAAAAGCTGGTATTGTGATATCGTACTTTCGCTGGCTTATTGGTTCAAATAGATTCACTCTGGTAGAGAACATGAATATTCTTTTGAAAACCAGGAAGCGTTGTTTTTAATAAAGAATCGAATAAAGTTCTCGAAATAAGTCAGTATACCATATACTGTGGCATCGGACTTACGCATTTTATACCAGTTTGTGTTAAATTATAGTACGGGAGTTATTTGCCACGCAATACACACTATTAATTGTTCAGTCTCTTTATGTTTGAACATATCTTACCATTACCACCCACGTACTCTTGCTAAATATCAGGTAATCGTCGTTTTAAGATTTATTTCAACGTTAAACGTTGAATAATTTGTTTATAGCAGCTATATATGTAAGACGCTATGCAGAAGGGGTAAAAGCGGTGATGCGTTTGCAGAAAACGTAGAAAGTTTCGCATATATATGTGGCCATGGTGAATACAACCAATTATAATTTCCAGGTATAAACCCAGTCTCTGCCGCAGAGTGTGTAGGCAATTTTGGTCAAGTTCAGAATTTATTCAAGATAGTCTATGGTACTCCTTTGAGTTTTGATAAGTTACGTCCATATTATACCACCATGCATTCTTGTGATAACAGCAAAAAATAGTTGTTTCATCACTTGATAGGAGGCAATTATGACTAACATTTTGAGACACGGACAATATGGTTTATACATTTTTACCAGTACTATATGAATATCTCTCATACTGTTTTATAGCAGTGAATTTTGAAAGAGTTGATGGTGCACGGGTGTTCATCCGGTACTCGAGAAATGCCACCTTTCCATTTCAATCGAGACGCTGCATTTCATTTCCGGTTTTCAAAGTTTGTTTGAACCAATATTTGACAGCAGGGAAAATAAGGTAAGGTTTCTGGACAGCTATAGACGAGTCCCAGTCGTCCCGAACTAATATGTCACCGGGAGATCACAGTGAATGCCTTGTTTGGCATCTATAAAGCGTCGTCATTTTGTGTGTGTATTTAATTGGGTTATGAAAACTTGTATTTTCGCAGATTGGTATATTTCGGACCTATGACATGCATTATATTACAATATGAGGCAATTATCGGACCAAAATCGACAATTAAAAAGTGCTCTGAATTGATACGTTTCTTTTCCGACAACATGCTACGCATCGTGTCCTCTTCCGATAAATTGGCTACGTTTTTGCATCAATGTTCGCGGCAATATTTGGGAGAAGGAACTGTAGCCAATCACTTTATGTGAAGTAACAAAAGTAGCATCTGGAAAACGTGTGATGTTTAAATAACACATTTCCCATCACTTACAACGCAATATATGGGAACAACTAATAACTGGATGAATTAAGTAATTAAATTTAATAATAGTTAGTGTAATATTATAAGTATTCACAATATTTACCTTGATTTTGTAAGTCATGGGAGACTCGGATATATAAGAGAATGCACTGGCACATGTGTTTCAATGCTGCACCAGCGCAGCTCCCGTCATTAAAGGGTTAAGGTGGAAGGGTAAAGTAGTGCAGTGGTTATCCGAATGAATATGGTATATGCCAAAGTATGCACGGTCCATTCCATGGAGGTATTACCTCATCGTGTGGGTTGATTGTGCGACACATCTGGGAATGTCTTGAAAACCCACGCAACTTGTTCATGATTACATGCATGATCGGTTGTGTTTAGACTTGGGCAGAAATTGTAATCATTTAATTGCTGTTTAAGGTGGCGTGGGTAGAAATGTGTTGATCATTTCACTAACTCTGGAACATTTCATTATGCAGATGTTATTCGTCCCTTAATGAATAGCGAGTTTGCGAGTACAGTGCTTGAAGAATACTCGCTCTTCAACATGCTCCTTAGACTTAGACCACCCACAACATGCAGTGTCTATGTGAGATAATGGTTAGTGAATCGAAGCCGTCTTCTATAATATAGATGTGGGTTTTTTTTCAATTAAAAATTCGCAGTTCACGGGAAACTGTACCTAAATTCAGCCATTTATCTATCTCCAACTTATCTCAACAGAAAATATCCAATACGATAATGAATATGAGTCGAGAATGAGACTCAAACGGACATGGCTCATTCGAGCTTCCAAATTTTATCTACCTAATTTGGAAGGAGGTATAAGATAGGTTGATAAACACAAGAACTATTGATATACTGGTTTCATATGCTCTAAAAAATACTTGCCATCGTCACAGCCACTTTCCAGCTGTTTTAAATGATTTGCACATAACGGAAACAAACGCCCATGCATTATTTCTACCATATCAAGAATAGACTAACACGAAACGCTCTCGATGTTCCATGCCATGCAAATGGGTGCTTTTTGTTTGGGACCTAAAACATCAAAGTGGTAATTTTGTATGATTCAATAAGTCACCCTGGCACACACACCGCTCGCAGGAAGGTAGTTAGGGTATTAATCCACCTATTTCGATGCCGGGAACAATTCACAAGCGGATATTATTAGGTGCATTTTTGGAGCACAAACCACCGAGTGGCTTTAAGTGGTTTCCACGCCTGATCCATGTCAGGAGGTGGAAGTTCACTTGGGCAAACACAGAAAACTACTTAATTGTTAAGCTAGTGCACCATTAGAAGGAATATATGCTATCGGAAGAACCCACCAAACGTATTATATAATAATACAATGTCTAAAAGGTGACTTTAGTAATATTTTAGAAGGATTTTTTGTTTGGAACAGCGTTCTCAGCAAGTATAACAAATTATTAGAAAGTATTAACTGCCATAAGAAAGTATACGATCTGAACTAGTGCCAGTCTCGAATGATATCGCGTTTGGTATCCCCAAATCAACTTCATAGCGATCTAACAAGATTAGTGAACGCCCGAAGGCTGAACATATGCTAGCCTATATACAGGGTTCCGTCCATCAAAATAGGTCGATAAATACATTAACCCGCTCACGGCGGGTGCTGCATTAAAGATCATGTGCAATGCAGAGCATTCTCTTATATATGCGAGTCTCCCATAGGGAGCGTCACATATATAAGAGAATGCACTGGCTTACAATGTCCAGATAGTGTTAGGCCAATGTATCCTCTTATATATGCGAGGCTCTCTATGGGATGGGAGACTCGCATGTATAAGAGAATGCACTGGCT
Organism: Siphonodentalium dalli; assembly: GCA_032622095.1. Taxonomy (NCBI): domain Eukaryota; kingdom Metazoa; phylum Mollusca; class Scaphopoda; order Gadilida; family Siphonodentaliidae; genus Siphonodentalium; species Siphonodentalium dalli. Next base: position 63,643,842 of record CP136065.1, on the reverse strand, counting down.
TACAAGGTCCAGGTAAATACTGCTAGATCAATGTATTATCATATATTCGAGGCTCTCTATGGGAGACTCCCATATATAAGAGAATGCATATTGGCACAGGGTTTCGCAGGGTTTCAGGAAGCTCTAGTCATGGAATGGTTAATAATATTATAACAAGCCATGTCCGTTTAAGGTGGCGTAGAGATGGCTTGTTTCAACATTGGCAGCTGTAGAATATTTATCAAAAACTAAACTTTCCATAAACAAAGCTAAATCTCCAAGGTTTCTCCATTGAAAAGACACGTGACACATTCAAAAACGACCCTTCCCGGTCTTCAAGACAAAATATTGTTCTCACCAAAATGAACTAATGAACCAGTGAACGTACTAGATTACCAGCCTCTTCTCCCGAAAATCCACATGTTATGGGCTTATAATGGGATTTGTTTTAAGTTCATAAACGGCGTAGACTCGCATCATTTTGAGTCCATAACGAACTGCAAATTAGAGTGATTTAGTGCCATTATCAACTCATAATGACTTACTTATAAGTGCACTATGGGCTGTCTATAATATAAAAAGAAACAACTCCAGACCAGGTGTTCGCTCTTTTAAATATGTTTTCACCGTGGCCCGCGCCATAAAACAGAATAACTGATATAAGTCCACTATGAGCTTATTTCATAATCCAATATGAACCTATGTGAATATGATATGTCGATTGTGAACCTATTTACGTGAGGATATGATATGTCGATTGTGAACCTATTTACGCGAGGATATGATATGTCGATTGTGAACCTATTTACGCGAGGATATGATATGTCGATTGTGAACCTATTTACGCGAGGATATTATATGTCGATTGTGAACCTATTTACGTGAGGATATGATATGTCGATTGTGAACCTATTTACGTGAGGATATGATATGTCGATTGTGAACCTATTTACGCGAGGATATGATATGTCGATTGTGAACCTATTTACGCGAGGATATGATATGTCGATTGTGAACCTATTTACGCGAGGATATGATATGTCGATTGTGAACCTATTTACGCGAGGATATGATATGTCGATTGTGAACCTATTTACGCGAGAATATGATATGTCGATTGTGAACCTATTTACGTGAGGATATGATATGTCGATTGTGAACCTATTTACGTGAGGATATGATATGTCAATTGTGAACCTATTTACGTGAGGATATGATATGTCGATTGTGAACCTATTTACGCGAGGATATGATATGTCGATTGTGAACCTATTTACGTGAAGATATATGTCGATTGTGACCCTATTTACGTGAGGAATGTTGGATATGATGTGTCGATTGTGAACCTATTTACGTGAGGATATGATATGTCGATTGTGAACCTATTTACGTGAGGATATGATATGTCGATTGTGAACCTATTTACGTGAGGATATGATATGTCGATTGTGAACCTATTTACGTGAGGATATGTTGGATATTTATATTATTAGCTTCCCATTCTTGTGATTGTAATGAGGATTCAATAACACTTTGAATTAGTGAACGTTCAGACGACCACAATTCAATCGTAAGTGGAGGAATCGGGCCCGACAAAATCGTGGATAGTTTGTTCACATGATTGCGATGCCGTCACAGATGAGGATATCGTGGGTTGTTCGTAGGCATGGTTAACCACGTGGTTGATTACCCTACGATCTTTCCATCTACGATTTTTACGTACACACGACTGCGATTTCGTCGCAAGTGGAGGATACGCCACGATTTCGCATCGAACATCAAACACTGCTTGATATTATTTCTTTACTCGCGATATTTTCGCGAGCATGCGCAGTCCAATTTTAACGGTTACTACCCTCGACGGAAATCTTTCCACTTACGATTGAATCTTGGTCGTATGAACATTCACTTACTTAGCCTAATTCTGAGGTAACAGTTAACTCCCTTTGATATCCATAATAACGGATATAAACAAGTCCACTATGGGCTTATATCAGAATCAAATAAGTCCAATGTGAATATTTAGGTCCAATATGGTCGGTGGGCTTCAAAACCTCATATCGGCTGTTTTGGCGGGATTTTTTTTTATTGCAGATTCGGACTCGACGGGTCTGATTACACCTGGGTAGTTAGTTATCCTTTTGCCACTCAGCTAATGAGACAGCGCGGGGTTGCTCGTGACTCCTCCATTACGAGATTTTGTCCACTTAGAATTTTTTCCCGCACTCGTGTTTTTCTTATACGAGGTTTTGATATAATTATATATTTTAAACTGTATAGAGACAAAGAACAGGTTCCAGGTATTAAATCTGCGTGTACTAATTACAAAATGTCGCAACAGATAGATTTTGCTTAAATCCACAGGGGCTTGTAACGCGCTCCGCTGTCCGCCCCCTTTTGCACTGCCCATATACGCCGCCCCTATATACGCGCCTTCTTCGCGTTAATGGAACATTATATAGACAAGGGGCACTGTAGAAATTCAACGTTTCACCATCGCTCGGGAGTCGCACAAATTTAGCCCATTCACCCCAGTAATGATAACGATTTATACACGGATGGATCGGCAAAGAATTCATCTTTCAATCAATACCACAAACTCCCATCAGAAACATTCATACACGTTGCATTTGATAAAATTTTAACCACCGAATATTGTCTCCGGAGAGCATATTTTTCAGGATTGATCTGGCTCAGTAGCAATGGCCGACATGTGTCTCTAAATTCACCACCCATACAGTTTACTATCATTAAAAATCGGTCAAACGATCAACTAAATATCTGGAACTTAGTGATTTCTTGTCGGCTAATAATTTATTTACTCATACAAATCAACACATTGTCAGTAAACAATTTCTATCGGGGAGAAATCTGTCGATAATTCCAACTTTAAAAAAAAAATTGTCAAGTCACACAGTTCCTAATTTTAATATTCATTGTGACCTGACCTTTCCATGACTGACATAGTAGAAACAGCCAATCACCGCTCAGTGTTAGAATCGAGGTCAGGTCATAATGAATATTAAAATGAGGCAATATTCGGTAGTTAAAATTTTTTCAAATGCAACATGTATGAATGTTTCTGATGGGAGTTTGTGGTATTTATTGAAAGATGAATTCTTTGCCGATCCATCCGTGCATAACTCGTTATCATTATTGGAGTGAATGGGCTATGGTGAAACGTTGAATTTCTACAGTGCCCCTTGTCTATATAATGTTCCATTAACGCGAAGAAGGCGCGTATATAGGGGCGGCGTATATGGGCAGTGCAAAAGGGGGCGGACAGCGGAGCGCGTTACAGGCCCCTGTGCTTAAATCCCTTGTAAATTGTAATAAAAAAAACGTCGGCAGCGACTAATTCAACGTTATTCAGTTTTTGTCTCTCCTGTGTAAAATTGTAAAAAACGCCGATACGAGGTTTTGGATGTTCTCCGATGATATGAATCTATCACACGAGGATTTGTTGTCATGTTTGGTAGAAAACATCGGTTACATTGGCGCCACTTTGACTGGATCCAGTTTTAGAATATCGGATCTCGACTTTTCTTCATCAGTGTCAAACAATAAAGAGCATATTCCTTATGTGGTCAATATAAAGAGCGTTTCCATCAAATATTTCCGATACATTGAAAACAGTTGCAAAATGGTTGTGACTTTGCAGGTTTTATTCGGAGTGAAATGTACCAGCCTGCACTCTGTAAGTAAGCTTCCGTGAGTTCCAATTAACCCTTCCATGAGTGGAGCTTCCCCGTGCCAATGCATTCTCTTATATATGCGAGTCGCACATAGGGAGTCTCGCATATATACGCGAATGCATTGGTCTAACAATATTTACATTGACCCTGTCAGCCAATGCATTCTCTTATATATGAGAGGCTCCCTATGTGAGACTCGCATATATAAGAGAGTGCATTGACGCAGGATATTTAATGTTACACCGCCATTAAAGGGTTAACTATAGTATCATTGTGAACATGTATATAGCACGTCACATGTGGCTGTGTGCCTACCACTTTGCCCGCAACATATAGTAGACTACATAATAAAGATATGGATGGCCTTCGCACATGGTTAATGCCAAATTCCATGCAGGGTTTACCTCCCTTGATGACTCGGTAATACCGCTGCAACCGGCGACATTTCACCCACATTTGGTGGACTTCCGCGAAAATAAGATATATACTAAGCGAACAGAGCAACATGCTGCTCTTGTTAAGCATACAAAACATCGAACAAAATTTGTATAAATTTTGAACCTTAAGTTTGAAAAGTCCCACTAAAACCGAAGAACTATATTTCGAAACGGTGTGATTCGGTTCTCCGATTATTTTATCAACACAAATGTCAAAACGCACATGGACGACAATGTCACGCCAACACGCATGGCAAGTCAGACACAAGAGTAACAATTTGCTCCAATTTTGACGAGTTACTTGCGAAAATCGTCAACAAAACTACCGCTCTGATCCTCCATTCTGGCATTAAGTTTTTAGTGCGGGAATCGATCTCAAAGCACATAGGAAATTTTACTTTGGGGCGATCGGTTTTCGCCATTTTGTTTGGAAAACCCCGCGCTAAATATAGAAACGGAAACTAGTACCCAGCCGGTGACAGAGTCAGAAAGGAAGTATGACTGGTGCGCTCTGGTAGAGATTGGGTTAATGCTGCTAAAATAGTCACATCCGCTAAAAACCATCATAAAGATAAAGAATATTAAATTATAGACATATTTAGTTTTTATACCAATCATAAATATATATCGCACAGATAGCATTTTATTGTCAAGGTCGTACGCAGTGTTATAATAAACAAACGCCAGGTCATGTTAAAGTATATTACGTACATAGTGTGCGGTAAGCAAAACACTCAATACCCACTAATGGAACTTTGTTTAAAACTTGTACCATTTTGTTTACATGATATCGCTATAGCGCTCGCTAATCCTGGCCACTCAATATTTCGGTGTTGAATGTGTCACCGTGAATCAATCTCCCAAAAAAAGAATCACCACGGTGCTGAATGTTTTTCTTATCGCACAATCTTTATGTACTGTATATATACGAACGCTCGGCTCGCACAAGTGTATTTTGTGGATAATAACGTATTCATACTATTATTTTACTATACTATTACACAATACAGTATATTCTTGAGGAAATTTTCATAATATTGGTAACTATTGTTTCTAAATTATAACGTACAATCAAGGCCATCCGTGCCTTTGATTTATTACAGTCGGACCGTCTTCAATGCAATTAAACCTCCATCGAATTGTAAAACTCTGTAATTAATCTTCACACTTTTCAACGATTTTACAAGCCTTCTTTTAAGTTGGTAACATTTCAACATTTAATAACACCACCAAGTTGGGACCTGTGTTTCAATTTTGGTGAACTTTACTAGAACTATACCAGCAACTGAAATGGCGAGTAGTCACGTGATCACGTACATGCATAACAACTATGTCTTTTGGGAGACGACATGGGGCGTGGATAGATGGTGCATGTTTGTTCGAGGTGTCCAACTGAACCCATTGAAGACATACCAACTAGTCTGACACCTAATATCCCATAAATGATTATAAAATCAAATTGCCAGGACAAAATCGGTCTATTTTCGGTATGGCATTTCAAACTGTATTGGGTTCAGGCATGAAATGTATTAATGTTGACATTTTTACCGAAGTAGGGGGAGAGTGACAACAAAACCATCCACCCTAGCTGTCGCTACCCCATGGAAAACCCACATCACTACCATCACAAATAAAGCCAATGCTACCCCCAGATTCCTAAGACGTAACGTGAGAACAAAAAACTACAAAACAAAAGCCCTTGCCTACATAACATATGTTAGACCACAAATAGAATACTGTAGCTCAATATGGGACCCATGGCAGCAGTACCTCTCAGAGAAAGTAGAAATTGTACAGAGACGGGCTGCACGCTACACTCTAAATAGATACAACTATGGTAGCGACGACAGAGACAGCATAACTGATCTGCTCCACACACTTAATTGGCAAACCCTCCAACAAAGAAGAATATTCTCCTCTCTAGTCATGCTTTACAAAATCCGCCATCAAGATGTAGACATCTCCCTACCATTTGTGCCTACTAGGGGCCACAAGTTCCTCCGTACTGCTAAAGCTGACAGAAACTATCTCGAAGCTTTCTTTTTTCCACGCACAATCATAAATTGGAACAAACTCCCCCGTGACATATTCTGAAACTGCCACAACACGGACAGTTTCAAATCCGAACTCACAAAACACATGTTCCCACCTGTAAACAAACAGACAGCTTCTAAATAGTATGAAGCTCCAGTATATTTTAATAAATTATCAAAATAACCCCAAAAAAAAAATGCTTTTATGTTTTTAAATCTCATGCGCCTCCACATAATCCTCAGCACATTGAGGGCGATGGAGTACCAAGTAGATGTAGATGTAGATGTTTCCTCCTCGACATAAGTATAAGTATATAGGCCCAACTATATCCGCGCTGGGATAATTTGTATGATGTCACATATGTCCATGTCTTGCCTGCGACAGAGCCGGCTGCATATCAATGCATTATCGTCGGACCTCCCATCGATTATCCATAATAACGCAATCATCATTGTGTTAGAATTCATAACGTGCCACGGTCAATTACCATTATTAAGTGTTTATAGATGTGTGGCGTTTAACGAGACCAATATCGTGTGCTACATGTATATTACAGGCTTCTCTAGTCTAGTCTCCTGTGGCAACATATCCTCGCGCAAATTGGTTCATATTGGACCTAAATATTCACATAGGTTCATATTGGACTTATTTGATTCTGAGATAAGCCCATACATAGTGAGCGTATACATGTTATTCCGTTGAATGGCGCGGGCCGCGGTGAAAACAAATTATAAAAGTGCGTAAATCTAGGAAGTTGTGTCGATGGAAAAAAGGTAGATTAAATAATGCCAATATGAGCGCATTTCGTATGAAAATAGTCCATTATCGGATTGTTTAAAAACACGCGTTTTACGCCCATATAGAACCTATATTGAGGTTAAATAATGACATTAAAATACGCCCTTTATGTGTTTGTTTTCACCATTCCAATTTATAATTTTACAAGTAAATTGGATAATACATTCAGTACGGAAAGGGTAAAAGTTTATATATGCATGGGGATTAAGTTAACCCTTTCATAGCGGGAACTGCACTGGTGCAGCTTTAAATATCATGTGCCAGAGTATTCTCTTATATATGAGAGTCTCCCTTAGGGAGCCTCGCGTGTATAAGAGTATGCACTGGCTTACAAGGTCAAGGTAAATATTGTTAGACCAATGCATTCTCCATATGCGAGACTCGCATATAAAAGAGAATGCATTGGCACAGTGTTTTCGTAAACAATTCAGCTCTAATCATGAAAGGGTTAAGTCTATATATGTCTGGGGATTAAGTTGAAAGTGTCTATACTCTATAGATTTGTGGGAATTAAGGAATCGAATGTACGTTATTGGCTTCTCTAACGTCCTGTGATACCACGTGCGTCGTCGTAATTAAGTTTCTACAGATGTGTGGCCTTGGAGGAGTCCAATATCACATTCGACGTGTATATTATAGGCTAGCCCAATTATCATTAGACGTAAACCAGTTAGTGAAATCGGTTGGGATAATGCTGTTTTATGTAAAGCAGCAAGATCCCACACCCTGTTCTCCTGAAAATACGCTCATATTGAACGCATTTCAAAAACCCTATATTATAACTTTATATTATAAGTTACAGGGCGAGTTGTTGCCGGATACGGTGTCATATGAGGCGAAGTGAGATTAATATCGGGCGAGGCGCTAGCCGAGCCCGATATTAATCTCGCTGAGCCTCATATGTCACCGTAGCCGGCAACAACGAGCCCTGTAACGATTTTATCATGTCACCCACATATCATGTTTTCCGTGTGAGAATTTGAATTACTTATACGAAGTTCATTACCTGCCAGTAAGTAAATTTGTTGTCTATGGCTATTATCTTATGTAACGTCACAGTGACGCGTCATGGGCGTTAAACGTCAACGCATTGAGTCAATGGCTAATCACCAGAAGCAGGACAACAAACTTGAATCTGATAGTTAATTTATGAGTGTTTAGAATTTCTCAAATATATCACATGCAGGTTTTGATATATGGTACCATGTCTTTAAATTAACAGAACTTGATTTCCGACAGATATCCCTTTTCTTGGCGCCAAAATACACCGAAAATATACCCGAGGCGGCAGAGTTTCATGAAAAACAAAATGGCGGACATCGACCCCATATGGGATCCCTGAGGGGGGATATGAATTCCATATGGGACGGGCTACAAAGATGACGACCCGATGTCTCCTGATATGCCTCTACCAACGGAGCGTCCTCATTGGTCGATCCAACCAGGTGACATGATAATAACGTAAATGGGTCCCGAAAACAGTCGTATATGAACGTATTCATATTACAAATACGTCCGTATCGGGCGTATATGATGAACCTCATACGAAACACGCCCATATTGGCAGTATTTAATCTAACTTTTTTCATCGACACGACTTACCAGATTCACGCTCTTTATAATGTGGTTTCACTGCGGCCCGTGCCGTTCAACAGAATAACGGGTATACGTTTATTATGAACATATTTCAGAATTGACTGTTTTCTTGGCCCATTTACGTTCATATCTGCAGAGCGTAATTCAGATTCAAATAACCCCAATATGGGCGTATTTTGGGTTTTTGAAATACGTTCAATATGAACCTATTTGCATGAGGATATGTTGCATCCCATCCCACTAGCTGGTTTATGTCGAATGAAACTTGGACTTATATAATGCCCTTTAAGACGAAGACAATGCCAGCATCTGGTTGCACTAGCCGGGTGAGGACGTTTCGGCACATGGACGTTTCGGTTCCTGTTTTTCGGGACGTTTCGGTACCTGAGTTTTCGGCACTTGGTTATTTCGGCCCAAGCACCTGGACATTTCGGCACTTTATCGAAGACGTTTCAGTACTTGGTTTCTTTTTTTTAAATTTTTGACATGTAATTTAAAACAATACTGTAAATATATCCTAAGAACAGTAAATAAATGCTCGCTATACTAATATGCGGACTGTCAATACCATTAACAAGTGTAGAGAAGTACTATTTATCAGTAAATGTCAACATTTCGGACAGAAGTCAGACAAACGCTCACTATTGTCATAATTATCGGGAATTTTAACGTAACAAAGAACGTTCCATGCACACAGTAAAGGCTTGCATGGTGTACAATTCGAATTCGCTTATTGGCACTTCGGACCGCAGAAGACCCTATATATTAGTGTGTTTGGTCGTGGTATTGATATATTCACCGCCGTCGTTAGCATGTGTTACATCCTGTGTTTGGTTTTTGTTTGTTATCTATCGTATTCATGTTTATCACATTTATTGAAAAAAAGAATGAAAATATTATTTTTATTATTGTAATCACTGATAGTTTCGTTGGTCCGAAAATTACAAGGTGCCGAAACATCCGAAGTGCCGAAAAATGACACATTTAATTAACAAGCCAGCATATTCTCCCTAAAATCAGAACGTTATGGGCTTATAATAGGATTTGTTTTAGGTTCATAATCGGCGTAGAATCGCATCATTTTGAGTCCATAACGAACTGCAAATGAGACTATTTTAGTGCCATTATCGACTCATAATGACTTATTATAAGTTCAATGTGGGCGGAAAATAACACAAATAAACCGACTCAGGACTTATCAGAATGTGTTTTCACTGTGTTTTCACTGTGGCCCGCACCATATAACGGAATAAGGGATATAAGTTCACTGGGTTTATTTCAGAATCAAATAATAATCCAATATAAACCAATGTGAATATTATAGGTCGATTATGAACCTATTTGAGCGAGGATATGTTGAACATGTTCACGTGAAGTATATTTGATACTTAATACTGGTGAAGTGATAGTCCACCAATTTCTTAAATTGGTCCATGGATTCAGCGTTGACCCTTTCATGCCGGGACATGCGCTGGTGCAGCATTAAAGACCCTGTGCCGATATTGTTAGGCCAATGTGTTCCCTTATATATGCGAGGCGCCCTATGTGTGACTCGCATATATAAGAGAATGGATTGGCACAGCGTTTTCGAAAACATTAAGGAAGCTCCAGTCATGGAAGGGTTAACTATATGGTCAGAAAGCGCATTCCACATTGGTTGGATTTTTTGGGTGAAAAAGTATTTTCTTAGGTCTTGGCTAGAATGCCATGTGTGTGAACTTTACACCCAAATTTCATGTTCACCCAAAGTCGCCTTGAAACTGAATATGGTTCTACCTGCTCACTCATGTAAGTATCGTCTAAAGAGTATAGAACATCAAATCGCAGACTTCCATTGTAAAGTATAAAAAGGTGGCGAAAATGGTCAGACGACCAAATCAGAATGACTTGTAATATTGTGGAGAAGATATTAGTGAAGAATATCATTATTTGTATTATTTACAATGAACTAAAGCAAATCCGCCAGAGGTACATCCCTAAATATTACTGGGCAACTTCCACCATAGAAACGTTCTAAAAGCCTTCTAAAATGTTTGTATATTCATCAAAATAGCGTCAATAAATTGCCAAGATAGCTATTAAGTGGTGCTTATTTGTTAAGTTTTTATGAATATAATATATAAAGGATATGAAATGAGTGTTTCTCTCATGGAACGAGTCTTAGAATTGTCCGTTTTGTCGAGACAAAATTCGAGACGAGTTTAATAAATTTCATATGAGAGCAATTGAGATGATTTCCGTGCGAAATACTACGTTGACACGGCAGTAATTGGTTAAACTAACAAAATTCAGCGCAACACAGCGTTACGAAGCGAATGTATTTATCCGCACATAAAACATAGTTCCGCGTGTTTCGCGCCTAGTTACTGTTTCCCAAACCATGTTATTGAAATTTGATATACCAAGTTGTTGCTTACCACCTCAACATTTCACTCCCTTGCACTCGTATTTAAAGTCGCACTGTACTTATTTTCGCGCCCTCGTATGTGCTCGAATTTAAAACTGAACGAAAATTATAGTACGACTCAAAGTGTTTATAGAACAACCTTAACAAATGGGATGGTTTGTGTTAACCTATATACACGTATAATTATGCAAAAGACGAAATGACTGAAGCCATAGCCTATCGATGGTTGCTGATGTGATTTTGCTATTTTTATTTCATGTCACTGAATCCCAATGCTATTGAAATTAATACCATGCATAACTGTATTTGGCGCAAGTGTATACTTGTCAGCACTCATAAGTAATTAACAGTTATCTTCTGGGTGTGCACATATACCGTGATTGTTCTTAAAGATTCGTTATCCGATTCGATGATCGCCATATCATTCAGTTTTTGCAACAACAACGGAATTTTACCAAAAGCCGATTTGGTTGCCTAAATTAGTTTATTACCAATAAATACTCACAACAATACCAATCACGATATCATTCGTCGAAAAAGTCCTATAATAACGGGTTTTCTTGGCAGTTTGGCGATGAGAGAGTGTGGTTTACAATGTCCATATATGGTTATTCCTAGTTCAATTTGGAATTCCCCAACACGTTTTATCACAAATGTAAATACTAACCCACATATCTACAAAGACCGATTATATATATATTATATTATATGGCTGATTATCGTCCAATTGGTATTCTCGATGCCTGGACAAATATTTATTATCGGATGGTTAATGAACGACTTTCGACAAAATTGTGCGGCAAACATAATAGAAAATATATAAATGATCTATACACCCGGACGCACAATTTTTACCCAAAGTTTGGCGGTTATAATTTAAATTTACGAACATGAACGTGTCAGCAACTGTTGATTAATGTGGGTAGGTAGAGTAAAAAAAAACAAATGACGATAAGAACATACACCCATGAGTAATTAAATTTGGTAACACTTTCTGAAAAATGGCCAAATAATTGGCCAAAAGAATTTGCCGGTCAGTGTGAATGAACCTTGCATGATACCACCACGGTGCCAAATTAAAACATTGGACAGAATGGAACCACAGTTTAAAACAAACACGTGTGACATTCCAATCGAAGCCCTTGCTATGGTGAACAGCCATACCAAATTTTAATGAGATCTAATACAGCATGGTTAATTATTTTCATAGAAAACCATTATCTACATGTAAACAAAGAATGATAACTCTGGAGCGGAAAACGTGAAGAATGTTATTTGGGCCTTCTACTGAAGGAATCACGGATCTAAATGGTTTCCCATAGGCGACAGTGTTAACGTTTCGGCCAAATTCGCTGAATTGAAGCCTGCAGGCCATACCAGTGATGTTTACCCAGCTAGATTGACACCAGTTGATCACGAAAATGCATGAAAAATCATAGGTCATGTGTTTACTTTTTAAAATAAATCCCCAAGTGTACGACAGGGCTATCTCACAGCCAAATTTGATCTGGAAAAACCCAGATCTACAACAGCTAGTTAAATACATTTCCCGCTCACAAAAATCCGTTCCCCCATTCATTCACCAGTTTAAATTATTTAGATATTATGTACAAATCAAATAAACGCGATGTCATCCTTTAATAACGTGTCGCATGTATCAGGTGAAGGTCATTCTTCAGTTACCTTCACCTTTAGGGTTCCACGGTGTACTCGCTCCCAGACTCTAGAACACATTTAGCTCCCTGATTCCTATATATATGTATATGTGTGAATAACAGCGTTTCTTATAGTATTTTATCAAAATATAGACCTTACTGAAATCAAAAATGGATTATATCGAGCAGTTGTGGTTTATTTTTCCAATATGAGGCATCCTGAAAATTAGTGTCAATCATCAAAATAAAGCAAAAAAATTTAGCTTTTTTTTCAATTTTACTAGCTAATGCATCTTGTATAACTGAAGTATGTCCTTATATACCATAATATTACTAAATTGAAGAGGAAATGTTAATATACGTTTTGAGAGGGATATATTGTCCAATTTTAAACCCTTTTCATGCAGAATTTGGCAATTTATAATAAATATTTACCAAAGATAACAGAAAATATATATTATTATTTTTTGAATAGCAATGTAAAGCAACCATAAGTCAATTTAAATATCGAAACATTATGATACAACATCAGACACAGCCTCAGGCATGAAATTTTACCAGATGGCAGGGCATACTGTCTGTTTAACAAAGCTGCCATGACAGTTTTGCACGACATTAACTCTAGTGGTGATGCCATCACCCCCCCCCCCGACTTGGGGTGGGGCTACGGTCCCAGATAAGGCTACTGGGTGCCTGAAAAGCTTAATTGGGTCAAATGACACATTTTCCCAATGGGGGGGGGGGGGCTAACACTCCTCAAAATTGTGGGGAGGGGGGCTTTAGACCCCCTGACCCCCTAATGGTACCTGACATCCATGGCAAATTACCAGATTTATCTCTTTCTTTACTATCTACAGGCGAATCCATGCGTTTCTTCTTTAAATCTGTCCAAAATGTGGTCATTTTCATTTGAAAATAAGAAAATATGGAAATAACAACTTATCATGGTGAGACGTGAAATTTCGTAAAATTCAAATTTTTCTTATAGGAATCACGGATCTAAATGGTTTCCCATAGGCGACAGTGTTAACGTTTCGGCCAAATTCGCTGAATTGAAGCCTGCATGCCATACCAGTGATGTTTACCCAGCTAGATTGACACCAGTTGATCACGAAAATGCATGAAAAATCATAGGTCATGTGTTTACTTTTTAAAATAAATCCCCAAGTGTACGACAGGGCTATCTCACAGCCAAATTTGATCTGGAAAAACCCAGATCTACAACAGCTAGTTAAATACATTTCCCGCTCACAAAAATCCGTTCCCCCATTCATTCACCAGTTTAAATTATTTAGATATTATGTACAAATCAAATAAACGCGATGTCATCCTTTAATAACGTGTCGCATGTATCAGGTGAAGGTCATTCTTCAGTTACCTTCACCTTTAGGGTTCCACGGTGTACTCGCTCCCCGACTCTAGAACACATTTAGCTCCCTGATTCATATAGGCTCGCTGATGGCGTAAAATTCATTGAGATCTGATCAACAATGGCTGAGATATCTGCGCGGACTGACAAAAAACTATTATTTTCATATAATCTAAGAATGATAACTCTAGAATGAAAAACTCGAACAACGTCATGGCCGTCTTTTGAATGGCACCCTGATGTCAAAAATAAAATCAATTTAATATTTAAAGTCGATTGATGAAATGAGAAACAATAGCTAGGAGCTATTATTTTGACAGTAAATAAAACAATATCCATGTATGTAAACACACAAGTCTCAAACGCAATGGTAAAAATGATGTACATATTATACAATCATATAATATATATAAACGCATGTGTTGGGAGAGATATAAATATGTTTACAATAGCGATTAGCCAGTTCTGTGTATAGTGAATGCTAGGAGAAACTACTGAAGCGTTCCCATGCCATTCACAATTTCATGTAAATCCCTAGTAAAAAACAGAAAGAACCATGCCATGCCACCCATCTTCATTCTTCACCTCGCATACGCAGATGGTATGTGCATGATTTCTCCGTATATTGTGGGTTTGGCGTCGTCCCCTGTGTGTATGTGAATTAGAGGACAGAGAGCTTAATGTGATCTGTAACACAGTGGAAACAGTTGACATGGTCTTTCTCCCGAAAGGTCATCATACTGGATCTTTTCTAGGAATACAGCTATATAGTGGAAAGAGTTTAATTACGTCAACAAATACAAATATCTTGGTCATATAACCAATAACGAGTTAACAGACAACGAGGATATTAGCCATATGAATTCAAGCAAACATGCTGATTAGGAGATTTTCGAAATTTACTGCAGAGGTAAAAATATTTTGTTCCAACGATTAATTTCGCCACTGCACTGTGCTCATCTGTGGGTCAATTTCACGAAATGTTGCACTAACGAACTTACAGGTGTTATAACAACGCTTATATAATGCAGATGGGGTATGGAAGAGCACTACAGTGCGAGCGGAATGTTATTTCAAGATCGAATGCATCGCTGATAACGTTGAGGAGGAAATATGCCTAGATATTCCAAGATAGAGTCTACAATTCTACAAACAGTGTCTTGTACATATAGACTGTCATGCCAACTGCAAATCAGCAGCCAATTATCGATTTTTCAACCAATTAATTTATGTCTTGAGTCGGTTGTCCCCTTGGCTTCCATGACCGAAATCGTCTATCTATCTACCTGGCCATGTGTAGAGAAACATTTGCTGCATTCGCCAGTCTGAAGTGGTCCAGAGCGTTGTATATTATGAATATTACCATTATTAATTCTCGATCTATAGGTTAGGACCCTCGTATTTGTAAAATTCCATCAGACCCAGGTGTGCACTACAAAAGAGGGAATCCGCGACGCCAACTTGTGTTTGATGAAAGATTAGTATTAGGTTTTGACAATCGGACAACTAAGGAGGGAAACCACATTTCCCATCTCGGTCCTAGTCTCAGCAATACCACTTACATTTCCCACCTGGCCCTAGTATTATCAGTTCCAGATCACACCATCAAAACCAAATGGCCGAGGCATTACATCATGGTTATTCACTTTCACATCTTCATCAATCAAAAGGACCACATCTGGAGACGTTACCATGCCGCAGTTTCTCTATTAAAATTTGACCAACCCACCATGATGGCGACACATACCGGCACATCCAGCCTGGACACATCTCTTGGCCCTCTGTACGGCTTTAATAGTAGCATACTATACTAAGACCTTAGTGTGTCCAGGTTGGTGTGACTCCGGTATGGTCCCCCAACCAAGTAGTATAATTCTGCTTTATATGTCAATAGCGCTACACATGTCATTTGCAGAATGAGGTTCCCAGAGGGTGAATTTAGTGATGCTATCCCGCATAGCGGGCTAGCAGCACCAAATTCACTCTCCGGGGACCTCATTCTGCTTACACCTCAGCAGAATGAGGTTCATAGAGGGTGATTTTTGGTGATACTAGCCCGCTATGCGGGATAGCATCACTAAATTCACCCTCTGGGAACCTCATTCTGCAAATGACAGACACACTATTTCAAGTCTGCACATGTCTGCTTGGAATAGGATTCCGAGGGTTAGCATTTCATGGGTTGCTCACGGGGTTGAGTGCCTGCCATCTGCGACGGAGACCTTGACTGTAATATACGTTCCGGTCACTCAAACCAGGGTGGTCGACCATCAGACAGGGTATCCCAAAATCAAGTGGTATACCTTTTTGGTTACCATCAACACCGGTCATCCAAAATATCTGCCTGGTCCGCCACTGATGGTCGACCGCCAACGAGAGCTCCATCTGAGATGCTAACCCGGAATCACGGATGCCAACTTGACTAAATGAAGTGGGAAGCCCTCAGTGTGTTAACCATGTGCTGTCAGTGTGAAGGTGCCCAACTTCAGATCATCTGGTACACCAACTTTCTTGGGATCCAATTGTCGTCTAACCACTGCAGCAATTGTTGGCAGCCATCACCTCGATATTTCAAAATCTGCAAATGTCATCCCATCAAAAATGAACACCGATCATACAAAGTTGGACTCCACACAGGATTTATGAACCACAGCCAGCCCATCGCCTGATCATTCGTGGAGATCTTTCTGGTCTTCCCATGGTCTTCTCTTGCTGTGGGGGTTGTCCAACGAGTGGGATGCCAACCAAGCATGATCAATATCAGTGAATCATTATTATGTCTCAAGGTATACGCCACACTAAGATGCGCCAAGGGGACCAAGTAACTACTAATAATTAGCAAGCCACAATTGCTACTGTATAACGGAGTCCAACTGAGAGGTCGCTCATAAAAAGAGCGCCAATTTAATTAAAATATCCACTACCAATCTCGAGGGATGTCAAAATGAGAATCGTTCTCTGCCACACACAATGGATCGCCAACTGCTCGTTCAATCGAACTTGCCGCCAGTATCCCTGTAACCTCCCAATTAATTGAGTCCTTCAATGAGCGACAGTCAGGGTTTCCATTGGATTGACGGACCATGAGTGTGTGACAAACTTTGAAAAAGAAGGCGCCCAAAGACGTTATATAAAGTCAACCATTTCGAGGGATACCAGAGGAATGAGAAATGGATGCTGCCGATTTTCGTAAATCTTCTTTCTGCATATAACCCAAAGGAAAACGTTAATGGAAGCACACGTTGGTCAACAAATACCTGGAATTCCCAATATATCGCCAACCTGCCTCTGGTCATTCTTAACTGGTCCAGTGCTGGAAGCCCATATTTGGACCACACGTAAGAGTGCTGGAAGCCCAGATCTGGGCTTTGGTGACGACACTATCACTTGTTTAGTGTAATCATTTAAATCACGTTTGTCAGAAATAGTTTTGAAATATTGTTACATATATAATTAAATTGTGACATTGTGAAGTTTGAATGGATGCCGACAGATACAATTGTCAGAAAGAGTAGTTTTATTGCGAAAAGTTAGAGGAAAATGACAAATTGTTTTGCCCAACGGCATCTGGCAACCAGGCTCATAACCATAACCTAGTCCGACAACCAGGCTCATAACCTTAACCTAATCCGACATCCAGTCTTATGACCATAAACCAATAAGACATCCAGGCTCATATGCATAACCTAATCTGATAACCAGACTCATAACCATATCTTAATGTGACAACCAGGCTCATACCCATAACCTTATCCAACAACCATTCTTATAACCATAACCCAATAAGACATCCAGGCCCATACTATAACGTGATAGCCAGGCTCATAACCATGCCATACTCAGACAACCAGACTCCTAACCATAACCTAAACAGACAACCAGACTCATAACCATAACCTAATCTGAAATGTATATATGTGTGGAGCTCAAGTTCGAGAAAAAGAGTGCAAACGTAGTAAATTACACACTACAAGCATACATTTCAATTATTTTCTGTTTATTGAAATATATATACGCATTTCATTATGTGTATGTAGGATATTTAGCAGCGGACCAGTTAAAAGACACCTCCGACCACTCTCAGACTTCTGCTGGACGATAGTAAGGGTTATCAATCCATTTGGCTGACCGTGTGCTTCATGACCATTTTCATCAGGGATGCTTCTTCGGTTCAGCTCTTGGTCTTGACAGGTGAGAAGTCCGAGGACTTCTGACAAACTGAGTTTGGAGTTTGGGTTTGGGAAGATCCCCCCGGGAAGATTTGAAAGGGCCGTAAGCCCTCTCCTACAACCCACGTTTGAATGCCATAGTGCCGCTGAAAAGCGTTTGTTGAGTTTGGTTGTGAGTGTATTATATTCATTAGATGGTTGCCTGTGGAGTGTGGGTTTCATGCCACCATAGCAGGAAGCAAAGTCCCCCCCCCATTCCAAAAAGCGGACCGCTAGAAGACTTACCTTGTTTGTAATACTAGTTATGTGTGCTTAACTTGGTAGATATCTTTTATTTAGTGGTTTGTTGTAAACTGGTGTCCAAGTTAGTGCATGTATGGACTCCGTTGCCTTAGTCTGTTGTATTCAGGGCTTATACTACGGGCTCAACTCTAGGAAGGGTGTGCAATGCCGGCCGGTTGACTTAAGGTCGGTCGGGGCTCCCCAACTCTCGGTGGTGCAATGCCCGCCTTACACTCCTGTGTGAGTCTCAGAACCCGTTGACCTGGTTGTGTTGTTGCGCAGATGAGGACGCAGCTGAGGCCAGACTGTTGGTGATATGTCACTGAAGGTTGGGTACCGAATGTTGTTGCTAGTATTGTGTCTTCGTGTATGTACGGGTGTGGTTGAGAGCATGTGTTTAAATTTGTATATGTGGTTGTAAGTCAGTTTGAGGGAGATTATGTTGATAGCTTCTGACAAATTCCAAAAATATATCTCTTTTATATCGACGTTGACCAATCAGAATGCGAGAACCCAAAAGTATTGATGTTCTATATTTAGGCAGACAGTGCATTGATGGCGATACAGCGAGACAATGTCGCGCGACTTCTCCACTGTGTGGTATCGCATATCTGTGATTATTTCGCCTGCTATTGATTCCTAAATATGATCAATTCCATGTCCGTCACAATTACTTACCCTCACCCCATCAAAATTTCTACCAAAAGACAATTGGCATGTTGATATCCGTGGGTCAGATATTTTTATTTCTGCCCATTATACACTATCAGAAAACTACCTTAGCCATTGCTCTTAACAACAAAATAGAAGAATAACTGCGGACATCGACGTTAAGACCATGTTGACCCTCAGAATACTGCCAGTGTGGCTTTTTTTACACCCTTCGCAAAATTAAAAACAAATATTTAAATTTAAATTCTCGAAAAAAATAAATAATATATCTATGTTTAATTTTGTTGTGTATTACAATTATATGATAACACCCCTTCAAACTGAAATCAACTGCACCTCGAGATATGTAACACTATACCGAGTATTAGGGAAATAACCTAGCCCTACCCCACCAAAATTGAGACAAATGCGATAATAACATTAAAAGTGCCATAACATTTGAATGAAACACTTCTCAGGGGGCAAACATGCTTTAAAAGATTTGGAATGTCATGCTCTATAATAATAATTGGGTCTTCAAAATACCGCAGAGGGGGGTTTCCATATGGTATCTCAGGCTCCAAGTATCAAGAAGATCCCATCAACAACAATACGACAAGAAAACCATAGTCAGAAATGGTAACGCCACCAAGATCGTATTATTAGCCATAAATATAAATAATAATACAATTATTCTATAAACTAGCTTTCAAATTTTATGCGGGAAATTTGCGTACTTCCATATTTCAAGTTTTCCCGTTTCTCGTGGCATACATTACTTTCATCAAACTGTCTTCTTTATTACACAAGCTGATAGGCCCGACTTCACCCGGGCTGTTTCACATCTGCTTTCCGGTGAAAGGTGCGATTTGACCTTCAATTGACTATTTCGAAAGTCAAGGTCAGGTCAGGGTCATGATTTGTCCAGTCCAAAACACCCCCACCCGTAGAAAACTACCCATAGGTATCAAATTTCGTCGAAATCCGTCCGTTTTACCCAACTTGACCTTTAATTAACAATTTTGAAGGTCAAGGTAAGGTCAGAGTCATGATTTGACCCGTCCAAAACACCCCCCCCCGACAAAAGTACCCATAGGTATCAAATTTCGTCGAAATCTATCCGTTTTATCCGAGTTGACCTTTGATTGGCCATATTGAAGGTCAAGGTCAGGCCGAGGTCACGATTTGACCCGTTCAAAACTCTCCTCAGACCAAAGTATCCCTAGTATCAAATTTCGCCGAAATTTGTCCGTTTTACCCAAATTGACCTTGCATTGACAGTTTTAAAGGTCAAGGTCAGGTCGGGGTCACGATTTGACCCGTTCAAAACACTTCCCGGACACAAATACCCATAGGTATCAAATTACGTTGAAATCTATGGAAAGCCGAGGAGGACATGTTGGTTGCTAATTGCTAGATATACGACGCGGTATTTTGAAGGTGTTTCAAACTAGGAGATAGAAGTATTCTGCCTTTCAAATGGTGATGAATTATAGTAGTTTATTCAAATTTTATGGCATAAATTGTTATTAAAACCGTATATACTATAAAAAATTAATGACTCGAAAATTAAGTGGGCCTTTAAACAAAGTCACAATTGCATTTAGGCTCATCTCATACTCGTCCATTCAGCGATATTCTACTGCGCAGTTTGTTATAGCCTCCAGTATTTATTGAGCGTTATACCCCCAACTGTTATAATTCGCCTTTAGCAGGCGTACTCTTGCCTCAGATTATTGAGATATTAGGTCACACATAATCACATTAAATCGCATCGTAACATAGCAATTGTGTGGGCTCCTTGGCGTGAATATGTAATGAGAAATAAGGTCATACGTAATGACATTAAACTCAAGAAACCCTCGAAAACAAAACAAAATCACATTTAATGTTTTACGTTATTTCCTTCATAAAAAGAATCTTCGTGATAATGAACCCTCTCGTTACTTTAGAATATAGAATTAACCTTAAAATAAAAAAAATCTTTGGAACACAGAACCTTCGGAATAACGAACCTTCGGATTGGTGAACCTTCGGAATAGCGAACATTCAGAGAAATTTCGGAATAGTGGACCTTCGGGATAGTGAACCTTCGGAATAGAGCCATGCCCCCCAATATTCATATTATATGCCCAGAGTTCAAAGGTATGGACCCATAAAATTCTAAACTTGGCCCTTAAAATAATGAACTCCAAATTGGAGCACACACAGAACACCACTTAAGTCAACTGAACCTATGTCATGTCCCAATGCGGGAGGGTCCATATATACCACAACATTCATAGTATATGCCAAGAATTCAAAGGTATGGGCCCACGTAATGACATAACATCTCAAGAAAACCAGCGAAAACAAAACAAAATCACATTTAATGTTCTAAGTTAAGTTATTTCCTCCTGTATCTGTATCGGTGTGCGCGCATGATCAGTTCGGATGTGAGCGCACACTCCATATAAAGAATCTTTGTGAAAATGAACCCTCTCAAATTAGTCTCAATACTTTAAAATATAGAATTAACCTAAAAATAACAAAAACCTTCGGAATAGAGAACCTTCGGAATAGCGGACCTTCGGGATAGCAAACCTTCATAATAGAAGCATGTCCCCACAATTACACCGGTGACGTAAACACATGTGCCAATCTTAGTTGTACTCTCGTAATTATCGGTACGATGAAACGGTGACGGAATCTGACGAGGTTTGCCGAATGTACAATCACCCAGTGAATTATCGATCGCCCATGCGATACAAAAAAACCAAAAGCAATAAACACCACACTACGGTGGCGTAATAACAAGCGTCACATTATACAAGAAAACTAAGATGCATGCATCAGGTCGCCCGTGAACTATTTATCATAGAATTCTTGCAGCTATCGATTTACACATTTTGGAATATATGTCTGTATGTATGTGTGTGTGAATTCATGTATGTATGTGTGTTATAGACCCGAACACTGCTCGACCGATCTGACTCAGATTTGGTATTTAACGTGTCAACCTGACCTCGCTCATAGGCATGTTTCTGGACCTTGACCGATCCGACTAATATTTGTGTGTAGGACTACTTCGATCCCGGGAGCAATATGCACGGGTCCAATTTCACGTGCGACCATGTCATCGAACGTGCTGATATAGGCATGTTTCTGGACCAATTGAAAAATAGTTTGTCCAGATGCTGTATATACCGGGTACTGTCCAGATGAAGGCGACCACAACGATATCCCTAAATAGCCCGAACGAAGTCGAGTACATCAGCTAGTATTATATATTTCTAGATTTAGTTACAAACTTTATACCTGTACATTGTACAAAGAAATGTTTGACAAATGTATCTATATCAATATTACCATCGGGGTCATTAAAAATTAGATACGACGAAACAAAATTTTGAAGGGTGCATGTGATTGTGAGGAATAATAGGATCATAGGTAAATTAAATTTATGGACGCTTGTTAATTTTCATTGGACTACATGTATCAGGTAAATTTTTATATTTCAAATGATGACAGGAATGTGGAAAGTTGAACTACCCAAGTAATACTGGCTATCCACGCACATAGATATACATGTAAATAAAAACCAAAAATAGACGATGGCTGCTGGCGACCATGTTTTCCAAAGAAATTCAAAGCATTCGATAGCTCCCCGAAGATCAATATGAAGTTTGGTGACTATCATGCAGATGGGGGATGTGGTCTGTAGAGGTGCTAAATAATTCAGTCATACAAAGAGTAAGATACAAAATTGCTGTCATGTTTTTAACGAAATTCGGGAAAAAATAGATTACTCTCATCCTGGTTATCCAGAAGATCATTGTGGAATCTGGTGACGATCGGACAAGGGATGTCGTCTGTGGGATCTACCAAAGTATTTAGCCATAAAAATAGTCAAACTCAAGATCACCGCTGGCAGTGATGTTTTCACAAGGAAATTTTGAGAAAAAATTATGGCTCCCGTCTAGTGGTGACCTAAAATATCCACATGAGAAACAGTTCTCCAATAAATGCTGGCTGCAGGGTGCGCCAATTGATTCAAATTTGAAATTTAACAGGGTATACTGCTGGTGGCCATGTTTTCCCCGCAAATTTGATAGACTAATGAACAAAACCACTGAATCCGTTGAATCAATATACGTATACACAAATATATATATATATATATATGCATTGTTATCCACAATACTGGTATATAAAGTTACTGAAAATATCTATATTATACTAGTATACACAAAATAAACCATATATTATGGCTCTGGGTTCTAATATCCGAACATGACAGCTGAGAACTTGGTGTGAATCGAAGAGTAGTGGGGTCTCAAGAATATCTACCCCTCCACGTTAGAAACATGCCATTAAATAGCATAAGTATAATCTAGCTCGAAGACAGAAGTGATCCATCAAACCGCACTTAATTCAACCAGGTCATCACACCCCATGTATGGTAGATCACATGATGATCTAGGTGGAATCGGGCTTCTCAAAGTACCGCCGGTACCACACATGCCGGTACCGGTATCGATACTTTGCCAGTACCGCGGTTCCGGTACCGGTACTGGCAAGCCATTTTATAGTTCTAGGTATATCTGGAGGTAATACAGTGCTGAAAATCACAAGCCACGAACTTTATTATTAACTTGAACTAATGATAATTTGATATCAGAATAAAGAAACTATTTCGGGATATTAGATACCATTTTGGAATATACTAACAAACTTTCCCGTATAGTTTAGTGATGCGCAAATGACAACATAGACAATTCAATCAACCAAAATGGAACTATTCGTTGCACACGTTTTGTGGTTTTAACTTATTGTTCTGCTGTGTGTGATAAACTGATAGAAATTAACGCGACACACGTCGGTGGTTTCCACTTCACAATATTCAATCAGAATAAATGTATTTGCAAAGTCGCGCGGTCGGCCATTTTAAATCTAAACAATAATGAGTCAAGTTAGGCAACAATTTCTCTCCACGAGTTCCTATACCAAATATGAACTATCATGTCTATTCAGCAAATGACATGTACATTGTGCACGGTTCGTGGATATTCGTTCCCAATTTTATTATATTACTGGAGGTTCCATGAGTCCCATTTAAATTCAAAATGGTCTACCTTATATATGCAAACTGATACGACATGTGAACGGGTACGTGTGTATGTTATTAATCAAAACGTGTGGGCCATACTTGTGGGTGGGTCGTTGGTGAATAAATGATAAGAAATTGTAACTGGGTTTAGTGTATAATTGCCAAAACTGGGCAAAAATAAAGGCAAAAGCATTAGTTGCAATAACAAGTTCCCAACACAAAATAATCTTTGAAGATTAAAACAATATCACAAGGCCGTGCTTTCAAAGAATTGGAATTCAACCATTGAAGAGTTATAATAGACACATAAAAACCAGGAACCATGCACCCTTCCGTGACTGACCAATCGCGCTATGAATACAATCACGACCGATGTGCCTCGCATGTAGTTTAAAGAGCGAAACTTGATACTACTATATTTTGCCAAACAGCCTGCTGTGTGGGTGAGGTCGTTGGTGAATAAATGATAATAAATTGTAACTGGGTTTAATGTATAAATGCCAGAACTGGGCAAAAATAAAGGCAAAAGCATAAGTTGCAATCACAAGTTCCCAACACAAAATAATCTTTGAAGATTAAAACAATATCACAAGGCCGTGCTTTCAAAGAATTTGAATTCAACCATGCATGGAAGAGTTATAATAGACACATAAAAACCAGGAACCACCCGTCCGTGACCGACCTCTCGCGCCATGAATACAATCACGATCGATGTGCATCGCGTGTATTTTAAAGAGCGAAACTTGATACTACGGTATTTTGCCAAACAGCCTGCTGATCTATGAACGTGCATATATGCAACCACAGTACCGAGTACCGGCGGATCTGCACACCAATACCGTTATCGCAAAAAATGCCCGAGTACGCGGTACCGGTACTGCGTACCGTTGAGAAGCCTGTGTGGAATTGTTGTATGAAAAACAGCACTACATGTAAATATAAAATGAAACAGTGCTACATCTTATTACAGATTATTTCCACATATAATCAGTGACTACAGGCAGTCTAACAAAAATAAAGTTTCAGTGACACTCACTTCGAAGAGGGGGATAATATCATCTGTTATAGTCAATGAAGCGATTATGAATCTGGAAAGCTGAAATTTTTCTAAGTAATACTAGATATCGACATGCATGACGCGTATAGTGTGTTTCAGAACGAAAAATTTGAATAAAATCAACAAATTTGTAAATTTAAAAACAATTCAAACGTTATTGTATTCCATGTCCCAGCCCGGACATATACACCAAATTTCAATAATATTCATTGAGAAACAACGGACCAAACGACATATAACACCCCGTATACACCTTTTATTCCTAGCCGGCCTCAGCCTCAGTATACATGTTATAGTGTGTACCGAACTGACACACGTCGACTGGGGCGAGTTAGCCCTGTGGCGAGTAGGCCGATTCCGGCACCTTCTATCATTTGCAGCAGGTATCAGTTTACGCTGGTTTACGCGTAATTTAATTTAGAAAGTTCCCCAATTAGTATCGTAAATAGAGCGACTGTATTTGACAGAGACTTCTTCTGTTATTGATTATCATCTTGTTATAATTAAAAAACGACAAATGCACATGCCGTTCAAACGTAGTAGTCTATATTTCCCCATGTTAAACGACATCCGCAAATACAAAATAACGCTAACCTACTGCAAATGTTTTACACGACAACTGTTAACATATTTGGGCTGAATTCATCTGATGTGGTATGATTCCTCAAAATAAACAACAAACCATCGTTACTTGGAAATGTAGTTTGGGCTAACATTTACACAAATCCTCCACCTTCTATATCCCGACACACACGTCAGACGAGAAACATCCATCAGAGAACCGCCCAAATTGGGCGAAATGAAGTGCATGCGACCAGAAGCCGTATTATACGTATTTTACACATGGTTATATGTGACCCGCCATATCAAATCCAGTCGGAAGTCGGGATTTGTTTTACCCTGTGCCAATGCATTGGCCTAACAACGTTTTTATCATTTTTTAAAATAAATGTTTCTGACAATTTTTAGGACATAAAATAAAAAACATCCATTACCCTGCAGGGAGCCCCACACATATATAGAAGCATATAGAAGAGTGTCGTCTGCTCATGTTTGTCTGGGGCTCTGTATGGGTGAAATTATAAAATTGTTAAAGAATACAAGAAAAAATTATTAAAATTGTAAAAAATTGTTAGGCCAATGCATTCTCTTATATATGCGAGGCGACCATAGGTCGCCTCGCATATATAAGAGAATGCATTGGCACAGCGTAAAAAAAATCCCGACTTCCGACTAGATTTGATATGGCGGGTCACATATGCGAGATATATATAAACGAGCAAAACACGATTCATATGTTGTAGCGATAGGCCATGCCATGGTGTCGCTTTTGTTTGTTTGTTGTTGTTGTTGTTGTTGTTGTTGTTGTTGACGATCGGTCGTCTGTATCAGTTCGACAACATGATTAGTAGAGACCTTTCGCAAAATCACTATTACGATAACGGATATGATATATTGTCCTTGTAAGGTGGACACCATCACAACATACATACGATGGTTAATTGTGAGACGGCATACGTGCCTCACTATATTCAGTTACACATACATTTGATGGAGAAAGTAATATGTGTCTCATTCAGATCCCATGTTCTTATCCGCGTGTTATGCACCACACGGATAATGTTAGAGCATCCCCAAGCAGGACCGGTGACATATCATTGACACGTCTGCACATATGTAAAGTGCGTGGGGTATATTTCGTCTCACATAAGAACCCCCGTGCGTAAAGATCGAAATTGCGAAATGAATCGGTGAAATTGTGATGCGCGCGCAACACTGGTGGATTTAGCAAACGTTTCACTTCGGCATTGAGTTTTTTTTTCATTTCCGATGGGGCCAATATAAATAAAATGTTAGATTCCATTCCATCCCGACCTAGATCATGCCATGAATCTCTACTCTGGCTATCGCCAATAGAGATCCTATTCCACCAGTACAAAACCAGGGAACTTTTTGAAGTTTTGACAGGGAACCCTATAAAGTCGAAAAATAACGCGGGAATATATGTCTTAGTTATTATCTGTTTCTTAATAATGTAACTCACTGTAGGTGAAGGTTCTCAACTCGAAATTTCACGATTTAAGTGACTTTGTGAGCGATGTTGCTTTACAATTATATATGGAACCTCCTTGGTAATTCATTCATTGTTTATTGCAATATAGGCTAACAAAGTCACTGATAAGCATGCAATCTCATGCTGCGACCATCCACTAATCTGAAGTAGATTATTGAGGAACAAGTATTAACAAAGAAATATATTCCCTGCCTTGTTATAAAGTTTCCCATCAGAACGGATCTGAACATCAAAAAGTTCCCAGGTTTTGTACTGGTGGAATATGATATATACGGGTGTAGCCAGAGTAGTGATTCGTGACATGATCTACTACACCTGTTACTTTTTCATATTCCGGTAGCCGACAATTATGCAGCCTCAAATTGCACTGGTAACATTCAGTCGTGTCGGTAAGAATCGAAGGCGTTCTACTTTCCAAGCGAATCAGAACTGATTAACTTCTTGGCACTGCATGATAATTAGGATCCAATAGTCTAACAAGCCGGTCAATCATGATATAACCCTCACCGTGTTTACAGTAATGCCCAAAGTAATTGACCACTTAACCACAGCAGAATAATGGGTATTTTTTCAGGATTTAGTCGGAAATATGGTTTGTTGCCATTCATCGGAAAGCTCTCACCCGAGAGCTTTCCGATGAATGGCAACAAGCCATATTTCCGACTAAATCCTGAAAAATTTCCCATAATTCTGCCGTGGTTAAGTGGTCAATTACTTTGGGCATTACTGTACAATGCATCCACAGAGTGCAATCAGAACACCGCTGCGTGAGTTATTATAGCTCTAATCAAGCGCGTTCCTGTCGATATCGCAACGGTAAATACGATAACAGATCTATGATATTCTATTTGCGCTGGTTTTGCGACAAACAGATTTTCTTGATCTCCTGGGTGTTTTTGCATTTGAAACACAACTGAACTCGCGAGTTTTCGCTGCGGTTGGGCCGAATGGCAAAGCGAGATCACGGAGTGGCTTCCTTTGCTAGAATACTTCTGAAATAAGCGCAGTCAATGTTTGGCAAAGAAGCAACGTTGAAATGTCATTTTGTTTTAGTACGCAGTGCATTTTCCTCACCGCGCAGGACCCACCTCGGTTAAGAAGTACTACCACGAATACCCAACCCAGCAAAAATGTGTTGCAATTTTAAACACCAGTGACAAAACAGAGCTTGCTCGCTTGGCTAATGTTCTAGGAGAAATACTGAAAAGAGCTTCCCTTAACAGCTAGAAATCGGTGACATTGAATACCATTTATTTACAACAGTATATGCATATATAAGCGTGCCACCTCACCACCGACTTCCGAGTACGCGATATACAAAATGTAGCTCTGCACACTTATTGTTTTGTTTTGTTGACACCAATTATATAAATGCATGTAATTCTATTTCGTATTCCACCAGTTCCAAAATATGGACGGAGAGAATAAACTATTGATTGAAAACAATTTAGTCCCATGGTTAAATTGTTGAGCTTCATCGAAATGCCAACTCCTTTAAAAAATAATGCAACAAAAAGGTCGTAACTCTACATGTACAATAAAACATAACTGACAAAACCAATATCAAGTGGACGGCCTTTGTCGCTATGGCGACGTACTCCAATCTGGCCTTTAACCCTTCCATGACTGGAGCCTTCTGAAATTTTCCGAAAACCCTGCATGTGCCAATGTATTCTCCAACAGGGAGCCTAACATATTTAAGAGAATACATTGGCTTAACCATATTTACCTGGACCTTGTAAGCCAGTGCATTCTTTTATATATGCGAGGCTCCCTATGGGAGACTCGCATATATAAGGGTATGCACTGGCACGTGCAGGATATTTAATGTTGCACATGCGCAGCTCTCGCCATGAAACGGATATGGTGGCCGAGACACTGAGAGATTAAACCGAATATAGAAACCCTTGAATCGACTGAGCAATCTTTTTCAACTAAAATTCAATTTCATGGCAATATATACCATTATGGCTTATTAAGATGTGTTTATTGATTCGTGTGTGCGTGAAAAAAAATATAATTTCTTATCGGTCATGATATAATCTGAATGGAACATTGCGATGTCCATCAACTCAGATCATGATTGAAAAATAAGTCACAATTTCGTGGTTTTAACGCACGACCTCCCTGGCTAGCTCATAATGCTGTGATGTTATCCAAGACACACCCACCTCGGCTGTGGTGACATACTTAAAGATGGATTATCTCTTCCGCAGCATGATTTATATATAGTCTCCTGCAATAAAAAATATGAATCGAAGACCCTTGTCCGGAAACGCGTCTATCAATTAATATTGATTTTATTTGGTATAAAATAACTACTGTATGTGCCGTTCAATAATGCTCCCTAATATTCACGACCGTCTTTTATATTTGCGTTTTTTTAAGTTATTTTAATTATTTAAAATAAGCATATATATGCTACACTCTAGCACTAAAGTCTTGTCTACTTGATTCGCACTTAATATTACAATAGATACAATCAATTGGAGACAATTTGCGATCGAATTCGTTCGGAGCACCACGCTGGGGCCCTCTTTTTAAAAGTTCTTAATATAGTAACAAATATATTCCCATTAATTGTTACTATATTTGTCGCATTATAATAAAATAATTGTTGGAATCGTTTCCGGACAGGGATTTCCATGCAACTCATTTGCTTATTATTTCATACCCAGGAAAATATCTAAAATTTAGTACATAAAGAGATAATCCATCTTTAAAGAGGATGCCAATCCACCGATATGCGAATCGGTCTAAACATGGGCTCGACGTCTGGCACATAAGGGATCTATGGTTCTCAGAACATCACCATGCCCACACGCCGTAAACATCCGATTACTTAATTGCCATGACGTATTATATACATCCTGTTCGTGTGTGTCATTGTATATCAATTATACTATAAAGTTATTATACAATGTTGTGTTTTTCTTGTACGAGTCAAGGTTGTGGTGAAAAAGTCATATATGACGAGACGCCACAGACGCGTATCGCCGAGTCCATGCAATATTACTTTTCACCACAACCTGGCCGAGTACAAGAAAACACATATTGTCCACAACATTGTATGGTGACATTTTTATTATCCATCTGTATGTGTATCCAAAATGACGTCACCCAGTCCAGATAATTTTTTATAAAAGTCATATTGGTCTCAATTCGATTCCAATATGGTTTTCGGGAGTCCAATATGACTTTTTCCCGGATTATCATGTGAAGGCTTTTGCCCAATCAGAAATAGTGTTAGTTAAGGGGTGGAGAGTAATATAATATATCAGACTGGACTGATGTACCAACTCAGTGCAAAGCCAGAACATCTAAATAGAGTCGTGCAAGTATGGTGCTGGAAAACGGACCAAATTGTGCACACTTCTAGCCTAAACAACTACTGTTTTGTTATGGTATTCAGATTCTAATAGACACAGAAATACACACTTTACCCATGTGATCTCGCTTTAACGTTAACTGGTGTTGATTTGTTTTCTTCGGCGTATCTTCGCAGATTTAATTTTTGTTTGGCCTTGAGTTGATTAATTCAAATTTTGCGAATTGGTGTAGATGCACCGACAAGAAACACATTTGTTATGTAGTCTAGGGGAGACCGAGCATCCACGATTTGCATCAAGTCTGGTATCATATGTGATTAACATGATCAAATCGCATGTTATATTCTTCGGTAGAGATCATATCACGTGATCAACATGGTCAAATAGCATGTTATAATCGAGGTACAAATGCAATCTGGCTCATATCGAATACGTTGCGCCGAACGATCTGAAATTCTGATTCAACATGAGCTGAAGGAACATGGGATGATGTGCTGTGACGGTCCTTTTGATGTGCCCTTTAGTTTCATTTACATGTTGTTCTTGTACCGGCGACGAAAGATGAGAGTTTCGAATGGAAACTGGGACGGTAAATTAATTTCCAATGCTGCACCCCAGCCGACAGGCAGGCTTCCGATTCAGTCGGCTAGGTGAATCAAGATGTCATAAATCGTACGGCATTTGCGAAGCTGGTTCGAATCGAAGCCAACCAGGTTCGATTGATACCCCGGCAGTTTTAAGTATACGGATCGCTTTACCAGTTCGTTCTTCTTGAAATATGTAAGTTTCGTACCGAGGTACTCGCAGTGTTGGCGCTGGACCAATTTTTCTCTTGCAAAATCATTTGACAAGGTCCTTTTTTTCTTTCTGTCTTTTTTTGCCAAATTCCAAAA
The DNA here is from genome assembly GCA_032622095.1 of Siphonodentalium dalli. Taxonomy (NCBI): domain Eukaryota; kingdom Metazoa; phylum Mollusca; class Scaphopoda; order Gadilida; family Siphonodentaliidae; genus Siphonodentalium; species Siphonodentalium dalli. The sequence goes on along the minus strand of CP136065.1, from coordinate 63,612,328 downwards.
GTTCTTGATAAATTGTTTGAGGGTCTAATTTATGAAAATTGAGGAATCCATTTGAAGATAAAATATATCCATTTAAACACAAAATTACTGCGCTCGACAAGTTAGTATTATTAAAGGTACTCAATCCGATCAGAGGGTCCCAATATCATCAAGATACAACAACAACAACAACATTTCTTTAAAATACGCGCGGCTTTAGTTATCAGAATCAATTAATTGCAACAAAATAATGCTAACCACTGTCAACTATGGTATCAAATTTCCGAAAACGTATTATATATTAACAGTTTGTTCAACAAAATATGGCCGTAATATCACTTGAGTATCCACTTGTTTTTAGAGTTATCCATCTTTGTCCGCAGTTTTGAACGAGACCACCCTTTTGACGGTGTGTTTCTGTGCCACAAACAATTGAAATAACAAATTTCAATAATCGATATCTGATCACTCTGGGCTTTGAGATGGGTAGGTTCCTCGACTCGAATCAAATATTTTTTACCCCCAAAGCCAAAGAAATAGTAGTTTAGGGGTGTTTAATCGGATTGAGTACCTTTAATAAATATCAAAGTAGCAATGTTACAAATGACAAATCTCTATCAATATGCCAGTAATTAATCGTTGCCATTAACATTCAACTGTTAGACCTATTTTCTTTTATTACATTTCTATATGTCTGATTTACAATGATTTCTCGAGTGATTATAAAGCATAATTTCACTAGTGAATTATGTCACTTTAACTAGCTCATTGTGTATTAATACGCTCTATCTAAATGTATGTGTCACGGGTTTATGGCGGTATTATTCGGATTTCTGGTAAATCAGATATTTAGAGTGGAATATAATAAACAGAATAATCACTTGATTGCACTGTTGTGAAATAATTAATTCGAGGCAGGGACTATTTTGTAAAACACTCGAGCGGAATGCGCTCTCGTGTTTGTTCAACGTCCCTGCCTCTCGTGAATTACTTCACGTCACCAGTTCAGTCAAGTGATTATTCTTTACATAATACTTGGTCATAAAACACCGACCATCATAAATACTTTGGCAAGTGGCAGCGCGATCCCTGGCCACTACACTGTGTAAAGTATTGTGATTTTCCCCAGGGGCGCCGGAAGCATCCAAGGGCAGGGGGGGGGGCAGAGCCTACAAAAAGGGCACTTTTCCGCAAAAAAGGGCATTTTCTCCGCAAACTCGGGAAAATAACCATAAATGCATTGTGGCAAAAATCCCTATTTTAATGGTATTTGTCGGTTTTTATGGCCGTTTTGTGATAAAATTGACAAAAAATTAATATTTCTTGTGAAATTGGTGGTATTTGGACCAAAAAAGTCACATTTTGCTATAAAAAACATGAGATTAAACACACAAAAAGCATTTTCTGTCTCCAGAAAAAGGGCGAGTCCTGCCGCCGCTCGCCCCCCTTGGTCAAGGGCAGGGGGGTCAGCTGCCCCCTCTGCCCCCCTCTTCCGGCGCCTCTGATTTTCCCAGTTCCATTGAAAATACACTCGTTAACTATCTGAGTGTTCGTTCCTCTTCCCTTAAAACTTAAACGCATACAATGTGACCACAGCTGTCGAAATGACGTCAATCCCAATAAAAAATCAACCAAATAACTAATATTTATACCAACAAGGTGGCATTTGTCTGAGAAGACTGGTAGCTGGTGCCGCACACAATTTCTGTTGATGTTTACCCTATAATTGCAGTTAGGACATTTTACTGGCCCGTGTACCAGTGTGTTAATATGGTGAGTCAGCAGATAGCTTCTACCGTCTCTTGGGTGCACCGACCCACCGTACGTTACTTCATCACAGCTTTGATAAACTAATTATTGAAAGTACGGGTTGCAATAGGTCCAAGCGAGATGCATATATCAGCTGTGGGTAGCGACGGTTCTGTTATGACGCCTTGCCATAACGATGCAACAGTCAGCTTTCAATTCACGGATGGAATGCAAAAATATTTACCGTTCATTATGAAGAACTGAAGCAGCGCACCCGTCGACCACTAATTTATATCCAAATAATGACGCAATTGTCCCGGATTTTCGTTTTTATTTTTCTATTTCTGAAAGTCGCAACGACCTATACATTCCACAAAAAATGAACCGGTGCATCTTAACTCAAATTAGTTCAAAAGCCACACAATATATTTCGAGATCTCGATTATTTTACCCATAACTTTTAAAAGAAAAACCGGGTATGGTGATTTAAACATATTTATTCACCAAAATAATATGGTGACGGGATTGGAGGACAAGTAAGTGCTAGCCACTTAGATGGACCTCCTCCCCCGAAGTACTAAATACAACGTTACAATAGCATCATGGTAATAGTGCATATATACAAGGATCTACAACTCGTCCCCAGTTTATAGCGGACTTTACAAAACGAGTCCAGTAAGGCTCGGTCCAGACCTAATTTACTGGACGAGTTTTGTAATTTCCGCTATAAACTGGGGATGAGTTGAAGATTCTATTGATTACATGATCCAAAGCATACTTAAATAAACAAATGGGACGCGAAACTAACATCGGCTTCTATAAGGCATGCGATGACGTTTCACGTAACTATTCGTTGTTTGCCCGCATAAGGAAATAGTCCCAGATAAATAAAGACACTTTGGCGCAGTTATGAAATAACTTTTCAAAATCTTCATTCATGATAGTTTGTTGGGAAAATAATGGAAGCCATAGTATTTTGAGACGTAGCGTACGGGGTGTTAACAGGCTACAAACCGGAAGTCAAAGGTAACCTGGCACTATTTCCTGTTATTAAACGAACGTTTAATATCACAATTTATAGAATGGGTTTATTGAATGGAATAAGGGTAGGATCATGTAATATATATGTTACAGTCAGATTGTGAAACCAGTCATTTCGTGAAATGACTAACATTTTCAGTCATTTCGTGAAACCACTGTGAGGGCCAGTCACTTCATGAAATGACTGAAATTTCCAGTAATTTCATGAAATGACTGCTGAAATTAGTGGTCAGTCATTTCACGAAATGACTGAATACTTGTTTTGGTTCGGGGAACTTCAATTGTGAACATAAAATTAGGACTTGATTTAATTTTTATTCATAATGATAAATCATAAATGTAATAGAAACATAAAATATACATTGAAATGGTTTCAAATGATTAGAGTCACTTGTTCGAGCAGCTCAAACTGTTGTGGCACCGACTATTACAGAGTAGTCCCGCCTTGAAACATTTATATCTTCTCGTCTTACGCTTGTTCGGACCACTACATGAACATTTCACGAAACCTTGTCCTCCACTTATCGAAGATTGTGTAACGGCCTGTCGTAGGGAGAGCTCGGTGCTTTGGTCAATGTCTTTGTCGGCCAGAAGTCGTAGCAGTTCGTCTGGTGATGACTTGTCTTCTGTTGCGAGCAGCTCTTGTTCAGTCTTGAGTTGGCTGATCACTTCAGTAGGTAGAGATGTTGAACTAAGACCAACTCTGGCACTTGTTCCGAACATTGCAGCATACGGGCTCCCCTTAATTCCAGCGTGATAAGAAGAATTCTTCGCGAACTGAACAAACTTGATCCCCATTGTCCAACCTGTGGAATTGTTGTCTGACATCCAGGCCACAAGCATGTCTTTAATGTCGCCATTAGCTCTCTCAACTGAACCCGGACTCTGTGGATGTCTGGGTTTTCCGTGTACGATTTTCAGGTGAATTATAGCAGTATACAAGTGAAATTACACAAGTTGACTGAAATTAGTCAGATTGTGTAAAGAATACAACAAAATTTCAGCCATTTCATGAAATGACTGGCCCTCACAGTGGTTTCAAGAAATGACTGAAAATTTTAGTCATTTCACGAAATGACTGGTTTCACAATCTGACTGTAACATATACATATATAAGATCGTATACAACAAAATATGTGTGTTATAGTGCCAGTCCCCCCTTAACCCAAGTCTGTGTTATCAGATTTTTTAATCTCATATAACCTCTCTCTTGAGAAATGTAACCCTTTATCTGAAATTAGCGTTCAAACACAAAACTCGAAATGTACAGACAATATACATTCTCCTCCTCCTTCTCCTCATTCCCTTTCTCTTCTCCTTCTCTTTCTCCTTCTCTTCCTTCTCTTTCCCCTTCTCTTCCTCCTCCTTCTTCTGTGTATATGTATATATATTTTACACTTAGCACTTTGTAAATAATGCACATACAGCCAGTAACATGTGAAATGTCTTAGGGATTTAGAGCATAGCAAGCCATGTGTTATCTAATCTTAATTTTGAAATTTCGTTCGTCATCACGACGGTTCAGAAGAGAGGCCAGTTACGTTCTCGATTTCCATTCTAGGGTACTTTATTTATTTATATAAATAAAATGATGATATTATGTTCCGAAATGTAGTTTTTTTTCTTCTGAAAGCCACAACGACCCATACATTCCAGAACTACCGAATGGGTGCATCTTAATTCAAGGGTCACACCGTGTTCGAGCTGGCTCCCGATTATTTCTTTCCTATGCCATGCCATGACTCGCTACTCTGACTACGCCCGTAGATATCACAGTCCACACGTTTAAATCCTGGCAACTTTTTGAAGATCTGACGCGGGCAACTTTGTCACTTCGAATTAAGAACACTAGCAATATATTTCCCAGTTTATACGTGAACTTGTTCCTTGATAATGTAGTTCAAATTTGGTGAAGGTTCCAGCTGAACATATGATAGGATAGGATAGTTTATTTACTATACACACGAATGATACAGTGGCAGTAATACATAATAAATTATAACAGTGTATTGTCGGGGGTAGCTTAGCCCTATCGGGCTGTCTTCCTGCTACCCACTAAAACAAGTATAACTATACGTAATAGTATAGATGCTTGTATTTCAGATCCACGTACTTGTACAGACTATAGTCATATATAAACTTTTAGAATCTAGTACTTAGGGCATATCACAAATGAGTATTGTCGTTGTTGTGAGCCAATCCAGACGATTTATCAGATCGAAAATGTATTATCTTTCCATAGGAATTTTTTGAACTGTTCAAATTATCTAAAACATATTAACAGTTTCAGTTCCAGTTCCAGTTCCATGGGTATATATTAGGAACAAAATATTTTGTTTTCTGTTGCTACAACGGTTTCAGGCGAGAGATACCGCCATCTTTATATAGGTAAACAGAATGAGAATCTATATGGATCGTCGGAAAGGCTCTTTGTTGAGTGAGGTTTTGGGATAATTCAAATTATCAATATTACATATATATATCTTTTTATGTATATATGGCGGTGTATGGTAATAGTCCCGTTAGATAAATCATGATAATGTACGGTAACATTTATGATGTGTGGCAGTATATATGGGCATGTTAGGAACGAGAATGCGACGTGTGTCCACATGGAGCTGAGAAGAAACTTATTTGAATAGTATTACGATTATACAACGAATATGACTATGATTATCCGTGTTGTTTATTGAGCACAATCGGGACATCCTTTGTTTTTACAGCGTACATTTTCGGGGTAATTTTTCAACATGGCTATCTGTAAGCGCTTCTTCAATGTGTGCCTGCTTTGGCAAGCAGTATAGTCTTTTTCCATATTGTTCCATGTTGTGGGGAAGGCGTGGTGGGGTAGTTTTCTTGACCACTTGGTTCTAGGGAGTTCTAACAGTACGGGATTCGGGTGTCTTGGGGTTGATTTTGCTCGTTTGTTGTACATGGTTCCAAAAGATGCGGGCAGGCGGTTATAACACCAGTCATGCATGAAAATTGAGGAATTTAGAGTGTGTAAGTCATGTATTTTCAAGATATTCTCTTTTTTTAAAGAGTGGATCTGTGTGACTCCTGGGGTGCTATTCACCGGCTGGGTTTATAATATAGTCCAGGTAGTTTTACGAGGCGACGCTCAATGCGAAGCTATCGGTGGACATATCGATGGGGAGACATCGCCGCGCGGTATAGGATTATCCAATCAAGGTGATTGGCGTCAATCATAGATTGACCACTGGTCACATAAACATGCTGCGTGTAACAGTACACGTTTGTACACATTTCAACAATGAGCAACCGAGAGAAAGGACGTGGGGCAAAATATACCACCGACGACATGGGGGGTGTCTACAAATAAAATCCGTATATAGGGCCGGGGTGGGTGGGTGGTCCAGAGGCCGAAACAATCGTGCTTGTAATTTTTTTTCCAAAATGGGTTTTTTTCAAACAATTTACAAGTACTGACCATGTAATGTTGTTTGTAAGCGTGTTAGTATCATGTTTGTTGGCATATGGCTATATAGACAGCTATAGTGACTATTTAGCCTCAGATTTAGCAACATTCTGGATTTAACAGGATCCCGTCCCACTTCTCAGTGGAAAACCGTAATTTAGTAAACAAAATTAATGTATTACCCAGTTGTATTACCCGAATAAAAGTAATAAAATAAAAAAAAACTGTATCACAAATACTACATGGTGAATACTCAATGATGACTAGATATCATTGACCCGATTGTTGCATAACATGAAATTTAAAAGGGTATCTCATAAATGTCTAATGTCTGAAATACTGTCTTGTTCTGGCATGCAATCAAATTCATTCCTTCTGGTTATTTCTCATCTTTTTTAATGTTTGCAAGTAATGTTAATTTGCAGCACTTATCCAAATAAAACTGAATTGGTTATGATGAATGGCCGTTACTGTTTATTGTTCAGACAATCCCAACTGAAGGTGACGCTATTCTCCTTGGATTTACGAACTTCATCTTGAAGCTTAAATACTGCCCAACAAGACTAAACTACAATACTAATTGTATACTGTTATCGCTTACAAATAGATGAACTGAAATAATGTGCTGCATTCAGATGCTTTGAGAAATGACATTCTTCAATTTCTTCAAAGTTCAAACTAAAATCAAGAATAAAATCTGACTGAGACTATACTGCAGACTCTAGTGCACAAATATACATACAAATGGTTGAGTTATAATAATGCAAAATGTGTTTACGGATGGAACCAAGTTGGTAGCTCTGGTATGCATCGACAGGCAAAACCTGTGATATGCAGTAATATCTGCATACATCCTTCCCGTATCATTCAGGTCTATCACCATACCAAACCACTTCAAAATTCGACAACCGACACTTCAACTTATATGGCAAAAACTGTGTACGGATTGAATTTCATAAACAGGGCCCATGGATAACTCTGGTAGGCATTGGTACTCACAATCCGTGATATTATGCATATTCGTTCCCCATTTCTTGTCCGTCACATGTCATAGAGCATCAAAATAGGACAACCGACTCTTGAGTTATGATGCAAAATGTTTGTACGGACGGACGCATGGACGGCTCGAGACGTCAACTATATACTCGCCGACTAATATCTGGGGTATAATAACCATATATCTATGTGTATACCTAACAAAAACAACTCCCCTCCTCACCCACCCCGGTGGATAAGACTAAAGAGTTCTTTGATCATGCACAAATAATTGTAGAACCCCTGACCTGTTTACCACTATTTACACTGGCCAGTGTTCTCTGTCAGACTAAACACGCTCGATATATTAAGGCTATAATACGGTCTAGGGCAATTTGTGACATACAGTGTACCTACACAATGCTTTATTATTGTTGTTAGATACTGGAAACACCAGGAAACACCTGGAAATAGGATAGTGGAATGGGATTGAAAGGCAGTTAACACAGTTATTGAAGAACGGCTAAAAAACTCTGAAATTTTGATAAAAACATGAGAAAGGGGGTGGGTCCCTAACATTTGGAGGAACATATTTGCACAAATGGGGTGGTGGGTCCTTCGAGGTTGGAAAAAAACTTTTTGGGCCATATATGTGCTATTGTTTTCCAGACCCCCCCCCTCCCCCCCCCCCCCCCCCACTGCCGACGAGCGTAACACTTTTTTTGGCATTGTGGAGAGAAGAATCAAAATATTAAAGAACAAAGAAACCGGCACCATTCATCAACGCCGGAAAAATGATGCATGGAAAGAAATTTCTTTGGAAATAGCAGGGAAATATCCAAACAGAACCAAAACACAAACAAAATTCTTCTGAGACGTTATCTTCTTGGCTCTTCATTTTCACACTGTGCTAATTAAAAAACCTCATTAATATCATTGAAACTCATTCTGCAGATATATAAACGCAAGCATGAGTCTCCACACAATTATACCCAAAAATTATACCGCTATATACATGCCGATTGTGGCCAGTGAGTGTTCATGAATTAGTCGTAAGACGGCATCAATTGACAGGTGACAAATCTGATAGATTGGATCAATCACACCATCGACAGCGTGTGTCGTTTGCGCTAAAGCAAAGATACCTTTGCGTTCAGCCGCTACCATATAAACTACCTGGTTTATAAATAAGTCTCGCTTGGTGAATAGCACCCCTGTACTTCTTATTGCATTTTATACGCAATGCTCGTTTTTGTAATAGGAATATTCTCTTGACTTCCGGAACATGACCCCATAATTGGATACCATAAACTAAGTGACTTTGAATCAGTGCATAGTACAATGTTTTCAATGCTTTACTTGGGGAAAAAATGTTTCACCTTATCGATGCAGTAGATTGCATGTGATATTTTCGAGCAGATTACTGATATGTGCTTATTGAATGTCAAGTTCTCATCAATGTGGATGCCTAAACATTTTGTCGAGGATTCACGCCCAAGATTCCCTATTCGGTTTAGTTCAATGTTATTCAGCTTTAATTTCGAAGTATTCCATTTTTTGTCATTGTTTTGTGGGTGTAAAAGCATATAATTGTTTTTATTAATATTTATTGAAAGTTTGTTACAGCAGCACCAATCGGATACATTGGATAATTCATTGTTGACATAACTGTGTACTAGTTCACCATCTGCACATTACATGATTTAGGCACTTTTGTGAACCTATTTATCTTTGCATTGCTTACCATCATTTCTCCCGGGGTAATAAATTGATGTGTATCGCGAAACTGATTCATATCTCGTCTAAATCATGCAATCTCGAGCTGAGACCTTCAGCGGCTGTGAAATACATGATGAACCCTTTCGTGAAGTGAGCTTCGCTGGTGCAACATTAAAGATCATGCGTGAGTGCATTCTCCTAAATATGCGAGTCTCAAATAGGGAGCCTCCCATACATGCACTGGCCTACACGGTCAAGGTAAATATGTTAGGCCAATGTATTCTCTTATATATGCGAGGCTCATTAAGGGAGAATCGCATATATAAGAAAATGCATTGGCACAAGGTGTTCGCAAAATTTCAGGAAGCTCCAGTCATGGAAGGGTTAAGGCATACCTATTTGCTAACATACATAGCATCTGTGATATGTGTTTGATGTTATACTGTTCCCGTCAGAACTTCAACATGTTTCCAGGTTTTGTTAACTCGTGGAGCATGATCTATACGGGCATGTCCAGAATACCTTCTGCTCCATTCACATCTATGCGCCAACGAATCAATGTCATTGTCAGATTAGCAGGACCGTGTATAATTTTAGTATTGCTCAAATATGGTTTCTATTTATGGAAGAGGTTATTTCTGAGTGAAGCGGAAATGGCCGAGTCGCCGAGAATGGCGGTTTCCCATCGACGACAGTGTTAACGTTTCGGCCAAATTCACTGAATTGAAGCCTGGAGCTAGGCCACTCCAGTGATTTTAACCCGCTATATTGACACCAGCTGATCACGAAAATGCAAGAAAAATCAAAGGTCATGTGTTTACTTTTAAAAATAATTCCCAATGTGTATACGACAGGGCTATCCCGTATCCGAATTTTACCCAGTACTACAGCAGCTAGTTAAATAAATGTCCCGCTCACAGAAATCCATTCCCCCATTAATTCACCAGTTTAAAATATTTAGATTTCATCATTTAAACGTACGGTTGGCCTTGGCGGTGGGTATCCTGTGAAAATATTTCCACCCGTCAAAAACCGCCACAAACAGAAAGAACAACAAAATGTAGACCGACTTTGTCCGTATACAAATAAGAAATATCGCATAAACAGTATGTTATTGTCATATATTTGACCATTGTTATATATTTACACACTAAGTGTTGTCATCACTAAATCCAGCATTCTGATTGGTCGGCGCCCACGTGGCTAGTGGCAGTTATTTCTCGGTGAATGCGCAACGCCTAATAAAACCAAGCTAATAACACCATCGATACGTCATTAGGTTTGGAAAGACGAACGCGTAATGTTTTGGGCGCATTTGGACTCGCGCAGGATTGACTTAATACATCATCGGGTTTCAATATGAAGAGAAATTGTTCCTATTAACTTTTGGCAAGGGTGCTATTGGGTATTTTGGGCTGATCTGGTCACGATACACTTTTCGATTTAAATATATTTACAAAAGTGGCTTTCTCGCTAAATGTATATAAATATAAGGATTAACTGTCATGTGGACTATTTTTATGGAGATGTAACGGTGAGGTAAGTGGACATAACTTGTATGTAAAACCCTTCGGGTTTTACACAAGTTATGTCCGCTTACCTCACCGTTACATCTCCATAAAAACAGTCCACATGACAGTTAATCCTTATGTAAACAAAAGCATAAAAAGTTACTTTTCTGGTGTTTGTTTATATTATGATGGTAAACATAAAGAGCGTTCTATGTTGGTGAATTCCTGATATGGAACGAATAAAGAGCGTTTATGCCATTTGTGTGTGATTAGCCAGCAGCATTGTGCTGTCTTCTGTAACACAATCAGGCTCTTGCTTAGGTAAAATATAGTAAATCTTTATGATAACATGCTGTTTACGCGATGGTCATGGCATATATGAACGAAACTGTATGCGTTTTAATGATTTTCTGTTTACGGTGATCGGAACAAATATGAATATTTTCGACAACTAAGGCCTCACGTGTCACATGTATCAGGTGAAGGCCATTCTTCAGTTACCTTCACCACGGTGCACTCGCTCCCCGACTCTGGAACACATTTAGCTCCTTGGTTCTAAAAGATCGAGCGTAGCGAGGGAGAGAACTCTATCGTTTAGTTCGGATGGGACTATAATTACGCACGGCAGTATATTATTCAGCACTTGTGAGCAGGGATGTGCCTAGATGGGGGTGTGGGGGTGTCTCACCCCCCCCCAGCAGAGAGCTATATTTTCAATAGTTGGAAATTTCATACCTGCCACAACGAAATTTCACACCAACAATAGGTTTAAAATGTTCTTGTAGTTTGATTATAAAACAATTTATTGGGGGGGAATTTATTGTTTTTCGACCAATATTTGCATATGTTCCTATTTTTGGTCAAAAATTTTGACAGAAATGGTCATCAGTTGGAAATTTTCCAACCTTAGGGGGGTGACAGGTTGGAAATTTCCAACACTTGGAAAGCTTGTGTCCTGGTCCCTCCCCCGTGGCCAGTCAAAAACTTCTAGTTAATTTAAGAAAACAATATTGTCATACAATTGGTCAACATTGTCATTAGTCCAAGTCTTCTTGTACTAAACCCAGCTAAGATATTGGGATGGCGATGCTGGCGTTTAGTCCAAGCCCGCTTGCATACCAATCCTACCACATGAGTTACGCCCACGATCTGTGGCGGGAATTTGTGGTGTATTTTACTCGATTTACCTAGCAAATCAATACATGATGCTATATACATCGGAAAGGCTTACATCTAATGGTCATAATGGTGTATAATAATCTAACTTTAATGTTAAATTACACATAGAATATTCCGGTTGATTGCCACAAACATCGATTTGTTTCTCTGTTTGTTTACGTTTTAACCGAAAGCCGAAGTGGTCCGAATAAGTTCGGCATAATCCGCTGTTTGTTCTGGGAATTCTACTTTCCGTTTCTATATATAGCGCGGGTTTTCCGAACAAAAATGCCGAAAACCGATCGCCCGAAAGTCCAGTTTTCTATGTGCTTTCAGAACAATTCCCGCACTAAAAACTTAATGACATAATGGAGGATCAGAACGCTAGTTTTGTTGACAATTATCGCAAGCAACTTGTCAAAATTGGAGCAAATTAGATCTCTTGTGTCTGACTTGCCATGCGTGTGGTGTGCATTTTGACATCTGTGTTGATAAAATAATCGGAGAACCGAATCACACAGTTTCGAAATATAGTTCTTCCGTTTTAGTGGGACTTTTCAAACTTAAGGTTCATTTATTTAGTGTATTACATTTATATCTCCAATGTTTAATTAATCTATTTATTATTTTATTTATTGACACACATAATTACGATTACAATGGAGAATTCATCGTAATTTGCGTTGTTGTCCAAAATCTACGGAATATTTTCAACGGAAAATGCCGAACACAGTTCGCGAGGTCAACCGAGTTCGCATACTTTAAAAAAATTGTAAACATTGAGGTAAATGTCTCTTTTCGCATTAAATTACCGTTTTAAATTCACAACTGATGTGGGTTTCAGATAAAATAGCATGTCTTCTGCGGAAAATATCCGTTTATTGTCGCAATTGTGATATTTTATTTCATATAATTGTGGTTTTATTTGAGCGGGTCACTAACGCTTAAGCCGTGTCATAAGCGAGCATATAGGGCGGTCTTGGACTAAACGCCAGCATCGCCATCCCAATATCTTAGCTGGTTTTAGTACAAGAAGACTTGGACTACATTGTCATTGGAATTGTCATCAGTTGGAAATTTTCCAACCTAAGTGGGGTGGGGTGTAGGGTTTGAAATTTCCAACAGTAGGAAGGCTTGAGGCTAGTCTAGATGTTAGGATTTTGCGATTTTCTTGTTCAGATTTCAAAATTTTCGCACACCGGGCCGAACCATGGTCGGCCCGGTGTGTCATTGCCCCATCCACATGGCCAATACAAAACTGCTAATTAGTTTAGCAAAACAATATTTTACTACATTTGGTCAAACTAGTAGACATAAATGGTCATCAGTTGAAGAATTTTCCATCCTGAGGGGGGGCATGAGGTTTGAAATTTCCAACACTAGGAAAGCTTCAGTTGAGGCCAGTCTAGATACTAGGATTTGCGATTTTCTTGTATAGTTTTCAAAATTTTCTCACACCGATCCGAACAACCATGGTCGGCCCGGTGTTTCCTGGTCTGTTGTCGGTAGCTGTGTGCATTTTTCTGGAATTAGATCACTAGTTGTCTTTTTGGGGAAATTTTCAGGTTAAAATATCTTAATGTTCTCATACTGGGAAAATAGAAGCATGGCTTATGAATATATAGGAAATTAGGCCTGAGCATGAGGTACAAGGGGGTGGGGGTGCAAATGGAATTATGCAAAAAGTTGTGTTGGTGCGATTCCGACTCAAGGGGGGGGGGGGGTGCAAAGCAAAAAGTTGTGTTGGTGTGATTCCGACTCAAGGGAGGGGGTGCAGTTGTGAGTATTGACGTGGATGACTTGTAGGTGGTATTTTCTGGAGACCAATTAGAATTTTCAAATGCACCTCCACTCCCTCTTAGACTACACTAACGTAACCAGGGGCCTGGCGTATATTATTAGTCTACCGCCCCACTGTGATGGGTAAAATACCCCTAATGTGGGTCCCCTTTTCTTTGCCGAGTGGTGCATCCCCTGAGTGATGGTGCAGACGTCCTGGTGGTACCACGGCTGCCGTATCGCGCGAGGCATCAATCTGATGGAAATACGGTTTAAATTATGCTTTAGTATAGAAAGTGTTAAACTTATTATCTGAACATTTCCTATGGGATAACTACTCATCAATGATGCTTTGGTATAGAAAGAGTTAAACTTATTATCTGAACGTTTCCTGTGGGATAACTACTCATCAATGATGCTTTAGTATAGAAGGGTTAACTTATTATCTGAACATTTCCTGTGGGATAACTACACATTAATGATGCTTTAGTATAGAAAGTGTTAAACTTATTATCTGAACATTTCCTATGGGATAACTACTCATTAATGGTGCTTTAGTATAGAAAGAGTTAAACTTATTATCTGAACATTTCCTGGGGGATAACTACTCATCAATGATGCTTTAGTATAGAACGAGTTAAAATTTTATCTGAACATTTCCCATGGGATAACTACTCATCAATGATGCTTTAGTATAGAGAGTGTTAAACTTATTATCTGAACATTTCCTATGTGATAACTACTCATCAATGATGCTTTAGTAGAGAAAGGGTTAAAGTTATTATCTGAACATTTCCTATGTGATAACTACTCATCAATGATGCTTTAGCATAGAAAGGGTTAAACTTAGTATCTGAACATTTCCTATAGGATAACTACTCATCAATGATGATTTAGTATAGAAAGGGTTACACTGTATCCCCGCAATGGATCGTTCGTGCCCCATTTGGGACTATGAATTCAAAGACTGAGAAACAACGTGCATGTCCTGATGCCCACAATATCACTGGACAGGACCATCAGATGATATCGCACCCTATCTGCGGTTGGGTCCCCGGGACATGCATTAAACCCAGCACTCAGACGGAGAGTGTGAAATGTGTAGTCAGTGTATCACTCGTAGCGGAAGTGAACGAGATACAGTAATGCCCTAAGTAATGAACCCCTTAACCACAGCAGATTTATGGGTAACTTTTCAGGATTTAGTCGGAAATATGGCTTGTTGCCATTCATCGGAAAGCTCAGTGATTGTTAGGCCAATGTTTTATTTTATATAGACTACATATGGGAGACTCGCATATATAAGAAATTGCATTGGCCAATATTCCAGGAAGCTCCAGTCATGGAAGCGTTAAACATGACTCGGAAAAAGTGTGTGATAATTCAGTTTGAATTGTTCAACACAGTGCTTTATAAAAAACATTTAAGTTTGAAAGACACAAGTTATTATCTGATGGTTGAAGCTTCCGGTTGAGTGATAGACAGTAGGTAAAAGTTCAAGCTCGAGATTGCATGTTTTGGGCGACTATTGTTATCCGATTTCGCTTTGGATCAAATTTCCTCAGTATATATTTTTGTGTGATTTCAGTACAGTTGTTAATATGCTATTTGTAGATTACACCGGCCACCAAAAATAATTCCATACATTTTTGCCCAGGGAAATTTGCCAATTCCACACTAGCGTAATGAATGGAATCAGCCCAAGATCTATCTCCCAACCCATTACGTCGCAAGTTGTTGTCGCAGCTATACATGTAGACAGATATATTGATTGGCTGCATGAATATCGAAACCGTTCCAGATGAAAACAAATTTGATCCTATTGTATATATATTTACATTGGTCCGAACATAGATTTCTGCCTATAAATCCAGGTCATATTATTCTAACAGATCTAATTTCGTTTACAGTTCTCAAGGCTTAATGGCGTATATGTCCCGTTACTAGGCTGACAGTCTTGAGAAATTGGCGTACTCCTGAAGGCGATGACAAACAGTTTCGGCAAAATCGATAACGCAAATTGAAATAATGTTTTGTTATCTAAGTAAAGAATTGCTTTGGCGATTATTCCAACAATCCGCTGTATACATGAGCGAACGTGGAGAAAACAATTTGTCTACTGGTCTAATATCGATGCTTTCTATTGGCCTCCAGTGCGGTTCTCTGTAGACTATGATTCGTCATGCCTATATCCGCTTGGTCCTTAGTCTGACCCCCCAGATAGCGAAAATATAACGAATGTGTCAGTTTATTGTGAAGGTTGGTCGTTACCGCGACACCGACCAAATTGCAGTGGTTATTTCGGCAATTGTGATGCATATGCATGTATAGGATACATAAATCCAAATATATTACACACGCATACAACTGAGGATACATAATCCGAATTGACGCTCCTAAATTAATATTTCTTTGGCTTTGGGCGTAAACAAATTGTTTGATTCGTGTCGAGGAACCCACCCATCACAGCTCAGAATTATCAGATATCGATTTTTTAAATCTGTTATTTTTCACCACCTGGAATATTTGGCGGCCTAGCAAATATTCGACGAGCCGATCGACATATTCTCGATACCAATTTGTGTTGAACAAACTCTTGAGAAATAACACGTTTGGAAAAAATTATACTAGAGTTGACTGTGGTTAGCATTATGTGTTGGTAAATAATTGATTCTGATAACTAAAGCGTCTTTTGAAGAGATATTGTTGTTGTTGTTGTTGTTGTTGTTGCTGTTGGAATCTGATGATACAGGGACCATCGAATCGGATTGTGTACTTCTTACATACCATGTTACGATATGGACACTAGGAATTTTCAATACTGATAGTTCATACCTGTCATAATAGCACTTTCTGTCTTCATATTACTTAGCTATACTTAGCTACCGCCTACAATCTTGCAGTCTTACAATCCTGTGGCTACACATTCAGGGACGTGGCTATACGGTCTACGTGGTGTTCAAAATTTTGACATAATTTTTGACACTGAACTTTACTCATATTTGTCCTCTATCAACCTTATATAGACTCTTATCGACATTAAAGGTACTCAAATTACTCAATCCGATAAAACTCCTCACAATTACTATTTCAATGGCTTCGGGGGTCAAAAATATTTGATTCGAGTCGAGGAAGCCACCCATCAAAGCTCAGATTTTTAGATATCGATTTTAGAAATCTATTATTTTTCATTATCGGGAATACTCTCTGTCACAGAATACAGTCAAAATTGCGTTATTATTACCACTTGATTTTAGAGTTATCCATCCTTGTCTGTTAGAATAGTGTTTTGCTGTACACATCTCGAGCATATTACGAAGTTGAAGGCAATTATTAGTACTCATCTCGAGAAAATAACAAATTTCAAAAATCAATATCTAATAACTCTGAGCTTTGTTTGATGGGTTCCTCGACTCGAATCAAATATTGTTTACCCCAAAAGCCAAAGAAATAGTAATATAGGACCCTCTGATCGGATTGTTGTTGCTGGAATCTGTTGAGATGGGGACCCTCTGATCGGATTGAGTACCTTTAATATGTCATTTAGAACACATTTAGCTCTCTGTATATAGGGGGTCTATACATGGTATGAGGTTCTAATACATGTTCAAATGCTGGCATTGGAATACTGGTACGCATAACTCGAAGTTGCTAAGTTTTTGTTTGCTAAATCACTTGACAAAGTTGTTTTCCTATAAAACCGAATACTAATAGCCCGAGACAATAACAACTTTAAATGTTTGCGTTATTCCGTCTGTGTGTAATATAACTGTTATCCCTTTCATGGCGGGAGCTGTGCAGGCCCAACATTAGAGACCCTGTGCCAATGCATTCTCGTATATATGCGAGTCGACCATAGGTCGCCTCGCATATATAAGAGAATGCATTGGCCTAACAATTTTTTAGAAATTTTTCAATAATTTTTTTCTTTCATATACTTTATCAATTTTTATAGGCGACCTATGGTCGACTCGCGTATATAAGAGAATGCATTGGCACAGGGTTTTCGCAAAAATTCAGGAAGTTCCCGTCATGAAAGGGTTAAGAACACGGGGCTAATTGTTATATGCGACTAAAGAAAATTATGTCGCACTATCTTGTCTTGGTATGTTAATTGTTATCAGTCGTTGGAAACAATAAATGATTACATTTGTTTTTAAATTATATTTTATGCCCCACGTATAATAATAAGATTACAGGCAATCTGCCTTATGTATGGTGCTCATGACAACGTGTTGAACCTGTTTCATGGTTAATTTGGACAATATACCTCATTCAAACTCGATATTTTCAGCATTCATGGGAAGATTGTCGGGCAGATTGAAAATATGAGCCATGCAGTATGAGCGAAGGTTTTATTGAGTAAGTTATATTTGGGGTCGAAGTGATACTTGTTCAATATTTTGGTTTCCTAACTTGTTCTTTTGTATTTGTAACTGGCGATATAATGTGTGTATATATATATGTGTGTATATATATATATGTATGTGTATGTATATATATATATATATATATATATATATATATATATATGTGTATATGTGTATGTATGTGTATGTAATTGTGTGTGTGTGTTTATATGTATGTATATGCGTATATATGTATGCATATGTGTAGTTAAGTATGTAAGTTAGGGCCATCCTGCATGTGCGCCCGTGTTGTTTGTAACTGCATGTGGACGTTTAGTCTGCGAGACTACACAGGTGTTCTGTTTGTGTTGTATCCATTTGTTAAAAAGTTTATGTGCTTTTCATGTAAATTCTCTTTTGTCAAACAATGTATGTATATATATATTTAACCTGTAATTATGTTATTACTGCTCTCCGAAATTGGAGGAAATAAAGGTATATATATATATAATATGGTTTTAACACTGTATTGTACAACAACAACACCAGATAACACGCTCATAATTATGTTGGGGTTAGATTTGGTGTTTAGGCAGGTTTATGAATATAGTTATTTTTACAGCATAAAGTATCTATATTAGATAATTAATACGATTGAAGCAGATTAGAATAGAATGATTTCACGCCATTTTTTTTCTCAATAGTTAATAATTAATTGTGAAGACTGAATGGTATGGTAGGATGTAGCACATACATTTAGTGACTTGTAAAATAGATAGTGGAACAGGATTGGAAACAAGAGTGAACAAGGAATATATGTGGGATGGATAAAACAAAGTTAGTAAAATAAGGTTTAAAAAGTGTCAAGTATAGGATAACGGGGGATCCTAAATTTTGCAGAGGAAATTAATATTTCATAATAAGTATAGGGGTGGTGGGTACCTTGAGGTAAATAAAAATGTGTTTTGGGCCTCGTGTTTTTTTGCAGATTTTGTTCAGACCCCCCCCCCCCCCCCCCGGTGACCATGGAAAGTATTTTTCAGTGCATGTGAAACCGCGGTATATCAATATTTTCGTCAACCTATCTTATGCCTCTTCCCACATTACGTAGACAAGATTTGGAAGCTCGAATGAGCCATGTTCGTTAAAGCTAATACGTTGCCGTACTATTGCATGCGCTGACAGAATTATAATATAGAGATTCGTATGTACCTCTTGGGATACTAATTTTTTCATCGGCATTTTATGCTTCCAGGACATCAAACGATCGTGCGCTTGCGATAAGTTGGATTTTAATACCAGTTGAACTTCACAGCTATCATATGCGAGTCGTATATGGTTTGCTAACTTTGATAGCCGAATCGCTGAAGTCATCTGATTAATTTCCCTTCTGGGTTATTTATCAGAGATCTCGTATCCAATAATCAATGATCACCAAGTGTTTTGCAAATTAATACGGAAATGTATCTCAGTGTAGCATTACATACTCAGCGTATTCGAGATTTTAGTCACGAGCGTACGTGTTTCTGTGAAAGGGGGTTCGCATACCGGCCCGCCGATCCGTAGCCTGCATTGTTGTTACCTAATAGCGTTTATTGTACGGGGACAAACATTTCCGACATCACGTCAACTAACGGAGCCATTTTCTCTAGTGTAACGGCTGTTTGGCTGTATATTCGATTCAAATCCAATAGGTTTGTCGATAAAGCCGAGCAATTCTGATCGACCCCATGCAACATTAATCTGAGTTCTCTGTTATGAGGTCTATTAGAAAATCGAACAGTGAGGGTAATTCCGAATGAAGAGGCCGCGGGGACCGATTTTAGAAATGAAAAATAAAGCCGACTATAGCTCATGAAGGAAATGGCAGATTTGAAGAGAACCGGTGCTGGTGCATGCAGCGGCGCGGTTAGAGTGTCTTGGTTTGTATGTTTCTAACTTGGAATCATGCAGGGACATGGCGACAAGGGTGTTTCGGAGTATCTCACCCCCAGCTTTGGTGAACATTTTCAACAGTTGGAAATTTCAAAACTGACACAATATCAGTTGGAAAATATAAAGCAAATATAGGTTTTAATTGTTTTGATAATTAGATATTCTACCAGTAGTTAGTGGGATATTTGTTATTTTTACCAAAAGTCGAATATGAGCCCAATTTCGGTAACATTTTTTTCAAGGTTGCAAATTGAATTTCCCTGAAAATATGGGCCTGGTCCAATGATGGCGCGTCCACGGGTGTATGTGTCAGCGCGAAAGGGGGCTCATATAGTTAGGGAGCCTAGCAAGTTTTATTCGAACTATTGCGTACGAAAGGTTTGATGCACCGGGCTGACGACACAAACCCAATTCTTAAGTTCCGCAATTACAGCATAAATGGGACCAGGGGCTCACAAAAAATCACTTTTAAACTAACTTTCGAGTACGAGCATGAAATATAATGTAAACATGCCTGGGTACCACGTTGGTCATTAAAACATCACTTAAGAAATGTTTTTTAAAAGCATTTTCAGATAAGAAGGGGTGTTTTTTACAGAAACCCCAAAAACGTAAAAAATCACCTTTATTCGAAATTTCGCGTACTTCCTTGAAATTTACTATGGTCATTCTTTGATATCTACTACATAGAAACCAAACTTAAGCCGATTTCTTCAGTATTTTTCAGATAAGAAGGGGTAGTTTGACCCCTCCCCTAAAACTTTGAAATTCCGGGTGTCCGGTGGTGACCTTTGTTTGACCTATACCATGTTCTACTGCACTATAAATGTTGGGAGCACATTACACAAGTTGGTTAGAAATGGCTTTTACTCTTTGATAACTGAACGCGGGAGACGATAGCCTATAGTGTAGATAAGTGTACCCATGTACCATATGATATGGAATCCTATTACGGCCACTTGCTAATGGCGCTTTCGGCGCTTTCGGCGCGATGCGCCGAAAGCGCCGAAAGCGACAAAAAGTGCGCCATTAGTAACGCGCCGAAAGCGCCGAAAGCGCCGAAAGCGACAAAAAGTGCGCCGTAACGGCGCACTATTTGTCGCTTTCGGCGCTTTCGGCGCTTTCGGCGCGCGCCGAAACAACGCTAATGGCGCACTTTTTGTCGCTTTCGGCGCGCGCGCCGAAAGCGCCGAAAGCGCCGAAAGCGACAAAAAGTGCGCCGATCGGCGCACATTTTGTCGCTTTCGGCGCTTTCGGCGCGATGCGCCGAAAGCGACAAAAAGTGCGCCGAAAGCGCCATTAGCAAGTGGCCGTAATAGGATTCCATAGTAACTTCTGTATGCCATTAAAATGGAGGCGTTTATTGTTGACAATTTTTTTCTAAATTTTACACACCGTGAAATTATCTATAAGTTTTATCAGAAATATGGAATTACAATTAGGTGAGTGAACTTCAAAAGCCACAGCTCTGAACCCCCCCCCATTCGCATGGATGCAGGGATGTGGTAACGGAGAGTCCAACATGTTCTCTGCCTTGTTTGTTCAATGTTATAAAGTTCCATGTTAGAACATAAATAAAGTTCCCATGTTTTGCACTGATGGAATAATATCTCTACAAGCACTATGCAGAGTAAAGTTTCATGGCACAATCTGGGGGGAGGGGTTCTTCTGACTTCAATTTCAACTACATGTTTGGGGGGGGGGGGTGTCCACCTTGGGAAATTCCAACTGCATCCCCCCTTTAGTCAGAATCAGACCAACACAAGTTTTTGAATAATTCCATTTGCACCCCCCCCCCCCTTGAACCTCAGTCAGGCCTAATTTCTAATATATTCATAAGCCATGGTTTTATATTTCTATATTCCTGGTATGAGAACATTGACAGATATTTTAACCTGAACATTTATTAGTTATTTGAAAATTTCAAACCTCATACTCCCCTCAGGTTGGAAAATTCTTCAAGTGATGACCATTTCTGTCCACAAATTTGACCAAATGTAGTAAAATATTGTTTTGCTAAACTAATTAGCAGTTTTGTATTGGCCATGTGGATGTGGGGCAATGACACACCGGGCCGACCATGGTTCGATCCGGTGTGCGAAAATTTAGAAATCTTAACAAGAAAATTTTGAAATCGTAACATCTACACTAGCCTCAAGCCTTCCTACCGTTGTAAATTTAAACCCTACACCCCCCCCACTTAGGTTGGAAAATTTCCAACTGATGACAATTCCAATGACAATGTTGACCAAATGTATGACAATATTGTTTTCTTAAATTAACTAGAAGTTTTTGACTGGCCACGGGGGAGGGACCAGGACACAAGCTTTCCAAGTGTTGGAAATTTCCAATCTGTTACCCCCCCTAAGGTTGGAAAATTTCCAACTGATGACCATTTCTGTCCAAAGTTTTTACCAAACATAGGAACATTCCCCCCCCCAATAAATTGTTTTATAATCAAACTACAAGAACATATTTCACCTATTGTTGGTGTGAAATTTCCAACTAATGTTTTGGCAAGTATGAAATTTCCAACTGTTATACTTTTGACCAAAGTTGGGGGGCTAACTACTAGTATACGTGCGAAATAAATCTCTGTAGTTCCACTGGTAACGATGCTACCGGAATTTGCCTGTAAATATCATGCAAATTATCTCACAAGAATAAATCATACAGGTATTTGGAGGTAGCACTGGTAGTACAAGTGGAACTATATAAATGTTACTTCCGATGTCTTTCGCTCTGGTAAAGATGCATGTTAGGTGCATATTTCCGTTCATATTCTGGCACCATGTGGCTTTCTATGACGAAATGCCCACAAAAATGTACCTTGCAAACTTGCCAGCGTATGAACGTACCCTGAATCATGCCAGAAGCTGGGGTTTGTCCCACAAAAATATTCATGATTGCCAATTACTCAATCAATATATTCACTGCAAGTCTATCACAGCTAGTGACAGTCAGTTGTGGTGTTCAATTATTAACAGACTTTTTCATTATATTACATTTAATTACATGCGGCAACACTCACTTAAAAAGTTGCTCAAATGTATGCATACTAATCACTTGACTATATTTAGACTCATTTATAGTGAAAATTCATACATGTGTTAAGTACCATATTAATAAATAATTTTAAATCTGAATAATGACAAATTATAGCATTTAGAGGTGTATCTACAGCAAAATTCAGCCCCTCCCTTTTAAAATTGATACATAGGCCTATACATTGTACACATATGGCCATGTCCGATCTGCACTGAGGTGCCGGGAGCATCCAAGGGCATCGGGGGGGGGGGGGGGGAGAGCCTACAAAAATGGCACTTTTCTGCCCAAAAAAGGGAATTTTCTCCGCAAACTCGGAAAAAACAACCATAAATTCATTGTGGCAAAAATCCCTATTTTAAAGGTATTTGTCGGTTTTTATGGCCGTTTTTGACAAAAAATTAATATTCCTTGTGAAATTGGTGGTATTTGGACCCAAAAAGTTACATTTTGCTATAAAAACACGAGATTAAACACAGCATTTTCTGTCTCCAGAAAAAGGGCAAGTCCTGCCCCCTTGGTCAAGGGCAGGGGATCAGCTGCCCCCTCTTCCGGCACCCCTGCTGGGCTGATCACATACTTAATTGTATACATGCGCTAATGGCGCACCGCGCCGAATGCCCTAATGGCGCACTTTCTGTCGCTTTCGGCGCGGTGCGCCGAAAGCGCCGAAAGCGACAAAAAGTGCGCCGATCGGCGCACATTTTGTCGCTTTCGGCGCTTTCGGCGCTTTCGGCGCTTTCGGCGCGCGCCGAAACAACGCTAATGGCGCACTTTTTGTCGCTTTCGGCGCGCGCGCCGAAAGCGCCGAAAGCGACAAAAAGTGCGCCGATCGGCGCACATTTTGTCGCTTTCGGCGCTTTCGGCGCTTTCGGCGCGCGCCGAAACAACGCTAATGGCGCACTTTTTGTCGCTTTCGGCGCGCGCGCCGAAAGCGCCGAAAGCGACAAAAAGTGCGCCGAAAGCGCCATTAGCAAGTGGCCGTAATAGGATTCCATAATATGACTTAACTTCACCTCAGTAATTTTCTTTCTTGTTATGTCGCTTCATCGTTTGAGCAATTTTAACATAAACAAATGGCGGCGTATACACCAGACAAGTTGGCGACAAATATGGCCGCCGTTTTTCAGACGAGACACTGCGTCATTTTGATCCGAAATATAGTGAGACAATATTGTCATAAGTATACAAATATCTATATATATTTGTGAAGCCAGGGCACAGTGACACCACTTTATGGGAAATTGGAACCCCCCCCCCCCCCCCCAAGATGGCCACAAAAAAGGCCGCCGGAACTGGAAAATTTAACTATGTTTCACTAATAGCTTCTAGATCAGTTTCTGCTGTTTGGAACTGGTGGAGAATAGTGGATTTATTGTTTATGTTTCATGATCATTGAAGCAATGATTTATGACTTTTTAAAATTCCCAGTTCCTTCGGACCACTCAAAAAGTCGATTATACAGAACACGATATAATTGTTCACCAACAATCGCCATTGGGACTCTAGTCACATTTCAACAAGAAATGAACAGAATTGGTCGATGTAAGTGATGCATACCATTACCTATAACTATCCTACCTCAATAATTATAACCGAAATTATCACTGTTGGATCAAAATAGCCACCAAAATGGCCAACAAAATATTAAATAGTAGATATTGAACCAGTGGGGTCTGCAATCGCTTACCATGACTAATAATGGCCAACATACCCACTAAACATGTACTATATACTAATATTTCTGATTATTGTGTTAATTGTGGCTATTGCAATCACTTGCGTTACCAGAAATGTTGGAGGTTTTTTTTATCACAAACTTGAAAAAAATTATTTTTCATGTCCACACCATATTTTTAAGAAAAACATAAATATCTTTGATAAAGGTGTTTCTTGTCTTGAACTCTCTTGGCTGTCTTGCATTGAGAAATTATTGACCATATTACCCGAGATACCTTGCAAAATGGCCACCAAATTTGGTAAAAATTTCGATTTGTTCCACATATATCTCGAACATTATCCTCTGATGTGACAAAAAGGAAGCAGATTGTGACTCACTTTGTTATTAAACATGTTAGTTAATCAACTGGCAACTAACTATTCTATTTCGACAGGGGAAATATATTTATTTTAAAACAGCGGTATGGAATATTGAATTTGGTAGTCTGCCCATGTATTTTGATGGAATTGGGCAACCCTTTGCGTAGAAGGTAGGAAGGACCATGAACTGTGGCGACCCTGGCCAAATAACATCATAATTGAGTAACATAATCTAAGACGACATCCAAAAAGAAAGCAATTTCATTTATATGTTGCCCCCTTTACAACGAAAACACTTACAATGTATCGATGAATTCGACTAATTCACACCGCTTACACGTTAGACCAATTTAATATCTAGTTAGTTTCCAATGAACGGTTTACCCCAACATTGTCGCCAATTTTATTTCGGGAAAGTCACTGTGAGAATAGTTTAATATCTATGCAGTATTCTTCTTTTGTTACAAAAATATATCACAGATTGCCAGTAAGCAACTCTCATGTGTATAATGCTGGCATATTCATAGTATTTTAAAACTTATATATTAAACTAGCCGATGAGCCCGACGTTGTCCGGGCTATTCATCCGGGCTATTCAAAAACCAAATTTCAAGTTGATAGCTCTATCCGTTTCCGAGATCTGGTCTGTGCATGTGCGAAGCTGGCGTCGCACGGGCTCGGCGACCCGATAAAATTCGTATCCGGAGCAAGATACATTCACATACCAAATTTCAAGTCGATAGCTCCACCCGTTTCCGAGATCTCGTCTGCGCATGCGCGAAGCTGGCGTCGCACGGGCTCGGCGACCCGATAAAATTCGTATCCGGGGCAAGATACATTCACATAGCAAATTTCAAGTCGATAGCTCCACCCGTTTCCGAGATCTCGTCTGCGCATGCACGAAGCGGGCGCCGCACGGGCTCGACAATACGACAACGTCCACCGCCTGGTCAAACTACACACACGTACCAAGTTTCGTCCCGATCGGTCGAGAATCGTAGATTTGTATAAATGACAAACAGACAAACAGACAAACAAACAGACAGACAGACAGAGGTCTTCAAAATATATATGAGATAACTGTTTTGAAGGTATGGATTATATTTATCGGAGGCTGCATGAACTTCTGACAAATTAATATACTGGACACAATTACCAACATGAATGTTTTGTCAGATTGGAATATCTGTTTTACAGCTGTCAGCATATGAAACTATACTCATTGATTAATAAGATAATAACACATTTTATCACATAATTTGCCCATAAAAGCAGTTTCATAATTATCGATAAGGGTGCATTTACACTGATACAGAACTGTATACAGATCTGTATGAAGTCACGTGTCGCGCATTACTGTGATCACAATATGATTACTAATAGTGAACGCGCGCTGATCAGTACTCTGGTAATTGACAATTCACTACGAGTCGTTTCAGTATAGGCCAGACATAAAAATGGATCTACCATCAGCAGACAACAGCGATATGGTATGTGCCGCATGTATTTAAAGTGTATCCTTATACCACTTGATAATGGTTCGAAGAAAGAATGAAAATCGCATAGGAATACACAATAAAGAACAGTATACACAAATAGAGGCTAGAGAGCACACATATAGCTTTAGATGGAGATTCCACCAATATTTAGGATTTCAGGTGATCAACTATATATATATATATATATATATATATATATATATATATATATATATATATATATATATATATATATATAGGTCTCCTGTTTGACACCATCTGGGCGGTGGCCATTTTGGATCTCTATGGAATGGGTATCCACCCTACAACACCATTTATTTAACCAAATGTAGTAAAATTTCCAACAGATGATAATTCCAATGACAATGTTGACCAAATGTAGGACAATATTGTTTTATTAAATTAACTAGCAGTTTTTGACTGGCCACGGGGAGGGATCAGGACACAATCTTTCCAAGTGTCTGAAATTTCCAACCTGACACCCGCCCCCCTGATAAGGTTGGAAAATTTCCAGCTGATGGCCATTCCAGTCCAAAATTTTGATAAAAAGTAGGAGATTATGCAAATATTGGTCCGAAAACAATAACTCCCCCCCCCCCCCCAATAAAATGTTTGAAAATCAAACTACAAGATCATTTTCAACCTATTGTTGGTTTGGAAATTACAGCTAATGTCGTGTCAGGTATGAAATTTCCAACTGTTGAAAATTTTGACCAAAGTTTCCACGTCCCTGTCCGTGTTCAATATTCGAATTACACGGGTTGAAATGACAACGAAAACTAAAACACATTCGCCAAGCCCGAGTAACAATTAATTAAAACAGATTTGCCTGTCGCAATGCTTCGGCGTTGACCGTGACGTATAGCGGACACGACTTTTGCTCACACGAACTAATACCGTTTTCTTTCTGTGTGCATTTCTATATCAACCCGTTTACACTAGTCTGCGTGTAGATCTATGTGCAGTTCTATAGCAATGTAAATGCACCCTTAGAGACACGTTTAATATCAGCGCGTGCGATGACGTCACATCGTTCTTCAAATGACTTGCGATCGCTGCGGTTTTTATCGTTGGTTTTCGATGGATATTTCGCATTGCTTCGCGTTTATTTTATCATGTGATAAAAAGTATCTCACACTCGTCCTATTTTATACGTAATTTATCAACCTCGTCCACTAAATTCTATTTAAGCCTCGGTAAACCTCGGCTCAAATCGAATTTAGTGAACTCGGTTGATAAATTCCGTATAAAATAGAAACTCATGTGAGATCCTCTATTTACTGTGATAGGAACTGTCTGTATGTATCCTCCCACACTAGTTCAGTTAATTTGATTTTTATTACTGGCATTGAGATATAGTCGGTTTTCGTCGTTATGCATAAACTTCATTAATAACAACAGAATGGATTACAAACGCTCGAACCCTCGTTGTGCACCCATCGAATCCACTATGCATTGCTCGCGTCGAATCCGCCATGCTCCCATCGAATCCACCATGCTCCCATCGAATGATCTGATCGATTTCGCCGTATGAGTTCAGTGAACCTGAAATTATATCTGAAGACCAAACCTGGCTGCTGAATCTCAAAAACATGAACAAATCTAGTTGGCTGGTGCAGCATTAAAGATCCTGAGCCAGCGCATTCTCTTGTATATGCGAGTCTCAGATAGGGAGTATCGCATATATACGACAATGTACTGGTTTACAAGGTTATGGTAATTATTGTTAGGCCAATGTATTCTCGTATATATGCTGGGCTCCATATGGGAGACTCGCATACTTAAGAGAATCCTATGGCACAGGGTTTTCGCAAAATTTCAGGAAGTTCCAGTCATGGAAGGGTTAACTAGCCTCGCTAATATTGTAACGATGCCATTATTCCAGGCGTCAAGCAGCAGCGGATCGAAAAAGTTCGATATCCACAATCGTATGAAACTTCATCCCCAACCATGTGAATTTCATCCATAAAACATACCTTGGTCAATATAACAAAAGAGGGATAACTCAACTATACATCCACAAAAGTGAAGCTTTCACCAGTGTGATCACATGCAAGGATCGACTCAAGTATTCTTCATTAACTCCATTACCAACTTATCAATGCTAGGGCAGGCACTCTCAAATGACAAAGGTGATTTAAAAAAGGTCTTCCCCAATTATTTCACATAGAGTTGTGTGTTTTAGAGGGAAAGAACTAATTATTTAATTCAATTGTTTAATAAAAAATATATTGTTTTGGTAAATAGAGCTGTTGCTTATAAGTCACATGTTGTTTGCAGCCACATTAGATCTGTACGTTCTTGTAACTGGAAGTATGGTACCCTGAATACATCTTTAACCCTATCTGTACTTTATACTCATTGCCGAGTATAGTTCCCTAAGGAAATGTTCAGATAATAAATTCAACAATCGCTTGTTGTACTTATTATCTAAACATTTCCCATCAATTAATAGATGTGCACTTGTATTATCTTCTCGCCTGTCTGTCGTCTGTTTTTATTACCTGAACATCCATCAAACGAATAATAGACCATTCCAATGTATACTTTGATAACTGAATGCACGGGGAAATTCATTTTGTATTAAAAGGGTAGTATAGATATCGGTTTTTCTAGATGCTGGTGTTTATGTAAAAGCTTCGTTCTATTACCCTCGTGTGGCGGAATTTATGCCCACGCTCGTGTGTGGAATGCTTCATCAATTGTAATCCGCTTCATCGTAGATATCGAATGATTGATTGATTGATTGGGATTTAGTGTCGCTTTCACCAACTAAGGCCATATCACGACATCCGCACACTTACTGCTAATCTAACAGTGAGTTCAATGCTGATAAACTCGTCGACCATGTGCGGCAAACCGCCGGCCATCGGCGAGTAACTAGCAACTCCACCGGATAACGATTTCGAGTTACAAAGTCCACGATGGAAACATGTGGATTTGAACCCGTATCACCAGCGCTGGAGGGCGAGACGGATTGGAGTTGTACCCCTAACCGATTGAGCTACCGAAGCCCCACTGACGAACATAATGATGTCCCAGATCAAGCCACAAATCTCTAATCTAGCTATGGCCGTAGAAAACATGGGAACATATTGTGACAGGGAAGTGTATAATATTGAGAAAAAAAAACAGTGCGGGTAATATATTTCTTAGTTACTACCTGTTCCTAAATAATGTAATTCACTGTTGGCGAAGGCCCCTACTCGTAATTGCACGATGTATACTTTGTGAGCGATTTTACTATGCAATATCGAGCTGGGGCCACCCCAATGTGAAGTAGATTATTGAGGAACTAGTGTTAACAAACCAGTATATTTCCTGTCGTGTTTATTCATTGTTATAACTTCCCCATCAGAACATCGAACAGTTTCCATGGTTCTGTACTGGTGGAATATGATCTCTACGGGCGTAGCTAGGGTAGATATTCGTGGCATGATCTACAACAAAGAATGCTATAATCATCGGACATATCACAATGTTGTACTATAATCTAGATTATATGTTTAAAATTCGAATAGATTATGCTGTGTAACTAGCAGTAACCACGTTTTGGTCAATAGTATGTAAATGATAAAAGACGCGTTCGCATTCTTCAGATTTAATGCAAACAATGTGATATTCTTATTTTTATTAAAATTCCCATTTGACAATTCATATAGAGGTTAGAACAAATATTATACATTCTCGCCACAATTAGCTTTAAAAATTCCACGATGGAGTCGGTACTAATTTTATAAGACATCTTCAGCAGTTATGTAAACGTTGATGGGATAGGATAGGCCTTTAAACTCCGTTATAGCGGATAATGGGTCGGATCTTCGACATTAACCAGAATCTATAGAATGAAAGTGGCAATGACACTGTAGCTTAACTTTGTAAAGAATAGCAGTAAAGGATTTAGTCACACACAGAGTAAAATCCAAGATGGCTGCTGGCGGCCATGTTTTTTAGCCGAATGACCCCAAAATGACTCGTTCCCATCTACATGTTATTGTTAACATCCATCACAAATTTTATGATGATCAGACTAAAGGTACGACCTGTAGCCTGTGCTAAAGGATTTAGTCACACAAAGAGTAAAATCCAAGATGGCTGCTGGCGGCCATGTTTTTTAGCCGATTGACCCCAAAATGACTCGTTCCCATCTACATGTCAATATTAACATCCATGACAAATTTCATGATGATCAGACGAACAGTACGACCTGTAGCCTGTGCTAATGCATTGAATTTTGAAATAAAAAATGGCCGCTGGCGTCCATGTTTTTTGTTCGAATGACCCCAAAATGACTCGTTCCCATCTACATTCCAATTTCAACAGCCATGACAAATTTCATGATGATCAGACTAAAGGTACGACCTGTAGCCCGTGCTAAAGGATTTAGTCATACAAAGAGTAAAATTCAAGATGGCTGCTGGCGGCCATGTTTTTGGGCCGAATGACCCCAAAATGACTCGTTCCCATCTACATTCCAATTTCAACAGCCATGACAAATTTCATGATGATCAGACTAAAGGTACGACCTGTAGCCCGTGCTAAAGGATTTAGTCATACAAAGAGTAAAATTCAAGATGGCTGCTGGCGGCCATGTTTTTGGGCCGAATGACCCCAAAATGACTCGTTCCCATCTACATGTCAATATTAACATCCATGACAAATTTCATGATGATCAGATAAACAGTACGACCTGTGGCCCGTGCTAATGGATTGAATTTTGAAATCAAAGATGACCCCAAAATGAATCATTCCGGTCTAAATGTTGATGTCAACAGCTATGACAAATTTCATAATGATCCGATAAAAGGTACGACCTGTAGCCTGTATTGTTGACGCATCACGTACACACAAACACACGGACGACGGACGACAAAGCCATGGCAATAGTTCAAACTAAAGTTGAGCTAATAATGGTTAGGTCCAGTTCCACTCTCGATAACATACATGTATAAAACTATTTATAATTATCGACATGAAATATAAGCCTTATGCATGTGAATCTTATTTGGTAGGAATCTATAAAGTGATCTTGATAAGAATTTTTTTAGACGCTACAGATACCCTTATGTGAGTGGTTTAGCTTTGTTTCGTTACTTACGCTAGCGTATGGTCATATTAAAATAACAGATTCCTATTGCAGGTGCACAAACCTAACCCGTAACCCTAATCCTAAACCTATTGACCGAAAATTGTAGGAATAAAAGCTCGGACAAAATTCTGCATGTTGCAAAAAGATTTTCTAAGTCGAAAAAGAGGGATAACTCAACCAAAAAAAGTCGGACAGACATCAAAATCGCAGGTGCACATGGTACTAAATATCTGTGCCAAGTTTTAAAAAGATTGACCTAAAAATGTAGGAATACATAGGAAATGTTCAGATAATAACTTTCTAAACTAAAGCATCAATGGTAATTAGATATCCCATAGGACATGTTCAAGTGATAAGTTCAACAAACGACAATGGAACTTATTATCTAAACATCTCCCTCAATAAATAGGGCTCCTTCTGCACCTTTATGTATCCGTCGTCTGCTTTTACCACCTTAACATCCCTCCAAATCAATAATAGACCATTCTGATGTACACTTTTTAACTGACTGGGATAAACCATTTAGTATAGAAAGGTTTAACTCTAAGAAAACTTTTAATACCATTACGGGGCAGAGACAACATGTAGCTGACTAACACTTGATTAACATATACAGTAATGCCCTAAATAATCGACTCCTTCACCCGAGCAGTTTTATCAGGATTTAGTCGGAAATATGGCTTGTTGACATTCATCGGAAAGCTCTCAGTGAGAGCTTTCCGGTGAATGGCAACAAGCCATATTTCCGAATAAATCCTGAAAAGTTACCCATAATTCTGCTGTGATGAAGGAGTCAATTATTTAGGGAATTACTGTATATGATGAAAATACCCATTTGCGCAAAACCCTGCTCCGACATTAGTTAAAACGAACAAAGAATCACACGAACTCCACCCAATGTTATAGGTACCAAATCAACCATAACCCATATAGCAATATGCTCTGGAAGGCACTGCGCCGTAAAATCATGAAATCATACATGTAAATATGTTCAGCTTTCGTCCTGTAAATATTTGTATCCTTAATCGTTTTTTGTATTGGGAGAGGGGCTTCATAAGTTGAAAAAACTTGTGCCCCCGATCCCTTTTGTATTATATGCAAATAAAATACGTTTCAAGTCAAGAGAGACAACATGTTTAGATTCTTGCATAGTTTTATTCTCTTCAAAAGAAGCATGTCATGGCATGAAAAGAAAGGTTATGTTGTGAACGATAGACAAAAATAGTTCTGAAAGTGAGGTAACAAGATTGCCAGCTTCAGCCCACATACATGTAACTTGTAACATGTGCTGTCATTACAAACAGAAGTCACCCTGATCACACCACCTACATGCACACTGTCAAATGGTTTAGAAGTTAAATGCCAAGCATGTAGCAAATGAAACTTGTAGAAAATAGGAACAATCTTCTGACAACTGAATGGGCTGGGCTACCAGCACTGCAAAGGTAGTGGGAGAATGGGAGTTGTCTGCACTGAAAGATCTTATTATGACTGAAGCGAATTAACCCTTGCTATATTAAAGCATCATTGCTGAGTAGTTATCCCATTGGAATTGTTCAGATAATAAGTTTAACGCTTTCTATACTAAAGCGTCATTGATGAGTAGTTATCCTTTATAAAATGTTCATATAATAAGTTCAACAAACGACCACCATTCGTTGAACTTATTATCTGAACATTTTCCTCCTATAAATAGGACTCCTTCTGCACTTTTTTTTTTTTACTGTCTGTTTATTTTTCATGAACACCCCTCCAAATAAATAATAGACCATTCCAATGTATACTTTTATAACTGAATTGGACAATCCATTCAGTATACAGTAATGTCCCAAATAATCGACCCCAAAACCACAGCACAATTATGGGAATTTTTTCAGGATTTAGTTGGAAATATGGCTTGCTACCATTCATGAATGGCAACAGGCCATATTTCCGACTAAATCCTGAAAAATTGCCCATAATTGTGCTGTGGTTAAAGGGTCATATACTTCAGGCATTACTGTAGAAAGTGTTTTGGCAGCTTCTCCTCACCATCTTACTATTACCTACACATTATATTAACTTATGTTAGAAGTTGACCAGTAAATGTGACACATGTTATAAGTTACACATAGCTGTGGCTGAACCTGACTATTATAGATCAGGGTTAATATTAATGACATGCCAATCTTTAGATATAAATACAAGATGGGAGACATGTGTCCATATCACCCTACTGGAGTCTATAGTAATGTTTCTGTGCTACAAATGGTTTTTAAGGTGGTACGGTACCCTTCATTTAAATATATATTCATGGTTCCAGACTTCCAGTTAGCACATAAAAATCTAAAACAGTTTTAACCATCGAATATAAACTAGACTTATATATAGGAATGTAATTTTGTTACTGAATTATTAAAATAATTAAAACAATGCAACCCAAACAAAACGATTGAACACTCGATTAATTGTCCTCATAGTAGTGAACGTCCATTCCAAATTTCATTGAGATCCGAGCACTATTGTTCCAAGTTATGACCTGAACAGACATCGGACAGAAGGACAAACATTTCCAGATAAACAAAGATGAATAACTCCAGAACGGAAAACCCGAACAAAACGATTGAATGTCCTCACAGTAATGAACGTCCATACAAAATTTCATTGAAATCCGATCAATACTTTTCAAGTTATGATCTGAAAATACATCAAACAGATGTATGAACGGCTAGACAGCCACTCCCACGCATGCAAGGACAGATGCAAAACAGTATACCCCATTGATATATATAATTATAAATATTTAATAAATACCTAGATTATCATCACCCGCCTCCTTGATATAACGGCCCACCTCAGGTTTAATTATTTTTATGCACTTATGATTGTTTTCTACTGGTGCTTAACCCTTCCATGACTGAAGCTTCCTGAATTTTTGCGAAAACCATGTGCCAGTTAATTCTCTTATATATGGAAGTCTCCCATAGGGAGCCTCGCATATCTAAGAGAATATATTGGCCTAACAGTAATTACCTTGGCCTTGTAAGCCAGAGCATTCTCTTATATAGCTGAGGCTCCCTGAGGGGAAACTCGCATATATAAGAGTATGCACTGGCACAGGGTATTTAATGCTTCACTAACACAGCTCCCGTCATGAAAGTGTTAACAACAGAGAACAAAGAAAACACCAAATGAAGTTGAAAAAGGCCCATAACTCGAGTAGAAATAGGCTGACTGGGATCCAACATCGAAATAGTTCTGTACTTTATGGTTTCAAATCTGCAAACTAAATTTTATTCAATTCAGTCAATATTAACCCTTTACCCAACAAACCGGCCAAAACCGGCCAAATAAAGCTTCAACAGCCTAAAATATCTTCGGTCTGTCTCAATAGAACCATACAAATATGGATATCATTGGAACCGGCTCCTTGACCACATTGTGATAGTTACAGTTATGCCCTCTGCCAATGCATTCTCTTATATATGCGAGTCGACCATAGGTCGCCTCGCATATATAAGAGAATGCATTGGCCTAAAAAAAATCTTTTTTTTAACACTTTTTACCATTTTTTCTTACATTCTTTAACAATTTTATAATTTTTAATGTGTTAAGCCAATGCATTCTCTTATATATGCGAGGCGACCTATGGTCGACTCGCATATATAAGAGAATGCATTGGCACAGGGCCCTTCTGTTGGGTAAAGGGTTAATTGAAGTTATCATCCAGAAACCAAGAAAACCATAATTATAAAGTCATAAAAGTTCCGTAACCTTCATGAAAATGGAACCCAAAATCAAACTTGACCATCATTTTATGGTTGTAAACTTGCATAAGAAATTTAATTCATTTAGTGAACATATATTAACCCTTTACCCAACAAACCGGCCAAAACCGGCCAAATAAAGCTTCAACAGCCTAAAATATCTTCGGTCTGTCTCAATAGAACCATACAAATATGGATATCATTGGAATCGGCTCCTTGACCACATTGTGATAGTTACAGTTAGCCCTGTGCCAATGCATTCTCTTATATATGCGAGTCGACCATAGGTCGCCTCGCATATATAAGAGAATGCATTGGCCTAAAAAAAAACTTTTTTAAAAACTTTTTACCATTTTTTCTTACATTCTTTAACAATTTTATAATTTTTAATGTGTTAAGCCAATGCATTCTCTTATATATGCGAGGCGACCTATGGTCGACTCGCATATATAAGAGAATGCATTGGCACAGGGCCCTTCTGTTGGGTAAAGGGTTAACATATATTAACAGGGATCACACAATGTACTCAACAACCATAGCACATTTAGATCACTCAATAATACACTCCCCAACTACATGTACATTCATTTCTTAAATAACCAATAAGATTACCTGGCCTTATAATTTAACTGTTAAAATTTACAAACCAATCAGACTGAAAAATTTCTCACCAAATGTAGCACAAAATGGAATGGTGGTTAATTATTAGTAAATTTTGAATATAACTGTTTAGATTGTGAATTTCTACATGATACTGATTTATAATTAAAGTCACACATGAATATAAACAGAACTTTACTACTTACCCATCAAAATAAATCAAAAATTTAACTTCATTATATGACCAGCAGATTAATCCTTTCATGATGGGAGCTGCACATTAATGATCCTGTACCAGTGCGTTCCCTTATATATGCGAGTCTCCCATAGGGAGCCTTGCATATATAAGAGAATGCATAGGCTTACAAGGTCAAGGTAAATATTGTTAGACCAATGTATTTGTGTATATATGTGAGACTCGCTATGGGAGACTTGCATATATAACAGAATAGCACAGGGTTTTCACAAAATTTCAGGAAGCTCCAGTCATGGAAGGGTTAACCCTTTCATGACGGAAGCTGCGCTGGTGCAGCATTAGATATCTGAGCCAGTACTTTCTGCTATATATGTGGAGCCTCACATAAATAAGAGAATGCACTGGCTTAAAGGGTCAAGGGAAATATTGTTAGGCCAACGTATTCTATTATATATGCGAGGCTCCCTATGGTAGACTCGCATATATAAGAGAATGCATTGGGACAAGGTTTTTGAAAAAAGTCAGGAAGCTCCAGTCATGGAAGGGTTAAATAGGTCTGGAATTGAATACTCTGCCAACGCATGGAACTTTTTTTTGGTTAAAGGCCCACTTAATTTTCGAATCACCAGATCACATTATATACAACATATTCCATGTTATATACCATTTGAAAGAGGAAGCTCCAAAACATTGTATTATTAACTGATCCGGTCGAATAAACTGGGAACATGTTGTTTTTATCGAGGTACCAAGGTGTGTCCTGTATTTAATTTTGATCCGGACTGTACTATAAAGTCCATAATACTCAATAGAAGGGGGATAACTCTATCTCTTAGTTTGAATTCTGATGCATTCTGGGTTGACAAGGGGGGGGGGGGGAGTCTTGGAATGAATCTCTATCACTTGGTGAGCAGTCCTAGGCCACAGCTGCTTCGTATTCTGGTGGAATATATATTTTTTTGGTTCCTCTTCCAAATGGTATATAATATGGAATAATGTTATCTGGGCATTCGAAAATTAAATCAATCAACAACAAAATAGTAGAAATCAACTACTTTAAAGTAGTGTTCAGATTGATGAATTCATTGTGTACATTGTGTTGAAACAGGATTACAGACAATAACACCAAGACGTGCAGAGGGCTGCGATGCATCAGTTACATTGTATCCATTAACGCATGCAACAGAGATATTCTATTTTCAATGCAATGTAAGGCATACCTTTTGACTTATATGGTATGTGTTCTGAAGTTTCTTGATAAAAGATGTATTCGATGTGAACGACAATCAACTTGTATTTATTTCAATAAAGTGTTAATTGTTGGATTTGACAGGGTTGACATTATCGTAGAATTAATTGATTAGAGATGGATTGATTTGAAATATTTCATTTATTCCAACAACAAAATTATTAGCTGCAATTATTAATCGGAAGCTCAGAGGCTCAGAGCTATAATGCAATATACACACTTGTGTGAACGGTTTAATGAATTTGAGCCATGGATTAGTGCAAAATACACTCATGTGCTACATGTATATGAACGATGCAAGCAACATGGTAATTATAATGAAAATGAATCTATGACTCCAGTCATAAATTCATTTTCATTATAATTACCATGTTGTTTGCATCATTTCTTGAACATGCAAGTGTACTTTGCACTCATCCATGGCTCAAATTCATTCAATTGTTGCGTATATTATGTTGAGTATGAAAGGAGATGGTCCCTAAATGACAAGATCTAGTGTACAGTACCCCTTTAACACAGACAACAGGTCGTGACAACACAATGTACAGACAAATGCAACGGATTCGTCTGAATGCTACTTAATCCGATTCAATTGGAATTTTGTTTCTGTTTTTCCTGTGATTTCGCAGTGTTCACTGGTTATTGAGGCCTGGATGCGAGTATAACGAACAATTTAAGTTCCATCTCATGATCTTCATCATGGATATGTAAACTGAACTAGTAAAAAAAAGTTATATTTTGCAGATGTTCTTGGTACCTGAAAACATAGACTTCTCCTTTTCATTGAAAATTTTTTGGGTCTTTAAATTAAAGGTACACATTCCGATTTGATGGTCCCCATACCATCAGATTTCAACAACAACATTTCTTGAAATGCCGCTTCAGTTATCAGAATCGATTAACTGACAAAAAACAAAATGCTAACCACTGTACTGTCAACTATAGAATAAAATTGCTCAAAAAGTGTTATATATCAACATTTTGTTCAACACAATTTTGTACCGAGAGTATGTCGGTCGGCATTCGTCGAATATTTGCCAGGCCGCCAAATAATCCAGGTGGTGAAAAATAGCAGATTAAAATTTTTTATATCTGATAACTCTGAGCTTTGATGGGTGGGTTCCTAACTCGAATAAAAAAATTTTTACCCACGAAGCCAAAGCAACAGTAATTTAGGAGTGTTAAAGGGGTACTGTAAGCCAAATGTTGTTGTTGGTTTCTATAGTCTCCGAGTCAGAGAATAAGGTAACAATTTTTTCATTATTTGAAAGACTGTTGAGTACGAAGTAGTGTTACGGATGACAAAATTTACCGGAATGCAAAAATACAAATTGTCGTTGTCGAGTAATTTTTGTACAGTTTTCAACCAAATGAATCAAATAAAAGTTATATTATAGGCATACCAGTCCAATATAATCATTTAAGTTATTGTATCGTCGCTAGTCAGTGAGTGACTTGAGTGTTCTCCCCGTATCATTATAATATTTTAAGCAATCGTGTGTGCGATCGGTTTAACATCCAGTATCCCTCAATTACTTTATTTTGATTACGGAAATTCGTAATTTAATTGACGCCATTTTATGGCTCCAGTCATAAATTCAATTTATATCAAATTATTAACTTTTAAATTATTAAATTTTAAGATAGCATATTAACCTGAGCGTTTACAGAATACATCTTCGACTCAAATTACTTATGTTTCTATATATTATCGATATTAGATCGTTGTTGTCACCGGAAATTTAATGCAAATGGCGTACAGTACCCCTTTAACTCGAATTGTACATCTTTAACAAAGCTGTGAAAGCAATTCACAAATTTATGGACAATGGATTCGGAATCATAGATATACCAATGTCCTAATTTCCTTGAGAAGAATACAAAAATATAAATATAATAGCTTTCAAATTCATCAGACTAGGCAAAAGAAACAGCTTTCAAACATTAGCTATTTGGCACACCGTGAGTATGATTGATAAATACACAATAAGCCCAATCACTGGATGAAAATTGTCCAAGACTGAGGGTGAATTTAGAGGCCGCACAGTTCAAATCATATAGTTTAAAATTTACAGTAGGTGCTGTCTCAATTATTTGAATCAAAAAGCTTAAGATCTGTTTGGTCGTAATCAGTCTAATTGAAATACAGACAATTGAACAAGCTATGTGTTCGAGAATCTGAAATACATGTAAATAGCAGGGAATCCCATTACTTCCAAGAAGCATTATGTCAGGGTCAGCCAATCACAACATTCCATGGTAAAGTGATGAAGCCAATCAGAAGTTTGTCGGAATTCCTATAGAGTGACAGGGATTCCAATAAACATTGACATCTAGCTAAAAAGAGCGTAATGCATTTTCTGTGACATTGCTAATAACACACAGAGTTTAAAAATTTTGACATTATGCAAACTAATGCAACACTGAACACTGAACATAGAATCCAATATTGACCAATAATACATAGCAAGGAGAAAATAATTAAATAATTCCAAGATTTTAAACAGTCACCACGTTATTTGTTATTAGTAACGAAACCGAAAGCAAATATCAGTCAATTGTAAAACTATTTTTAATGAGAAATGTGGGCGGTCTGAATTTCAATCAACATGAGTCATAATATAGGCTTACGCAAGTCTTGAAAAGGCCTTTGCGAACTCATAAGAATCAACGTCCTCCAAATGTAGCCGGTGTACATGTGTACATGGATGCTTCCACCAAGTGATTGGGATTATTTAGGGTAAAGGTCAACAATATAAAAACAAGCAAACACTACCCTTACATAGAAGAAGGCAGGAAAACACAGACAAAATAGTCAATAACCGGTGGGTTGAGTGACCCAGTTAATAACCGGTGGGTTGAGTGACCCAGTTAATAACCGGTGGGTTGAGTGACCCAGTGACCTAGTTCATTCTAACACTAATGACTATAGATAGGCTCCTGCGAATATTGAAATACAATTAAATTGAAAATTGATTGACACACAGTAATGCCCTATGTAATAGACTCCTTAACCACAACAGAATTATGGGTAACTTTTCAGGATTTATTCGGAAATATGGCTTGTTGCCATTCATTGGAAAGCACTCACTGAGAGCTTTCCGATGAATGGCAACAGGCCATATTTCCGAATAAATCCTGAAAATTTACCTAATTCTGCTGTGGTTAAGGAGTCGATTACATAGGGCATTACTGTAAGAGTTAAACAAATCAAACACCATTTTATATAACCCTTTCATGGTGTTCATGATGGGAGCAACATGGACAAACA
Source organism: Siphonodentalium dalli (assembly GCA_032622095.1). NCBI lineage: Eukaryota > Metazoa > Mollusca > Scaphopoda > Gadilida > Siphonodentaliidae > Siphonodentalium > Siphonodentalium dalli. Next base: position 63,571,959 of record CP136065.1, on the reverse strand, counting down.
AAAAATACTATTTCCAGACGAAAATAGAAGGATAACTCTGGAAAGGAAAACACGAACGACATCACTTGCCCCTTGAATGCAGTCATGTTGGTGAATATCCATCACAAATTTCATTTGGATCCTGTATCCCATGACTGAGATATATGCCCAGACAGACAAATGGACAAATCCAAATATACCATCCATGATTCATGTCTCAACGAAAAATGTGGGTATAAAAAGACACCAGAGAAAAATTAGTGTCAAATGGTTTACCTGTTCTCCGACAAACTCAGTTGTCTGTTGAAATATTCTTCATCAAGGTTCCTTTCTGACTCTTAATTTTGTTAACGGACTGTTAATAGTACTCTGCCTATTATTAGAAAATGCCATTCTCCCAATCATGTTGATTATTCAGTTCATTCCAACACAAAGGTAACATTTGAAACATAAATGCAATATTTCATATATATTTCATAGTTATTCAGCAACGACTGTAAACCAAGTCTTCTCGGTCCACAACAGCTTGGGAACTCGGCTGGGTTGCTGTTTTGGACTGAATATCGTCCCGCTACTCTTCTATAAGACTTTACACCCAGAATCGTGGGTGGTAGTTATCTTGCCTGTATGTTTTCAGATTAAGTCAAATGGACACTGTGCCTATATGAACATAGAGGGCAGCCTTTTTCAAGCATGATATCAAACATGCGTATATTAGAGGTCTGTTGAATATCAAAGTAACGATATTTATAAGTAAGGCCAATCACATAAAATAGTTCGTTTCTCAGGGATCGCCGCCTCCCAAATAAACCCTGCGCTACCCCTTATTTATTGGCAGCTGTAAATAATAAATATATAAATACCGCATATCCCAAACCACCCCACGCCGATAACTTCGTCTTGAAACTTTACGCAAACTGCAAATCTATCAGGACTGCAAATCTATCCGGACTTTACATTCACAAACTAGGGCGGATAATTCGACGAACTTCCTGTTTAAAAATAATAACAAAAAGGCGACTTTGGTGAACATTTGTATCGTGCAGAATGCGTTGGAAGGCAAATGGACAATTATATCAGTCAACAGATCAAAAACTGTTTGTCAAATGGCAGATGATTTCATGTCCACGAAAGACATTGACGATGATTTTGACCTGGTTGTTTCAAAAACGAAAACAGGGGACGTTGACACAGTTGCAGTCCTGAGACATCATGATCAGGCCGGGCACACATGTAAAATGGTCTATTTAGCTCATTTCGTCTATCTTAGCCCGATCGAGCTACGGTTTTAATGTGATTTACATACCTCTACCAATTGTGGAAAATACAACGAAAATACGACACAAGAATCGATGTCCATTAGTTGCCTACCACTCTGATGTGGACAAAGAAGCATAAAACTCAACGACTCACCACGGCTTTAATACCTTTTGAGCGATTCAAAATCAATCTGTATTGAATAATTTACCATTAGTAATGGTAAGAAAGAATCATCAAAATCTGTTGATCAAATGAAAATCTTCATCCAATTTAAGGAAGTCCCATTCACAATTGTGTTCGCAAACACTGTTTGTAAGCTATAATCAGGGGTTAACTTAAATGCCCGGGCTTCACATGTAAATGTAGTACATCTTTTCAATGAAAGTCGGTTATAGAAGAGTAATGAGACGGGACTCTGTCCAAAACAGCATCATCCCAACTGACATCCCAAGCTGTTGTGGACTGAGAAGACTTGGTCTGCACTGATTGTTGATTCAAATATGTTGATTACCAAATATTAGCAGGACACTAACTATAGTATCTCAGCAGTCATTATTTTATAAAGCTCTGAATCAAAATACATGTACATATTAATAAATATAACACTTTTGTAAATATAGCTTTAGGTGTGGTAACAATTAGTGCACAAATATTTTCATTCATGAAAATGAAGCAAATGGAATTATTCAAAATATAACAACTGATCCACACATATTTTCAACATACACCCTAGATCATGCCATGAATCTCTACTCTGGCTATGTCTGTAGAGATCATATGTCACCAGTTTAAAACCTGGGAAATTTGTTATGTTCTGACGGGAACTTTATAACATTGGGTAACATATCTGTATTAATACTTGTTCCTTAATAATGTATTTCACAGTAGGTGAAGGTCCAAGCTCAAGATTGCATTTTTAGATGATTTTTGTGAGCCGATTGTGCTTTGTGTCACTTACAATCATGTGTCACTTACAATCAATTCAATATATATTGCGAAATCAGCTCACAAACATCGCTTAAATCATGCAATCACAAGCTGAAATGATTTATTACGGAATATAGTATATATTGCGAAATTAGCTGACAAACATCATTTAATCATGCAATCACAAGCTGGTACACCCCACTTTGAAATTAATAATAATAAAAAGAAATATGTTCCTTGCATTGTCTGATCAAAGTTTTGAAGTTTCCCCATCAGAATATCAATAAGTTCTCAGTCTTTCAGCTGGTGGAATATGATCTTTATCGCCGTAGCCAGAGTAGAGATTAATGGCATGATCTGCATACACCATAAACCTTTCCTTACTCAGTCTGCAAACATAATAATTTCCTTGAATTTGAAATGAAATTAACAACTACCAGAACTACCCTGATTTAAACAAGGACACAATGTTGACTATCTGTATCTCAGACACTTTTTTTTTTAATGGGCAACCAGACTATTTTTTATATTTTGTTTTTCACCAACAAAATTACCCTGCAAGCAGGGTTTATTTCCACTCTTTTAAAGGTACACTACTATTATTGCTGGAAATTGAAACATGCTATGCAGAGCAATATTGTTCTTTGTGCACTATTCTATCACAAAATATTATAACTTTCTGTTTTGTCAAGCCTTTGATGAGAAAAAAACAGAAAATTCTAGCCAAGTTTGAATAAATATCATTTGAGAGAAACACAAATTTCATATTTATCATATGACTCTATTTGATGTGATTTTCATGTAAAACATGACAGAGGCAGAGAAAATAAAATTAATGGTCACTGACCAAAATGTCCCCTGACTAAGGTGGCATGTTTGAAGGATCTATGGGTTTTCATATCCCTATACTACAAACTTTAGGAGGAATTGATTACACCAATATGATACAAAGTGCATATTCACTAAATATGTTGCACATCTTCATGTGTTGAGAAAGGGTCAATAACTCTAAAACAAAAAAAATATAAAACACTTCTATTTCGAAAAATGGCAATAACTCTGCCAAAATGATTCCAACTGAACTCAAAATATGTTGCACATCTTCACTGTGTCGAGAAAGGGTCAATAACTCTAAAATAAAAAAATGTAAAACACTTCATTGTTGAAAAATAACAATAACTTCGCCAAAATGACTCCAACTGAACTCAAAATATGTTGCACATCTTCAATGTGTCAAGAAATGGTTAATAACTCCAAAACAAACAAAATATAAAACACTTCTATTTCGAAAAATGGCAATAATTCTGCCTAAATGATTCCAACTGAACTCAAAATATGTTGCACATCTCACTGTGTCGAGAAAGGGTCAATAACTCTAAAATAAAAAAAAGGAAAACACTTCTATGTTGAAAAATGGCAATAACTCCGCCAAAATGACTCCAACTGAACTCAAAATATGTTGCACATCTTCAATGTGTCAAGAAATGGTTAATAACTCCAAAACAAACAAAATATAAAACACTTCTATTTCGAAAAATGGCAATAACTCTGCCTAAATTATTCCAACTGAACTCAAAATATGTTGCACATCTCACTGTGTCGAGAAAGGGTCAATAACTCTAAAATAAAAAAATGTAAAACACTTCTACGTTGAAGAATGGCAATAACTCTGCCAAAATGAATCCAACTGAACTCAAAAATAAAAAACATAAAACATTCCTATGTTGAAGAATGGTAAAAACTCAGCAAAAATTACTCCAACTGAACTTAAAACAGCAGGTGCACAGGTTCACATGCTCGTTGATATATGTGCGAAGTTTAAAATAAATCGACTTGAAAATGACAGAATACATGCTCAGTCAGACAAAAGATGAGCCCCAGGATGTACGATTCTATGTCGAAAAAGGGCAATAACCCTGCCAAAATGAATACGACTGAAATCAAAATCGCAAGTGCCCAGGTTCCCATGCTGGTAGACATCTGGGACAAGTTGTTTTTTTTAAATTGACAGAGAATGATGGAATACAAATCGAACAAAAGATGAATCCCAGGATGTACAATTCTATGTTGAAAAAGGGCAATAACTCCATCAAAATGAGTCCGACCGAAATCAAAATCTCAGGTGAGCAAGTTCACATAAGATATATTTGCCAAGTTTAAAAAAAATTGATAGGAAAATGACAGAATACAGACTCGGACAGAGTTCCGGATGGACAGAACCATAGACGCACGCATGCACACAGACGTATTCACACAGGATAGGGTAATTATTATAATCTAACGGCAGAATGTCGGGGGACAAAAATATTCAGCTTCAAAGAATTCATATCACAGTGGCACCTCACGATGTTATGAAATCCATGCAGTGAATCAGTACACAAAACATAGTTCTGTATGAAATTCATGCTGAGAATCAGCACACGAAACATAGTTCTGTGTGAAATATATGCAGTGAATCAACACAGAATACATAGTTCTGTATGAAATCATTCAGTTAATCAGCACGCAAAACATGGTTCTGAATGAATCATGCAGTGAATCAGCATGCAAAATACAGTTCTGTATGAAATTCATGCAGTGAATCGAACAAAAAAAAACATAGTTCTGTATGAAATCATTCAGTTAATCAGCATGCAAAATACAGTTCTGTATGAAATTCATGGAGTGAATCGAACACAAAACAGTTCTGTATAAAACATGCAATGAATCAGAATGCAAACATAATTCTGAATGACCATGCAGTGAATCACTCAGCGTGATAGCGTGACTAAATTTACCCTCTGGGGAGGGGGGACCTCATTCTGCAAATGACCGACAAACTATTTGCAGGATTTTCAATGAATTGGGGACTATTCGATGTCAATATCACTGGTGTGATTCGGTGGTTTGAATATCCAAAATGTCCTCACAAACCTGCCTGCAGATTGTGTGGCAATGTATCACTTGATAGAGATTTTTGACTAACTGCAAAATGTATAATTATTGTGCACATACATGTAAACATACTCTGAAATAATTACTAAAACATTATCGGAATGTATACATCGCATCTACAATGTTATTTTCTTTTGAAATGTACACTGAATTTTCCCGATAGTAAAACACTTGTGAATTACTTTGAGGACCTGCGCTACACACTGGCAGTTAGCCGATTCAATTCGATGTTGCCCTCGTCATCCCAATTTGATATCAGATTTTGAATCTATGCAACACATTGCCGATTCGCAGTGCACCACACCTCACAGGTCATATGATAAATATGAGTATCAATTGAAGATGATGTTCACCTATATTTTTTCGCATGTCTATTCCTTGAGAAATAACTTTTGAATGACTTCGGCCAGGGAAGAGGCCACTCATATTCATTAGGCACGATCATCCCTCGGCATTTTGATTCGAAGAACGTGAAGAGCGGAAACCATATCTGTGTTGTCTGAATGTCATGCTTCGCTAGCTGGCAGTTGTTAGCTAGTGTGTGGTAATACAGGAATAGTCTCGATGTTATGTAGAACGCAATGAAGACATCGATGGAGTAATGCTCGTGACCGGCGATAATGAAGAAGAGACCAAATAAATTCATCACCCACGTGGTTGTATGGAGGTAGTACATACTGATTCTAGGAGTGTCTGAAAGAATAATAATAAGAATAAACAGTTGCAGACCCCACGTCCCACATGTGGCAGTTGAAAAAGGGCATAACTCGGTGAAATATGGTTGGACTATGACGAAAATCGAACTTGGTCTCTGTCTTCTCAATTGAGAACCACGTATATCAAGAAAATGTTCAATATTGCTCAAGTTATCATCCAGACAACACAAAAACTGCAAATTCTAAGTTAAAAAAGGAGCATAACTCTGACAAAAATTATCAGACCATGACCAAAATGGTACTAGGCCTGCATCTTCTCAAATCAGAACCACGTACAAAATATGATATTTTTAAAAATATAATATATATTTCCTTAAAGAAAGCCTGAACACTGAACTATATGGATAGATGTCCTGCGTTTGTAAACCATAGTAGAAAAGGGGTTAACATTTTGATCGCCTACGATCACTCACGGTCTTCACTCTTCAGTGGCTTGCCTCGGAATCAGTCACGCATGCGCAGTCCCAATATAATACACTGTACAGATTGAATTAGTTAGTTTATTTTCAACTCAATCAGAAGATTGGCGCGTCGCGGGGTTGGGAATGGCACCGCCATGGGAGGGCCCTATGATAGTTCAGTGTTCAGGCTTTCTTTAAGGAAATATATATTATATTTTTAAAAATATCATATTTCCGCTAAAGGAAGCCGTTCACACTGAACTATATGGATTAGTATGCAAGCCCAGGAGGAGGCACGAGCAATAAAGTTAATAGCCAAATTTTGGAGGGAATGCACTCTTCTAAACAGATTGTACCTAAATATGAACTCTTTAATGAATCTGTTACGATTAGTTACGTGAAATAACTCATATAATTAGAGTGCTATATTGCTGAAACATGTACCTCCCCCCCTTGTTTTTGGAAGCAACATCCCAGGTGGTGCCATTCAATTCCGAATTGCGAGCGAACCGAGCAATTCTCTGTTCTTCATCCGTCAGTTCTAAGAATCCAGCCGATTTGAGATGCGAGGAGACTAACTCCCTCTCCACCTTAGCGACATAACGACCTGCACTGGAGGAGGCCCACTCCAAAGATGGCAAGACAACCCACATTAAGAGTTAACTAACTGCTGTTCACCAATGCAAATGGCAGATAACCTGATGCCCAATCTGTGGCACAGGGATCAAATGGAGAGCCCATTAGCCCAAATGGGTTATACAACTATAAGCGAGTCAAGCCATCGGATCAGAGGGAGCCCCCACCATCGCATGCTGCAGGTGGTCATGCCCAAGCTAATATCCTGGCCAAGCTGGAGGGTGGGGAGAGGTCATTTTTCTCTGATCCCTTCACGGAGGAATGGCAGGCAAGGCCGCATTTTGTCGTTAAGACGAGCGTGACCAGGGGGACGCGGCGCTTTACCTCATGGGTACGGCCCCTGCCCTACGCTTAAGCTGCCGGAGGCCCATCTGCCGGTGACGATTTGTAGGCACGCGATTTGGCAGCTTTAGCGCCCAGAACCGCTGGCGTCTGGTGGGGGACAAATGTCCTGGAGGTCCCAAGTACCCCGTCTTCTCCACCAGACGTTTCCCCACAGAATGATTGTACCGCCGAGGCGTAATCGGAGGAGCGTGAACTGGTCCTGCCCTTAGAACAGTTATCACATGTTCACATGTCCCTGAGGTACCTATGTATCACAATATACACATTGCGTATATATATATATAAAATGATATAATATATATATCCGGGGGATATATATATTAAGTTTTCCTCATGAGACCATGTCAGAAGGCCCTTCCAAAGCTGCGCCCATCAATCTAATGGGCGGAGCCAGATCACAGCTCCCTGTCATGATCCAACGTATCACTAAATATAGATATACAACCCCACAGAGAACATGTCTCATGTCTCTGAGGTACCTATGTATCACAAGATATCATTGCAGAAACCTGGTGACACAAATCTTTCGCATATATAGATATATAAAATGATATAATAGATACATGTATATCATGGTGATATATAAGTCATCATAAGATCATGTCAGAAGACCCTACTAAAGCTGCGCCCAACAATCCAATGGTCGGAGCCAGAGCAGAGATCCCTGGCACAATCCAATGTATCATTAAAGATATATATATAGCCCCTCAGAGAACATGACTAACAGCCATGAGCATCAGGAGCGCATGGTCGAACACCGCAGGTGACCAGAGCATCCAATGAGAAAGCAAACCGCTACCCTCAGGTGCCAAACAATAGTGTCGGTACGAGTATTAATTTTGGAGAAATTTCCCAACGAGCACCATCCTTTGGAATGGAGACAGACAGCAAAATGTGCAATCACAAGTATTATGTTCAGCCTAAATCCACACACATTACTATTATTAGGCCATCACGACCACTAGTCACCTGAGAGCAGTCCGCGTTCCCAGCGGAATACCCACCGCGATCCGATTCTAAGAAATGAAGGTGCGCCTTCTACAACCGAAATCAGTTCAAATGATGTACAATGTAGTCAGATGATGAACACAGGTAAATTTTCACGGTCACCATACGGAATATTCAGGTCTGAGCCTCTGCCCCCCCCCAAACATGCAGCAGAACGACCTACATGTAGGTGTGTTATAGGTCAGTTAGTGTGAAGCATGCAGCAAACTAGGGGAAGACCCGCTCTAAAAATGGCTCCCCTAGGAAGGAAACGAATGAAATTATCATCCTCCTAGTAAAGGATACACATCCCTTTATAATGTTGTTTATTTTAATATGAAGAGCCAAGATAGAGAGGAACTCCCCCTACCTAAGTGGTCCGGCTTATGGCATGTTTAAGGAAGAGAGGACAAACCCAGCATAGACCGAAATGCGCAGAGTTGGCAGCATGGTTTCAGGCCCTTATGATCGGGCATCTGGTGCCATGGGGATGGGATCCACTCGTACAGGGTGGTCCCCTGCCTGCGTCTTAGGAAAGGTCGGTAATGCTGGTCAATGAGCTTCCTCGAAAGCTTAGCTGGACAGCGCAAACGTCTTTGCCTGTTTTATTGTCTATGTGCCAGATAATCAAATTGATATGGGCAATAGAAGTATGAAGAGCCATGCTGATGGACTCTTGTCGGAAAGGCTATTGGCAGTGGTCGTGGGACACGTGACAATATAAATGCTTTCGATGTAAATATGCTTCATTCGTGTGTGAAGTCTATTCAACGGTATGAAAGGTCGGGACACGTATATATTTGAAAATTCATTGAGACTCCAGCTAGTCCATGAATACCTTCAAAACACCTACCATGCCCTTTATGAACAATGCATGCTGTATTGGATGTACAGCCTGTTCTTGTACCAAGATCACATTTGATATGGTTACTTGCCATAAATAATGTCTCCCCCCGCCTTCCTCGTCCTGGAATACCACTGCTATTATATCGTTATTCATTGGGGAACGTCAGCCAGGCCACGGTCGCCAGATATTGACAGTGGGCCAGTTAACTGGAGGGTTCAAGTCACCACGATTCTAAATACCTTTCAGGCTGGAATCATTCTCATAATTTAATCAAGAAGGGGAAAGGTTTTTGAAACCAAAGTATCTTCAAATATATTTGTAGATAGTGAAACCATGATTAAACACCGTCAGAGTGACGATAAGCTTCTTGCCTTACTCTAGAGAATGCAAACCGGAGCACCCATGATTTGTATTTTGTGTCCCAATTAGAGCCATATCCAGAATCGTAGTAACCCAGCCCCCACCGCTTCTTTTCGGTAAACCTCCACAGGAAGGAAAGCAATTATGTTTGTATTCTGGAAGGAGACATCACTTAGTCGAGAAACAACCCAGCAATTTTGAAAGGATGGGTTAATTTTGGATACAATTCAGAATAATAACTAAAATCTGGAATTGAGACAATAGTGAAACTGTCATTACGATTAATTTTAGCGTCATGCTTGCAATCATTAAATGCTAGCAGTTCAAAATTTGACAGTGAAGTTACAACACTGTACGAGAATCGAATCATGTACTCAACAGAATTCTGACTCCTGTCAGATGTCAATCCCTGTCTGAAATTAATGACACTAACGAATCTTAGTACCACGACAGTCGTTATTTTTCTGATATTGATAACTGTAGTCAACTTCAAGCGTCGACAAACACATCTAAATCATAGGAGACATGTGTAACAGTATTGAAACAGAAAACACAAAGTATTTTGTGAAAGCATGTTGTTTTGATGAGTTCTAGTGACTCCAGTAGTGTTCTTGATGCTCCGTTACGAGAATCAAACCACGAACAGAATTATAACACTTGTCCAATATCAATGATTCAATCAATCTCTGTCAATTTATTAAAGTAATAATGACACTACTGTTATTCTTAGGTATCTGTTTTTACATTGATAAACCAAGATGTTATCAACTTTAAGTTCAAATGTGACCAACACATCTGGATCAGTTGTATTGAACCATAAAACAACAAAGTATTATGAGAAAGAATGTTGTTCATAACATTATGATAGATAGCGTCAGTAGCGATGGTAATTATTGCTAAATAAATGTCCACGCGTAAATAAATTCCCACGAAATTAGGAGACTTCCGGTAGCGAATCACGTGGCATTTTTTATATCTGACAAATTATATCATACCTTATAGGTTCTATAATAAATACATAGATGAATTGTTCACAATAGTCTATGCGCCTCGTAAGGCCTTGAAATGGCGGCTGATTATGGCGAAATGTCGATTTTCAGATTCGAAAATTTTTAAGTCCGCCACCTATTCGAAAACACGGAACAATTGTATGTTTGAAGCGAAACGGTCCGTGAATTCGAAACAATAATTCTAAAAACTAACGCGTAGGCGACCAGTAATTATTGTATCGATAAATTGAATTTGTTGTCTAGTTGTTAAACGACAAATTCGGAACAATACTCCCTTTAGACTTCCGTTCGGTTTGGTAGCAGAAAATAAACTGGCTAATTCAATCTGTACAGTGAATTATATTGGGACTGCGCATGCATGACTGATTCCGAGGCAAGCCACTGAAGAGTGAAGACCGTGAGTGATCGTAGGCGACCAAAAAGTTAACCCCTTTTCTACTATGGTTTACAAACGCAGGACATCTATCCATATAGTTCAGTGTGAACGGCTTCCTTTAACGGAAATATAAAGAGATGTTGTCAGATATTGCTCAAGATAACATAAGGACAATCCAAAAACTGCAATTTCTAAGAAAATGTAAGTGTGAATGACACCTTAGCTCAATTTGGGGAGGCAATAATTTTACGCTGAGCATAGAATGAAGAAGGGAAGTCTAAAAGTTTCAGTAAAGAGTTTGTATTGCGTAGATGAAATTATTTTCATTTCAAACATTTCACCAATAAATAATATTCACATGTGAAATCCAAGATGGCCTCTGGGGGCCATAATTTTTAAAACAAATTATGGAACAATTGGATGTCACCCATCTAGAGGTCACCCTGAAGAATCATTTGAAGTTTGGTGACAATTGGATGAGGGATGTGGCATATAGGGTCAAGTCTTGAAATAGTGTGTCTGACGGCATGGCTAGTGTCACCAAATTCACCCTTAGGAAATTCATTCTGCTAAGGCCTCAACTGTCCCTCTTGGGACCTCAATCTGCAAATGACAGACATACTAATTCAAGGCTTTTATGCAGGTTGTGCCGAAAGATCTAGTCATGAAAAGAGTAAAATCAGATGTTTTAAACGAAACTCAGAAATATTTGACGGCTCTCATCTAGTGGTCACCCAGAAGTTCCATATGCAATTTTGTGACAATCATATGAAGGATGTGGCCTGTAGGGGGGTGCCAAAAGGATTTGGTCATGCAAAGAGTAAAATCCAAAGTGGCTGCCTGCCACCGGCCATGTTTTTCATCGAAAAGTGTTCCCATTTTATAGCTCCCATCTAGAGGTAATTCTAAACATTTTTAAAGAATTTCTCAGATATTAAATGTGGGTTGCAGGGTGTGCCGATTGATTCGAATTTGAAATCCAAGATGGCTGCTGGCGGTCACGTTTTTTAACGAAATCTAAGACTCCCATTGAGAGGTCACCCAAAAATCCATATGAAGATTGGAGACAATCGGATGAGGGATGTAGCATGTAGGGTGTGCCAAAATATTTAGTCATGTAAATAATAAAATCCAAGATGACCGCTGGCAGCCATGTTTTTCAACAAATTTTTTAAATAATAAATGGCTCCCATCTGGAGGTGACCCCAAAGATCGGTGATGATAGGATGAGAGACGTGCCCTATAGGGTGTGCCAAAAGGATTTCATCATACAAAGAGAAAAATCCAAGATGGCATCCATGTTATTCAACAAATAAAAAATAAAATTGAAGACTCCCATCTAGAAGTCACCCTGAAGATCCATATAAAGTTTGGTCTCGTGGTTTGTAGAGTGGGTTAAAGGATTTAGTCGTGCAAACGGTAAAATATAAGATGGCTGCCAGCGGCCATGTTTTTCATCGAAAAAAGCAGTGGAGGCCTAAGCAGAATGAGGTTCCCAGAGAGTGAAGTTGGTGATAATAGCCTACCGTGGAGGATAGCGTCACTATATTCACCCTCTGGCGACCTCATTCTGCAAATGACGCACACGATTTCAAGGCTTCATTGGTAGACTAATACTCGTGACAACCGATGATGAAGAAGAGACGAAACAAATTTGTCACCAACATGGTTCTATGGAGTTTATTAGTTACACCCTGTCTATTCATGTAGTATGGGTTTTTATGTACCCTCAGCCAGCCTTGAAATAGTTTGTCTGTTATAATGAGGTCCCTGTAGGGTTAATTTAGTGACAGTATCCCTCATGGTGGGATAGCATCACCAAATTCACCCTCTGGAATATGCAAGTCGAAAAGGCCCACAACTCCGGAAAAAATAATCGAAGCAAACCCAAATTCGAACCTGATCTGTATTTTGGTATGACTGAGAAACATACCAAGTTTAGTTGGGATCAAACAATCCAAACTCAAGTTATCAACCGGAAACCAAAATGTTTACATAAACATTTAATTTTCTAAGTCGAAAAAGGACCATAACTCTGGCAAAAGTCATCAGGCCGCATCCAAATTCAAATTGTACCTGTATTTTGGTATGACTGATCCACATGCCAAGTTCAGTTGTGATCAAATAATCCATACTCAAGTTATCATCTGGAAACCAAAATGTTAACGGACAGACTTATTACATAATATGGACCCTTTTTTCAAACGGGCATATAAATCAAAATAAAATGTCCAATGCAGGCCATTTTTTCAATGTGGACAGTGTCTGGGACTCAAATAATATGTTTTATTTGGCCTAATGGAACAATACACAAGTGTGAAGGTACACATATCCATGATGTTCGATCATTATAACAACAATCCTAAGATATTTTTATCTCAGATTTATACCATACTTACATTCAGTGATGAAGAAGTTGAACATAGTGATGATTACAGTGTGGCCACTGAACATGTAGTCACCACATGTGTCCACGCCAACTAACGACATCCCAAGACCAGACCAGATATGCAGTGATCTGTTCAGTTTAGCCCAAATGTCAACATAGGTCTAAAAAATTTGAACAAAACAAAACATTAGAGTCGCATTAAAGCTGCAAATGAATTAGGCCTAAAAAAATAAAAGTGTCAATGATGCTGTAGCTGGAGCAGGATAATATCATACATTACAGTCAATGGAGCAATAAGGAAAGTGGAAAGTTTAAATTAAGAATACAATGGATTTCATGTTTTAAAATGAAGATCGATCAATTTTGGTTTCATTTTCCATTTTTTCTGGCACAACATCATTTCGTTCAGTACACCAAAATTTACGCAGACATCCAGACATCCTCAGTTGTCGGCAATCATCATGCAAATATCAATATATCTATCTATCGGAACCTGACTTTTTTGTCTCTGAAGTTGGATTTTTTATGACGTCAGTATGACTTTCTGAGACATAGTGGGAATAGTGTTCGTATAAAGGTATTTCAATTGTTTGTTAACCTATTTATATAACCGGAAAAATATTAAAGCAATTATTAGGTTTAATTTTGAGAGCAAACCACCAAGGCGCTTTAACCCTTTCATGACGGGAGCTTCCTGAAATTTTGTGAAAACCCTGTGCCAATGCATCCTCTCATATATGCGTGTCACCGATAGGGAGTCTTGCATATATAAGAGAATACATTGGCCTCACAATATTTACCTTGACCTTGTAAGCCAGTGCATTCTCTTGTATATCCGAGATGCCCTATGGGGGACTCGCATATATAAGAAAATGAACTGGCACAGGATCATTAATGCTGCACCAACACAGCTCCCATCATGACAGGGTTACATGTAACCTAATTTAACGATTGTTCCCACAATTCAGGGAGGCCAGAATAATAATAATTTCTGCATTCATACCTGCTTCTGGCACTGTAGGTGGGCACTTGGTACAGAGAGTGATGTTATCAACATGGTGACGCACCTTAACAGAAATACTGTCCCCGTGAGAGAAAACATTCTCCTCATGATGATGAGCCTAGAAAAATCAAATGTCATATGGTATTCATAAATCCATTCAATTTCATAACCATAAAAACAATACAATAAATGCTGCTATTCTTCAGCCCTCATAATTCAGATTTTTCAGCTTCAGCAATCCACTACGGCAACCATTGATGTGGGGTCCATTTGCTTCGGCAAATGGCTTCGGCATTGCTGATTGCCGTAGCCAATTATGAGGGCTGTATTCTTCAACAGATCTTTAAAAATATCAGTAAAGCCGTCTTTACCAAATCATCTGATCATGAATAATTGTGGATATTAAAATAAAAAAAGATTTAAAGATGCATTGTGGACTTGTTCGGGTGCATGAAACTGATAAGTTAGTATTTAGGCGCTGTGCCAACTGGAGGGACGTAGCATTCTACTAACATTGCCAAAAATCTCAAGCAAATCAACCGTACCACTCCATAGAAAACATTGTCTGACCTACGCTCAATTGTAAATATTTACTTCTCAATTTGGGATGCAACTATCCGCGATTAACTAACAAAAACGATTTCGCAATCGAGAGTCACTGCATTTAATTAATACTGTACATAAGAAGGAAGGTGTGTGTTGTCAATTTGGATACGACGTTTATAAAAAATATCTACTTCAAACGAACATGGCTCATTCAAACTTCCAATTTTGTTTCGGCGTAATTTGGAGTGATGGATACGATAGGTCAATAAATACACGAACTATTGATATACTGTCTTCATATGCTCGGAAAAACACTTGCCACATTCACAGACATTTTTCAGCCTTTTCAACTTTTCGCCACAAGTCAGATATACATGTACACTCTTTATTGTTACCATATCAGGAATAGACCACCATGGAAAGCTCTTTTCTGTTCCATGTCATGCAAATGGCTGTTCTGTGTATGGGACCCAAACACCGTATTCACAGTTGTATATTTCATTACTTCTAGAGTCCGAAGACGCCATCGCACGCCGCCGCCGCCAGCCATATTGGCCACAAGCTGACGCCAGCCATATTATCTCTAACGCCAGCCACATGAAAAAATCTCCGCCGCCGGAATTGTAAAATGGCTGAGCCATGTGCATGGGCTTATATGTCACGCATAACTGCACTGTGAATCGCAAAGAACTAAACTGCATTGCCTAATATTGGCATACGTGCATGGACACGGCATGATTGTTATATTATCAGAACACTGGGCCCCTTAAGGTGGAATAGACTATCCCAATGCAAGCTTTCATACAACTGAATGGGAGCATCCATTCGGTAAAGTATAAATTGTTTATATCGACACGACCCAGTCTCAGACATCACTGACATTTGTCAATATATGCACATAACCTGTAGCAGAGAATAGAAAATAGTTTGAGATATTATATATCATTACTATCGGATTCATCATGCAATGATGCATGCATATATCGCAAGATGCCAGTGATGATAGCAGTCTGAAGTCGACAGAAGACCCAATGTAACATATACCGATTAGATGGGAAACTTCATAGTATATCCATGCCAGTCCTTCGTGTATTTTCATCATAGTGGAAAAGCCCAATATCAAAAGATTAGGTGTGGTCTGGAATTATACGGGTTCACCACAAACGCTAATTAATACAAACGGGGTCAGTACCGGGGATTAGGAACATTTCGGAAATGAAAATACGCTGATTGATAACTTCTCAGCCGGCTGAGCCACCATATTTCGTCAGCCATGAACTTCGGGACTGAGTCAGCTAAGCTAGCTAACCAGCCACGAAATCGGTTGAGCCAGCCGCGAAAACTATTTGTCGTGGCTTCGGGGTCTAATTACTTCAATGCTTCTTTTTGGGTTACATAACATTCATAGAACGGTATATCAGATATTTATCGACCTATTTCGATTCTGAGAAAAATTCAAAAGCGAAAAATATTATGGGTATTTCGGAGCACGAACCGCCATGTGGCTTTAAGCAAGATTATTCTCCATTTCTATTTGATCATCCTACCGGAGTGTTGTTTCACATCAATTTCAATCAGAATATTATAAATTTTAAATGATTTTGGTTGAAATAATATTCTGCATGAAAAGTAAAGAAAGTTCTCCAAGCCACCAGTAGGTGTTCAAAGATAAACAAACTGCATTGATATGTTAAAGATGGTCGATCCCTTCCTAAATAGTTTCTGCGGTATAAAATAAAAAAAATATGAATCAAAGACACCCGTTCAGAAAAGCTTCTATCATTTAGTATTGATTTTATTTAAATTTTTTCTGGTATAATACATGCAAGCTTTTGGGACAGTTTAAGAACAGAAAATTCAGGCAATCTTGCGGAACACAGATCTTCAATTTTTTCTGCTCTCTATTCACAGAAAAAATGTATTTGTAGTCTTGAAATCCGGTTTCATAAAAGTTATATTGTAGTTGTAAAATTTTGTATCCCGTTAGAGATGCACCACCTTATCAGTTTCAAAACATTTAGTGTTTCCTAAAGGCTTACCTGTGCTTATGAAAGAATAAAATGGTGAACCATATACCAACAAATATAAGCCCTATCAGCTCACAAACTTTGAAAGCCCAAGGAATGTAAGGTATATTATCAAGGAATAGATCAGGCAGCGGTGGATATTTCTCCATATCAGGAACTCTCTCATGAACTATGACCATAGTAAATGACGTCATCAGAAACACTGAAAACACATAAACAAAGCTGAGAATCGTCTTCCATATTTCTGGCTCAAGGCTTGGACCATTGTGTCTTCTTGATCTCATCGAGCTATTTTGGCTTGAATCAACTTCGTCAATATCATGGGAGTCATCTGAAAATGTTGAATCAACACTTTCGAGTCGGTGAAGGATGCTGTTTCTCATGCTACGATTAGAAGATGAACCTTGGAATGAGTAATCCCCAGACGGCAACCCATGTGACCGCATGCTGCTTCGATTCTCCTTTTGAAGCTTAGATATCGCGAGCGCAAGTCTTTTCACATCTCCTAATATGACTATTTTCAAAGGTGGCTGAACCAAGTCCGACTCTGTCAGAGAGAGTAAAGCTATTCCATCAATCTTATGCTGTGCAGATAATAGGGCTCTGTAATTCTCGAACCCGTTGTTCGAGAGCCAATTACCAACATCCTCACATGACCAAGTACATGGATCTGACATCTTGACAGCTCCTGAAAGGTGCAAAATAATCAAGTTTTAACACTTTTAGTGATGCGGACCGGACCGGACCACCTTGGGTCCAGTCCGGTGCGGTCCAGGCCATTCCGGTCCGGTGCACATGCCTGGACCGGTCCAAAAACGGTCCAGCTATAATAGGCTATATGTTAATGAATTCTCTGTTTTCTAAAAGTTTTTACTCTGTATAGTACAAACTATAAGGTTACTGGAGTTCAGTGCATTGCAATGAGTCCATACATGTTAAAACTTACATTGTTTGCCGATTGTATGCATCAGTGTCTGTCTCTGGTGGGATATACTGGGAACGATGCACGATAATAGTATTTCTAGTAATGCGAACATGCACTAATTAGTCTAATTAAATGTATTGGGCAGATATATAGCTATAGCTAGGGCCACCAGCCCTCATAATTGGCTACGGCAATCAGCAATGCCGAAGCCATTTGCTGAAGCAAACTGGGCCACGATAAAGGGTTGCCGTAGCAGATTGCCGAAGCCAAACAATCTGAATTAAAAGGGCTGGGCCACAATGTGTTATAACCAATCTAACATGGCACTCAACTGATCATATGCATGATTCGTATCATACTTATTTTCATTAAACGAAATAGCTATACTGATGACAATTATACAAATATGTACTAATATGACTACTACATTAATATTGGAGTCTTGGAGATTGTGATGGCTGATTGTATAGTCCTGACAATTACAGTTATATACCTAGGCTAAGTACAACTACTATAATACTATTGGATTAATGTGACTGTCTTGTGTATGTACTATGTAATGTGGTTTGCTTGTTTCTTCGATAATTATAACTGTGAAAAACAATAGAATACTCAATTCGATATCCATCCAAATTGATTAGTTGATGCCATGTTACACTGTTTATGACAAATAGTTCCATACTCATTCAGTTGCATGTTTGTCGCATTGGTAGGGTGCTACGTACATAGTGTTGGACATCAAATCAGGCGGCCGCCCACACTGGCACTTTCATTATAAGGAAAGTGACATGTACAATGTACATCTATACATTGTTTTCGTGACATCAAATGTTTAATAGATATTAACCACTTCAATGCGTCAATACATTGTTGCTATTAAATTGATATGACGGCAAATACGCAATAATTTGTTTGTTTGTTATAACTGAATAGTGGACCGGACCGGAGAGTACCGGACCGGCGGCAAAAAGCGGTCCGGTCCGGTCCAGTGACAACCGGTCCGGACCGCGGTCCACCCCTGGACCGCGGACCGAACCGGTCTAAAGCGGTCCGGTCCGCATCACTAAACACTTTATGTACTAAATATCAAAATATACAATTGGAATAGACATGGTGTATCATCTAGCGGGCTAGCATTACCAAATTCACCCTCTAGGGTCCTCATTCTGCTTAGGCCTCATCATCTGGGAAGTACATGTACATGTAGCTATAGTCTAATAATAACATTGTTTTTAGTAACTTCTGTTCAGTTTCTATATCTCTTAATTTGCAGAAGATAAAATGCATAATCAAGGTCATTAACGGGTGAACATCAACAATATCAACCGGGAAACTTCAATCTGATGCACAGTGTAGGTCTTCCATAGCAGTTGAACTTTAGGCCTAAACGGAATGAGGTTCCCAGAGAGTGAATTTGGTGATGCAGGATAGCGTCACTAAATGCACCATCTGGAGACTCATTCTGCAAATGACAGACATACTATTTCAAGGCTTGTCTGTTTCTTCCCGGGCGAATAATTATGATGAGTTAATGATGCATAATTAGAATTAACGCTCCGAAATTACTATTTCTTTGGCTTCGGGGGTAAAAAATATTTTACTCGAGTCGAGGCACTCAAAGCCCAGAGTGATCAGACATTAATTTTTGAATTTTTTTATTTCTCGAGATATGTACTTATTTGGGGCCTGGAAAAAAATTGTCAAGGGGACGGTCTCGGACAAAATTGCAAATGAAGATGGATAACTCTAATATCAGGTGGTAATAAGGCTAAATTTTGTGATAATCAAGTGATAATACATCCATATTTCATTGAACAACATGTTGATAAATAACACGTTTTGGGAAATTTTATACCATAAAATAGTGGTTGGAATTATTTTGTTGTAATTAATCAATTCTGATATCAAAAGCGTATTTTGAAGAATGTTTGTTGTTGTAACTTGATGATATGGTGACCGTCTGATCGGATTGAGTACCTTTAAAGGCCCACTTAATTTTCGAACCCCCAGATTACTTTATATAAAATATATGCCATATTATATACCATTTGAAAGAGGAAGCTCCAAAACATTGTATTATCAACTTATCCGGTGTAATAAACTGTGGAAATGTTGTTTTTGTTGAATTTTGTTATCAAGATTGAAGTAAAAATCAGTATTATTTTCAATGTAGGGGGAATAACTCTATATATTAAAGATAAGAGTTCTTCCCCTTTCATTGAAACAGTTTGAATTCTGTTGCATTCTGGGTTTCAGAGGGGGGAAGTCTTCAGCAGTTTTCTATTTCTCTGTGGGCATCTTCTGAGACACAGATGTTTCAAATAGTGATGAATTATAGTATTTTAATCATATTTTATGGCGTATATTGTTATTAAAACCGTATATCAAGTCACTATACAAAAATAATCAGAGACTCAAAAATTAAGTGGGCATTTACTAGTAAGCTTTGGATAGTGCCAGGTGTGGATATTAATTTCCCCAGGCTAATTATGCAGGTTCTTTTCTTTCCATTTCTGTTGTCTTTTTGTGACTGCTATTGTATATCAGTTACCAGTAAATGTAGCTGCATGTTTTGATGATATATTCGTCTTTCAATTTTACTGAATTCGGGAGAAACTACAGCAATGCCCTAATTAATCGACTCCTTAACCACAGCAGAATTATGGGTAACTTTTCAGGATTTTTAGTCGGAAATATGGCTTGTTGCCATTCATTGGAAAGCTGCTGTGGTTAAGGGGTTGATTATTTAGGGCATTACTGTATTTCCCAATCTGGAGTGAGGGAGATGGGGCTGGATATCGGGCAAACCCTGCCTAAATTAGTAAATTTATTGGGGAAAGTAAATGAGGTACCAACATTTGGGATCATTTTCTTCAAAAAATATTTAATTAAAAATTATGTTGGTGACAATCTTGAATAGCGGAGAAAATTTATTAATTGATTTATTTTTATTTTGATAGTCTGAACAGCATTATACATGTATATAATTTTAGAAGATAAATACATTATAAAAGATAAATACATGTACATGTACATTGAATAGGCAGAGCAGAAAATTTTAATGTAGATGTATTTAAATAGGCTTATAACAGGTCAGGCACACATGCAAAAATTAGCTCATTAGCCTCATCTCGTCTCTGTAGCCCGAATGAGACTTTCACACGTTTCCTAAATTTGACTAAAATGCGCACATATAGCTTACTTTCGTTAGTTAGATGTCATATCCATCCCCCAAAAACACCTTTTGTGCAGCTATTCACCATGGCTATAGGCCAATTAACAAGCTACATGTATTTACAATGTAATTATCACTTTTTAAAGTTAGCAGACAATTTGGTTTCAATTAACTGAATTTGTGAGGAACAACTGCGACTTGCACATATACCGTTATCTTCACCATTAATTCCTTTTGAAGAATACTTTATTATAATGTCTCACCCCTACGGTGGCCCATAAGTGCCACGGCAAAACAAACTTTTCATCCATGCACACAGCAAAACAAACTTTTCACTCATGGGCATGGCAAAACAAACTTTTCGATCACGGCAAAACAAACTTTTCACTTGCGGCAAAATAAACTTTTCATTCACGGCAAAATAAACTTTTCACTCACGGCAAAACAAACTTTTAACCCACAGCAAAACAAACTTTTCACTCACGGCAAAACAAACTTATCACTCACAGCAAAACATACTTTTCATCCACGGCAAAATAAACTTTTCATCCACGGCAAAATAAACTTTTCACTCATGGCAAAACATACTTTTCATTCACGGCAGAATAATCTTTTCACAAATGGTAAAACTGCTAGACCTCTCTCTCTCTCACGATAAAAAATATTTTCATAGCTGTGATGACATGGGAGTTATGTGGTAAACATGAAAAGAAATATATGTTTTATTACTAGGATCATGGACGTAAATGATATATACATCGCTGCTAGGATGTGGTACTTTTCTGAAATTAATGTTTTTATTGTTGCAATTGAACACGAAACGAGCAGTGACATGGTTTGATGGGAGATGGTTGGGATCAGTAGCTTTCCCTACTTGTCAATTATATTAATAAGTAGTGGTGGTGACATCTCTTTTCGGGGGGTTTGAGGTTAGAAGGAACTAAATGTTTTCCATAGGCCACAGTGTTAACGTTTGACCACGCCCACGCTAAATTTTCGAGTTCCGAAGTGCACGATGCATGCGTTCGTAAAGACCAACCCTTTCGGCATCTGTTCGCACATAGGAGTACCTTTCGAGCCACGCCTTTTTCGAAAACCAGCATATGTTTTCCACACTACCCCACTTTTTGCACAGAATTTGACAGTCTGACAAAAGCCAATACACAGCCTCAATATCCCGCCATTGTTTGGACACGAACGCATTTCAGACTAGGAAACGCCTACGTTTTTACATGCTATGGGTATTATATTTCTTGAATTTGTAAACTTATTTGACATATTATACGCCAATCGCGCGCCAGAATTTTTTTAACTCGTATTCGAGATACCCTGTAAAAACGAAAGGGACGTAATTCTACTTATTTAGTTCCTTCTAACCTTAAGAGATGTGCAAACATGACCCTATGTATTCCCTACTACCTCTGCGTGAAGCTGTGTCATATCTATGCTAAATAAAACTGATTTTACACATTTCTTTGTTCTCGTTCCCCAGCAATCATGGTTATTTTAACCCCACTGTATCTGAAGATGGTTCATCTACTGGGGAATTTTTTGTGGAAATGTGTCCATGTCGTTGCCAATGATGGGAACGTCCCTTCCTAAATAAAAGAACTAATAGTTGGGAATTGATCAGTACCGTCTGCAGTTCAACATAAAAAAATATGCGTGCCTCGGGGTCATGTCATGCCGAGATTTGCCATATTTGGGAAAATTCTCAAAATATGTGGAAATTTTGGTAAAATTTGGTAATTAAACTAACAGAATATGCCTTTAATGGGCATGACGCGCATGTATATAGCGGCACAGACAATACGTGCAAATCATGTTTCAGATGATATGCTTAGTTGACCAAAATTGTCCAGGTTTCTGAATAAATAGTTAGATTTTTACACCCCACCCCCCTGCACCAGAAAAGATAGGAATTTCTACACGGTCGACAAGTTGGCAGCTGCGTGGTTAAAAATACTCGAGACGTCAAGTTTATGCTGATTGTCAGATGTCCACAAATAGATAAAGATATCGATGTGAGGTGATTTCTCTCTTAAAGTGGCACACCAGATACAGAATAACGATAAATAAGTGAAAATCTCACAGAGGTTATTAGGTGCAAATATTCCCCACTTCCTGAAAAATGGCAATAAAATCCAAATTCTGGTGTAATGTAATGTCTAACTATGTATGCTTCGCAAATCAGATCACAATTATGTGATTTTTCACCACGATTGTCCATCATAGGCCGAAATACGAAAAATTCGATTTTTCTGCTTTAGGTTAGAAGGAACTAAATGTTTTCCATAGGCCACAGTGTTAACGTTTGACCACGCCCACGCTAAATTTTCGAGTTCCGAAGTGCACGATGCATGCGTTCGTAAAGACCAACCCTTTCGGCATCTGTTCGCACATAGGAGTACCTTTCGAGCCACGCCTTTTTCGAAAACCAGCATATGTTTTCCACACTACCCCACTTTTTGCACAGAATTTGACAGTCTGACAAAAGCCAATACACAGCCTCAATATCCCGCCATTGTTTGGACACGAACGCATTTCAGACTAGGAAACGCCTACGTTTTTACATGCTATGGGTATTATATTTCTTGAATTTGTAAACTTATTTGACATATTATACGCCAATCGCGCGCCAGAATTTTTTTAACTCGTATTCGAGATACCCTGTAAAAACGAAAGGGACGTAATTCTACTTATTTAGTTCCTTCTAACCTTAAGAGATGTGCAAACATGACCCTATGTATTCCCTACTACCTCTGCGTGAAGCTGTGTCATATCTATGCTAAATAAAACTGATTTTACACATTTCTTTGTTCTCGTTCCCCAGCAATCATGGTTATTTTAACCCCACTGTATCTGAAGATGGTTCATCTACTGGGGAATTTTTTGTGGAAATGTGTCCATGTCGTTGCCAATGATGGGAACGTCCCTTCCTAAATAAAAGAACTAATAGTTGGGAATTGATCAGTACCGTCTGCAGTTCAACATAAAAAAATATGCGTGCCTCGGGGTCATGTCATGCCGAGATTTGCCATATTTGGGAAAATTCTCAAAATATGTGGAAATTTTGGTAAAATTTGGTAATTAAACTAACAGAATATGCCTTTAATGGGCATGACGCGCATGTATATAGCGGCACAGACAATACGTGCAAATCATGTTTCAGATGATATGCTTAGTTGACCAAAATTGTCCAGGTTTCTGAATAAATAGTTAGATTTTTACACCCCACCCCCCTGCACCAGAAAAGATAGGAATTTCTACACGGTCGACAAGTTGGCAGCTGCGTGGTTAAAAATACTCGAGACGTCAAGTTTATGCTGATTGTCAGATGTCCACAAATAGATAAAGATATCGATGTGAGGTGATTTCTCTCTTAAAGTGGCACACCAGATACAGAATAACGATAAATAAGTGAAAATCTCACAGAGGTTATTAGGTGCAAATATTCCCCACTTCCTGAAAAATGGCAATAAAATCCAAATTCTGGTGTAATGTAATGTCTAACTATGTATGCTTCGCAAATCAGATCACAATTATGTGATTTTTCACCACGATTGTCCATCATAGGCCGAAATACGAAAAATTCGATTTTTCTGCTTTAGGTTAGAAGGAACTAAATGTTTTCCATAGGCCACAGTGTTAACGTTTGACCACGCCCACGCTAAATTTTCGAGTTCCGAAGTGCACGATGCATGCGTTCGTAAAGACCAACCCTTTCGGCATCTGTTCGCACATAGGAGTACCTTTCGAGCCACGCCTTTTTCGAAAACCAGCATATGTTTTCCACACTACCCCACTTTTTGCACAGAATTTGACAGTCTGACAAAAGCCAATACACAGCCTCAATATCCCGCCATTGTTTGGACACGAACGCATTTCAGACTAGGAAACGCCTACGTTTTTACATGCTATGGGTATTATATTTCTTGAATTTGTAAACTTATTTGACATATTATACGCCAATCGCGCGCCAGAATTTTTTTAACTCGTATTCGAGATACCCTGTAAAAACGAAAGGGACGTAATTCTACTTATTTAGTTCCTTCTAACCTTGACAAGTTTCCAACAACTGTGCAGCACTGTTATAACTTCTACAGTACCGAATAAATGTACCTTTGAAACGAGGTTGACTTTCTACTTATACAACTTTAGATGAGTAAAAGCGGAAGTTTAACATACATATATATTGATTGCCTATAATATTTGCGTCAGCAGCAATACATGATTCAACGTGTAACTTCCGAAGTGCACGCTTCATTCCGCCATCTTTGTTTACAAGCGTTTTTAAATGTTAGGAATCGGAAGCGGAAGATTCGCAGTTGATTCCATAAAAATCTTTCTCTTGGAATTCCATTCTTTGCTTTTAAGAATGGTGTTCTTCTGAATTCAAAATACACATCTTAATTTGCTTAATAGTCCCCCCCCCAAATGTCAGGGGACTATAGAAATCAGCGGTGTCCGTCCGTCCGTCGGGGCGTCCGTATATAATAATATATCTGTATATAAATGCGATCACTGAGTCGCTGCCATATTGAATCCACCAGCCCCGTTCCCGGCATTCATTGCTGCGGGTCAAAGTTTTGGAGCAGCATTCCATAGTTTATATAGAGCTTTTGAATTTTCATGAATACCATATATGGAATTCATGAATATTAAAAACTCCATATATGGAATGCTACTTCATAACGTTGACATGCATCACTTAAACCGCGGGATTGGGGCTGGATGGATCGAATATGGTAGCAACTCGGTGAGATGAATCTGTCGCCTATACGTCCCAGTGACCAGTCTAGAGTTTGGCTTTTATGGGGCGGTGTGTATTGATATGAGTCGGTCCGTCGATCTGTCCGTCCGCCCAAGATGGGATCCGGATGATAACTTTAGTTTTATTTATCTGATTGTTTTATATTTCGTATCAAACTCGAGGCAGAATTATCTCCCATCGCGCCGCTGAGATACCACAAGGACATTTAATTGGTAAGGTTTCTAAATTCTGACATGATGTTAGTTCTTATACATGTGTTATTATATGTTTGGACAAGACTTAATTATCATCATATAATCCTGCTATTATGAGTCATTAGTTATAGGCGTCTCATTGCATGCCTTAAGATTTGTTGAATTCATATCCAGCATAGACAACCGTTACTGTCTGTATGATGCGTGTGCATATGTCGGGATGTGTGCATCCTATCGGAGATATTCAAATTTAAAGCAAATTCCTCTCAACAACACAAAAATCTTTTTTATAAGAATTGTGGTCGATTTTTTCTTATAGAAGAGGCAGAAATCTTCTTAACAAAAATGAAATCCTCTGAAAAAAAAATCATTTCAAGTAGGCTACTGTCAACAGAAATTCAATTTATCTTAAAGGCTTACTTAAATTTCGAATCAACAGATCACATTATATACAACATATTCCATATTATATACCACTTGAAAGAGGAAGCTCCAAAACATTGTATTATCAACTGATCCGGTCGAATAAACTGGGAATATGTCGTATTTGTCGAGGTACCATACTTAATTTAGATCCGGACTGTACTATAAAGTCTATTATTCTCAATGGAAGGGGAATAACTCTATCTCTTAGTTTGAAATTATGATGCATTCTGTGTTGACAAGGGGGGAGTCTTGGAATGAATCTGAGAATCTCTATCAGTTGGCGGACACTTCTAAGCCACAGCTGTTCCGTATTCTGTGGATTATATATATTTTTGGTTCTTCTTCCAAATGGTATATAATATGGAATATGTTGTGCAAAATGTTATCTGGGCATTCGAAAATTAAGTGGGCCTTTAAAAAGAATTAGTTTGAAATTTGTATTAAGAACAATTGATTCCTTAATTGTTAAGAAATTTTCTTAATAATAATTAATTTTCTCTTAACAAGAATTATAACACAAAACAAATGAAACTTCACTAAATATTAAATTATCTCTTCTTTTTAACATTCCCGGAGGCTAGTGTAGTCACCTGATATGCACATCTGCACGCGGTGGGGTAAACTAGATTAAAAATATTAATTCTTCTTATATATTAAGAGGTATATATTTAGGTTTTGTTAAGAAATATTGATTTATTGTCAAGAGAAATTATTTTTTTCTTAAAAGGAATTGCATTCCTGTTAAGATAAATTGCACCTATATCGACGAAATTGCTCTTAAATGCAATTTTTATTAGGAGTATTCAATTTCTCTTACCAAAAATCAATTAATCTTTTTAAAAAATCAATTTCTCTTCAATGAATTGCTTTCCTCTTTACAAAAAAATGTCCATTGCTTTCGACTCACATCCTAAAAAACTTACTACAATGTGACAACATTTGTGCCTGTCAAATTCCCATTAAGAGAAATAGCATTCTTTTCTTATAACAGGATTGAATTTCTCATAACAAGAAATCCATTATTCTCATCGTAAAATCTATTTCTCTTAAGAAGAATTCAATTCTTCTTTAGAGAAATTGGTCACCCATTAGGCATAATTATAGGCACCTACTGTTTAAAGGCCCACTTAATTTTCGAACCCCCAGATTACTTTATATAAAATATATGCCATATTATATACCATTTGAAAGAGGAAGCTCCAAAACATTGTATTATCAACTTATCCGGTGTAATAAACTGTGGACATGTTGTTTTTGTTGAGTTTTGTCATCAAGATTGAAGTAAAAATCAGTATTAAAGCCGGGGGAATAACTCTATATATTAAAGATAGAGTTATTCCCCTTTCATTGAAAAAGTTTGAATTCTGTTGCATTCTGGGTTTCAGAGGGGGAAGTCTTCAGCAGTTTTCTATTTCTCTGTGGACATCTTCTGAGACACAGATGTTTCAAATAGTGATGAATTATAGTATTTTAATCATATTTTATGGCATAGATTGTTATTAAAACAGTATATCAAGTCACTATAAAAAAATAATCGGAGACTCGAAAATTAAGTGGGCCTTTAATAATAAGAAGAACTGATATTTTGTTAAGAAGAATAATTGACAGTATTTTTTGCTAAATGAAATTGAAGTCTTCTTGAGAGTAATTCCTTCGATCGTTATAGGTGCGATTTCTCGTATTTTACGGGATTGCAATTGCTTATAAGAATAATTGAAAACAAAATAATTCAATTGGCTATTACATGTGAATTTGGCCCGGCCTCCCGGTCATAGCATCCATCCGCCCGCTTGTGTCAGATAATAACATTTATAAAGCAGGCCATGCATGGAACATTGGTATGATTGTACGTATTCGTGCAGCATTTAAAAGCAGAGTTAGACACATTAGACCCCATCATGCCACTAAAACGATAGAAGAGCACACATTATTAAACTAAAAGTTAGATAAATATTTTCACTATATATATTAATACTCACACTTGCTTGGGAAGCACCAATTTCTGAACAGCATTACTCCCCGTCGACGTACCAAATCCGTCGCATTATGCCCCATACACGGGGTACAATGCGACACATTTGACATTACAACATCAGCATATACAAAACCTAATAAATGCAAGACGGTCTGCAGTTTCTTTTCTTTTGTGGATTGAAAGAATGTATAATCTTTATTTAAAGTCATAGCAGCAGACCAATGAGACATTTTATTGATTTATATGGCGGGTAAAATAGCACCATACAGTTTTGATTTCAGGAAAATGGCCGGGGTAGGGTTAACAATAATTATTTATCTATATCATGTTTTAATGTTTGGGAATGTTCGAATATGTTTTTTTTATTTCTTTTCTTTTGAACTAAGGTTACGATAAGATTTATTTTTCCAGGTTTGATTTGCGATATGCCTAGTCATATTTTTTTTCTCGTACTGGTTGTACCCGAGTGTCGCATTATGCCCCACAACCATGCAGACAACATGTCTCTCCCCCAAATATGAGTGAATGTGAATAACCGATGTACATAGAACTGATCAACTTACTATATAACTCGTCTTACTTTACCAAAATACGCATGTAGCTTTGGTGGTAATGGTAAGATGTTCTCGTTTTAACATGTACAAGACCTACCGGAAGTTATAAACCATTCAAAAAGGGGGTCACCAAATGTCGGTACCCCTTCTCCGGCGTTTCGCATGTGAGATTAAACAGTCATAATGATGTCGGTCCAATTGGGATGTTCACTTCTATGATTGGTCTTACTAAAATAATAAATGTGCGATTCAACTTCAGTCATGGAAAAATCATATGACCTGATAACGACCGTCTGTCGCATTATGCCCCGCGTCGCATTATGCCCCGCATTACCCTACATATATGAAACAGTCACATTAAGCCACAACGTGATTCATTGTTGTCATAGGGTTTTATATATTGTATGCATACATATGGGCAACATTGCCTGAAATAAACTATAATATATTATTATGCTAACAGCTGATTAAGCAATTATAATCAGATCATGCAGTCACATCATTTAAGCTGACGGGTCAATAATCGATTTTAAATTCAACTTATAGATCTAGAAAACACATTATTTTTATAATTTCAACATAGGTCATGAATTATAATTATACTTAATCTTTTTGACAACCGCATAACTGAAAAATTAAAAACAAAAGTCGGAACAAGTCAAGACCAATGCAAAGTTTCAAATATTCAGGTTGGTACGAATTAAGAATAGTATGCAAAGGGCGGTTCCACATGGGAATTTTTCTCGACTTCCTTTCCGGTGACCTTGATCGTGAACACACCATCCACGCAAGATAGGACGTGACTTCTGCGATTTTTCATTAGAAATGTAGTGCACAATCGTTCTAATATCACTCTATAACATGTATCATTTTTTTCTTCGTTGATTGCTTCACGTTTTGCAGGTTTAAAACATTGTCGGCGAGAAAAGTAGCATTATACCGCAACAGTTGCGAAAAAAATGAAGGACATATTTTTTTTGCAAATGCCGGAGACAATCGAACAGGTCTAGACTAGAATTGTCACTATTTGTAGGATATTTATTTGAAATAGTTATCAAAAGTATATATTTATATAGTAAATAAGTATATAAACACATAATATTATTAAGTAAACAAAATACATTTTTTACAAAATACATTTTTCAAGGGAAGTCGGTAGCCGAGGGCAAGGGTCCGTAGACACTACGCCGCCCTAATGATCAGCTCAAACTGCCCATTAGGGCGGCTGGTGGGTCCCCATACCCTACGTGGGGCTATCTATTTCACAACATTTTTCAACTAAACAATGAATGCTGGCCTTATTATCTCACCATATATTTTCAGTCGGTACTCCTCGCCACAAGTTGACGCCAAAAGTTCCCTGTGTCTGTGTATCTAAATGCTTTAATCAGACATTTCTAAACTGTTGAATGTTGGTGACCCGGATAAGTCGTCCATCTTCACGTTCTTGTTGACATTTTACACAAGGCCATGTGCTCGGAAGAACTACTGGGTAATTTACAGATCTAGTTCGAATATCCGTTTGATCCGATTTATTTTAACCTCTTCGCTGCTATGACGTCCGTAACTATTACGGACGTAAAAGTGCACGCCGTGTGCTATATGGTCCGTAGGTACTACGGACCTACTTCAGCACACTAGCAGTAGGCCATTATACATAACTGGAACTCAGAGATTGGTGCATCGGAATAACTATCTCCAAGTTTCTAACAGTGTATAATGTTCCACGATTGTGAACGATAATAGCCTTTCAACCGAGTCAGTTTTATGGTTCTTGTGGTATTCCCGTTATAGTTTCCCATTGGAAAATGGCAATAACGTCAACAGCCCAGCACACGACGTCATAACGTCATTTAGCAGTGAAGAGGTTAAAGGAGTTATGATCCTTTTTTGAAGAAAAAAAAATCGCTTTTTGTTTAAATTTATTTTTAACTTTTTAATATATTAAATAATAATAAAAAAAATGTCATTGACATTGTCATTTGTTTTCATTTAGATATTGATGATTATGATACAAGTTGATCAAAAGATTTCCAATGTGTCCCTTTAATTTTTTTAAACAATATTTTTTTTTAAGTTAAAACAATTTGAAAAACTAACACCATTATAACTCTGCCAAGGGTACCCCCAATCACCACACCAAAATTTGATTAAATCGGTCCAAAATCTTGTGTTATGTACTGGTAAATCTGTTTGGAGCAACATTAAATCCAATTCACCAATTGCCTTTGGACTACTTAGCTATTGATAAGGCTATATTATTTTCTGATGTCTCTTATGCCAATGCGCAAATAATCTGATAAATACATGTTATCGCTGCAGTGAATTGATCTGGGGCGAAGTATCACGTCGAGTTGAAGAGGTCAGATCGCTGGATCAAACGAGCCGCCGCAGGCGTCGAGTTTGATCCAGCGATCTGACCTCTTCAACGAGACGTGATGCGAAGCCCAGATCAATTAACTGCAGCGATAACAGGTTTATTATATGACATGCTTTTTTATTTAAAAAGCACATGCTTTTTATTTAAAAAGCACAATTTCTCTCATTAATTATGAAATGAAACCAATTCACACGCTCGCTAGTATCAAAAATAAAGAAAGAACTGTCCTGCTTTTTCCGGTCATGCGCAGTATGCGAGGTGAGGAAGGGTGGTATGACATCGGATCAAACTGCAGCTGATCCGATGGCCAGGAAATGATCGCTATACAATAGCGGTATTGGGGAAAGAAAAACGATAGTCATATAATAAAGAAGGCTATGGTATCTAATTTAAAATAAAGATTCAACAATAAACATCACATGATATTAACAGTAGACTTGGACATCTGTGCTGCAGAGTTATATCTTCAGATGGTCTGATATCATTCAGGGATTTTTTTAGGTGTCCTCGGGGTCCGGTAAACGGCCCCATTCCCAATGGGAAAAAGGCACCTTTATTCCCAATTTTCAACCACCAAATTCCCAATTGCAGACAGGTATATAATATCATCGGGTTTATTGAATAATTATCAAAGTTTGACAGTTATTATACATTCTGAACTCCTCGACCTGTGACCTCTGCGGGCCCTGACGGAATCTGACGAGGTTTGCCGAATGAGTTATTATAGTAAATACGTCACTCGCTTGAGAGGAATTTAGAGCTGGGACGGTTATGCGGTTAACCACCAACTATGGCCGTGACCGGTCACGGATTTGCCGTGGTCGGTTAACCGTAACATCACTATTATAGTGTATTAGTGATGGGCGGTTAACCGAGAAAACAACTCGGTTTCGGTTTTTGACAATAAACCGAAAACCGACCGACGCGATTCTGCTCAAACCGACATTACGGTTTTTTTTTATATGTTTATTTTTCACTTAAATCGACTTATTATATCTCCCCAGGTACTTATTAGTTGATATTGTTATCAAATTGTCGTCCTCTCTGATCAATATTATATCGGAATGTGTCCATTTCGTCTCAGATATGTGTTGTTGTAATATCGTAGGCGACTGTTTTTGTTCTTTTTCAAAACATGGCCGAACAAAATAACGAACAGGGTTCAACAAAAAGCCCAGTTTGGAGTTATTTTACGCGTCTAACTGGAGACGACTCCAAAAAAATGTCGCTGCTTAATATGTCATAAAAACGTCGTATCAGAGCATGCAAATACCAGCAACCTGGCCCGACAGTCGAAAACTAAACCAAGTAAATGGTATGAACACTTTGATCGTCTGGACATTCCGATGTGACGTAATCTGGGCAAACCATGTGCAGCTTGTAAACTATGTCGCAACATCAATCACAGACATCAAGGCGATCACACCGCAGTCATTGAATGTGGGTCAATCATGCACGTGTCAAGAATTGTTACACAGTCGGATCAAGGACGCCCACTGTTTGTGAATTTGCTGTTTGCGGTTGAATTCTCAGATACTATATTAAATGCATATAATATGATAAATATGTTTTAAACATGTCAGACAGGGATGAACATTGAACAGTGAAGATGGGGGTGTTTATTTTTTTATTAAAATACCGAATTGTATCATCTTTATGATCTTATCGCATTGGATTCATTTTGCGTCTGCATTTTGTCCCGTTGTTTACCGGTGATCGCAGTTTCTTCCTCAAATATTCAACGTTATTGGGACATTATTGACTCTAATTACGGTTACATTGAAAGTATATACTCAAATTGTATGTATTTCAGTATAATTTCACTAAAAAACCGAAAACCGAACCGAAACCGAGGTTTTTTCTCCCAAAAAAACCGAAACCGAACGTAAAAAAATCAAAACCGCCCCATCTCTATAGTGTATGAATAATGATCACTGTGATGGTCAGCTATAACTGGCTATAAGAGGGTTAATCTGTCTCCGTCAATTAAAATGAATCCGAGATTGACGGAACAACATCAAACGCAGTGTGTCGGCTCTTTGAAGGCTACATTTAACAGCCTGCCGACGTCAAAACGAAACATCGAAGGGTCAGCACACGTGTGATCTTACAACATTGTCACATCGTATGACTCGTATTCAGTGCCACGCCGGCATGTCGTTTTCACTTTGATATGAAGCCGACGGAGTTGTCTGCTTGGGACTTCCGGCCCTTCAATCCCCGTTCTGCATACTGGGGATACCCACCCATAATAGTACCTATAATATGTGGTTAACCGGTTAATCGCGGTTTTTTGCCGTTCATAACCGGTCACGAAAAACCCATAACCGTCCCAGCTCTAGAGGAATTCCCACAAATAAACATAGCAGGGCGAGCCAGGTGTTTACCTCCCCGCATTCATTTGAAAGTGGCCGCATCCGACTTGTAAGCCAGTATATTTTACTTTCGCGCACATGGTTGGTAGGATTATCTCATTATCAGGGGGACGCACCATGTTCTTCCAGAATACACATCCCCCGTATTCCGTTAAAAGTGGACTCATCGGTTTACGATTAAGCCGTGTATCCATGACGTTTGCGCACGTTTTCAGCAGGATTATCTCATTATTAGGGGGGACGCACCATGTGGTTACCCAACCCTGATTATTAGCGGTCGGCTATCGGCAAAGCCGACCGTTTTGCCAAGGAAAAATTTATTATCCTCGGCTAAAAAATAGCCGAGGACATTATCTGAAGAAATGATAAACAGACTCTAGGCAACGATAACTACCAGGTATATTGTCACCACGAGCTGCCTAACCCCCAAGTTTATTAAGTCAAATGTGTTACCCCCGCGGAAAACAATAATGAGATTTCCAATTTCGGGAACGCAAACCGGAAAGAAATATGGTGCATATTGGCGATGTGTATGCTGGTTTAATATAATAGTATTTGAAGTTTTTATGGCTAGCATGTATAGTTACTATAGTATAGATAAATATTAAAGTATATAGATAGATATAAAATTTATAATCCTGATTTAAACTTTGTTTGTTTTAGTTCCGTTTCCGTCTTTGTGGTATTCCGTGTTTTATATATGCAGTAACCGTGAGACCGCAAATCGAACAGACCTCAAACAATTCTGTCCATGCGTATTCTCTTAAATTCACCGATGTTACTGAATATATTTGGCGACAAAATTATCCGAGAGCACCATTTTATAGTGTGCAAATATATTTTTAATCGTGTATTTTGGCTTGATGGAAATAAAGCGTGATCCAACCGAAAAATCGTAATTTTATTCCCAATGATTCAGTGATTTTAGAAATTAGAGACACTCTGTAATCGGTCGGTGTCAAGGCCGTTAATTGTGCATAGATCATAGCTGTACTAAACTTAGTCCAAGTCTTCTCGTACTAAAACTAGCTAAGATTTTGGGATGGAGAGATGCTAGTGTTTAGTCCGAGAACGCGCGCATAGCCTTCTTATGACACGAGTTACGCACAGGATCTGTGGCGGGAATCTGTGGTGTATTTTACTCGATTTACCTAATAAAGCAATACATGATGCTATATACGTCGGAAAGAGTGACATCTTATGGTCAGAATGGTGTATAATATCTAACTTTAATGTTAAATTACACATAGAATATTCCGGTTGATTGCCACAAACATCGTTGTTTTTTCTGTTTGTTTACTTAACTGAAAGCCGAACTCAGGTTCTGAAGAACTTCGGCATTGTCCGGTGTTTGTTCTGAGTATTCTAGTTTCCGTTTCGATATATAGCGCGGGGTTTTCCGAACAAAATGGTGAAAACCGATCGCCGCAAAGTCCAGTTTCCAATGTGCTTTGAGAACAATTCCCGCACTAAAAACTTAATGACATAATGGAGGATCAGAAAGGTAGTTTTGTTGACAATTTTCGCAAGCAACTTGTAAAAATTGGAGCAAATTAGAACTCTTGTGTCTGACTTGCCATGCGTGTGATTTTCATCCATGTGCATTTTGACCTTTGTGTTGATAAAATAATCGGAGAACCGAATCACACAGTTTCGAAATATAGTTCTTCCGTTTTAGTGGGACTTTTCAAACTTAAGGTTAAAAATTTATACAAATTTTGTTTGATTTTTTGTGTGCTTAACAAGAGCAGTATATTGCTCTGTTCGCTTAGTATATATCTTAATTTCGCTGAAGTCCACCAAATGTGGGAAATGTAGCACCATATTGTTTATTCTAATGTTCGTTGTGTTTACACTGTTTTAAACTTTGAGAGGGTTGTAATTCCCTGTAATTTATTTAATGTATTACATTTATATCTTCAATGTTTAATTAATCTATTTATTTTTTATTTATTGACACATAATTACGATTACAATGGAGAATTCATCGTAATTTGCGTTGTCAGTCGAAAATCTACGGAATATTTTCAACGGAAAATGCCGAACACAGTTCGCGAGGTCAACTGAGTTCGCATACTTTTAAATTTTTTTAAACATTGCGGTAAATGTCTCTTTTCGCATTAAATTACCGCTTTCAATTCACAACTGATGTGGGGTTCAGATCAAATAGCATGTCTTCTGCGGAAAATATCTTTTATTGTCGCAATTGTGATATTTTATTTCATATAATTGTGGTTTTAATTGAGCGGGTCATTAACGCTTAACTGGTGTCATAAGAAGGCTATGCGCGCGTTCTTGGACTAAACACTAGCATCTCTCCATCCCAAAATCTTAGCTAGTTTTAGTACGAGAAGATTTGGACTATACTAAACTGTGAAACTACTGAAAGGGTGTGCCTTTGAATGCAGAAAATCAAGAAATAGGTAACTGAGTATTTCAAAATGTGGAAACTTAACAGAAATATTCACTGAATCTATTCAATCATCATTCAATATGTCAATGAATGTTATTTGTTAATCATTTTAAGTACATTAAGTTAGTTAAAAAAAAAAAGCCTAAGAGAATTTTTTTTGCCTAGGACATTTTTCCTAATTATCAGGGTTGGGTTACCGGAATACACATTTTTTACTGTGGCAGCGTGGGGCTCCATTTAAAAAAAATAATAATCTTGCGGAGAAGTAAAAACTTGCCGAGTTATGCATAAAATATAAAAATTTCACGTCCTCACCAGCTGTCCTCACTGTTAATTTTATAAACATTTGCTGGAACCCCCCCCCCCCCCCCCCCCCCCCCCCCCCCCCCCCCCCCCCGCACTATTATTACCGTTTTTTCCGTCGAAGTTTGGTGGATGGCTTGAATCCTTCCGTTGTTATCTGTGAATTTTCAACTTACCTGAGGCTGAGAAATGGACCCCAATGGGCTGGGATTTTACTCCATCATTGAGTTACCTGTGTTTAAGTAGCGTTATACACCGAAAATTACGGTATTAGTACTATTTACTTGTGTGTAACAGTGATTAATGAATTTTTCTATAACATGGAAAATTCCCAATTTTGGTCTGTAAAGACACATTTTTCCCAATTCGAACGGACCCGGACCCATTCCCAAAATAGGGATGGGTTAACATCTGGCGATCGTGATCGGCCTCTCGTTCAATTTTAATTTCCTGAGAGTGGATCTCATGCCTGCTTTATGCCTTGTTTGGGTCTTATGGAACATAGGAACACTATCAACAGACATGGTGGGTGTTTATCTGTATATATACATGTACATGTATAATGTATATATAGAGGTTATCACCAAATGTTAGGTGTACATGTATAGCTACTGTTTCCAAAAACCAGGCATGCTACATGTAGGTTGGGTGTACTCATGACTACCTCCAGACAATGGGATGTAGTCTGAGTCGTCACAATACAAGTACGGTATAATGGCGACATTATGTGTAAAATTCTTATAAAAAGTTAGCGACATGAATTTCGTACCAAGTTTATAGCCAAATTTATGAAAATATGATATGTGAATAATAAAAAACATACTTTATAAGCATAAAGTAAGTTTGATCTTTTATCAATCTTAATGTACATTTCCACCGTGTTGATCAAGTAAATACTTTCCCCTCAACCCGAGTTGGTATTTTATGTCATTTCGGTCGAGGTACTAGTACATGCAGTTAAATATTTCTGAAGCTGGATAGAAGATATCAAAAATAAATTATAAAAAAAAATTTCCCTACCTACATGTACCTACCCTAATTTTTTCGCTCCGTTATCGGAAACATACAAATTTTTTTTTTTGGCCTAATTAGGAGGTGTGAGGGGATTATAAGATGTTTGTTTAAAAGAAACTGGGTTGCTCTTTATCTGTTTATTGATTTTTATTTGATGTATATTAGAGATGGGCGGTTGTGAAAATTTGCCTCGGTTTCGGTTGTGGAAAAAGAGTTGAGTCTCGGTTTCGGTTTCGGTTTTTATTAATAAAAATTACTAATGTGAACAAAATCTAATTATGCTTCATCATATTACAAAGAAAACACACCAATTGTATCACCATAACTTGTGAGGTACATGTCCTTTTATAATATTAAATTATGTATCATATTGTTACTATTACATGTATATTGTTAATGTCCATGTCGAGTGGCAGTGCTAGAATGCAAGTGAGTCTGTGTATTGTGTATTACTGCAATTCAGCATCATATGATCATAAGTGTGAAATAATATAATGATCATTTATATTGGCATAAAACTATAATGTGTGTGACTAGATATATGTGTATAGTTATGATTTGAAAAATAAAATTTGAAATAAACAACAAAATGAAAATAAAACATGACTAGAATCTCTCAATCACATTATCTGGCTATATGCCTATTACCATATTTAGGGAACATAATATTGTACACACTATACAGTATACATGCATCCAATACAAGTCACCTGAATGAGTGCTATTTCTCAACAGTTTACCGACAAACGGTATAATTCATTCCGGCTCCGATTCCGGCATAACATTTTTAATCAACGGCGCACAAATATATTTGACGATTTAACATCCAAACAGTGATAAAAACTAATAGGGAATGCGGGTAACAATCATTGATACCTTTTGATATCGTATCCTCGTTATCAAATTCACCTTTCAGAGTATTTGTACGGCCTTAATGATTAAAATAACATGAGAAATAAACTGACTTGTGTTGTGTTTACTACCCGCGAAAATAGGTGTACACGGAAGCAACGTAATTAATTCGTCGCGCGATTTCACCATGCGAACTCCTTTCTGCATATATTACAGGCGGCACACTTAGATTTCTTATCTTTCTTTGAAAAATATTTCCACACAGGACTCGTTTGTTCGTCGTGTTCTGCCATGATTACAGGAAGTTGTGACAACCGAAACTACGGGTTTTTCCAACTTACCACGGTTGTCATTTCCGGTTTTTCCCGACAACCGAAACCGAACTGATTCCACGGTTAACCGCCCATCTCTAATGTATATATAAAAAAACTTAAACACAACAATTGTGGAAGAATGAAGTCAGTTCTTGTATAAAGTTTATTCATCTGTAACATCATGTATAGTAAGCAGCTTGTGATGGTAAATGATACATAATTGTGAATCAATCATAGATGTCATAGAACGACCGAAAGTGTCGCTTATTAATTAGCGACCTGATGTTGATGCCTGCCAATTAGTCTGAAGAGCCGAAACTAATTGAAGAGTAGATTAATGTTTGGTTTATATATCGCTAATGACTGGTAGCCGTCATTAGTGCATCTCTTTGTCTGTACTGACCCATGGGTGAACTGGGAATTATTACCTAAGACTCCTTCCTTTGTGGTTAGACTTGCATAACCCATAGGTCGCGGCCTCTTCGAGTATGACCTTGGTAATTTGGTTGGGGTCACTTATAGTTCGATTATATTCCTGTCTCCCCCCCATCGGTTAAGATAGATATGTTTAGCATGTACCAGGGAGCATTACTCTACATAGGGTCCCCCTTATTTTCAGATTTTGACTACTGGTGTTAAAATCTAAGGGTTGGATCTTCGGTATGGATATAAGTTACAACGTGTGGTCATCAGCAAAAATTGTATCAATTGAATATATATATATCTATGTACATGTACATGTTCATGGATGTGCTCGATTGGCGAGCGCTAATGTCCACTTCCGGCTCCTGGCTTGTGGACAAACTGTTTCATTATTGCGATAAGATGTGCGTTTGCAAAGCTTGTATTTTTGGAGGCATTCGGTTGTAATGACTTGGAAATGGGGTTGGATAATAATGATTAAAATTGTATGATAATAAAAAAAATCGGGAGAACTGTTACATGATTAAAATGATTCGGGTGGGACTCAATTGGTTTAAATATTGAGGGAGGGGTGTAGGCTCTGTTGTTAGTCGTACTTTGTATATAAAAATATTGGGATTTGTGCGATTGCTTCAAACATGGGCTGCCATTTGCATTCATGTGATATTTATTTGTGGTTGAGATAGAAATAAATCTGTTTTCACATAATGTCGTATGATTTATACTGGAGTACGATATCAACTGGGTACTTGGGTTTGAAGTTTTACATCGCGCGCGTACGGTTAAAATATCGATTGATTCGGTCATCATTGATGCTTGGCATTGCTACATCACAATTAAAGTTATATACTGAGATATATGCGCTTGTCCCTTAATGTAGGCCATCATTTCAGCCTATGTTATTGTCATACCCCGCCATGTGACAATTGTATTTGTCGATGTAGCGTGGGGCGATTTTGACACTTGAGATTAAGATATTTTACAAGCGGTATATAATTGTGATTATTTGGATAACTTGAACCGGTAAGCTATCTTTGGGGGTATAATGAATGATGATATATTTATATGAAGAGTAGTTACGCGTATGTGTTGAGATGCGTTTCCTGGCCTCTATACTAGTTCATTTGATCTATGTGGAATCAAAGTTGATCAGACATTTGATTGCACTTCTGTACAGGATCCATATTATGATCCGCATTTTACCCGACCGGACTAGCGATGATTTAGGCCCTGAATCGTCGCTTTTGCATTGGATTGAACACGGGGTGGTAACTACGCGTGATTAAGTGTATGATATCAAATTATGGGTTTATCGTTGGGGTGATTAACACGGTTCATTATGACGTAATTGCCTACTCGGTGTATGTGATAATTATTCCGAAGATGGGGCGTGAATAATTTAATTAGTGTATGTGTCCGTCGTGACACATGCTATTATCTGAGTGCTAATGATGCAAAACGGTCTGACAAATTATGAACTTGGCATTTAAACTTGCATGACTGGAAATGCTTCATGTTTCTTGATTTGATTTAGCATTTAAATGAATGCATGCGATTCGCCTGAAATTTGAAGAGGCCGAAGTTATTCGCGTCTCCCGAATTGTTGATTGCGGCGACAATTAAGCGTGTTGGCCGCCGGGTGATAACTTCCTGGAGATGAAATATTGCCTTGCTGTGAGGGGGCCATGTGCGTGATATATACGGGTACATGGCGTTAAATTTCTGTATTATTGGCCAACCCACTTTGTATAGTTCAGATCGGTTTCTTTGATTAATTAAGCCTCGATTTTGTGCATCTGGGCGGGTTGGTGAAAAGAAATATGTCACCCACTTGGTGCGTGTGTGATTGCCATATCGTGTTACATGCACTGCACATGGTCTGGCAGTCCTGGTTTTGCGCGATGACAATTCTCTCTTTGTATTGTGTCTTTTTACGACAGGGTGCTATTTATTTATGATAGGTGGAGATTGTCCAATAATATTCGTTGCATTTCGCGCGGTATAGATCTGGTCGTCTTTGTTAGAAATTGGTAATTTTTACTTTGTCAGTTTGTTTCCTGGAGTTAAGATGTTGAGTTTTATTCAGTTAAAGTTTATACATGTGTGAGCTGTTTTCGTTTCGTGCTTTTGGATATAGAGTTGAGTTTATGAGGTTAGTTGCTTTTATGATTATGTATGTTATCTAATTATGGTAGTTGTTTACATATTTTATTTTCCTATATCGACATGCGCTATTTTTGTCGGTTTGAGTGGTTATATCGAAAGGATCATAATTTTTGGTTGACATGTTATATGTATCGCAACTGGACTTGCTTTTACGCTTGTTTTGTTGTACTAATTGTTGGGTTGACATGTCATACGGATTGTATGACTCGGTTGATGAACTTGCATTGTACATTTTTGCTTCATCGTTTTGAGTTAGCATATCATAAGGGTTATATGGTAGAGATGGGCGGTTAACCGTGGAATCAGTTCGGTTTCGGTTGTCGGGAAAAACCGGAAATGACAACCGTGGTAAGATGGAAAAACCCGTAGTTTCGGTTGTCACAACTTCCTGTAATCATGGCAGAGCACGATGAACAAACGAGTCCTGTGTGGAAATATTTTTCAAAGAAAGATAAGAAATTAAGTGTGCCGCCTGTAATATATGCAGAAAGGAGTTCGCATGGTGAAATCGCGTGACGAATTAATTACGTTGCTTCCGTGTACACCTATTTTCGCCGTAGTAAACACAACACAACTTGTCACAAGTCAGTTTATTTCTCATGATCTTTTAATCATTAAGGCCGTACAAATATCTGAAAGGTGAATTTGATAACGAGGATACGATATCAAAAGGTATCAATGATTGTTACCCCGCATTCCCTATTAGTTTTTATCACTGTTTGGATGTTAAATCGTCAAATATATTTGTGCGCCGTTGGTTAAAAATGTTATACCGGAATCGGAGCCGGAATGAATTATACAGTTTGTCGGTAAACTGTTGAGAAATAGCACTCATTCAGGTGACTTGTATTGGATGCATGTATAGTGTGTACAGTATTATGTTCCCTAAATATGTTAATAGGCATATAGCCAGATAATGTGATTGAGAGATTCTAGTCATGTTTTATTTTCATTTTGTTTATTTCAAATTTTATTTTTCAAATCATAACTATACACATATATCTAGTCACACACATTAGTTTTATGCCAATATAAATGATCATTATATTATTTCACACTTATGATCATATGATGCTGAATTGCAGTCATACACAATACACAGACTCACTTGCATTCTAGCACTGCCACTCGACATGGACATTAACAATATACATGTAATAGTAACAATATGATACATAATTTACAATTATAAAAGGACATGTACCTCACAAGTTATGGTAATAAAATTGGTGTGTTTTCTTTGTAATATGATGAAGCATAATTAGATTTTGTTCACATTAGTCATTTTTATTAATAAAAACCGAAACCGAGACTCAACTCTTTTTCCACAACCGAAACCGAAACCGAGGCAAATTTTCACAACCGCCCATCTCTATTATATGGTTCGGTTGATGAAAATGATTGTTTTTCATGTTCGCGTTTTGATGCTATTAACTTATGTGCCATCTCTGGTAGGGGCACTGGTTCATTTGAATCCGATCCGTCCCGGATGACGCGGTTTTGTCGTATTAACTGTGTTAAGGGGGCTGCATCGTGGTTCTCATTTTCGGTGTCCGAATTGTTACTATTACTCGATATGTCAGCATCTGAGCTTTGTGTTGATGAATTATGTGGGAATACAAATCTGCTTTTCCGAACTTTCTGGTTCTCTTGTAATTGTGGTGTATGCCATTTAGTCGTCGCTAATTTTAAATGTTTGGCATGACTTTTAGATAAACTGCCTGTAATTTGATTACGAATCACATATGAAACTGGTCCTGTTTGTTTAATTATCACCCAAAATGGATCATATTTCATACCTAGTTTATGGGTTTGTCTGTGATTCTTAACATAGACCTGGGAACCTATGGGAAATTCCGGTATTTTACCTTTACTGTTTTCGTTTCGTTTCGTCTTGACTTGTTTCATATTTTGTTTAACTAATTGAAATGCGAAGTGCTGCTTCTCTAGTAACTGTTGGATGAGGCATTCACCAGTATATTTCTGTCGCGGTGTCAGTATCTTGTCAATATTTATTTGGGGGTGTCTGCAGAAAGTTAAAAAATATGGAGAAAATTGAGTCGTTGCTGAGACATGAAAATTCATGGCTTCTGATGCAAAATTGAGAAATAGGTCCCATGATGTTGGATTTCCCTCAGTTAATTTGGCTAATATCCCGTTGTAGTCGCGATGAGATCGCTCACTTGATCCGTTGCTGAAAGGCGCATAATACGAGGTCTTGCGATGCTGAATCACATAGTACTTAGATATTATTTTGAAGACCTCACTGCATACGTCACTCCCATTATCTGAGACAAGACAGGCGGGATAACCGAATATGGTGAAATACTGAGTCATACGTCTTTCAGCGACCACTTCGGCATGTTTTGTGGGAAGCGCATATGCCATTTTGTGTAAACTGAATAAATCTATGACCGTTAGAATGTAGGAATTGCCGCTGGCTGTGGGTGGGTTAAATTTTCCCATTAAATCTATCGCGATCATTTCCCCTGGTCGGCTCGGTATATCCGTCATTTGATTTGGAATACGGGCAGTGTTTTGATTTCTTTGTTTACAAATGTGGCAATTGTTGGCGAAACTGACTATCATTGGGAAAATTCGTGGCCAATAATATCGCAAACGTATGGTATGGTACATTCGTTGGGATCCATAATGACCGACAATATGATATTCAGAAATTATCTGCTTAGTCAGCTTTTCCGGGACATAAATGCGTTCTGATGCTTGCTCATTAAATACAGACATATAGTATAGAATTCCGTCTTTCAATATATATTGCTTTGTTATCTTTTCGGGTTGTTTATCGGATTTTAATTTGCGAATTATGTCTGATATAATATGGTCCTCTTTTTGCATTTCTTCGATATTGGTAGGTACATTTAGTTGTTCATTTTCGGAAATTAATATAGTGTCGGGCAACGTATGCACTTTTTGTTTACCTATTGTCTTGACGTAATTTTTTATTTTCTGTGAATCTAATATGTTTAGTGATCCGTCATTGATCGCTATGTCATATGGCGTTTTCTCTTCGCTCTCCACTGAACATTCTGACATACTCTGTTGGTTTGTCGGGTCCACCCGAGAACAAAAGTCAGCGGCGATATTTTCAGACCCTTGTATATAAGTAATTATTGGATTGTATGCGGAAATTTCAATAAACCATTTTTGAATACGTTTATTAGCCATCTGAGTATTTTGAAACATAGAAACTAGGGGTAAATGATCTGTTCGTATTTCCACGTCCGATCCTTCTAGATAGAAATTGAGTTTCTTTAGACATACATATATGGCGAGTGCTTCGCGCTCTGTAGTACTGTAATTTCGTTGAGAGTGATTCAAATTTTTGCTAACAAAGCAAATTGGAAATTCCGGGGTTTTGATATCAGTTTCTAATTTGTTTTCTGGGTATGGCTGGACTAATGATCCCCCCACTGAATGCATTGATGCATCGCAATATAAGATCATTTTCCTGTTCCTATCAGGGTAGGCCAGAGTAGGTACTTTAAGGAAATTTTGTTTTAGTGTATCAAAAGCATTTTGACATTCTTCGGACCATGCAAATTTTGCGTAACGAGCAGTTAATTTAATTAATGATGCAGCAGTGTCGGAGAAATCTTTACAATAGTTCCGATAAAAATTAAAAATCCCTAATACTCTACGGACGTCTTTCACTGATGTTGGGGCTGGCACATCTTGTATGGCTTTAACTTTGGCGGGATCTGGGCGGGTTCCATTTTGTGATACGATATGCCCTAAAAAATTTACTTCTTTCATATAAAATTGGGACTTT
Organism: Siphonodentalium dalli; assembly: GCA_032622095.1. Classification (NCBI taxonomy): domain Eukaryota; kingdom Metazoa; phylum Mollusca; class Scaphopoda; order Gadilida; family Siphonodentaliidae; genus Siphonodentalium; species Siphonodentalium dalli. The sequence goes on along the minus strand of CP136065.1, from coordinate 63,527,163 downwards.
GTTAATCGTGCTACTAATCCATACTCTCTGAGTCGTTCGAATACTATTTTGAGGTGCTGTTTATGGAGGGCCTCCGTTTCGCTGTGACAAATTAAATCGTCGACGAAGCTGTCAACAAAACTTAACCCTTCCAATGCTTTATGGATTAATGTCAAAAACGTCGCTCTCGAGTTGCAATAGCCAAATGGGGCCCTTGTGAAAGAAAACAATCCGAAATCTGTGTTCATAGTTAACTTTTCTTGATGTTCTTTGAGAACACCGATAACATGATAAGCTTGGCTAATGTCGATTGTGGAAAAAACTTTGGATTTTTGGAGGCGGCTGGAAACTTCGGTAAAAGAGGGGAGGTACTGGTCATCGTAATGGGACGGTCATTTTATTTAGCTTTCTCAGGTCTATACATAGTCTATAATTTTGATTTCCATTAGGATCTACGATTCCCTTACGGATCAATAAGGCAGGGAATGACCAACTCGCGTTTGTAGTTTTCTTTATAATACCAGCATCTAATAATTTTTGAAGTGCTTTTTCCATGTGTTCGCGTCTATGTAATGGAGTAGGATACGCACGACAAAAGATAGGTTCTGCATCTGGTTTGGTATCCACACGCATGACTATTTTATCGCAAAATCCTACCTTATTTGGATCGTTTGTAAACACATCTTGATATTGGGAGACCAGTTCAAGTAGTTCAATTTTGTGGTGGTCGGGGGGCACATATATCGTCCAATTTGAATGGTTTCTGGCCAGCCTTAGATATTTTTGTTTGATTTTCTATACTAAATACTTCTTGAGAATCATTCATTTTATTTGTGGTGGGTACCTTAGCCTTTGTTTGACAGATCTGGTCTGAACTTAGGCCATGTGTTTTCGCAACTATATTACCTTTAAATATAGACATATACGAGTCTGAATTATTCATGATCATGACCGGTATATCTCGTTTTGATGCAGAAACTATCCCGTCCATAATGGACACATTAGGTTCATCCTTAAATATGCCGATATCGGCGTGACTTACTCCAAGATATGGTGTCTCATACATGTCTGGTGTACCAATTATTTTTGTGTTCACCAATGCACATGAATGGGGTGGTAATTTGATATCTTGCCGCGAACGTAGCAATGATGCTATATGTAAATCCTGTAACATGGGAAATGTTTTGTTGCCTACTCTAAATGCATTCAAATCGAAATAGAGTCTTACATGTTTGTCTGTTAAAAAATCGCGACCAAAAATCGCTGATCTTGCTAGGTTGGGTAATATAAAGAATTTATGTACTAATGACATTGATCCAATTTTGAAGGGCAAATGTATACTGCCGTATACTTGCATATTTTGGCCTGTTGCTGAGGTCAGAATTATTTTTTCTTTTATTAACGGGGGCTTATTTGGAAGGGATCGATATACGTCATATTTTAAGCAACTTGTACTTGCCCCAGAGTCAAGTAATGCCCTAATGCGTTGGTTGCCAATTTTAATAATTGTTGAACAAGGCGTTTGCTGTTGCAGTCCTTGTGCAATCTCTGCATGGTATTTGAGTTTAGGTAATGTATGCAATTGCATCTGTTCAGACTGGTTATTTATACTTTGACAGTTTTTACTCGGCTCATTATTATTATTATTTTGGTAAACCGTTGCAATTCGATTAGCTTGTCGTTGGTTTCGAGTTTTAGTGTTTACTTCACTATTAATGTCCTTTTGTTTGGGAACGATCTTATGTAATCGTTATGTAATGTATTCATATCTGTTCTAACGTGACCAGCGGAATTTCTATTTATAATTGGAGAATGCACGTGTTTGTTCGTGCTCGTATCAGCATGATAAGATGTATTAGGTTTCAATTTATTGGCCTGGTCTGAACGATGTCTCTGTTCTTTTATAGTAACACGTGCTGCTCTGGTGTTTAGGGTACCAGTCGCTGGTTTAGTTGCATAACCACTTTGCTTTGGGTAATTAGGTGCAAATCTATTTATGGTCGTAAATTTTGAGGGTGTTTTGAAGACGGTTTTGGTTTGATATCTCGCGCTCTGATGTGATGTATTATGATGATGACGATTTATAGAATGTCCTTGCGGCTTCTTCAAAGACATTCTTACATGTTTAAATATTGTTTGTTATTGGCGATCCGTCTTCGGCAATTTCGTATATCGTGGTTGTTCATCTTACATAGTGTGCAGAACTGCCGTTTCCTTTGATTTGGGAAGTTTGGCCGGTTTGAGTTGTAGTCTATATTGTTTATCCGATCCTGGCGGATGTCATTGTTTTATCTATTAAAGTTAGTGTTTTGAAATCTTGGTGGCATTCGGAATGGTGGGTTTGAGTGATGATTTGCACGGTGCACTGGTTTGTTAGTTGCAGAGCTATCAGATATATTATTGCGCGGTTTCCATAGTATGGGACGTCGCCTAAAATGGTCAACCTCCATGGGTTGTGGGAAGGAGTCGTGTATTTGGTGTTGTTCTTTTGACCTCGATGTTCTATCACCATAGCGAAGTTTGAACCTCTGTTTAATGTTCATTTGTTTCATTGCGATCTCGGTGGCACGGTCGAGCGACGTTGGGTCATCTTTAATTAAAGTGTATTTGATATGGTCATCACATATGCCATCCGCAAAAAATGTTACCAATTGTGTTTGTACCGCCTGTGTATTTATTTCATCAATAAGGGCAGTGTTTGCGAGTGATCTAATTCTCTCTGCAAACATAGGTAGTGTTTCCTGGTGTGTTTGTTTTAATGATCGCAACATGGCCAGAGCCTGTGGTGCGTCACTTATCGCGCTGAAACGGGATCGCAACTGCGCTTTCAAATCAGGCCATGTGACCGTTAGTGTGCCGTTAACCGTATTGTCATTGATGTATCGTTGCACGAATTCGGAAACAGATGAACGACTTGTCTGGGCCGCTATTTTAATTATTGTTTCGTCCTCTGCCCCAAGTGTCGAAGAATATTTCTCAATTTCGTGCATCCAATTTGAAAATTTTGATGGTTTGCCATCAAATGATGTAACCATTGCGTTCATACCTATAATGGCAGATACTGTGGCCTGTGAATGGGTGGCGGCAGAAGTCTCACGCATTGTCATGTTAAATTGACCTATTTCTCGCGTTAATTGAGAGATGAGGGTATTCTGGGTGTCCTGCGCGCTCGGAATTTGAAAGGATGGATTTGGTATATTTATGTCTTGCATGTTTGAATTACTGGCCGCGTGTAGGTGGCATTCTCGTTCCATATTGAAAGTTCGACTAAATAAACTATCTTGATTAGAATATTCTACTGATTCGGGTGGCGGTGGTTCCATGAAAGTTAATTAAATCTGTTATCTGTTTTGTTTGAAAATTGTTTGGGGGCAAGGGCCATACCACGCGAAAATTTTAGAGTGGAATTGGGTGTTAATAATCAAGCCTCTAACAAGGTGTGAAAACGCACATCTGGCAGAAATGAAAAGTTTAACTCACCAAATCCTATGAATAACTGACTCACAACTGCCGAGTTCAAATTGTTTGTTTTGTTCTTGTCTTTGATTCTTTCGTCTTTTCTTCTCTTTTTCGTCTATGTTATCTTCTTCTGGCTGTGATCTTCGTAAGCAATTTATAAAGTTGTCTTTATTTTTGCTGCTATCTTCTGTATTTTCTTTGTTTTGGCAGCAATGTTCTGTAGCAATTTTATAAAGTTTTTTCTCTTTGGTTTGGCTGCTATCTTCTGTATTTTACTTTGTTTTGGCAGCAATCTTCTGTAGCAATTTCAATTTCATCTATGTGGAAGAATGAAGTCAGTTCTTGTATAAAGTTTATTCATCTGTAACATCATGTATAGTAAGCAGCTTGTGATGGTAAATGATACATAATTGTGAATCAATCATAGATGTCATAGAACGACCAAAAGCGTCGCTTATTAATTAGCGACCTGATGTTGATGCCTGCCAATTAGTCTGAAGAGCCGAAACTAATTGAAGAGTAGATTAATGTCTGGTTTATATATCGCTAATGACTGGTAGCCGTCATTAGTGCATCTCTTTGTCTGTACTGACCCATGGGTGAACTGGGAATTATTACCTAAGACTCCTTCCTTGGTGGTTAGACTTGCATAACCCATAGGTCGCGGCCTCTTCGAGTAATTTGGTTGGGGTCACTTATAGTTCGATTATATTCCTGTCTCCCCCCATCGGTTAAGATAGATATGTTTAGCATGTACCAGGGAGCATTACTCTACACAATGTATCAACGATGGTTGACAATTCAAGTCGATGGGGCTGTTGTGCTAGATCATCGTCTGCACTGAGGTGGTCCCTTCTTCTTTGCATATACGTCAGAACATTTCTTCTGGAAGTTTGCAGTGGTCAATCGTGGTGGTGTGGACATGTAGTCCTCCCAGAGTATGCGTATCTTCCTGGCCTGTAGGGTGCACCTATATCTGGACTCGGTATCCCGGTAATACTTCTTTTACAGCTTTCCAAACCACTGTAAAATAGAAAAGAATTGTTAGAATTTCAGAGAATTTTGAATACATGTTTTATTGGTCAAAACTTTAATAATATATCATCAAAGAAAATAAGATATAATTAGGGGTGTAACGATATGGGGTGTATCGATGTTTATCGCGATACAGATGTCACGATACGATACGTATTGCGTTTTACTAAAATTATAGTGATATTGCCGAGTCTTCGTACGGAGTGTATATACACTGATATTAGAGCTTAGACGGTTAACCGGTTAGCATCCGGTTAGCGACGTAACCGGTTAGAAAAAAATGAACCGGACGTAACCGTATCCCGTTGTCAGTTGAATGTGAACGTGAATAATCCTCAAAATATTAGGTTAAATGATGCAAAACTAATACTAAATCCCGTGTCACAGAGTGCAATGCAAGCATTAATTGGTACACGCGGTAGTATCAGATACTTAGTAGCAATTCTCGAACTGTCTGGAAGTGTCGGCGACCTTCAATCAATTCCGACCCTTTGAAGTTTTCTTCCGACAAAAGCACGTGTGCAGTCACTGTGTATCAAGTCTGAATGCACACAAGGAAGTGACAACGTAAAAGTGGCGTTGTGTGGCAATGCGTGCTTTCGTAACTTAATAGTTAATACTGCACGAAGCAACATGGATTCAAATTGGAACCACACCACGACATACTATATATAAAACTGTTTTACAGTGGGGTTTATAAAAACTATGTAAGTCGACAAAGTTTGAAGATTGAGATCAGCTGCACAATGTCTTCACTCTTCCCGTTCTTCCTCCTTGTTGTGATTTAATATGATCAATTCAATTGAGTGACCAAACAGACATCGTAGTTGAAGCAACCCAAAAATTCTTCAATAATCTTCCCTTTTATCAAGGAAATTGATGCTCCATGCTACTCTGTAACTGGTTGTGCCTGTGGGACTAATTAACACTCAATTTGGCAGTAATTGCTATATGTTAAGTGATTGCATACTGAAACCGAAACGTAAATTATATAACCTCCCAACACTAGTGTCCGCTATCATGATACCGACGAATAGCTCGAATACTGAATAGGACTGCGAGTCTGACCTAACTGACCTTCCTTTTTGTTCTCCAGTTATTACTTTCTTGTCTTTATATATAATGCATTCGAGGATATACCAATGATGATAATGATATATTACAGATCTTTAATATATAGTTTTGTTACTCGTTTTACCAATACCCATACTATTTTACTCGTTTTACAAATGCCCAAACATATGCTGATCACGGCAAATAAGCGATCACTCCTGCCATTCACAAATTTCACTTGCTCATTCCCCATCACGAGAGCCAGCAAAAGAACAGTGAATGCGTGTTATTGAATATCGTTAAATGACGTGAATAAGGTCTTTATTTCAGCTACTACTTCTCACCTAGGTTTGTCCCTGGAGCATGGCATAATGTCGACATAATTAGTGTGAGAGAAGTCCGCTAGAAATTTAGCGGTTAACCGGTTGAAATCCAGTTAACCCCGATGGTTAACCGGTTAGAAGAATGGGTCAACCGTTTCAGCTCTAACTGATATATAGCGATAACGACGGGTGGGTATGTGCTTGCATGGCTATAGGTAGGCCTACATGAACTCGCTAAAATATGTGTACTAGATGTTCGTCTAAAATGTTTGTTGTTGCAACTTGTATTGTATTGTCTAAGAAGAAAAAAAAACTAATTAAAACCTTGTCGATGTTTCGACTATCTGTGATATCCTATCGGCCCGGAAGCATAAAGATGCCGACATTGAGCCCATTGTTGCACTTCGTTATCTGAACAAAATTAATTAGAGAGTACAAACACTACCTGTTGACCAATGAGGAACATCCTCTCCGAAAATCTCTCGGTCAATGTCACGAGATTGAAAGTTAAATGGGAGGGGCTTTATATTAATAACTCATGTCAAGTTTAACAATTGCTTAGCAACCCACACGGGCCAGTGCACAGAGTGCAGTGTCCAGTGTTGACGTGACATGGGGAAAGACATACATGTAAAGACATACATGTAGATTGATATGATATAGGTTGAGACTACAGCAGCTGCATCACTCTGGTTAACAGTGAAATAGAATTGCAGCAATAGCAGTAAGACAGACATCAAAGGTTTGCCGCCGGTTGTAAACGACATGTCATTGACAAAGTAGGTCACTTGCTGCATGACTTGTACTATTGAAATAGGTCATTAAAATTGAGGTCACTCAGGTCAGGTCTGTGCTTTGATCAGTGGACCACTAGCGACTGATCTATTAAGGCCTAAAAAAAAATACATTTGTTTCCGCTAACGAGCTGAAAAAAATTAAGGGAGGTAGGTAGGCTTAACTTCTTTAAAAATAACTGTATAATACTTGTCAATAACCCAAACTAGGCACCTCTTAGCCCCAATCAGATTAACCCAAATGACAGAGGAACTAGAAACTCCAATTCAGTCTTGCATATGCTTCAATATTTACATCATATATACTAGTCTATATACTAATATAGTCTTTGATAATCCTAATATTTCCAATATGGTCTGGCAACAACTGGAGTCAGTCCAGCACCACTGCACTGTCACATATTGGAGTGACCGTCTTGTACCGATCTCTTAATGATGGCTTCACAACCCCACCTTCTCCTCCGCATTCAGTGAAGGATCTAGGTATTTTTTGGGGACCCCTGTTTTTGGGCAATGATATGCCAAAGGCATAACCTGAAGGCCTGAGTGGAGGAAGGTTTGGGAGGGGTGACCCCCTGCTGATGGTGGGGGTTATCCCCCTGGAAATTTTTTGAAAATCCATTGCATTTAGAGCTAATCTAGGGCACTTTGAGTCAGAATTTTGAATTTTACTGAGAGGTCAATTTGATCAAGTTTCTCAAGCATAACGTTGGAAATTTTTATATATGTATGGATTGGAAATGCTTATAAGTTATTGTCAGATATCTTTTGGTTCCATGGATTATGCTTATCCTGCTTATCCTGCTTGAAATTCAAGTGAGACACATACATAATATACTTACTACATGTAGTACAGAAACAATGTCTATTAAGTTAGTAATTACTATTTATAGTACTAATCTCTATGTTAATTTTTCATTTGGTATTATGAGATCCCACCTGATAACCAGGTTGATTCGATCAAATTGTTAATGTTCCTGTACTGTATTTAATTGAAATACTGAAGTCTGAAGGCTGAATCATAACAAACCTGAACTGAAACTATTTGAAGTTTTCACAGATGAAAGCTAGATAAAGCCAAACATACTTTACAGTATGATTCCAACTGATATGAATTGGGACCTAAATTGAAAACAAAAATTTAAATGAATTTTTTTTTGTTGCAATGGCAATAAAAAGTTTAGGGTCGGGGGTTTAAAATAGGGTCGGTCGGGTTAGCGGAAACAAACGTCTTTTTTGTTAGGCCTAATACAATATGTTTCAAGAAGATTGCATTGTATTGTCCACACATGCAAATTGATACAATGTGGTCTGTTGGCCTCACAGTTACTCTGTGATAAATAGGGAATGCTTATCACTTTTATTACTTATTGTGGGGGATTACCTTAATTTTGTGTTAGATACTGAATCAACATTGACCTTTCTCGTTACTTGCCTGAATAGGTAATAACAACATGCAATTTGTGTATCGAGATACCTATCGTTTGAACACCCGTATCGATGACCGTATCGTCAGTGCTGTATCGCGGTCGCATCGATACGTCGATGTATCGTTACACCCCTTTATTTCATCAAAGAATAGTGATGTTCCGATAATCGCCATCGGCCGATAATAGCCCATCGAATATTAATCGTACCTCGCAGTTGAACATCGGCTTTTACCGGTTGTCAAAAAAAACCCCATTCTTTTATCTAAGTGCAATATGCACGCTGTAATAAACATACGCAATACAGCCATAGTATTGAATGTAAAACCGTTGTAACAGCCTAAAAAGAAGCTATTAGCATCGTCCAGACAGTCTGATATCCTGTGTAATATGATTGGTTCAATCGCGTGGACAAAGATTCAAAGAAAGCTTTAAATAGCTGACCTCATTACAATATAGCTTCCTAATGAGCATGTGCCATGCTGTGAGATCACATGCTATGTCAATAATTTGAAGCACAGGCTGAATGAATTAGTACAGTCGCAATCAAAACTGTCTTCAATAACGACCAAAATTGGCCTTTTCGTCTGTAGGGGACAATATGAATATGGTGAAGTATAGTTCAAAATTGCACTTGTTTTTTCCACTCCGCGAATCGCCATTGTTATAGTGATGCTCTCATTACAAGTTACGGCGTACGCAATGAAATATGCTTAGCTCCACTCGCGAAAGAAAAATTGAGTAGGCGGAACTATAAAAGCTTCTCAGTTGTTAAAAGACAAAAGGTGTGATCAATGGGAATTTAGGAAATCTCAGACAAATATGACAGCAATTATTTTCCTTCATTTTCTTGAATTTGCTTCAATCTAAATTTAATTAATATTAATCATTGCCATTCCATACACTGTCGTCTGTGGCAACTTACAAGTATTCAATCAAGACTTTTACACCGCGTTCAAGTGTTCCCCCACACGTTCATAACGTTATACTGAGTCGGCACCTTTGATCTCTTTGTCAAACAACTACCGGTATACATCAAAGGCAGCGTACAACTGATGTCGGCGGAGATATCTTTGCCACAGTGTGTATATATTTCTTTTATGTATTTGGCTTTGAAACTATACCGATAGGGAGTGCAATGAATATATATAGGTCCATTATGGGAACAAACGCACAATATATATATATAAACATCGGAATCGGAAATCGGCCGATTGTGCCTCCAGTTATCGGAAATCGGTCCGATGGGCTTTTTCATTATCGGAACATCACTATCAAAGAACATAAAAGAACATAATTACTACCGGTATTAACAATTTCGGGACAACCCGCCCGTGTTTATCGGGACGACCTGCCCCGAAAACAGCAGAAGGATGGGTTGTCTCAGGTAGCCGAGACTGGAGAGAGGTAGCGTACTGGACTACTGGTCTCTCGTGCTAGTGGATTCAGAATTGCATTGACAATAACATGCAATGTACGCGATATAAAGATACCCATACAAAACATCAAGCTATTTGCTGATGATTGTTTGCTTTTCCGGCACATCCGATCAAAGCAAGACCAAATCCAGCTTCATGCTGCCCTTGACAGGCTTACAGCATAGTAGAATGGTCACAACAATAGCAAATTAAGTTTAATTCTGGGATTGCCAGGGAAATTCAGAATAAAAACACCTCTCAAATGCAACTGCATGCAACATACTGGAACAACACCTCCCCATAGTCAATCATCATCCATATTTGGGAGTAAAATGAAGGGTTGCACTTTTTCCCCGATGTAGCCTATGTTATTTACCGAATGTGGGTATTTCACACATGCAGGTCGTTATAAATCTTTAGGTGATATGGTGTGAATAATTAATGGGGGACTTTGACAGTGGTGATAGCCGTTGTTTTATGGGATGATATTTGTGGAGCTCCGTGGTCCAGTGGTTAGCGCATTGGACTTGTCTTCGCTGTCAACACAGCGAGGCGAGTTCGCGGCTGGCTGGTGGTCTGTTATGAGTTTCCACACAGCAGTGGCTTGGCCGACTTGAGCGATGTGCAATTGTTGGATTGTACACTGTTTGAATCTCGCGCCAAGTTGTGACCCTTGAGCAAGGTCGCTTGTACTGTGTCTGCTTTGCACCACCCATGCATTACAAGGGTACCTGATAATGAGCAGTGAAAGATCTTGTCAGTATGCTAGCCATATAGTATCCTCGCATACTCCCGGCTGTACCTCCCCCTGTCCCCGGGGAGCAGTAGATGGTTACTGAATGTTCAGGCTCATCAGGGTAATAATTGTAAAACTTTGAGCGCTTTGGGCCTCATGGGAAAGGCGCTTTACAAATGCTATACATTATTATGATATAAAGATATTTTTATTATTTTTTATTTCCCTAAATCAGTGAAAATAGAACATACTAACAATTACATGCCATGAATCTCTACTCTGGTTAACGCCTGTATAGATCATATTCCATCCATTAAAAACCCGGGAACTTTTTGATGTTTTGACAGTGAACCTTATAAGTCGAAAAAATATAATGCGATAATGTATTTCTTTTTAATACCTGTTGCTTGCTAATTTATAAATGAGTAGGCGAAGGTCCCAGCTCGAAATTACATTATTTACGTGACTTGAGAACCGATTCCGAGACAAATGTTTATTTTGTCCCCTGTCAACAAAGTCATCAACCGAAAATCATAAGCGAGCTGACCCAACACGGAAGCGATTCTGATTGGTCGATCGACAGTCTACGAAAATGGGTCAAGCTCTCCCTATGTAACAATGTAACAATAATGCTCACTGAATAAATCAGCCAGTGAGACGATTGTCGCTGTTATTGGGGGACAGACATTGGCTGGTGTAGTGTTGAAACGATTAGAAAACTTGAATAACAAGTCAACGCTGAAATCAGCCAGCCAGTCAATTTAATTTAAAACAAATCCCAACATGGCCTACCGATTGCCATAAACAACAGATACATGTATGTTAGGGTCCTGCGAATTGGAGATTTTGATCGAATCGAATATCGAATCAAATTCAGGAAATCGAATCGAATATCAATTCGAATTATATCTGTATGTTGTATTCTCAATTGGGCATGTTTTGTCAACGATTAGACGATTTGTAAAACATTCCATGAACTACATACACAAAGTTAAATCATGGCGACGAACTGTCATTTGCAATACTATTAACTTCAATTGATAATTGATTAAAACGTCCAAGCGGCCGTCACGGCGATTAATATATAAACACTAAACGGATTATTGGAACTAAAATCACGCAAAATTTGTACAGATTGCATGTGCATGAAAAATTGCAAATCAACATTTGGAATCGCCCGTAGTTATAAACTTGAAGATGCAACAACAGTCGCAGTGTAGCCTGTTTATGTAGTGCTGGGTGCTTCTTGGACAGATGATTCCATAGGTGGGTCCCAGATGCTTACGATTTATGCACCATGTTGCATTCATCACATGTGTAAGTCTGCAGCTTTATCATGTTTAAAATAAACATGAATAACGGATGACGTTTTGTTAAGTGTCAAAGGAAGCTCCGAAATTGAAAGTAAACTTTAAAAAAAAAACACCGCTAAATGCAGTTTTCGATGCCGGGAACACGTGTTGTTTAAATTCTGAGCTATATTACATAACGCGGAATCTGAGACGGATAGACCGCGGATAACGCTAGCAGTTGATCAGTCTCATAGCTATTATAATTTACGCGCGACGTCGGTCCATCGGCGATCTCCGAGCTTTTGGCTACCATGTTAAAAGATATAAATCAGACGTATTTAGTTGTCCTATAGTGGCTAATTGCTGTCTATACTTATATTTAATATATATAATCGTGATGTACAATGAGAATTATAAGGTACATATATACATCATATATTTTTTCACTCTCCGATGTCACCAGTGACACAGCCTAAGCACAGTGTATTTTTACTCTACGTACACCCCCAACCACTGGGGATGAACAAGAAGGACTTTTAGTCGATTTATTTATTATTACTTTCCTTTTTACTATTCTTGTTCATACCACGGCCACCCCTGCTCAGTGACCAGACGTCATAAACGTCCGCTACTATATCAACACGTATCGCCGTATCAGAGAACGGCATTCGCAGATCTCTCTATATACACACCATGTTCTTCCACTGTTCGGAATGCACCAACCGGTATCCACACACCGATCCGGTTTGAGTGGCAATGTCAGAGAAATACATAGACATACGAAGGTCAAAGCACCCTACGTTTACTGTCTCACTATCTTTGCACGCTGGTACGACATTAACCCATTGAATCACATCTACGATTATAACTCATGACGTATGTAACCGATCAACAAAATCAACAACTGGAGTGAACCACTCCCTATATACTAAGCGCACGCAGGAAATCCACAACTCCCGAGCGGATGTATTGAAAATTACGGAACAGCCCGTAATTTAGCAATAGCAACGAATCAACTAACAGCATGGTGTGCATATCCCAAATAAAATTTATCACATAGATCTGTTGTGATTTACTATTAAATATATCTATTTTCACAACACAGTAGCATTTGTCACTTCTGTCTCCACGGTCCAATAAACCATCTTCCACAAAATACACCAGAGGATCCAAGCAGAACGCCTTTATCACTCAAACATCGTAAGGTATAGTATCCTTTTTGATTGGTCTTCTCCCACCCACATCGCCCAACTAAGCACGTCGCCAACCTCGACCTTCCGGTCTGTTTCCGTACCATTCAATTTCATACCCTTAAACCTCCAACAACAGACACTCGTTGTTACCCGCACGTCAAAACTTACCAACGCCAACTAATGGCTCATTTTACGGAACTAAACCACTGTTACCCGCATACCTAAACGGCTACACATCCAGCCAAACACACCACCGCATACCCAACCGTCCACTTGGCAAATACCCGCACAACCGATGTTACCCGCACTCCTACTTCCGTGACTTCGTGCTTTCCCACCACAAACGCCAGATACCCGCACTTGTTACCCGCAATTTTGGGAATGCATCACTACCATCACCACGTCGATTACCCGCACCAATTACCCGCATTTAAAATGCCCCACACCACACAGGCGAAACGCCAATACGAACCCATTACCCGCATTTGTTACCCGCATTTCCCATCATCCTTTTCACAATACCTTGACCCTTCTACACTGACCAATCAAATTGGAGACTCATAACAAACAGTATATAAGGCGAGCAAAATCCTCAAAAAAATCACACGCCAAACTCGGTCCTGATGAAGTTAAACAATAACGAAAGCGCTAGACCTTTACTGCAGGTTATCTGAGTGTTGAAGGTTTTCTCTGGAGTTTTTTCTCGATTTTCTTGCCTTTACATATTAATATACATCATTTTCTGTAATAAATGGCACAAAACAGCTAAGATCGACGTGTGTACCTGCCCTTAAACAGCCTACTTTTCCATCAGTGTATATTCAAAATTTCGAGTTGGCAATTTCGAATCGAATTTGACTTTCGAATCGAATCGAATATCGAATATTCGCAGGACCCTAATGTACATTGTATGTGCAATGATCACAACGAACAACATCAATAAAAGGTACCATAATAGTATTCAGAGATCCAGTTATTACTCCATGTCAATCTCAAGCGTACCAGACATACTTCCTTTCTGATTGTCACCGGCTGGATACTGGTCTGGTTCTATATTTAGCATGAGGTTTTCCAGAAAAAATGGCGAAACTCGATCGCTCCAAGTCAAATTTTCTATGTGCTTTGAGAACAATTCCCGCACTAAAACACAATGACAGAATGGAAAATCAGAGCGGTAGTTTTGTTGACCATTTTCGCAAGCTACTCGTCAAAATTGCTGCAAATTAGAACTCTTGTGTTTGACTTGCCGTGCGAGTTGTGACAATGTCATACACGTGCGTTTAGACTTTTGTGTTGATAAAATAATCGGAGAACCGAATCACACCGTTTCAAAATATAGTTCTTCAGTTTTAGTGGGACTTTTCAAACTGAAGGTTCAAAATTTATACAAATTTTGTTCGATATTGAGTGTGCTTAACAAGGGTAGCATGTTGCTCTGTTCGCTTAGTATGTACATGTATCTTAATATCGCGGAAGTTCATCATATGTGGGTGAAATGTCGCCGGTAGCAGTGGACTTACTAATTCATCAAGGGAGGTAAACCCTGCATGGAGTTTTTTTTTAACATTTGCCCACTGGGAGTGCCTTGGGTCCTTTTAATTATAATTTATAATGAGTTTAACCCCACTATTGTAATGGTGAAATAATAAACATAGTCAATTGTTTTCAAATTTATATATTTTCATTATCAAGTGACAAAATTTGGGGAAACAAAAATATTTTTTTAGGCCTCAGTGCATTCAACACTTTATGTAATCAATGGTACAAAGTTTCTATATTGGCAACTTTTGTAATATTAAAATACATTTCATATTTCTTCAGATTATGGCTCCACCAAGTTACAGCGATCTCGGAAAATCTTCAAGAGACTTGTTCTCAAAGGGTTATAGTGAGTATTTCCCTTTATTTTTAGCTCAACTTGACGAAGTTTGAGCTATTGCCATGGGTTGTGTCCATCTTCTGTCGGTGCTTGTTTCCGTCCTTCAGCAATTTCTGTTGGCACACCCTAGAGGTTACATCTCTCATCCGATCATTACCAAATTTCATATGGATCTTCAGTGTGACCTCTGGATGGGAGCCATCATTTTTTTTCCAGAAATTTGTAAAAAAATATGGCCACCAGAAGCCATATGTTGGATTTCAAATCTGACTTCCATCGGCACAACCTGCAGTCCACATTTATTGCAGAATTTTTTTTGAAAATTTGCAGTGATGTTTAGGATCACCTCTTGATGGGAACTATCAAACAGTTTTCGATGAAAAACATGGCCACTGGCAGCCATCTTGGATTTTACTCTTTTAATAGCATGACTAAATCCTTGTGCACACCCTACATATCACAAATCTCATCTGATCATCAACAAACCTCATATGGATCATTTGGATGACTATGGGAGCCGAATTTCATTCAAAAGCATGGCCACCAGCGGGCATCTTGTATTTTACTCTTTGTATGACTGAATCCTTCGGCACACCCTACTAGTACAGGCCACATCCCTTATCTGATAGTCTGGTCACTAAACTTCATTCGGATTTTTGGGGTGACCACAAGATGGGAGCCATAATTTTTTTCAAATTTCTTGGAAAACATGGCCCAAAGATGATTTCACATTTGAATCCATTGGAGCATCTTGCAGCCAACATTTATTTTTAGAGAAATAATTTTAAAATAGTTATATAGTTATCCAATTTATTCCAAAGTTCATTTCTGATATTTGATTACAAAAGATGTTCTCACAACAGTAGTAGAATGTCCATGGTCTGATCAAAAAGGGGTTGTTGCTGCAATTCCTCCAGTGACGTTCTTCTTAACATTATGATTTTTACAGACTTCATACCTGGTATATCTCTTCATGTTGACATCTAGCGTTACTTAGACATTTCAACTTGCTCCATTGACTGCAGCACATGAAATTATCACCTGTCCATGTTGAGCTGCAGTGTCTTGACACTTTCATTATACCCCCCCCCCCCCCCCCCCCCCCAGGGTATACTGGAATTGGCTTCATGGTTTGTCTGTCTGTCTGTCCATGGACACAAATTTGTCCATAGTTTTTCTCAGTCGTTTTTTAATCATTTTCCGTGAAACTTGGCACAGACATCAACCACCATGGGAGCCTGTGCACCTGCGATTATGAGGTCTGTCCAACTTTTTTGTGGAGTTATCCCCCTTTTTATACGCCCGTTTGAAAAAACGGCTGTATTATAGTATTGGTCCGTCCGTCTAGCCGTCCGGGCGTCCGTTAACCTGGTTTCCGGATGATAACTTTAGTTAGAGTGAACCAAATTTAATAAAATTTGGTATGTGGGTTTATTAGCCGAAAAGTAAGTTCAAGTTCGAATTTGGGTTCCGCCCGCCAATTTTCACCGGAGTTATGCCCCTTATTTGTCGTTTTTTGACTTAGAAAATCCTTGAAATTTGTTGTCCGGATGATAACTTTAGTATAGTTTATCGGAATGAATCCAAATTTGGTATATTACTTTCTCCGACCAAAACACAGGTCAAGTTCGAACTTGGGTTCTGTCCGACCATTTTTGGCAGAGTTATGCCCCTTTTTCGACTCAGAAAATTCAGTTTTTCTTATGTTTTTTGGTTTCCGGATGATAACTCGATTTTGGAATGTTTATACGCAAAACTTGAGAGTTATGGCCCCTTTTTTGACGTAATTTGACTTAGAAAATCCCTGAAATTTGTTGTCCGGATGATAACTTTAGTTAGAGTGAACCGATTTCAATCAAATTTGGTATGTGGGTTTATTAGGAGAAAAGACAGCTCAAGTTCGAATTTGGGTTCCGTCCGCCAATTTTCCCCAGAGAGGGCGTATTTTGCACGCCCCGCGTAGCTCTTGTTCAAAATGTTCAATACAGAGGTATATCTTACACCGAGCTTTTATTCCTACATTTTTGGGCCAAAACTTAAAACAGATATATACTAGTAGTACCATGAGAACCTGTGCACTTAGCACAGTCATCAACCACCATGGGAACCTGTGCACCTACGAGTTTAATGTCGGTCAGACTTATTTTCGCAGAGTTATTGGCCTTTTTTACTTAGAATATTTCTTTTTTTCTCAGTAATATTTTTTCACTAAACACAGCGGGTATCCTCAGTGCCATTGGGATAGTTAGACCTCTAGTTATGATCCGTTCCAGGCCTTAAAATCCATAATATTTTGCAAGAATCAAAATAGAGCAATTTCTGCAGTGAATCAGCTGCTTTTACAAGTTCAATTTGAGCATCATTATTCTGATTCCCATCAGATTTTAAGTCCTGCATTCTGATACATACATGTACTCATTTTACTCACAAAGATAGCTCTGCCAGATTCTAGTCTCCCAGGTTCATGTTGTCTAGATTAATTTGTTGGGCATATATTTTTATTTGTTTTGATATTTTAAAAGTTTTACCTGTTTTAATACTATTTGAAAATAAATAACCGGAAAACTTTCTAAAGAATGTGACTGGACTATCCCACACAATTACTGTTGGTCCATCCTATTGTAGGTGAGCTCATTTCGAAGGATGTTTTGTCTAATAGTTACTGTTGACTGCCAATGTCTGGAAATTCAAAGTTAATTGAATGTAGATTTATGCAGTGAGTTGATAAATAAGACTACTATACCTGCTGCTCAACTTCTTTTTTTTTCAGATTATGGCTTCACAAAATTGGAGTGCAAAACAAAAACAGACAGTGGTGTTGATTTCACTGTGAAGGGGAGTTCCAACTCGGATTCTGGCAAAGTCACAGGCAGCTTGGAAACCAAATACAAGTGGAAGGAGTATGGTGAGTTGAGTTAAATTCAGTTAATAAGAGCATTGTCAGTCCTCGAAATTGGCCACAGCAATAAGTAATGCTGTGGCAACATGTGGAATCTAACATGCCACAGCATTAAATTTGCTGTTGGATTTTTTTCCTAATATCGAGGCCTGCATTGTAATAGAAAATAATTGAAATATTTTTTTTTTTAAATAAATCATCTGAAAACTTTGAAACTGTTGAAAGAAACCTGAATCGCAGAAAAATGAATTTAGCTCCACAACTATATACACCAAACTTTCTCCAAGTCTGTGAGAAGGGCTGCGTATAATTATATAAAACATGTTGATTAACAAAATTTCTTGTTTAGGAGGCTATTTTGGAATGTTTAGAAATTTCAAATCAATATAAAAAACACCATTCCGAATCTCGAGTATTGGATATTTTACTTGGGTAGATAAGGAATGAGAAAACAGACATATTCCACTTTTCTCTTGTTTTTTAACAGGAATAACATTCAAAGAAGAATGGAATACTGACAACGTCCTTGCTACTGAAATTAATATTGAAGATCAGATTGCCAAAGGATTGAAGTTAGCCTTCGACACATCATTCGCCCCACAGACTGGGTAGGTATTCATGATCAAACATAATCAAGTCAGCCTCAAAGAGCCTGGGATTGATATATTGTATTTTAAACATTTTAAAACTTGACATTACGTGGTTCATGTTTAACTTTGCCAATAGTTGTGATTATGTAATCTTTGTTATAATTTATAAATATTTTAATATCAAATATGTTGTTTGCAATCTTGTCACATCACTACACAAATACAATATGCCTTTGGTAATTACACATGTAGAAACATAATTAATTTTAATCACATAATTTATAGCAACATATCTACCCATTTGTTGGTACTTTAGTGCGTGTGTGCGTCTGTCAGTGTATTCGCTCATACATCTCAACCATTGACATTCACATTTTCCATTTAAGAGTTGTCTTTCTTAAAATGTTGCATGGTATGCAAGTTTGGTAGTAGGAGGGCTTTCAAAAGAGTGTTCATATTTGCTGTTCAAGAGTTTTCCCTCTTTCTTTATCTGAAAATGTTTGATTTCCTTCCGTCGTTCATTAGAATTGTCAAGTAATTGTTCCTTCATCACATTTTGTTTTCACAGAACTTTTGGTTTCCGACCTGCCCATATTTCAATTTTGGGGGCTATCCCAGCACCCGTGGTGCAGCCACTTGTTTTGTTCAATTTTACACAAAACTTTGGCAGCTTCTGAAAATTGCCTTGGGTGAATTTTCAGTCTAGTTTTGTATCATAATTCATATTGTTTAATAAAATATTTAAAATCAATTTCTTACAGGAAAAAGAGTGGCAAGATAAAGTCAGGATATAAGAACGATCATGTAAATGGCAATGTAGATGTAGATTTTGACTTTGCTGGTCCAACTGTTCATGGTGCATTTGTTTTGGGGTAAGTTCTGTTTATTTAGCTTGATTTAATTTAATAGTCCTGTAAAGAACAAGCTTTTCTGAAATTTATTGATGAATGCAATTTTTCTCATCCAGTAGTCTCACTGAGAGCTTTCCGATGAATGGCAACATGCCATATTTCCGACTAAATCCTGAAAAATTACCCATAATTCTGCTATGGTTAAGGAGTCGATTATTTAGAGGCATTACTGTACATAAGTTTGGGGTTCGAATGAGCCATGTCCATTTAATGTGTTGTAAAGCAGTCATTTCAGAGATTTCTTAAATTTCCATTGTCTTCCTGACTGAAAAACACTAATCAGGAACTGAATGAATTTCTCATTAAAATCTTAAAATATACCTCGGAATAAATTGTCTAATCCTAACTTGTTGTTAGGACAATGTGATTATTATTCATTTATTTATCCTGGAAGGCAACCTTCGAAAATTGGGGAAAAATTCCCACAGCAAATTTAATGCTGTGGCGTTAGAGAATAAGCATGTTGCCATGGCATTTCCCATAGCATTGCTTATTGCTGTGGCCAATTTGAGGACTGTAAAAGGCATGTTCAGTCAATGAGTTAATTAATTCAATGCCAAAGTCATTTGTTAAACTTACAAGATAAACATCCCGGCAAATGAATGAGGAGAATCTAGTAGCTACTTTTCATGGAGTATCCTCTTATGAAACGGTGATAAATTCAGCTCTTGAAATTAACATTTTTTTCTATGGTATGTTTTAGAATTGCATGAAATTCTATGGCATAGTTTTTTGCCGTAGCTAATTAGATGCCATCATTGTAGCTCAGGTTTCAAAACTACATTTATTGAACATCTTTGTTCATAAGTTTACCATACTTCTCCTTCACATGTATATGATTAATGGTTGGCCTGTTACCATACATTTACCATGTTTCTCCTTCGCATATATCAAAGATGGCTGGCCGGTTACCAGATGTTGTTCTTTTTTCAAACATTACCTTGTTTCTCCTTTGTAGATATCAGGGATGGCTTGCAGGTTACCAGATGTCATTCGATACCTCAAAATCCAAACTAGCGAAGAGCAATTTTGCTGTTGGGTATTCCGCTGGCGACTTCACCTTGCATACCAATGTGTGAGTGTAGAGTTAATACCTCATGTTGATTTAGTGCGTAGCCTCAAATAATACCAGTAATGCTTGCTTTCGTCACATTCTGTTCGGCTTACATTGACCAAATTAGGTAGGTAGATACATGAAATATTTTTAGGCCACACAAAGTTTATTATCTATTTCTCGGCAGGTTTTCATGTTTTTACTAACGAAATAAGTGCATAAGCACCTGTTAATTAATTGTTTTAGCTGTCAAAATATACTTAAAGATTACAAGTTTTTATACTCCAGTTAAACATATTGTTATTGGTCTGTAAGTCCATCTGTCTTGTCTGTCAGGCATCCATCTGTCCGTTCGCATTTGGTTTCCAGATAACTTTAGATAATCTCAACTGAATGAATGAAATTTGGTATGTGGGTTTATTAACACACAATACAGGTTAAATTCGGGTTTTCATCTGCCCATTTTCACCATAGTCACCATGGCCCTTTTTGTTAAATTTGCACTCAATTTCGGATGACAGCTTTAGTATGTCTGAACTGAATAGACTGAAATTTGGTCTTGTGTTTACGAACTCATAATTTCAAATTTGGGTTCCGCCCCCTAATTTTCACCTGAGTTATGGCCCTTTGTTGGAATTACAATGGGTGTATTTTTGCCATGCCCTAGTGATGCTCTTGTTATCTATTTATATATTTTGGAACCGATCCGACTCAAAATTTGGTTTGTAGGCCTACTTTGATCCCGGGAACAATATGGGTTGGTCCAATTTCACATGCGACCGTGTCCATGACCTTGATCTCGCTCATATAGGCATGTTTCTGGACCGATAGGCACTGTATATTCTGCCCAGACGCAGGTGATCACAAAGAAATCCCTCAATAGCCCAGACGAAGTCGGGCACATCAGCTAGTAATTAATAAAACTAAATAATAATCTATCCATTTATTATATGGTGAATTTAACCCTTTCAGTGCCAGGTCCGATTTTTGTATGTACCCATATACCCTGTACCAATGCATTCTCTTATATATGCGAGTCGACCATAGGGCGCCTCGCATATATAAGAGAATGCATTGGCCTAACAATTTTTCATCATTTCTTATTATTTTTTCTTATATTCTTTAACAGACTTATTTTGTAGGTTTAGTCCCAGGGAATCTTACGTTTTTCATGGGCATCAAAATTATTACTGTGAATACTTGGTGATAGTTTTGAGTTATAACATGCCCCTAAGGTTTTATCCAGTTTGTTTTAAATTCACTATAGCATGCTTAAGCATACCCAAAAAAAATTCAACCCAAAAAAAAAAATCTAAAAAAAACAAACAATTTTTTTGTTGTTTTTGTTTTGTTTTTTAAGGGTTGATTTTACAGACCGTAATAAAGGGTTAAATGCATGGAACCACTGTACTGATATTCTGCCAATATTTGTGCAACTCTCCCATACAATTTATTTCAGTAATGATGGTACTGAATTTGCTGGCTCCGTCCACCAAAGAATAAACAAAGACCTGGAAACCGGAGTTACACTCTCGTGGAGCTCGGGAACTAACGCAACCAGATTCGCCCTTGGAGCTAAATATGCTCTTGACAAGAAATCATCACTTTCCGTATGTAAAAGACTGATTAAAGATGGTGTATCTCTTTTTAGCTCAACTTGACGAAGTTTGATCTATTGCTATTAGAGATGGGCGGTTGTGAAATTTTGCCTCGGTTTCGGTTGTGGAAAAAGAGTTGAGTCTCGGTTTCGGTTTCGGTTTTTATTAATAAAAATTACTAATGTGAACAAAATCTAATTATGCTTCATCATATTACAAAGAAAACACACCAATTGTATCACCATAACTTGTGAGGTACATGTCCTTTTATAATATTAAATTATGTATCATATTGTTACTATTACATGTATATTGTTAATGTCCATGTCGAGTGGCAGTGCTAGAATGCAAGTGAGTCTGTGTATTGTGTATGACTGCAATTCAGCATCATATGATCATAAGTGTGAAATAATATAATGATCATTTATATTGGCATAAAACTAATGTGTGTGACTAGATATATGTGTATAGTTATGATTTGAAAAATAAAATTGGAAATAAACAACAAAATGAAAATAAAACATGACTAGAATCTCTCAATCACATTATCTGGCTATATGCCTATTACCATATTTAGGGAACATAATATTGTACACACTATACAGTATACATGCATCCAATACAAGTCACCTGAATGAGTGCTATTTCTCAACAGTTTACCGACAAACGGTATAATACATTCCGGCTCCGATTCCGGCATAACATTTTTAATCAACGGCGCACAAATATATTTGACGATTTAACATCCAAACAGTGATAAAAACTAATAGGGAATGCGGGTAACAATCATTGATACCTTTTGATATCGTATCCTCGTTATCAAATTCACCTTTCAGAGTATTTGTACGGCCTTAATGATTAAAATAACATGAGAAATAAACTGAAATGTGTTGTGTTTACTAGTAAATACTATGGCGAAAATAGGTGTACACGGAAGCAACGTAATTAATTCGTCGCGCGATTTCACCATGCGAACTCCTTTCTGCATATATTACAGGCGGCACACTTAGATTTCTTATCTTTCTTTGAAAAATATTTCCACACAGGACTCGTTTGTTCGTCGTGTTCTGCCATGATTACAGGAAGTTGTGACAACCGAAATAACGGGTTTTCCCAACTTACCACGGTTGTCATTTCCGGTTTTTCCCGACAACCGAAACCGAACTGATTCCACGGTTAACCGCCCATCTCTAATTGCTATGGGTTGGCCTTCGTCGTGCATACGTCCGTGATCATCAACAATTTCCATGAGCACACCCTGCAGGTCACATCTCTCATCCGATCTCCACCAACCTTCATATGTATCTTCAGATGGGAGCCATTGATTTTTATGGAAACCAGCAGCCATCTTGGATTTCAAATTTGAATCCATTGGCACACCCACAGGCTGCATTTATTAGAGAATTGTTTTGAAAGACCTCATCCGATCATCACCAAACTTAGTATGGACCTTCAGGTAGTGCTGAAACGGTTGACCTATTTTTGTAGCCGGTTAACCGCGACGTGTATCCAGATCATAACCGGATATCCGCTATTTTCAACCTATGACTTTACACTCATTATTTACACCATAATAAGAACCAATATATAATCATAATTTGATGTATTAACTGTATGGCGAACTCATGTAATGTTTACACAGACATAGCTTGTATTAAACGAATGAAAATCACCAAACACGAACGGTAAACAGCCATTCGTTGACAAATTGACAGGTGACACAATGAACTAAAACTCGCAGTGTTTATAAATAGACAAATCATGGTTGACCTGTTTGTATTGCAGTCATGACTGCTGCCTGACTTGTCGTTCTCGTTTGGGAAGAATATTGCGTGACCTATATAAATTTTCGTACATGCAAATCGCGGCAGCTTTTTATTGTCATTATAGCGATTAAGGGACTGGGCGAATATTAGGTCATGTGATTTTTCGGCGATTTGAGATGCAAAGGATGACCAACGGCAGATAAACACAATTATGAAGTGTCATGAACGTTATGTAGTTGACAAATGAAAATTAAAAAAATCAGCTGAAAACAGTGTTTTCTGTTAGAACACAATCAAATGCTGAGAATTAATCAATAGGTTACAAATGAGTCCGACTGCATTGCAACACCACTTCGATGCGAGTTCATTGGAACTTCATCCACTGAGATTACTCAAACTCGGTAATGTTAGAAGATTGACCATGCTATGTAAATAGGGTTAATTCTATAGAGTTCGCATTCTGCGAATTCTTTTTGTTTTCTGAAATGCGCCCAGACATCTGATTTACGCATTTCTTCAGTATCCATGATACTGTCTACACGTAGTGACTTGGAGAGTAGATGTCAAATGACCAGGCCTTACTCCATTGAAAATGATTGCATTGATCTTTGCCGACGACTCAGTGGCGTCGGTGCACGCGTTTTACCGGACATCGGAACATCAAAGATGACGGCATGCATCTTTGATGTTTAGCCGCCAAAGCCAGACTATACTAGTATGTAACTTGCCATTCATGGAAGACTTTTTTATCTCGCATCAGATTTTGACTTTTAATACACGTAATTTTGACTATACTCCTCAGTGATAAAGATTGTAGCACACGTGTAGTACACGTGTTTAAAACTACTGTTATCAGTCTCGTGCTGATTAAGAACCTAATATGTTCGTTTTTGTCGTTGGCATCGCGTGTGTGCAATATGTAGCGGTTAACCGGTTGATCGTAGTTCAACCGGTTGTCGACAGTAGCCGGTTGTCAACCGGATATCCGTTTCAGCACTACCTTCAGGGTGACCTCTAGATGTGAACCATAAATTTTTTTTCAAATTTTGTTGATAAACATGGGTGCCAGTGGCCATATTGGATTTCAAATTTGAATCCATCTGCAAACCCTGCAGGCCACATTTATTGGAGAATTGTTTTTAAAATTTGCAGATGAAAAACATGGCCGCTGGCAGCCATCTTGGATTTTTACCTTTGATGACTAAATCCTTTGGCACACCCTAAAGACGACATCCCTCTTCCAATCACCACCAAACTTCATATTGATCTTCTGGGTGACCTTTAGATTGGAGCCATAAATTTTTCTCCGAGTTTCATTGATAAACATGGCCACCAGTATGACTAAATCCTTTGGCACACCCTACAGACCACATCCTTCATCCAATCGTAACCAAACTTCATATGGATCTTCGGGGTGTCCTCTAGATTGGGGCCATCGATTATTTCTGAAATTCGTTATAAAACATGGCTGCCAGCAGCCATCTTGGATTTCAAATTTGAATCCATCGGCACACCCTGCAGCTCACATTTATTGGAGAAATGTTTGAAATGAAAATAATTTCATCTTCACAATACAAGACCTTTACTGTAACTTTTTGGCTTTCCTTCTTCTTTAACATTCTGTTCATTGCTCAGCAAAAAATAAACTTCTTCCCAAGTTGAGCTACAGTGTCATTGACACAATCATTTCGTTTCCTGATGATAACTTTAGTAAGTCTGAACTGAATGGAATGAAATTTGATATTTGGTTTACTAGTACAAAATACAGGTCAAGTTTGAATTCGGGTTCCGCCTGCCAATTTTCACCAGAGTTATGGCCTCTTTTGTTGGCATTTGTACTCAATTTTTATTTCCGGATGATAACTTTAGTAAACCTGAATTGAATGAAACGAAATTTTGAGTTTACTAGCCCAAAATACAGGTCAAGTTCGAATTTGGGTTCCGCCCGCCAATTTTTGCCAGAGTTTACGGGTGGTAACTTTAGTTATACCCCCCGCAACGAAGTTAGGGGGGGGGGGATACTGGAGTCAGCTCGTCCGTCCATCGTCTGTCGTCCGTCGTCCGTCCGTGGACACAAATTTGTCCGGAGTTTTTCTCAGTCGTTTTTTGATAAATTTCCGTGAAACTTGGCACAGACATCAACCACCATGGGAACCTATGCACCTGCGATTATGACGTCTGTCGGCCTTTTTTTGGTGGAGTTATCTCCCCTTTTTCGACTTAGAAATTTTTCGCAACATGTATACTTTTGTCCGAGCTTTAATTCCTACATTTTTCGGTCAATATTTTTAAAACGTGGCACAGATATTTAGTACCATGGGAACTTGTGCACATGCGATTATAAATGACGTCTGTCCGACATTTTTTGGTGGAGTTATCCCCCTTTTTCGACTTAGAAACTTTTTTTGCAACATGCATAATTTTGTCCGAGCTTTTATTCCTACATTTTTCGGTCAATGTTTTTTAATCTTGGCACTGATATTAAGTACTATGGGAACCTGTGCACCTGCGATTATGACGTCTGTCTGCCTTTTTTTGGTGGAGTTATCCCCCCTTTTTCGACTTAGAAAATTTTCGCAACATGTATACTTTTGTCCGAGCTTTTATTCCTACATTTTTCGGTCAATATTTTTAAAACGTGGCACAGATATTTAGTACCATGGGAACTTGTGCACATGCGATTATGACGTCTGTCCGACATTTTTTGGTGGAGTTATCCCCCTTTTTCGACTTAGAAACTTTTTTTGCAACATGCATAATTTTGTCCGAGCTTTTATTCCTACATTTTTCGGTCAATGTTTTTTAATCTTGGCACTGATATTAAGTACTATGTGAACCTGTGTACCTGCGATTATGACGTCTGTCCGACATTTTTTGTGTGGAGTTATTCCTCTTTTTCGACTTAGTAATTTTTTCGCAACATACATAATTATGTCCAAGCTTTTATTCCTACATTTTTCGATCAATAGGTTTAAGATTAGGGTTATGGTTGTACACCTGCAATGGGAACTGTTATTTTATTATTTTAACTACATGTTTACTGACATGTGAAACATCTTAGTATTTTAAAAACAGGGGGGGTATCGTAGTCCCATTGGGACAGTCACACCTCTAGTTTTTAATAGTTATGATTGTTTTAAAATTTGGCATATGGATTACTTGTTATGGCCCTTTGTCGAAATTACTACGGGCGTATTTTGCCACGCCCTAGTGATGCTCTGGTTAAACTTGGCACAGATGTCAACCAGCATGGGAACTTGCGCACCTGTGATTTTGAGTTCAGTTGGAGTGATTTTGGTGGAGTTATTGCCATTTTTCGACATAGAAGCGTACATCCTGGGATGCATATTTGTCTGAACCTGTATTCTGTCATTATTTTTTTAACCATTATTAACCATCATTGGAACCTGTGACTCTGAGTATGGTTTGACCCATTTTGGTGGGGATTTTTCTTAATTTTCAGCTTGTTAGCATAATAACTTGAACAAATATTGACCGATTTTAACAATGTTTGGCATAGGAGCTGGTTTTCAAAATATCTTGGAACAAGTTCGAAAACCAGATTTGTCCTATTTTTTTCTACCCTTTAATAGTTTGCTGATTTTTCTTGATTTTCAATATTTGAGGTTTCCGGATGTCGAATGATGACTTTTATTCCGAACATAGCCTATCCTTCAATTAGCCACCATGTCTGTGGTCATTGTGGTCGGTCAACCATTTATTTAAAAATTTTATTGACTATTTTTCAGGCGAAAGTTAACAATTCCAGCCAGATTGGATTGGGATATTCTCAAAAACTCAGGGACGGTAAGTTATTATTTTATATATTTCATGTATATCTTCACTTTAGAATAAATACCCTGTGACAAGAATATTTATGTCATGTCTTTGAAAACAATGGGTGAGTTATTATCTCTCAGCAATATATTCCAGATGGTTTTTGCAAATGAGGCAAGACATAATATATGCAAAAATTATTCTCTCTATAATTAACAAATATAAATCTAAATCGTAAAACATGGATACGTATCAAAATTTAATTGGTGATTGTTGGATTCTATATGGTCATCCCCATGATTTTCTGTATATTTCTTATAAAATTGAAGGTGGTAGGACCTTTAAATATAGTGACTGACATGATATTCTGTAATTTTCAGGTGTTAAGTTGACTCTATCGTCATTGATCGAGGGCAAGAACTTCAACGCTGGAGGACACAAGCTAGGAATAGGATTGGACCTCGAAGCCTAAACAATCAGAACTTTCATCTATCCGTATTCCTAATAAGACTTTCCATCATTTTTGGACATTGTTTTACACAGAAGCTTCACAAATAGAATTGTCAAGAAATTAATCATGTTGATATTCCCAGTGCCATTTATCTGTAAATGTTAATTGGATTATTTACACTGATATTTACTTAGTTTTCTTGTTTTTGTTCTTTAGAGCCCATTATTTTTGGTTTCAAATTTATTTTAGACTTCTTTTCCCTACCAATCAAAACTATTAGCCCGTAGCTGATTAATAGTTGGTACCACAAAATCATAGATAATGATGGAAATCTAGTCAAAGTTTCTCTGAGAGTATAATTTTATGAAAGCGACGAATTTACACATCTGATGGAGATCGTGATTTTATTTTAATAAATGTCCATATAGCAACATCTGTCTGGCGATATAGGTGGAGTATTTGATTTTCGACACTAATAACACGGGATTAGTGCAAAAATACACTCATGTACTCTATGAACGATGCCCCCAACATGGTATTTATAATGCAATGAGTTAATGACACAGAGTCATAAACTCATTTTCATTATAATTACCATGTTGTTTGCAGTATTTGCGATATAGGTGGAGTATTTGATTTTCGACACTAATTCTGCTGGTATAATGCATGCAGTGATGATTATCAATGCTAATTATATTGTCATATATCTTTATATGAAAATATGGCAATTGTTCGACAGGTGATATTGTATTCAATATTACCCAATATGTGTGTTCAAGTAAAAGAGTCAATCCATTATTTAAACACTACTCTGGGTGTAATGCACATAATAGTTCTGGTAATGTTTCAGTAACTGAGTGGAATAATCAAGCTATTCTTCGACTCTTTCATGATAGTTCGTGGCACACGCTTTACTCAGAAGCAAAAACATCCTCTATTTACACCTGTTTCCAGCATTGACAGGCATCCCAACCATTAGCATACCAGTACTTGGAAAGTGTTGTCCTGAGGTATTAGACATCCCTTATGCTCAGAATAGTTTCCATCTTTCGTCCTTGTCCAGTTGTATCTGGCTACTATTTCGATGTCCTGGAAACTTTCATACATGCTATTGGGGGCTCAATAAAACTTTATTTGATAGGGAGTTTTGGGGCTTGTTGGGGGGGGGGGGGGGGGGGGGGGGAGGACGCCCAAATTTTAGAAGAAGAAAAAAACTTCAAAAGTGGCGAATTTAAAAACTGTTTTTACATTATTCTTAAAGCAGTTTCTTTGTGACAAAATTAGACTATACATACAAATGGGCTCTCCATATATTCTTAAACATCATGAGTGGTATCAACCTCTGGTGCAATTTTCATTCACACACCTGCACACATCCCAGATATTTTGCATGCTTTTATGCCCTGGATATACTGCATGCACATATGCTCTTCTTATATCTAGAACAAGCCTGGAAACACTATGTCTGACATTTGCAGAATGAGGTCCCCAGAGTGTGAATTGAGTGACGCTATCCCGCACGGCTGGCTAGTGTCACAAAAAATTCACCATCTGCAGCCTCGAAATTAGAAAAAATATTCCACGGCAAATTTAGTCATGGCTAATTTCGAGGACTGCATCTAGGAACCTCATCAAGCCTTGAAATAGGGTGTCTGTCATTTGCAGAATGAGGTCCCCAGAGGGTGAATTTAGTGATGCTACCCCGCATAGTGGGCTAGCATCACCAAATTCACCCTCTGGGGACCTCATTCTGCTTACAGCTCAGCAGAATGAGGTTCCCAGAGGGTGAATTTGGTGATGCTAGCCTGCTATGTGGGGTAGCATCACTAAATTCACCCTCTGGGGATCTCATTCTGCAAATGACAGACACCCTATTTCAAGACTTGAACCTCAAACTGCTTCGGCCTCAATTGCTATGGGAGACCCAGGATCAGATTGAAGTTCCCCTGTTGAATTTGATGATGTTCACCATTTGTCACCTCGATTATACATTTTATCTTCTGCAAATTAGGCAATATAGAAACTGAACAGAAGGGATAAAGTATGGAGCCCGGGAGGTGACATGGTAAATATATTTTATAATCCGTGCGCACGGATTAATAATCCGTGCGCACGAAATAGTAATCCGTGCGCACGAAATAGTAATCCGTGCGCACGAAATAGTAATCCGTGCGCACGAATTAATAATTCGTGCGCACGAATTAATAAACCGTGCGCACGAATTAATAAACCGTGCGCACGAATTAATAAACTGTGCGCACGAATTAATAATCCGTGCGCACGGTTTAACATATATAAATACTGTCCTATCGGTAATTCAGTCAAAATGGCCTCACACCTGCGGACTCCTTTACAACGCAGTTGCGACAACAAATTATACATGAGAGTATGTTTGATACGTGGATGCTTCCCTGGGGGGTATGCGACCGTATGCCAGTAGGGCTTACTTAGTTACAAATTATATTAGGCTGTGGTGTCCACGTGGGCTCACGATTGGATTATTTGCCCATATGGACCGTGGTGACTAGTTAGTGTGCCCCCGCTCGTGTGTAAGCCAGTTCCGGACTGCACATTCATGTATACATATATAAACCGGGATGCTATGTGATGCTCACGGATAGTATGCCAGTATATTTCACTCTAAAGTATACATGCATATAATGGATCGTTGCGCAGTGACTACTGCACCATACCGATATGATATCAGGAATGGCCGAAATGGAGTGTAGGATGTAGGATACCCTCTCCAGCAAGGCTAAATATATACTGAAGACATGCATCAGTATTTATTTTTGTGGAAGATGGAATGAGGGTCAATTAGGAAAGGGGGGGGGGGGGGTACAGTGCCTTTCATGGGCTGAATTGAATATAATAGACCCATGTGTAAGCCAGTTCCGGACTGAACAGTTTTTACATGTACGGGAATATAGATGTGACCCGCGGTGCCTTATGAGTATGAGTATCCCATTTTCCTTAACTCTATAATATAGATACTCATATGGATCGTTGTGCAATGATTTTTCCATCGCGCAACATGGCAGGTATGGCATTGAAACAATAGCTTTTGGTCCACCCCACCTGTTATCCACACCCATATATATACCACAAACATGCCATGTTAGGAGCTCGCCAGGTAAAACTCATCATAGGGCGAACAATGGTATTATGTTCAGTTCAACATATAACGAAGACACTTTATCCCCATTGACATTCCTTGGGAAATGCAAGGGGGATTGTTAATCCGTGCGCACGGATTACTAATTCGTGCGCACGGATTATTAATTCGTGCGCACGGATTACTATTTCGTGCGCACGAATTAGTAATTCGTGCGCACGGATTAGTAATTCGTGCGCACGGATTAGTAATTCGTGCGCACGGATTATTAATTCGTGCGCACGGTTTATTAATTCGTGCGCACGAATTACTAATCCGTGCGCACGGATTATAAAATATATTTACCATGTCACCTCCCGGGCTCCATAATAAAGTAACTAAAATCTATGTAATAATTTGAGACTATAGATACTTCTCAGAAGATGAGGCCTAAGCAGAATGAGGTCCACATAGGGTGAATTTGGTGATGCTAGCCCACTGTGGCAGGTAGGATCATTAAATTCACCCTCGGGGGACCTCATTCTGCAAAAGTCAGACACTATTTCCAGGCTTGATCTAGGATGTTCTGTGCATGTGATGTTGTCCACTCTACCAAAGGAAATAGGGATTTAATAACTTAGCCAACCACTTTGAATGTTAAAAGTAGAGGTAGCAACAAAACAGTTATTTAGATTTTTCTATCTTAACCCTTTACCCAACAGAAGGGCCCTGTGCCAATGCATTCTCTTATATATGCGAGTCGACCATAGGTCGCCTCGCATATATAAGAGAATGCATTGGCTTAACACATTACAAATTATAAAATTGTTAAAGAATGTAAGAAAAAATGGTAAAAAGTGTTAAAAAAAGATTTTTGTTTAGGCCAATGCATTCTCTTATATATGCGAGGCGACCTATGGTCGACTCGCATATATAAGAGAATGCATTGGCACAGGGCTAACTGTAACTATCACAATGTGGTCAAGGAGCCGGTTCCAATGATATCCATATTTGTATGGTTCTATTGAGACAGACCGAAGATATTTTAGGCTGTTGAAGCTTTATTTGGCCGGTTTTGGCCGGTTTGTTGGGTAAAGGGTTAAAGGGGTACTACTATACACTAAATCTGGCCATTTATGGGACCATCTCCTATTATACTCAAAAGAGTATATGCAACAGAATTGAGTTGATGACTCGAGTCATTAACTCATTTCATTATAATTACCATGTTGTTTCCATCTTTCATAGAGCACATTATGAGTTTATTTTGCACCAATCCATGGCTCAAATTCATTCATCTGTTGCATATATTCATAATTGGTCGGATTTAGTGTACAGTACCCCTTTAAATTCACAATATTAATATGTTATAATTTTATCCAATTCAAGTATGAATGTCTTTGGTTATATATGTTTAAATGTGTGGTCTGAACACAAGTTTTCTTCTTACTTGCCAGCCAGTGACATCAGCCAATATATTTCACTGGATGAAGGGAAGCAATTGGGACGTGTTTTCATTGTACTATAAATCGAGGCGGAGTGTTATTATACTGTCGGTACCATGGGCGATGAAGCACTCAGCTCTCATAATTGGCTATGGCAATCAGCAATGCCGAAGCCATTTCCTGAAGCAAAGGATTGCCATTGCACCAGATTGCCGAAATCCAAACAATCTGAATTAATAGGGCTGACACCCGGTCACTAGAGAATGATGTTATCAAGTTATAACAACAAAGCCATGCAGATTTCAACATTTATGCGTGACCGGTGATAACTGAATGCAGTGTAGAGACCAGGTTCAGGGTGATTTTATGCCAATACACTGACGGGTAGCTGTTTAAAAAAAAAATCTTGACGCTCATTTGCGTGGAATCAGGATATTAGTCATTGTACTGTTCAAAGTTTGTACCCGTTTCCGAGACAAATTTGGAATAGAAATGGAGCTTATCGTACCACCGTTAAGA
This sequence comes from Siphonodentalium dalli, assembly GCA_032622095.1. NCBI lineage: Eukaryota > Metazoa > Mollusca > Scaphopoda > Gadilida > Siphonodentaliidae > Siphonodentalium > Siphonodentalium dalli. The sequence goes on along the minus strand of CP136065.1, from coordinate 63,494,471 downwards.
GGACAGAAACCTTTGATGGTTATATTTCGGGTGTTTTCGAGAAAATAACATAATTCTACTCAACGTTCGACAAAATTTGACTTACCGTATTTTATCCGCCTCCGATTACAGTACTACAAAAACTGGTACAAATAATTATGCCGACTCCATTCACATGTCCATTCATATATTCAATTTGAGAATATCACCACCCCGGAATTGTTTCAAAATTCAATTCGACCGCAAACCCCCGATTCGCAGGGCCCTGTTTGGATGATTCTTCACTGATGTCACTTTAAAGCAAATATAAAGGAAACGTCCACCTGACTGTCACCGAAGAGCATGATGATTATTAATGTATAGAAATATGTGTTCAAATAAAGGCGTCTAACCCTCATTATCCTCAATAATTGCATCTACCCCTCATTTTCCTCATTAACCCAGTTAACCATCTAAAGGGCACTCGCTGTGGGTAAACATGAAAAAACAAAAAATTTGTCAAACCATCATCGCTGAGAAGAACATAACCCTTTCATGACGGGAGCTGTGCTGGTGCAGCATTAAACACCATGTGCCAGTGAATTCTCTTATTTATGCGAGTCTCCAAAAGTGAGCCTTGCATATATAAGAGAACTTACAAGGTCAAGGTAAATATTGTTAGGCCAATGTATTCTCATATATATGCGAGGCTCTGCATGGGAGAATCACATATATAAGAGAATGAATTGGCTCAGGGTTTTCGCAAAATTTCAGATATATGAGAAACAGTTTGGTGAATGATCTTATAACTCTTCAATGATGAGAAATCATGTGTTGAAACCTTTGTTATGTATTAAATCATTATTGTTGCAGTGCTGGTCCACATCTTGTACGTAAACCAGTTAGGATATTGGGATAGCGAGATTCTTGTCAAATGAAAAGAGCAATGAAAAATATTCAAAAAAACACGGATTTTCAACTAAAGCAATTTGATTTGCAATTACATTTGGTCATGTTTGTTGATAAAATGACTTTCACTGTAACAGTAATGTTTACGTAACAATGGTTTTAAAATGTGAAATCTCGTCACTGGAGAGTTATCAATAATAAAAATAGGAACAAAGTCTATCTGTTTCCATGTTCTTAGTGCTGATGGTATTACAAACCTTTTTTATTTTTCGCATTTACCCACTGTGTAAGATGCGGTCTCTCATTGCATACAGCAGATCAAAATGCAGCATATTTTATGATGACGGATTTATTTTGTTATCACCAAACATAAGTTAAACAATATTTGGGGGGTCTCATCTTTGACTTAAAGATAAAGGGAGATTTTCAACAGAAAAACACAATTGCATCACTGTTGAATGGCGTCATAATATTTTAAGAATAGTAACATGAACTCCATAGTGTGTGAGAAAAAATGACAAGCTTCTGTTCACTTGTCTGACTCAGAATTATTATTTAACCCTTATGGAGCCCCAGGAAGAGAGAATGATGACTATTGTCTGTTTGGGTCCGTGTGAGGCTACATACAGGAGTGTTATATAAATTAACCCTTTATATAGTAAATACTCATTGACGAGTAGAAATCCATTGGGAAATGTTCAGATAATAAGTTCAACAATACGACCATCATTTGTTGGACTTATTATCTGAACATTTCACACCAATGAATGGGAATCATTCGGCACTTGTATTATCTTTTCATCTGTCTGTCGTCTGCTTTTATAACCGAAGACCCTTCCAATGTACAGTATTATAACAGAATGGGAGAATCCATTGAGTATAGAAAGGGTTAAACACCCACAATCTATATAAAAATCAACATGGAGCTTCCGGAAATTTTGCTAAAAACCTGTGCCAATGCATTCTCTCTTATATATGCAAGTCTCCCATAGGGAGCCTCGCATATAGAAGAGATCACATTGGCCTAAAAATATTTACCTTGATTTTGTGAGCCAGTGCATTCTCTTATATATGTGAGGCCCTATGGGAGACTCGCATATATATGAGAATGCACTGGAGCAGGATATTTAATTATGCACCAGCGTAGCTCCCATCATGAAAGGGTTAACTCTCATTATTAATAGTCAAGTTCAACCACACATATGTATAACTTGTAACGTGTGTTACTATGGTATTGCTATGGCCATGCACTTGGTGGGAAGTCATGTGATTTTACCGATTAAAAGCTACATATTTTGAGATATCCGCAGAACGATTACACAATAATCCGGTGGTAGAGGCACAGTGTTTAATTGGCTTCAATCAAAACATAATTGTGCTTTGCAGACACATTAGATAATACCTGCATAGCATTGGCTGTTCAGCTTACAAGATCTTACAATTGCAACAAAAAAACGCCGAAAAAACTGCAAGAAAAAGGAATTTAGTCTTAGTCATCTTCCATAGCAATAAAATCATTTATTGAGCCCGCCATACAGAATAGCAGTAGAAACTGAGAATAACACGCGCCTAGAGCCCGAAGCCGCCATCGCACGCCATATTGGCCACAAGCCGCCGCCAGCCATATTATATCTAACGCCAGCCACATTTAAAAATTTCCGCCGCCGGAATTGTAAAATGGCTGAACCGTGTGCATGGGCTTATATGTCAAGCACAACTGTATTGTGAATCGCAAAGAACTAAACCGCATTGCCTAATATTGGCATACTCGCATGTACACGGCATGGTTGTTATATTATCAGAACACATGGCCCCTTAACGTGGAATAGACTATACCAATGCATGCTTTCATAACTAAATGGGCGCATCCATTCGGTATTGAAAGGGTTAAAATATAAATTGTTTATATCGACCACACCCAGTCTCAGACATCACTGGCATTTGTCAATATATACACATAAGAATAGAAAATAGTTTGAAATATTATATATCATTACTATCGGGTTCATCATTCAATGATGCATGCATATATCGCAAGATGGCAGTGATGATAGCAGTCTGAAGTCCCAATGTAACTACTTATACCGATTAGATGGGAAACTACATAGTATATCCATGTCAGTCCTTCGAGAAATTTCGCCATAATGGAAAAGCCCAACATCAAAAGATTACGTGTGGTCTGGAAATCTACGGGTTCACCACAAACGCTTAAAAAAACGGCGTCTATAACCGGTAACAGGGGATTAGGAACATTTCGGAAACGAAAATACGCTGAATGATAACATCTCAGCCGGCTGAGCCGCCATTATTCCTCAGCCACGAACGTCGTGACTGAGCCGGCTTAGCTAGCTAACCAGCCACGAAAATCGGTTGAGCCAGCCATGATAACTATTTGTCGTGGCTTCGGGGTCTACACGCGCCTGTCTGCTATACATGTAGTTGAATTATCTTTTCTTTGGTTATCAGAAGATTGGATTTGTCCTCTTTGATACACGTTTCATAATGCTACATGTTTGACACGAAACTTCTAAATGGTTTAATCGTGTAGGCTGAATGGTCACGTAACTTTCATTGACAATGGCGACACACGTTACAAGTTGCACATACATGTGGCTGAACTTAGTTAATAATAATGCATGCATTTATCCTATTAACATATTAGATCTCATTATAAATATAGCCTATTCTTGAAATTTGGTACATAACCGGTTTATTTGAAAACTGGAATGTGCACATTTTGTACTGATTTCAGACTGAAGTCAACTTAATATGTGCATATTTCAAATCAGTTAATAATGGTGTGCTTATTTAGTCGACTGCAATAAAGAGGTAATTTAAAAATACCTGATACAACATAAAAACGCAACTTTCAGGGAAAGTATTGGAAATAGACCTTGCTGGGAAAATGGGTTCTTGGACGGATGGTGTAAAGATGGTCTCGCTTCTAGGCCACAATTACAACAACTTAATTTCATAAATCTCTGTTTTTGGCAAGACTAGCTATTTCGTGAATACAAAAAAAAGGCAAAGCTGAAGATGGGCTATATTATTTGTCTATAAAGGCATAATAAAGTGGTTTATTTTGATCGTAATTTGCTGTAAATCTCTTAGCTAACAAGATAGAGTGCTCTCTCTTGGTATGCTCCGAATGTTTACGCACAGATATCTGTTATAAAAATTACCCCTAAAACTGTCCCGTGGATGTGGTAAGAATTTCTAAATATAATTGAAACTAATTGATAGAAATTTTTTCCATACATGTGTCCTCAATTCATAAATATTATTTTATTCCTCGAAATCTATCTCAACCCTATCTTCAACTCGTCAGTTTTGATAAAGAGATTTTTCACCCTAACCCTTTACCCAACAGAACGGCCCTGTGCCAATGCATTCTCTTATATATGCGAGTCGACCATAGGTCGCCTCGCATATATAAGAGAATGCATTGGCTTAACCTTTTACCCAACAAACCGGCCAAAAACGCCCAAATAAAGCTTCAACAGCCTAAAATATCTTCGGTCTGTCTCAATAACACCATACAAATATGGATATCATTGGAACCGGTTCATTTACCACATTGTGATGGTTACAGTTATGCCCTGTGCCAATGCATTCTCTTATATATGCGAGTCGACCATAGGTCGCCTCCCATATATAAGAGAATGCATTGGCCTAAAAAAACTTTTTACCATTTGTTCTTACATTCTTTAACAATTTTATAATTTTTTCTTACATTTTTTAACAATTTTTATAATATTTTTCTACATTCTTTGACAATTTTATCATTTTTAATATGTGTTAAGCCAATGCATTCTCTTATATATGCGAGGCGACCTATGGTCGACTCGCATATATAAGAGAATGCATTGGCACAGGGCCGTTCTGTTGGGTAAAGGGTTAACACATATTAAAAATGATAAAATTGTCAAAGAATGTAGAAAAATATTATAAAAATTGTTAAAAAATGTAAGAACAAATTATAAAATTGTTTAAGAATGTAAGAAAAAATGGTAAAAAGTGTTAAAAAAGATTTTTTTTTAGGCCAATGCATTCTCTTATATATGCGAGGCGACCTATGGTCGACTCGCATATATAAGAGAATGCATTGGCACAGGGCATAACTGTAACCATCACAATGTGGTCAATGAACCGGTTCCAATGATATCCATATTTGTATGGTGTTATTGAGACAGACCGAAGATATTTTAGGCTGTTGAAGCTTTATTTGGGCGTTTTTGGCCGGTTTGTTGGGTAAAGGGTTAACCCAACCCTAAGACAAGCCTATAACTTTACCCTAATGCTAACTGATATTTAGAGTTAATACTTATGAAATAAGTACATATTGCATGCATTTCTATTTTCAAGTGAGCATAGTATTAACTGATTTTCAAGAATGTGTTGCAGATTAGTAATAATGCATGCATTTAAATAGTGTTTCCACTTGGTTTTATCGCTTATTTAACAAGGATTAATCACACACCCTCTACATTCACACAGTTGGCGCCCGTAAGGATCAGTATAAATCCCCTTATGGTTTACAATAATGTTTACGAGGTTCATCAAACAATAACTGCAGCCTCCACTTCATAAAAAGTGATGAACCACCTATGTCACATCAAGCTGATCATGTGCATGCGTTGCTGCATGTTGATATTGGGAGACTGCATGGGAATTTGAACAATATGTTACAAACAATTGTTTGGTAGTTTTTACCTTACCTGAGACGAAGTTTCTGGTGGAGCTTTGGTCATCACTGGTTCTTCGTTCCTCTGTCGGACTCCGTCCATCCGTCAACAATTCTTTGAACGTCTTCTCCAGATCCAAAGGACCGAATAGGTTCATAATTGGTGTGGATGTTCCTTAGGTGACTGGTATTCTGATTTGTTAAAATTAGGTCACCAAGTCAGATAGTTGCGAAGCCAGGGCCATAATTCTTTTCCTCCATAGTAATTCTAAGATCATATCTTCTCAAGTACCATCGGGCTGAATGGGGAACAGTCATGGGGTAATTCGGCCAAAAAACATGGCCACCATGCAGCGGACATATTGGAAATCACAATTCAATCCATAATCACAGGCTTTTTCGTTTGTATGACAATAATGACATTTGTCATAGATATTGACATGTAGATGGGATACGAGTCATTTTGGGGTCCTTCGCCAAAACAAATTAAAAGAACATGGCTGCCGTCGGCCATCTTTGATTTCAGAATTAAATCCATTAGTACGGGATACAGTCCTTACTGTTTGTCTGGTCATCATATTTGTCCTGGATGTTAACAATGAAATGTTGGTGGGAACGAGTCATTTTAAGGTCATTCGTCCAAAAAACTTACTAGCCATCGGCAGAAATCTTGGTTATTTCTCTTTTACATGGCCATCAGCCGCCATCTTGGATTTCAAATTTGAATCATTCGGCACACCCTGCAGCCCGCATTCATTGGAGAATTGTTTTGAAATTTACAGGCATGTTTAGGATCACTTCTCGATGGGAGCTATCGAATTTGAAGAAAAAAGTTTTGATGAAAACACAGGCATGGCCATCTTGGATTTTACTCTTTGCATGACTAAATCCTTTGGAACATCATACAGACCACATCCCTCATTCGATCGTCTCCAAACTGGATATGGATCTGTTGGGTGACCACTAAATGGGAGCCATCAAATTTTTCCGAATTTCGTTGGAAAACAAGACCGCCAGCGACCAAGTTGGATTTTACTCTGTATGATGAATCCTTTGGTACACCCTACAGATGACATCCCTTGTCCGATTGTCACTAAACTTCACATGGATCTTCGGGATGACACTAGATGGAGAATCATCTAATTTTTCCGAATTACGTTAAAAATATATGGCCATCTTGGATTTTACTCTTTGCATGACTAGATACTTTCGCACACTGGCACCTACAGACCACACCCCTCATACGTGATCGTCACCAAACTTCATATTTATCTTCCGGGTGACAACTAGATGTGCGCTGTCAAATTTGTTTGAATTTCATTGGAAAACATGGCCGCTGAGACATTTCAAATTTCCGCTATCCGAATCCTATAGTTTCACTTTCATTGTGGAAACTATGGGATTGTGCATCCCAGTGCACAACCAAATTACACTTGTAGCAACGTGATAGTAAATGAACAGTCTCCCGATAACATTTGTTTTGCATTCTTTTGCGCCGGCTTATTTTAGTTAATAATGATACGAAATATAACGTTTGATTATATGCCTCTTGTATCGAATTCACAAATCGACAATATCCAGATCCACCTATTATAGTTGAATATAACTATAATAGTTGAATTCAGGAAGTGCCTGGCCTGGTCATTGACACTTCATTTTACTCCCTGTTATTCGACGAAACAGTTTGCCTTTCTATTTTAATCACCTCCTCCTGTATTCACTGTGTATATAGGAACTGTTACATCGGAAGTCGTTCTATCGCCGATATTGTGATGGTTCTTGACTGATTTGTTACGGTTCCTTATTATTAAATATAATCATTTTCGGGACAAAATCACGCATAATTATAGATATTTTGAATGTATTATACTTTCCTGAATGAATAGAGGCTGCATAAGTGCCGTATTATCGAAACCTGAACTCTACATCACAATTAACTCGGAATTAGTGAGTTAACGCGTAAATTATCACTGAAAATCAAGCCACGTAAACGCAATTCCTTTGTTTTTGGTGGCGTATACAATATGAAACGCATTCTGAACATGAACACCGAGAGTAAAATATACCCGTGTTATTCTTCTGTAAAATAGCTGAGAAAATATCCCGATAGCGAATGATAATTTGGAACAGTAACCTCGTAATCAATAAGTGTGCATGTTACGGTTCTATTTCAACCCAATCATGGCTGTGACGGTTCTATACATGAGATTTATTAACTAAATTTGCCACAGTATATTCGCCCTGTACCTTTCCGAAATCACTAAACACCACACTGTTATCCCCTAAATAATACAATAAATACCTAATAATAATGGTAAGTGATTTTAATTGGCAGAAACCAAATATTGAAAGTCCCGAGGGGTATAATATCATAATCATGCCTGCCTATATAAATAACCAATGGTAATATAAATCTACTCTCGGGAGATTATGAAACGTTATTCATTTAATTAATACAGGGCCTTGATTGAAAGATCCAGGTGAGACAATGTTTCGATGCCAGCACCTAAATATTTCTTCTTCGAAAGTCCCGCCTAAGGGACATTTACGCATGTTTGTCGCCCAGACATGAACATATCTTATGAAATCACGTTCAACTGAATCATTGATATTTTATGGCGTAGCCGAGGGATATGGGTTGTGTGGAGGGGCCCGGGGCTTGGGCAGGAAGGGGATCCTAATTGGTGTCTGCCCCCCAACTTTGGTCAAAATTTTCAACAGTTACAAATTTCATACCTTACACTAGATTTGCATGGTTGGAAATTTGAAATTGTTCCCTTAGTTTGATTTTACAACAATGACTGAACAAAGTCCATCCTTATGTACATACATAGGATATGTAGGATAGGATAATATTTTATTTCACAATACATTATATATCAATGCATTATAATATAAGTCAATTTGTATACGTATTGTGTGGAGTGCCGTGGCCTATGATGGCCGTCTATCCGGCACCCCTGACTGACAGAATACAATCAATAATGGCTACATAAAGAATTTAAATATTGCAATATAAATTTTCGATTAGATTAATATTTAAATTGGATTTAGATATATATATGGATTCCAGCGAATAAACAAATATGGTTTGGTTATGTGGATAGAAATGGATATTCACACATTTTAATAATAATGTGTTCGTTTAAATGTAATTATCCGCCGCGCTCATTTAAAACAATATTAGCAATATTCAATTCCTATCTAATCATCGGGGCCGACTTCTCTCAGGTCGACTTCGTGTCGGGTCGTCTTCGCATTGGGCCATCTTCATATTGGATCGACTTCACATGCGCTCGACTTCACTTTTACTCTTTTGACCAATAGTCACATGATTTTGTAAAACTTCCATTGGCTGATTGAGTTACATTATTAATTTTAAAGGTTTAGTATTGGTACCCATATTTACATTCCGGAATATCCCAGAGGATGCGTGACTACTCATGCCCAAGACCATTTCCCCGGGATGATCTTACATGTTCCGGGCGACTGCTATAGTAAGTCAAAGGCGGTTGACCAAATAATTTTTGCTTTCACTTCATCCAATTAATTTTCATTTTATTTAATATTACAAAAGGTAGCCTTTACTAATATAAGACAACTATTCCCCCTTACAGGCGAGTAGATACAATCGCAAGCAGGTATCTCTTAACAGGAATCTGGGTGGCATGGCTTCACTGTCTAGAGGCTTAGAACTTAGAAGTTAGAACAAACTCTGAGTGATTGCCGGTCAGATTGTCCTGAACAGCAGAACAATTGCGATGAAGAAATAACGAATTCTAGCACCTAACCTATATAATCAGCATCCAGCAAGCGGATGCCCAACATAAACTTCTTAAATTGCGTAATCATAACATTGTATGGGTGTCAACGAACTTTTAACGTCTTATTTTTTGCTGATTAAAATGCGTCTACGAAAATAGACAACATAAAATACAAGACAGATAACTCTATATATCCCGTCTACGCTCACGCTTTCCGAAGTCCAGCGCTATGAAATTGCATTATAGTTAATCGGCTATTGACTCATGGCAATGTTGAGTCTGCAAAACGCGTTATTTTTCAAACTAGCTGGCGACTTGGTGAGTTTTGAAAGTCGTAACACAGGTTATTGAATAAGCATAGGAATGCAGTGTAATTAATAGAAATTGATGACAATTGGTGCAAATGTCAACTTAATGCATATTGTGTTATGTTTATCTTTTGTTAATTTCGCGACATTGTAAGTTTGAACCATTATCCTGCCAAATATTACCCATAGTATTACCCGTATAAAACCGATTAAATGGGGAGAGAACCGACTCGATCAGGAGAGAACCCAAACAAATATCAAAATTCGCGGTTTTCTTCGTTGTTATAACTCGCACAATCGAATTTTCGTTATAATTACGCTCGTTATGGCCACCGATTGTGAGGGGAATGGAACAGATAATTGAATTATCAGCTAGGTGGCTCCAAAATTGCGTTTTAACTGTAAACAAGTCGCGAAAATGTATAATTTCGAACCGTCACAAACCGGCGATAGAACGACTTCCGATGTAACAGTTCCTACACAGTGCCTGTATTGTTCAATTGGACAGTAGTCAGTATTGGTATCTACCACCATCTATAATACTTATTTTGACATTGGTCACGTGGTTTTGAACTTTTATTGAAAAATATACAATCAGATGACATTTATAATACATACATGGAATATAAAAGTTTCTCATACATCATCACACAAACATTTTCACGCAGACACATATTCCTATAAACTTTGGTGAACATTACAGATACGTTCTTTGGAAAAAATAGATTCACATTAGAAGCGTCACTGGGAATTTAAGGATAGTCAATTTATATCTGTATCTGTAAATTTGTAAACATGTATTATATAGTCACCCGGGTATAAAATATTAGACATGAATCGAAGACCCCTGTCTGGAAATGCTTCTATCGATTAATGTTGATTATATTTCGAATAATTTCTGGTCTAAAGTGTGATTGTTTAGCTAACGAACAATAGTGGTTACGGTGATTTGTCAACAAGTAACGCTAATTGTGTAGAAAGTTCAAATTGTTTAGTCTGAATATGAATTTCAGAATATTTTGCAATGCCTTGACCTTTTCCAGTGTTTACCGGTCAAATTTGTATTAAGCTTTGGTATCTTATTGGACAAACTGGACTTTTGTTGGTAACAGTAATGTTTACATAACAATAGTTTTAGCATGCAAAATCTTATTATTGTAGAGTTATTAATAATGAAATTAAGAACAAAGTCAATCTATGTTTGCATGTATACTTGTTAATCCTAGTTGTTTTATAGACTGTTGTGTTATTTCGGTCTTGAGTCCTTTTGAAGAAAGCATTTAAAAATGCAGACCATGTTTGAATATTTTAAATGGGGCAAAGTTATCACACGCCAATGGAACACTTATTCTAATTCTATATCAATGTCATGATACAATGTATATATACAGCCCAGAAAGTGATTGGCTATATGCTTACGTTTTATATTCCTTTATATATCTATCTTTAAACTAAATATAAAGATGAGATTATCCTTTTCCGAGGAATCAGTATATTCTAACAGTTTTGGTTTATATTGAAATATATTGTGTTGCCAGAGAAAATACCCAAGCATTATCATGCCATCTCTATTATCAGGTATAAATGAATTATATAGAGGTTTTCTAATGAGTCGCAATTCTATTCGAAATTTATTCCCGAGTGCACTCTAAATTCGATTCGAGCCGAGCTTTAGCGATGCTCGAATCGAATTGGTGGACCAGGTTGCGACAATTATTTTGTGTAGAATTGCGACAAATTTGAGATTCATTTATCCTATAATCACATTTTAACAAAAGAAAACGATATCGAAATGGCTGGGGTTGAAAAAAAATTATATTGATTTCCTTATCACAACCAAAGAGGGAGTAAAGTCACCTTCAAGAAAAAAATATAGTTCCATTTTAAATGTGTCTTTTTGTGTTGAAAAAATGCTCAACCAACATTACCACCTATGTTTATCTCACAGTCAGCACTAAATAACCCAACACAAACTGAATATCATAATTACATTTTAATGAACATAATACTAAAGTTCCAGCATTGCCATCGATATCATTGCGCTAAAATGTTACGTCACTGCGCGTGCCGATAATACACATGCGTTTTACTAAAACTATGAGGCTGCATTTAGGGGCAAGTATGTGACAAAATCCTTCCTCTACTAAATGGATTATTCCATCAGTTATAAAATAATTCATTGGCATGGTCTATTATTCATCCAGAGGGATGTTCAGGTAATAAAAGCAGACGACAGACGAAAATTTAATAGAAGTGCTGACGGATCCATATTCTTCGATGGGAAATGTTCAGATAATATGGTTGTTTTTTAAAACTTATTATCTGAACATTTCTCAAGGGAACTGCTCATCAATGAATTTATTACAAACAGTCTGCTGAACTTTAACAATTTTTATCAGTTTTTAGCTCACCTGAAACGAAGTCTCCGGTGGAGCTATAGTCATCACTCCTCGTCCGTCCGTCCGTCAAGAATCATCTTCTCCTCAAGAACCGTAAGACTGAACAGGTTCATATTTGGTGTCAGTAGTGTGGATGTTCCCTAGGTGAATGACATTCAGATTTGTTCAAATAAGGTCATCAGGTCAATTAGTTGAGAAAGCAGGGCCACAACTCTATTCCTTCATAGTAATTCTTAGAACGACTTCTTTTCCAGAACTATAAGGCCGAATGGGTTCATATTTGGTGTGGATGTTCCCTAGGTGACTCACATTCAGATTTGTTCAAATGAGGTCACCAGGTTGATTAGTTGAGAAACCAGGGCCATAACTCTGTTCCTCCATAGTAATTCTTAGAATGACTTCTTCTCAAGAAATATTGGGCCGATTTAGCTTATATGTGGTACGGAGGGACCTTGGGTGACTGGGGTTCAGATTTGTTAAAATTTGGTCACTGGGTCAAATAGGGGCAGAGCCAGGGACATAACTCTAAAAACAAAAATGCACACATAGGCACGAGCTATCCAATGCTGTAACCTAAGTATTTTTTGTCTGATTGTGTTCATATTTGATATGTAGGTTTATAATGACACACCCCTCACCTGTATATTTTTTGGTATCGATTGGTTGATCAGTTTAGAAAATAATTAACCCTGCACACAAATGCTATCTGATGCATCTAAGTCAAACAATTTTCTTCTGATCTGCCTCATATTTCTTACCTAGGTCTTTCTTAGTACGTTCTTCATCTGTATGGATTTTGGTATTGTTTATTTAACCCTTTCCACTCTTGTTTATAAATAGAATTCATCCAAGCCAGGATGACTGAAACATTTTTCATCTGATCGACACCAAATTTGGAATATGAATTTCTTACCCCTAAATACAGATCAAGTTCGAATATGGGTTTGATCCGATATATTTTAACAGAGTTATGACCCTTTATAATTCATACTTGTTTGCACTAGGAAAGTTTTAAGAGAAGATTACCCCACTGAGCACTGTGTTATTGAATGAGACAACATAACTACCAGTATGGACACCTGATACCACTGGTGCCTTGCAGACCTGTTTATTATCTGTCAAACTGTGACTGATGACTCTTTATTCAAGTTTAGAAATTATTAACACTTCCTGTAACCAAAGTCTTTTTTGTCTGATTGTGTTCATATTTGATATGTAGGTTTATGATGACACACCCCTCACCTGTATGGTTTTTTGGTATCGATTGATTGATTTGATTAGAAATAATTAACCCGTTTACAGACTGCCATCCAAAGCAATAAGTAAAATATGTTTCTTCTGATTTACCTCATATTTCTTATGGTACCTAGGTTTTCCATAGCACTATCTTCATCTGTATAGATTTTGGTTTTAATTAACCCATATACTCTTGAACCAGGGTTATTAATTAACACTATTTGATAATTTTTAGCTCACCTGAGACGAAGTCTCCGGTGGAGCTATAGTCATCACCCCTCGTCCATCGTCTGTCCATCCGTCCGTAAACAATTCTTTAAACTTCTTCTCCTCTGGACCCATAAGACCGAATGGGTTTATATTTGGTGTGGATGTTCCCTATGTGACTCACATTCAGATTTGTTACAATGAGGTCACTGGGTCAAATAGTTGTGAAGCCAGGGCCATAACTCTTTCCCTCCATAGTGATTCTTTTAAACATCTTCTCAAATACCATCAGGCCAAATAGGTTCACATTTGGTATGAAGGGTCCTTGGGTGACTGGGGTTCAGATTTGTTAAAATGAAGTCACTGGGTAAAATGCGGGCAGGCCAGGGACATAACTCCAAAAAATATTATTAATTTTTTTTTATATTAAACTCCATGGTCAATTATATATATATATAGTGTGCCCCTGGCCCTTTACTCAAGTTCACTGCTTCTGCACCCTGGTCCCAAAAATAATATTTACTCAAATTCTGAACAGAGAATCTAACTGTATACAGGGTATTTTTTATAAACATTCCCTGGAGATCTGCTAGAGGTCATTAATTCCCAATTACAACAATAATCGATCATATGTATTGTTCACATTTTTCAACAGGGCATTTAACACATTTATCAGGGTCACCAGGTCAAGTAGGTGCAAGGCCAGTACATTACTCTTTCTCTCCATAGTAATTCATGATATATCTTCTATGTAAGAATCAAATGGCCTATTTGCTTATATTTGGTATGCAATTACCTTGGGTGACAGATTTGTGAAAATGTGATCACAAAGTTGAATAAGGGCAGAGCCAGAGACATAACTATTTCACCACATAGTAATTCTTAAAATATGTTTGCAAGAGCCAAGAACTAGTTGGCTTATTTAGCATGGAATGTTCTTGTTTGACTGCAATTCATATTTTTTTTAATGGGGTCATCTGGTCAAATTGGGGCCAAGTGAAGGACAGTTTCACTCTTAATATGCTTCCTTCACAAGGACCATCAGGTTTATTTTACTGATATTTAGTATGAATGGTTCTTTGGTGTCTGGGATTCAAATTTATTCAGATGGGGTCACCAGGTTAAATAGGGTGGAACCAGGGACATAACTGTATGTCAAATTTATTCAGATGGGGTCACCAGGTTAAATAGGGTGGGATCAGGGACATAACTGTATGTCTCTATAGTAATTCTTAAAATGTCTTCTCAAGAGAGGTTGGAATATTTAGCTTACATATAGGGGCCAAGCGAAGGACAGTTTCCCTCTTAATATGCTTCCTTCACAAGGACCATCAGGTCTATTTTACTGATATTTAGTATGAAGGGTTTTTTTGGTGTCTGGGATTCAAATTTATTCAGATGGGTCACCAGGTTAAATAGGGTGGAACCAGGGACATAACTGTATGTCAAATTTATTCAGATGGGGTCACCAGGTTAAATAGTGTGGGATCAGGGACATAACTGTATGTCTCTATAGTAATTCTTAAAATGTCTTCTCAAGAGAGGTTGGAATATTTAGCTTACATATAGGGGCCAAGCGAAGGACAGTTTCCCTCTTAATATGCTTCCTTCACAAGGACCATCAGGTCTATTTTACTGATATTTAGTATGAAGGGTTTTTTGGTGTCTGGGATTCAAATTTATTCAGATGGGGTCACCAGGTTAAATAGGGTGGGACCAGGGACATAACTATATGTCTCTATAGTAATTCTTAAAATGTCTTCTCAAGAGAGGTTGGACTATTTAGCTTACATATAGTTGGAGGATTCTTTAGTGACTGAGATTCAGATTTGTTAACATGAGGTCAACCTGTTAAGAAATGACGGGGCTATGGGGAGTTAACAGTTTTGTGCCTAATAAAATCATTGAAATACCAAATTCATTAAAAGATCTACATTGGAACTACCTGACTGATTTATTTGACATATATGTATGGTGTTTTGGGTCCATGGATAATTGGGCACAAACATGTCTAAATGGTTTAATAAAAAGGTGCTTGTGAGATTGGAAATTTCAAACAATTAAGAAAGTTTGAGATGTCGGTTGTGAAATTCCAACCCAAGACTTGGGAGTCTGGAGCTCGGGAGGGAGGGGACTTGTTGAGCTGGAGGAAGGGTGTGATCAGTAGTGTATAGTTGGTAATTTCAAGGTGGATATTCACCGATCTACATACAGGAAGCCTCTCTAGCCACATATCCTGTTTAGATCTACTTCTTTTAAAGTGCTTATGAAAGTTCTGACTGTTGTGGTCTCCAGAGTCCCAGTCTTATCAGTCTTTGCAGTCTAGTGATTGACTCCACATTCATTGACTGTCTTGTTATCATTGTATATTACTTTAACAATGTTTGTGATATTTTTCATTTTTTTCTTACATTCTTTAACAATTATAAGAAATAACATAAAATTTGTTAGGCCAAAGCATTCTCATATATATGCGAGTCGACCTATGGTATATATAAGAGAATGCATTGGCAGAGTGTTTTCCAATTGCACCTATTGAACTAGATCAAATATTCCAACTGTTGGAAATTTCCTGACCGCCCTAAAGTAAAAAAATGTCCAACTTATGGCCATTTCAGACCAAGATGTTGACACCAAAAGTAGAAAAATATGCTACTGTTGGCATAAAAACAACAAATTACCCACCACTTATTTTTTTGAAAATCAAACAATGAGAAAAATTTGAACCACTATGTGGAGTAAAATTTTCAATTAATGTTGTGTCAGGAATCAAAATTTCAACTGTTGAACATTTTGACCACAACAACCCCCGTCGCCACGTCCTGGCAACTCGATAACCATTCGTTTTCGGAACGTTCTTTCGGAATGATATCATACATAACAGTTAAATTCACATAGACATTGTCGCCATCTTCTCGGAATATGACGGCTAGGAATCGCTTACGACACTTGTTTTCGGACATGGTAGACTCCGTATGTCAATCACCTTGTCAAGAACATTGCCATATCGCAAAACATTCAAAGTTTATATAATTTCATATGCAAGAACAAAAGAAGGAAATTGTGCTGAGCGCACGCCATGGTATTGACATGGTGTTGAAATGGTGCTCTTGAGCACCATGTCAACACCATGTCAATACCATGCCGTGCGCTCAGCACAATTTCCTTTTTTTTCGAGTTCTTCGATCCAGCATTCGGATCAATCCACCAAAAAAGTACCCTCATATTAGCTAAATCCACTTCGATGAATTGTTTTTGGAGATGTTGAGCTCAAATGTAAATAACTCGTTGCACTCGTCAAAGTAATCACACCGTTGGAATACAGTGGTGTAATTATGACAACTTGAAGACCATTCCACACAAAATGTTCTTCCTCGAGAATAATACTATACCACCGCACATACATTAACATCGCATGCATGTACGCTGGCATCATCTGGTCGGAATGAGAGTCTGGCCACTATGATCCGCCAACAACACTATTCCTGACATGGTCGACTCTGATGTGTCGATCACATTGCCGAGTCCCACCTCGGATAAAGAGTCCATAATGCAACACTGAAGTCCGATGACCTTGAGTCCCAGCAACACTGTGTGTAGACCGTCCAGTATGTACACGACATTAAAGACCGACCACCTTGCCGATCGAATTTGCACCTTGAGACCCATTGTGTGTAAACAGTCCAATATACAGCATATAGAAGGCCGATGCCCACCGTGCGCAACCAGTCCAAATACAACATTGAAGACGGATCACCTTGAATCCCACAGTGCAAAGAGTCCAGTACACAGCATTGAAGACGGATCACCTTGAATCCCATAGTGCAAAGAGTCCAGTACACAGCATTGAAGACGGATCACCTTGAATCCCACAGTGCAAAGAGTCCAGTACACAGCATTGAAGACGGATCACCTTGAATCCCATAGTGTAAAGAGTCCAGTACACAGCATTGATGGCGGATCACCTTGAATACCACAATGCAAAGAGTCCAGTACACAGCATTGAAGACGGATCACCTTGAATACCACAGTGTAAAGAGTCCAGTACACAGCATTGATGGCGGATCACCTTGAATACCATAGTGTAAAGAGTCCAGTACACATCATTGAGGACGGATCACCTTGAGTCACATTGTGTGTAAAACAGTCCAGTACACAACATTGAAGGCCGATCACCTTGAATGCCATAGTGTAAAGAGTCCAGTACACAGCATTGAAGACGGATCACCTTGAGTCACATTGTGTGTAAACATCCCAGTACACAACATTGACGGCGGATCACCTTGAATCCCATAGTGTAAAGAGTCCAGTACACAGCATTGAAGACGGATCACCTTGAATCCTATAGTGTAAAGAGTCCAGTACACAGCATTGAAGACGGATCACATTGAATCCCATAGTGTAAAGAGTCCAGTACACAACATTGAAGGCGGATCGCATTGATTCACATTGTGTGTAAAGAGTCCAGTACACAACATTGAAGGCGGATCACCTTGATTCACATTGTGTGTGAAGAGTCCAGTACACAACATTGAAGGCGGATCACCTTGAATACCACAGTGTAAAGAGTCCAGTACACAGCATTGAAGACGGATCACGTTGAGTCACATTGTGTGTAAACAGTCCAGTACACAACATTGACGGCGGATCACCTTGAATCCCATAGTGTAAAGAGTCCAGTACACAGCATTGAAGACGGATCACCTTGAATCATATAGTGTAAAGAGTCCAGTACACAACATTGAAGGCGGATCGCATTGATTCACATTGTGTGTAAAGAGTCCAGTACACAACATTGAAGGCGGATCACCTTGATTCACATTGTGTGTGAAGAGTCCAGTACACAACATTGAAGGCGGATCACCTTGAGTCACACTGTGTGTAAACTGTCCAGTATACAACATGGAGAAGACATTGTGCCCACCGCGTGTAAACAGTCCAGATACAACATTGAAGACGGATCACCTTGATTCCCACTGTGTGTAAACAGTCCAGTACACAATATTGAAGGCTCCGAAGCAACACGGGAACAGGATTCTCGATAGACGATCGATCATTCGGGCTCGAGACTTCCCACACGGCTCCCCAAGGATTAACACTGGCGGTGTCACCTGACCGTTTGATGGCTTCTGAAATGACAGGATTGAATTGTTAAGGATCAGACGCACGTTTTTCCTGATGCCCAAATTTCCTGATATTTCAAAACGGATTTTCTCACAATCTGTCTGAAATTTCTTTTTGAAATTTGGCACAAGCAATTATTGTCACAAAATTAATATTCAAGAACATTCAACTCGTTGGAAATTATAACTCTTTATAGCTTAAATATATTAAAAATTTCGTTTTAAATTAAATTTCGTTTTAAAGTATCTCTTATACAGTAATGTAGCATATGTGAAGATCATGAGAGGAAACTTATTTTTCTTGATTCAAGAAATTTCATAATTATTTTCATTCAGAAATGCAACCACACATACATAACTTTCTATATTTTGAGAATTGTCATGTCATGCCTGAATCATTGAGCTGAGATGAGTTTTAGGTCATAGGTCCAATTGTCAAATCCCCAGATGACTAGGTATCTCTTATACAGTAATGTAGCATATTTTCAGTTGATATTGCTCTGCTTACCAGGGGGGGGGGGGGGGGGGGGGGTGGGGGGTCTGAATGTTTTTTCAGGCACGTATGCTGATTTTTAACTTTCGACCCTTGTTGGGACCCACCCACCCCCGCGTCCAATTTTTTTCCGTTTTCGGCAGTTTTTTCCGACCATTTTTGGACCCCCACCCCCTTTTAATACTAAAACAGATATTTGCAGGGGGAAATTCACTGTAAACAGCTGTATATGAATTTCTGTGCATACTATTTGTCATGGATGTTAACAGTGACATGTAAATAGGAACGAGTCATTTTGGGGGTCATTCGGCCAAAAAAACATGGCTGTCAGCGGCCATCTTGGATTTCAAAATTTGCAACAAAATACAACACGATAACTGTCTACAGTCAGTTTAGCAGTTAGAATTACATTATTTCTCTTATTCTAAGGTGTTTTAAGCCAAACTCATTGCAAAAACAGTCAAATAACTTGCAGAAAACAACATTTTGAGTTGCGGAAAAAAATGTCCCATCGACCACCCACCCACCCCGGCATACGTGCCCGGAAAATGTTTTGTCCCCCCCCCTGTGCTTACCAACATTTCTTTTCACTGGGCTGAACTATTTGTGGCTGTATAACAGTCCACAGTCTTTGTATTCGCTTAATAATTGTTCAGATTCTATATACAGTGAATATGTCTGATAGATCCAGATAAATTCTTTGTAGAAAATGTCTTGTCTCAGTTCTTGATATGAACTCACCAAACACAATTTATAAAGGATAGGATTGACAAACCAAGAGTCTTATCACGTTGACTTAGTTAATGTACACTTAGAAGTTAGAACTCCACAAAAGCTCAATTAACTTGTTTGATGTCGAGATACAAATTATCCGCGAAAACTTGTGCTAACCAAAGGGTCTGTAACGTGCTCCGTTGCCCCCCCCCCCACAGCATTGCCCTTGTACGCCATCCTATATACGCGCACGCTTTATTATTTTGTTATCCTTCATCACATTTCATCCCATTTTCCTCTCTTCTGATTGGCTGATGAGAGTGCATCACATGGCGGGCCGTAAATCACCTTATTACCCTCGAGGGCAGGGGGGGGGGGGGTCGGAAAAAAATTTCAGGCACGTATGGCATTTTTTCCCTTTCGATCATTTTTTGTACCCACCCACCCCCACCGCCAAATTGTTTTCCGTTTTCGGCAGTTTTTTCCAACCATTTTTTGACACCCACCCCCCCTTTTAACACTAAAACAGAGATTTGCGGGGGGAAATTCACTGTAAACAGCTGTATATGAATTTCTGTGCATACTATTTATCATGGATGTTAACATGAACATGTAAATAGGATGAGTCATTTTGAGGTCATTCGGCCAAAAAAACATGGCTGCCAGCGGCCATCTTGGATTTCAAAATTTGCAACAAAATACAACACGATAACTGCCTGCAGTCAGTTTACCAGTTATAATTACATTATTTCTCTCATTCAAAGTGGTTTTGAAGCCCAACTCATTGCCAAAACACTAAAAAAACAAGCAGGAATTTTTTTTTTAGTTGCGGAAAAAATTGCTTGTTGGTGGCTTTGACCACCCACCCACCCCGGCATATGTGCCGGAAATTTGTTTTTCACCCCCCCCCTGTCGAGGGTAACATTGTCTCAGTTATTGACCGCTCAGCTATTGCCAGTAAACATTGAACTACGAAGAACTCAACGTGCAGAGACACTCTCACAGCTCTCTAACAATTTTCGAAAACACTGTTTTTATAAACCCCACTGTATCATAACAACCGCGAACTGTGGTGTTTGCTAATTTGCATAATTGTGTGTTTTTTTAGTTGCAATTAAAGCACGCTATGTATACACGGTGTTATCGCGGACACAAATCCGTTATAATGTGTAATGTTCCTATTGGACCTTTTTATATCAATAATAAAGACCGTGGGACAAATAGATAAACCTTATTATGCAGTTGGTGTGTGCTGCAGGCAATCGCACACACGATGTACATACGTTACAAATACGTTTATGTACTAGTTCAAATAGCCACTCTTTTCTGTTTATCAATTGACTATTTCTTTTCTTCAATACATTCCTCAGACTTCAGAGAATACCCGTCTGTTGCGTAACAATCTGTGACATATGTCAATTTCTTTTTGCACTACTACAACGCAGGTCTCGAGCGCGCGACAAATCCCCGTGTCTCACTCAATCGCGGGCGATAACTGTATAGTAGTACATATGTATAGTCTCTTGAATACTACGGTTATGTCATAACGTAAAGCAGGTGCGTATAAGGAACTGCTCATAAGTGCAATGCGGTCGGAGGGGGAGGGGGAGGGGGGCAGTGAAGCGCGTTATAAAAGCCCCTGTGGCATTAACCGTGTATGTTTCGATATTATGTGCTCGAGGTAAGAGTAAAAACATGATTTTCCGCCCGTAAAACTGAGAACGTCGTGATATGGCCTAACAGATGAAACGACCATAATTAACACCCCAAATAAACTAAATTAACATGATTGTCTTAAAGATCCTCTGTCCGATCTGACACCAAATTAGTCAAGGGTAAAGAAGGTTCAGCTCACCATGCATACAGACAAAAGACAAATGGAAAATACATGCAATCACTATCATTAGTATCACAGGCACAATAGACAAACTATACCACCAGTTTACGTTGAAAATGAGTATAAAAGCTCATCAGTTGTGGTTTGAAGTAATGTGCCCAGGGTTTAACTTCGAACTGCACTATATAAAGGACATACATGTATATAACAAGAAAGGATTAGCTTCGATGCTGAAATTGTCAATGTATTCCCGTTCCATACTTACCGGTATAAGGGTACGTCCATACACTGTCACGTTTGCAAGGCATTTTTTGCAGGCATTTTCTCATAGAAAACCCTCTGGTGCCAGAAAATGAACGGGGAGATGCATACACAATGCATATTTTCCAAAGTTAACCCTTTACCCAACAAACCGGCCAAAAACGCCCAAATAAAGCTTCAACAGCCTAAAATATCTTCGGTCTGTCTCAATAACACCATACAAATATGGATATCATTGGAACCGGTTCATTGACCACATTGTGATGGTTATAGTTATGCCCTGTGCCAATGCATTCTCTTATATATGCGAGTCGACCATATGTCGCCTCGCATATATAAGAGAATGCATTGGCCTAAAAAACACTTTTTACCATTTTTTCTTACATTCTTTAACAATTTTAGAATTTTTTCTTACATTTTTTAACAATTTTTATAATATTTTTCTACATTCTTTGACAATTTTATCATTTTTAATATGTGTTAAGCCAATGCATTCTCTTATATATGCGAGGCGACCTATGGTCGACTCGCATATATAAGAGAATGCATTGGCACAGGGCCGTTCTGTTGGGTAAAGGGTTAACGACATGAGAAGTAAAATTTCGGTAGTTCCACGTGTAACGTTGCTACTAACACATTGCCTTAAAATACCTGTATTGTTGATTCTTGATAACCGCACGCACGCTATCTACAGGAAAATTTCGATAGAATCGCTACCAGTGCAACTACGTACTTTTTACTTCTCGCGTAACTAGCTGTGGTATCGATGTATTTATAAGCATTTTTGCATTAGGTATCTGGCACATTGTAGCTTTCAATACCGAAATGACTGCAAAAGAATGCCGCGCAAATTTGCGAGTGTACGAACGTACCCTAATCCTTTTCACTCGATCATATATTTATATAAATATATACTTACGCTGCTTATTTGACCGTTCTGGCTCATTATACACGCTTTGCATAACTGGATGCCCTTCAAGGAAACATAAAACAACGCCATTTACACAAACTAGTCTAACGTATAACATAAATGCACATAAAGTCTAACACTAACATAATAATGATATTAATGCACATAAAACATAATATATGACATCAAGGCAAATCCAAAATCTAAAATGTAACATAAATGCATCGAAATTGTAACTGAAAAACGACATATAGTTGCGATCACAAATATAATTATTTTAATTAGACCAGATGAACCTGAATGGATGTCGGTCCACACTCGTCTTCATGTGATGTAAAGAAAACGATTATATACGAAAGAAAAAGTGAATATGACATTAAATTCGCGGGCAAAATATAAATCCAAGCGATATGAGGTTATATCATCTACCGGAACTGCCAAACTCATCGGCAGTTATTTTACAGAGTCATCCATGTGGTGGAAAACTCTTAATAGACTCACAGACATGGCTCCAGACTGTCAACGTATGCCGGCACTTTGCGAGGACACTAACGTATACACATATTCTAAAGCAGACATATTGTATAATTATTTCTGTTTTATATCGTCCATGAGCACTGTTATCTATATGTAGATCTAAATTTTGTAAATTTGAACTTATTGAGATCACACCCAATGATACATATATATTGGAATCCATTTGAAGCGTTATAGCAGCAAATGCCATGCAGTGGCGATGACGGAATCAGTCCGAAAATTATAAAGAACTGTGCTATGACCCTAGCAAGTCCTATATGTGCTATATTTTAAACGAAAGTTTAAACATGCCTATTTTCCAAATAAGTTGAAGAAAAAAGACGTATGTCACATCTTACTATTTACTTGGCTTGTGGGGGGGGGGGGGGGGGGGGTAAAAATATTTGATTCGAGTCGAGGAACCCACCCATCAAAGCTCAGAGTGATTCAGATATCGATTTTTGAAATCCATTAGTTTTCACCATCGATATTTTAAGTGGCCCAGTAACAGTCGATGAGAAGACGGTCTCGGACCAAATTGCGGATGAAGATGGATAACTCTAAAATCAAGTGGCTTGTTTGTGTCAGATATTTGACAAACCGGCAAAATTTCGTTGAACAAAATGTTGATAAATAGCAGGTTTTGGGCAATTTTATACAAAAGTTGACTTATTTTTTGGGCAATTAATCGATCCTGATAACTGAAGCGGCATTTAAAAAAATGTTGTTGTTGGAATCTGATGATATGGACACCATCGAATCGGATTGAGTACCTTTCATAGTGGCTGTGTTAGATGTTGCAAATATGTCTTAAGTGAAATGGCTACTCCTATCGTTTTTGCAAACACCAGAACCACCATTATTATATATTTTAAAATATAATAAGTTCAACTTTAGAAAAATATCAGTCCATAATAATTCAACAGGACCCACAAGCATCATATAACATTAGCGATACCACTTAACCAGGGGTGAGTCATAAAGACGAAGTCCCGGCGTGTGGATGTGCTCGGAGCGATATGGTGCACACTCAGCATCGGTCCTACTAAAACCCGACCGCACCAGGGGTCCGAGCGAGATGGGGTTTGCACTATCGTGTAGAATGGACCCGAATGTACCAAAGTTCCAATCCCCAAGTCGATGGCTCGAGCGGTCACGGCACTGTTAACCCCTGACTGGCGGCCGTTTCCGCCAGGTACGGGAAATCCGAAAAGGCGCCGACCGCACCTCCCCTGACTGCCTGACCACGGAAATGGACATTATATCATGAAGTGAATACCCATATGCATCCATGGGCGATCGGACAAGTCGCTAGCTGCAGCGGAAGTGAATAAATTAACCCATACGCTGCTGCCGAATTCGCTATAAATGTACGCAAAAACGCCGAAATTAACACCCGCCGACCGGACCGCCCCCAGGGGTCCGAGCGAGATGGGGTTTGCACGAACGTGTAGAATGGACCCGAATGTACCAAAGTTCCAATCCCCAAGTCGATAGCTCGAGCGGTCACGGCACTGTTAACCCCTGACTGGCGGCCGTTTCCGCCAGGTACGGGAAATCCAAAAAGGCGCCGCCAGTCAGGGGTTAACAGTGCCGTGACCGCTCGAGCTATCGACTTGGGGATTGGAACTTTGGTACATTCGGATCCATTCTACACGATAGTGCAAACCACATCTCGCTCGGACCCCTAGGGGCGGTCCGGTCGGCGGGTGTTAATTTCGGCGTTTTTGCGTACATTTATAGCGAATTCGGGTGCGGTCGGGTCCGGTCGGGTGCGGTCGGGTTTTAGTAGGACCCCTCAGCATTGTGAGACTCAACCGGCATGCATGTGATTCACCGCTGGTTGATCTGACATTGCATGTATTCATTTTCATTTTGCCCTGGAATGAGGTCACAGGAACTCAACAGGGAATAGATGTCAATATAACTGCCGGATTGCTTGTGTGGAGACCTTCCTATATAAATTGTCGGGGGACTTTCTTACTAAATACTCATTGATGAGTAGTTCCCTTAGGAAATGTTCAGGCAATAAGTTCAACTTATTATCTGAACATTTCCCACCAATGAATACGAATCATGCTGCTCTTGTATCATCTGTTTTTCTGTCTGTCTTCTTCTTTTATAACATGAACACCCCGCCAAATAATTAATAGACTGTTCCCATGTATGCTTTACAGACATGACAATTGGAACTTATTCCCTATTCCTTATTCCTTATTTTCAAAAATGTCCTTTTCGACCGATTTGACGGCATGGTTGGGTGGCCCGCCCCAAATACCGCCTAGAAACACCCCCACCCCCCACCCATCACCCCCGGGGGGTGCCACCCCGAGGGGGTGAAAATGGGGTATGGACCATTTTCGAGAACGGTAACGATTTCGACCGATTTGACGGCATGGGTGGGTGGCCCGCCCAAAATACCACCTAGAAACACCCCCACCCCCCACCCATCACCCCCGGAAGGTGCCACCCCGAGGGGGTGAAAATGGGGTATGGACCATTTTCGAGAACGGTAAGGATTTCGACCGATTTGACGGCATGGGTGGGTGGCCCGCCCCAAATACCACCTAGAAACACCCCCACCCCCCCCACCCATCACCCCCGGAGGGTGCCACCCCGAGGGGGTGAAAATGGGGTATGGACCATTTTCGAGAACGGTAAGGATTTCGACAGATTTGACGGCATGGGTGGGTGGCCCGCCCCAAATACCACCTAGAAACACCCCCACCCCCCACCCATCAACCCCGGAGGGTGCCACCCCGAGGGGGTGAAAATGGGGTATGGACCATTTTCGAGAACGGTAGGGATTTCGACCGATTTGACGGCATGGGTGGGTGGCCCGCCCCAAATACCACCTAGAAACACCCCCACCCCCCACCCATCACCCCCGGAGGGTGCCACCCCGAGGGGGTGAAAATGGGGTATGGACCATTTTCGAGTACGGTAAGGATTTCGACCGATTTGACGGCATGGGTGGGTGGCCCGCCCCAAATACCACCTAGAAGCACCCCCACCCCCACCCATCACCCCCGGAGGGTGCCACCCCGAGGGGGTGAAAATGGGGTATGGACCATTTTCGAGAACGGTAACGATTTCGACCGATTTGACGGCATGGGTGGGTGGCCCGCTCCAAATACCACCTAGAAACACCCCCACCCCCACCCATCACCCCCGGAGGGTGCCACCCCGAGGGGGTGAAAATGGGGTATGGACCATTTTCGAGAACGGTAGGGATTTCGACCGATTTGACGGCATGGGTGGGTGGCCCGCCCCAAATACCGCCTAGAAACACCCCCACCCCCCACCCATCACCCCCGGGGGTGCCACCCGAGGGGGTGAAAATGGGGTATGGACCATTTTCGAGAACGGTAACGATTTAGGTGGTATTTGGGGCGGGCCACCCACCCATGCCGTCAAATTGGTCGAAATCCTTACCGTTCTCGAAAATGGTCCATACCCCATTTTCACCCCCTCGGGGTGGCACCCTCCGGGGGTGATGGGTGGGGGGTGGGTGTGTTTCTAGGTAGTATTTGGGGCGGGCCACCCACCCATGCCGTCAAATCGGTCGAAATCCTTACCGTTCTCGAAAATGGTCCATACCCCATTTTCACCCCCTCGGGGTGGCACCCTCCGGGGGTGATGGGTGGGGGGTGGGTGTGTTTCTAGGTAGTATTTCGGGCGGGCCACCCACCCATGCCGTCAAATCGGTCGAAATCGTTACCGTTCTCGAAAATGGTCCATACCCCATTTTCACCCCCTCGGGGTGGCACCCCCCGGGGGTGATGGGTGGGGGTGGGGGTGTTTCTAGGCGGTATTTGGGGCGGGCCACCCACCCATGCCGTCAAATCGGTCGAAATCCTTACCGTTCTCGAAAATGGTCCATACCCCATTTTCACCCCCTCGGGGTGGCACCCTCCGGGGGTGATGGGTGGGGGTGGGGTGGGGGTGTTTCTAGGTGGTATTTGGGGCGGGCCACCCACCCATGCCGTCAAATCGGTCGAAATCCCTACCGTTCTCGAAAATGGTCCATACCCCATTTTCACCCCCTCGGGGTGGCACCCTCCGGGGGTGATGGGTGGGGGTGGGGTGTTTCTAGGTGGTATTTGGGGCGGGCCACCCACCCATTCCGTCAAATCGGTCGAAATCCCTACCGTTCTCGAAAATGGTCCATACTCCATTTTCACCCCCTCGGGGTGGCTCCCCCCGGGGGTGATGGGTGGGGGGTGGGGGTGTTTCTAGGTGGTATTTGGGGCGGGCCACCCACCCATGCCGTCAAATCGGTCGAAATCCTTACCGTTCTCGAAAATGGTCCATACCCCATTTTCACCCCCTCGGGGTGGCACCCTCCGGGGGTGATGGGTGGGGGTGGGGTGTTTCTAGGTGGTATTTGGGGCGGGCCACCCACCCATGCCGTCAAATCGGTCGAAATCCTTACCGTTCTCGAAAATGGTCCATACCCCATTTTCACCCCCTCGGGGTGGCACCTTCCGGGGGTGATGGGTGGGGGGTGGGGGTGTTTCTAGGTGGTATTTGGGGCGGGCCACCCACCCATGCCGTCACATCGGTCGAAATCGTTACCGTTCTCGAA
Source organism: Siphonodentalium dalli (assembly GCA_032622095.1). NCBI lineage: Eukaryota > Metazoa > Mollusca > Scaphopoda > Gadilida > Siphonodentaliidae > Siphonodentalium > Siphonodentalium dalli. Next base: position 63,466,564 of record CP136065.1, on the reverse strand, counting down.
AATGGTCCATACCCCATTTTCACCCCCTCGGGGTGGCACCCCCCGGGGGTGATGGTGGGGGTGGGGGTGTTTCTAGGCGGTATTTGGGGCGGGCCACCCAACCATGCCGTCAAATCGGTCGAAAAGGACATTTTTGAAAATAAGGAATAAGGAACAAAGAGCACAGACTCGCCGGTCCCATTTTCGTGAAAATGTAACGTAAACACCACCGAAGAACACCAGTGCATTTCTAGGACACGAGGTAACTACATGAAGTATACTCATGAGACCGTCCTCGAGGTAACTATGACTGCATGAAACAATCTATTACTATTAAGTCCCGTTTCCTCATCGCACCGTTGAAGACAGAACGTTAATTATATCGGATTTACAAGGCCCAAGAGAGAGGAGAGAAAATCTGCAAATGGCAAATTGGTCTTGTTACTTCTTCACACAGAAAAGCTTCCGTTGCAGACAGAATAGTAATTGTATCGGATTAACAAGGCTAAAATCTGCGAATGGCAAATTGGTCCCCCATTCCCACATGTCATTGTCTTGGCAGGCAATAAGAATTCTAAGCCTGTTCTCCTAGATAATAAGCTCAATAGGAACCTATTTGGTGTCGAAAGAGGTTCATTATGAACGTATTTCAAAAGGAAATAAGTCAAATATGGCACTATTTGAGCCACATTGTGATGGTTATAGTTATGCCCTGTGCCAATGCATTCTCTTATATATGCGAGTCGACCATAGGTCGCCTCGCATATATAAGAGAATGCATTGGCCTAAAAAACACTTTTTACCATTTTTTCTTACATTCTTTAACAATTTTAGAATTTTTTCTTACACTTTTTAACAATTTTTATAATATTTTTCTACATTCTTTGACAATTTTATCATTTTTAATATGTGTTAATCCAATGCATTCTCTTATATATGCGAGGCGACCTATGGTCGACTCGCATATATAAGAGAATGCATTGACACAGGGAAATAAGTCAAATATGGCACTATTTGAGCCAAAGGTTCTATATATTCAAGACTATTTACATTGGTAATATGTTTTCACCGTGACACGCGCCAGTTAACGGAATAACTGGTATATTCTCACTATGCTTATTTCAGAATCAAATGAGTCCAATTTGAACCTATGCGAATATTTACATGTATGTTCAATGTGAACCTATTCGTGCGTGGATATGCTGGTTATTGAACATTCCATTGAACGACGCTCGGTGTATATATGTCACAGCATGACCCAATCCATTTATTATTAACGAACCAAAGCCGGACGCTTTGGGTCGTATATAGACTATATCTGATTTTGTGACGTCACCAATTATTATCTAATACGACACTACTGTTTTGAATTTCGCGAGCGCTTTTGTCGCACAGAAGATCGGTGGGCTCCCTGGCTTAAAGCAATAATGTCGTAATCGGCTGTCAAGAGGCCAACCCAAATCAGTCGACGTGCAACATTATGAAATTAACATTATGAAATGGACACGCTTCTCCATCTAGCCTGAGTATCTGAAGCGGAGAGCTCCCACAGCACGCCACGTAATATATGGTTAGTTTCAGTTCCACTCTCGACAACATATATAACTATTTATAGTATAACCCACCTAATATAAGCCTTATGCATGTGAATCGTATTTGGCCCCGGTGGGAATCTATAAAGTGATTTTGACAAGAATTGTTTTAAACGCTACATGCAGAAACCCCTAAGTGAGTGTTTTAGCTTTGGTTCGTTAATTACGCTTGCGTATGATCATATTACTATTAGCTATATATTGATCATATTATTATGCCACTTCGATATATCCTCGGGAAAATAGGTTCATATTGGACCTAAATATTGATATTGGGTCATATTATACTTATCTGTTTGTGATATAAGACTTAGTTCGTTATTCTGTTGGATGGAGCGGGTGACAGTGGAAACTCACCCATAAAGAGTGTACATTTGGTGCTGAAATAGGCACACAGTGAGCCTGTTTATTTGTTATTTATTTAATTAAATGTTTTTAAATCAAAATTTTGAAAAACTAACGCCGTTATAACTTCAGCCAGGGTACCTCGAGTTACCAAACCAAATTTGGTTGAAATCGGTTTAGGAGTCTGGGAGACAAATCCGAAAAGACAGGCGGACAGACAGACAGGTCCTATACTATTATTGTCGAAAATTTAAACAACAATGGATGTACCATTTCGTAAAACACGGCATCTGAACTACACACACATGTAAACAAACAGTCCGCCATTCGACCCGAACAAACCACCGATAAACACACGAGAATAATTTTGCTAACGAGGTTCACTATATTTGATTTATATGATAAAATAACGTTGTATGCTGGCCATTTTGATACAAAATTAATTAAAATACCTGATTTGAGCAAGTTTATTCGCGGTGCGTCCCAAAGGAGTGTTTCAACTCTTAAATATTCGAAACAATTGCTGCGTCAATCTCAATCAAGATTCGTTTGCGAATCTATATCTATTTGATCGAATCCGGATCGTGGGAAAAAAAAAAGACTACTCCGATCGAAAGTGCACGCTATGCGACGTTGACAATGTCCCCAGACTCAATGCCCTCTTCACGATCACAAATAAAAGAATCCTCACCAATCTTAGCATGTTCATCCGAGACGCCCTTCGCCTAATGGAGCCCCCTGTGGCATGACCACGCTAAATCACATCACGTACGTCCATATACAGCGAATTATACGGGAGGCAAATATGATCAACACGATTGTCACCTTACCCCAGTGATTTATGCCCGACCCGATGTTAGTCCCCTATACACACACCTAATCCAAAAACTCACCCCACCCTATCCGCACGTGTACACGATTATTGACCTATATATTGTTTTCATTTGCACTATTATCTATATGTATAGATTGAAGCGTATTCATAACTATACTATGTTATACCGGACACGTCCGGCGATTTGAGAATACAAAATTCTGATTCTGAATTCTGTTTGTGTTCTTGGATCATGCGGATGTCACTTACAGATCGTGGATACATTATTGTATACATATCTTGATTAAATTTGCAATTTTAAAGAATAAAATAGAAAGTTTCCTTTAAAAAAAACACCGCCTTGCTTTACCAACACCATTGCACAATGGAGCAATAACCATTCAAGTGAATATCGTTTGTTCTGGTTGTGAATCAGACAACGAACAAAAATCATATACACGTAACAAGCGTGCCGGTGTATGAAAATCGAGAAGCAATGTAAGATCACTCACAGCATAGTCCACATTTCTTTCGACTAATTCAAACGTGTGATATCCGTTATATATATAGGCTATACCACCCTTCCTCAACCGATAACACATGCTGTTTTAGTCTTTTAGATAAAAGGAATACGATCTAAACATATAGCATGAAATTCAATATTGATACATTATTATGTCCATGTTAATGTATACTGTATCCACTAATGGGTATCCTTCGATTTGTATTTGAAAAGTGTTTAACGGTCTCGTGATATACTGCAAGAACAAAATAAAATATTACCGGAATATTGGCCGACAAATACTTATCATCAATACCATAATCGTGAGGTAAAGGACAACAAATAAGTCATACGTCACCTCACAAAAATGCATACAAACTCGTTCTATTTTTTTTCGCGTGCAACCCCATACACAACATTATACATTTCATATCGTTCATCAAAATTCAATTCCAATTGACTCCTTAATAATTTCCCACCAAAAATAAATACGCCAAGCTGACTGGCTAAACCTACATAAAAATGCACGTGGTTGCCATCTTAATTATTCCGTCGTAAAATGACAAACCTTTGAATTTGATTTGCATACGTGTATTTCACTACATCTATAGGGGGATTATGCATAATTCCGCGCCAACCCACGCGGGTTTATTTACAACATCAAAGTTTAATTTATCCACAAACTCATTGACGAGCAGTGTAATCACCGTTATTTATTTATTGCCTTCATATGCGGAGAGTATATATACATTACATAGTAATATACACGAGTCAAGTTGTATATACACAAATATTCACAGAGTAGTCCACATGTAGTGTATGTCCATTCGATAGACGACTATATGGTCCGCATTCCTCGCTCATACGTTACATGTAGCGCTTTCGCCTCTTATGAGAGTGCAACTGATGACGAGGAAATTGCTGTGTCTATGATTATGTTAGTTCTGTTTGACTCAACATCGTTTGTGATAATAATAGTGTTTCCATCTAGTACGAACACTCGCATAGCGCTGTCGTTCAGTTGATACAGGAAGAAAAATGTATCAACGCCATATGCATAAATAATTCGTTCCCAATATATGTTGCGCAAATTGTATATCGACAGGGATTTACATTTAGTCAGTGCGTGAACGAGTTCATTTTCATACACTTTCCCACATGCACATCATACCAGTCCATTTGGGTATGTTGTTTCAGCAGATGCCATATTGTCCAGCATGATAGTCTGAGAGAGGACTGCTGTGAATCTGCCGAGCTAAAGCCAGCGATTCATTGCTGTAAACATCGCTAATCCATTCTGATGCGTACATGTGCACAAGTTCCACCGCTGATTTCACAAGCCTTTTCCATGCTTGCTTGTAAGGAAATATGCCTGTGTTTAGAAACGTCTCCTGTGGCCTATACTATGGAATTACAATTGCCGTGTTTCTCCACGTGGACAGCGTTAGTCGGTAATTTCACAGTCTTGTAAAGCTAGACTTGTGTTCTATAGTACTCGAGCAATTGTGTTCTTGTAAATTCCTTGCATTGGATATTGGAATTTAACAATAGGCGATTACCCTTTTTCACACCATACATCGTTGTGAACTGACTTATATAATGTTCTGGGAGAGCCATTCTGTAACTGGGATTAACTCGGTTTTTATGGTGTTTGGAGTGTCCCAACGCTGCATCTTTTTGTTATTCTATAGTACTCGAATTGTCTAACTTGGGGAAAAACAAGAACTCGCTTGACGGGCTGATAAATTACCAACTTAGGGAGTTCCATATATAGTACAGACATAACACAAATCGGGTAGAACACGGTGTTAACATTACAAGTATACGAGCTGAATTAGTGGTTGTCACCGCAATGAAACGCGTGCGAATGTCGATGTGTCGGATTATCGCTTTGTGTGTTGCGCACTCGTGCATTAACCCTTTCTCGACATGCGAAGTTTCACCGGGTCAATAAAATCGTAGTCATATTGGGATGATGGGTTCAAATTACGTATGGGCGTAGATAGATATATTTTGAGATGGGGTTCATAAACATAGACAAATTGGCTTTGATAAATAAGGGTTTGCACATAAATTATGTTGTGACGGGGGCGATACTCATCAAAATACTCAACAATTGGGGATGTCACGCAGGGACGTTCAATGGGTGTTGGCGCATCACAATAATCTTCGTCCCAAAGTTTGTGATGATTGAATTATGGAGTTAAATGGCAATTAGTTGAGAAGTTTCGATCGGTTGAAGATTTCTAACAGTTGGAAATCTTGAGTAACCATTGCAGAATTTCAACCGAATGGGGTGCAGGTATAGTTTTCCGGACTCGGAAATAATATATGGTTCAGGGATGGAGGTGCACTCGGTCAGCGGAGACCGTATGCGTGAATGTTACCGCGATTCCATGGTAGAAATTGGCACTGAATTTGACAATTAAGACTGAATAATAGGTTGTACTCATTACAATGGCTATTTTTTCAGGTAATGTAACTAACTGCAAATTATAATTTATACCACTAGTATGATGTTTTCCTATATAGAGTGTAATTTTGGTTGTTAAATCTGAGTTTCTCCTTAAACAAAAAGTTACACCGACCCTTTGGAAAATATACTTGATATATATAGATTTGCACCCTTTTAACTTGGAAAATTTCTACCAGTCTGTTATCTCCGGCAATTCAATTGTAAATGCATCGAAATCGTTTGTATACGACATCCAGTTAAATGTTTCCCTACTCAATCTTTATGCGTACATTGAATTCTCTATATTCCACTATAATAGGCAATCAATGTGGGATAAAACATAGATGTACCTTTATACATCAACTAAACCACCCGCCAACAGTTACTGACTCAAATATATATGTGTAGGCTTTACTATATCCATCAATATTAGAGTAACTTCCCTTTACCCATTAACAAGCGTTCGCATCCCGCGCAGATAAACAGAGATCCATAGTACTGGATTTGATCTGTTCTTGTAAATGACGGGGAATCGCACACACTTGTAAATTATCGTATCCATAGTATTCGACAGTTTGTCCACGTGGAGAAACACGGCAATTGTAATTCTATAGTATAGTATAGGCCCCAGATGGTCATTGAGACCATATATGTCAAGTGTACGGACAATGTATACGGTTTATTTACAACATCAAAGTTTAATTTATCCACAAACGCATTAACGAGCAGTGTAATCACAATGTTGCCATTTCGTTATTATATATTTTATTATTATTGGGAATGGCAGCCAGTGTATATAATGATGTTGTATTTTTTCTTGAAATGTCATTATATAATGGTGATGAGAAATAAAGTATTTGTATTTGAAGTATATATATATATTATATATTATTGTATCAAATTGGGCGCACAACATAAAACTAAAGAAGCAGCTATACATATATAAGTAACAATGTTCTACTCTGTACGTGTATATCTAAACAAGACATGTCACACAGAGAAATCTACTCACTGAAGGAGAAGGAGGGAAACCAGGAAGGCCACTAATCTTTCTGCAGTAGTTATAAACCTTATATAAGATATAAAATACAGATAAGAAAGTTCTCAAGTCGAAAACACGCGAGTCGCGATGGCTGAGGGTTAATTATTTGGTGTTAAAGATACAAAATCCGATTTAACGCCCCCCCCCCCCCCGCTAAATTACTATTTCTTCGGCTTCGGGGGTAATAACAATATTTGAATTCAGCCGAGGAACCCACCCATCAAAGCTCAGAGTTATCATATTTCTATTTTAGAAATCTGTTATTTTTCACCAGCTGGAATATTTGGCGGCCTGGCAAAAAAATCTGCTGACTTCTTCCGGAAATAGTACAGACATGCGCAGACATCGTTAAGAGAGGTCACGCAATGTCACGGCTCCGCCATTGACAATAATACGGTATGTTGTGATAGTTGACGTGTGGGTATATATACATATATTTATGAATCGTTAATAATGTTCTATTCATGTACATAGACATGTTATATGGCACCATGCTGGTTATACGTGGAAATACCATGTGTTTACATAAGGATTAACTGTCATGTGGACTGTTTTTATGGAGATGTAACGGTGAGGTAAGTGGACATAACTTGTGTAAAACCCGAAGGGTTTTACATACAAGTTATGTCCACTTACCTCACCGTTACATCTCCATAAAAATAGTCCACATGACAGTTAATCCTTATATTTATATACATTTAGCGAAAAAGTCACTTTTGTAAATATATTTAAATCGAAAAGTGTATCGTGACAAGATCAGCCCAAAATACCCAATAGCACCCTTGGCAAAAGTTAATAGGAACAATTTCTCTTCATGTTGAAACCCGATGATGTATTAAGTCAATCCTGCGCGAGTCAAAATGCGCCCAAAGCATTACGCGTTCGTCTTTCCAAACCTAATGACGTATCGATTGTGTTATTAGCTTGGTGTTATGAGGCGTTGCGCATTCACCGAGAAATAACTGCAACTAGCCACGTGGGCGCCGACCAATCAGAATGCTGGATTTAGTGATGACAACACTTAGTGTGTAAATATATACACGTATGTGATAACACGTGTTGGGGAATTCCAATTTGAACAAGGAATCACCATAATTATATGGAAGTTGTAAACCACACACGCTCTATTGGTCAAACTGCCAATATCGACAAACCCATTTACACATCGTGTCGTTCTGTGTTTATTACACGCTTCGCGTCCTAGAATCCGTGCATTACAAATACAGGATTAGAAGGTTTATTTAGGCTCATACAGGGCGTGTTTGTCATGTGTGGTGATTCTTTTATTTAAATAGTTCCAGTTTCATGGTTGAGGCGAACGTCATGTACGTCATTTTACGCCAACGAGATGCGTATGGAACGTACGTTCCATACGGATTTGTAAATATGGAACGGCAATAACACTGTACTTCTAGGAACAAGCGTGTAATAAAGCCCGTTATTATATAGGACTTTTTAGGCAAATATGATATCGTGATTACTTTTAGTATGACTGACGATTGAAAAAGACCTGAGAGCAGGTTGTATTCCGCAATACATCCATATCAAGCAGAGCAGGGTGAGTGGTGTTGCGAGATCTCAAGGCGACTTATTTGGCTACTTATATAGCATACAGTATACATGCTGAGATGTTTCACACACCTGTTCTTCAATATCTGGTTCTTTAATCTGACGATATCGTTCGTTTTATGAAATTTCGCCGTGGCTTTGGCAACGACCGCTTTCTTGTTCTATTGACAACGTTGGCATTTTTTTTCAAACATTTAGGCGGTGGTTCAAAGTCCCACTTAATTATTTTCGAATGAATATATCACATTATGCACAATATATTCCATATTATATACCATTTGGAACAGGAACCAAATATATATATATATTCTCAGATTCACCCAAGACTTCCCCCGTTATTTATCCCAGAATGCATCACAATTCACAACTAAGAGATAGGGTTACCCCTTCCGTTGAGAATAATAAACTGACAGTACATACCAGATCGATATTAAGCACATGACATACGTCGATACCATGACAACACAACATGTTCACAGTTAATTCCGCTGGTTAAGTTGATAATACATTGTATTGGAGCTTCCTCTTTCAAATGATATTTAACATGGAATATGCTGTACATGATGTGATCTGGCAATTCGAAAATTAAGTCGGCCTTTAATAATGTAGTTTTGAAGCTGGTGTATGGCTAGAGAATCCGCGGAATTACTTTGATATATAGACATGTACATATAACGATAATGATTATATACATGTACAATTCTGAACTATCTTGTAAAGTGCATGGGTTCTTATGCGAATTCTAACTACATGCTCCACTTCGCATTCTCAACAATCCGAGTGAAAACAGATCTGATATATGACAACCGCCGAGTAAAGGTGCTCAGTCTATACGGGGTCTATATTTCTGCAACAGAGGCTTCTTTGTCTTATAATACTACATTTAATATCGATAAAGTTAGAATTAATAATCAATGCATTAGTCATAGTTGGTTGTAATTAAGTTAGTAAATGTTAAACATATTATACTCAAAGAATCGAATATTTTTATACATGGATTTCATCATATATAGGCAATATTGTTTTTCGTTATGTTATCGGCATGCATGTTTACTTCGAGCAGCCAATACACGATTAGATAGAGAAATATACTTAATTAAGGTTCACGATTAGATAGCTATTGATATTAAATCTAAATAACACGTTCAACGCCAGGTTAGGTTTGAGGCTAGAATTATTAACATAATAACGGAGGCGTTTATTAACCTAATAACGGAGGTGTTTGAAGAAGTGCTTTTAAAGAGCTTTTAGACAGCGATTGACATTAAATCGCAATAACAGGTGACACGCGATGTTATATAGGATTGAGGGCAGGATTATTGACGAAATAACGGATATGTTTGAAGAATTGCTTTTAAAAAGCTTTCAGATAGCGATTGATATTAAATCGCAATATTACGTGGCATGCGAGATAAGGGTTGAGGCTAGGAATATTGACGAAATAGCGGAGATGTTTGAAGTACCTTTAAATAGCTTTTAGATAGAGTTTGATGAACCCCGATTAAGTATCGTTCACTCTCTAATCGTGTGCGTATTAGGAGCTTCGAGTGAGTGTCGCATCGAACGCGGCCGCAGAACGCAAGCTTGAAATAGACGTACATATAATACACGCGTTGAGAGAAAAGAGAAGACTGTGTTCTGCAATATATCACAGCTACATGTATAGCTAAAAGAGCGTAGTTTTGAGAGCTAAAGAGTGATTTTGCTATAATTATCATACATGCTGAAATCACAGTTGTTGGAAATTCTTTTAAAATTCCACCGATAAATATATATATTATTATTATTAACCCTTTCATGACGGGAGCTTCCTGAATTTTTGCAAAAACCCTGTGTCAATGCATTCTGTTATATATGCATTTTGTTATACACGAGAATGCATTGGACTAACAAATTTTATATTATTTTTTATAATTGTTAAAGAATGTAAGAAATAATGATAAAAATTAAGAACAAAATGATAAAATGTGATAAAATTGTCAAAGATTATAGAAAAAATTATAATATTTGTTATAGAATGTAAGAATAAATTAAAAAAAATTGTTAAAGAATGTAAGAACAATTGATAAACAAAAATAAAAAATGTTAGGCCAATGTATTCTCTTATATATGCGAGGCGACCTATGGTCGACTCGCATATATACGAGAATGCATTGGCTCAGGGTCTTTAATGTTGTGAAAGGATTGTCATGAAAGGATTAAAGGCACTCGAGGCCTTCGCGATGGGCACACATGATTTTCCCATCTACCCACTGCGAAGGCAGACATCGAGTCCCTTTAAAGGGGGATTCTACGCTAAAGCCGGCCATTTATTGGACCATTTCATATTATACTCAACAGAATATATGCAACAATTGAATGAATTTGAGCCATGGATGAGTGCAAAATACACTAGTGTGATATATGAACCATGCAAACAACGTGGTAATTATAATGAAAATGAGTTTAATTATTTTGCACTCATCCACGGCTTAAATTCATTCATTTGTTGCAATTATGTTGAGTATAATAGGAGATGGTTCCATAAATGGCCGGATTTAGTCTACAGTCCCCCTTTAAAGTGATGATATGTACATTTATCGATGAGTTTTTATAAGAATTTCCAGCAACTGTTGCTGAAATGTTTCACCAACCTGTTCTTCTGACGATATTGTTCGTTGTATGAAATCTCGCCGTCGTTGAGACATCGATCTCTTTCTTGTTCTATTGACGACGTTGACGTAAGCAAATTCTAGAAGAGCTGCAAACACGAAAAATAGGCACGTGGAGTTCCAGACATCTATAGCTTTGATGTATGACACTTTCGGTAGAGCTATGGTTCCGCTTCCGCTCGTTGTCTGCGTTGTCATGGTGAGGACCGTTAGCACACCGAGGCTTACACGAGCCGGAATGGCTTCGACGTCAATCCAAAACGAAACCCAGGATAGAATGACGATAAGTATGGCTGGAACGTAGACTTGCAGCACGTAGAATCCTATATTACGCTCAAACAGGAAGAACCCCGTGATGCAGGCGAACTGCCCAACTGCAATACAGATAAATGGTGCATAAATACAAGGTCACTGAAAATTAAGCGCTAAATACTGTGTGTGAACGGAATAAATTATCAATTAATATTGAATTTAATTAGATTTTTGTTCATATAAAATAATTCTATGCCAATCAATAATGGTCCCTGCTATTCACGACCGTCTTCTGTATTTTTTATTTTCAGTTATTTTAATCATTGAAAATAAGAATATGCCACACGCTAGGTCTTTTCTACTTGATTCGCACTTAATATTACATTAGATATATTTTGCGGGGCGCATTCGTTCGGAGCACCACGCTGGAGGCCTCTATCTAAAAGTTATATTTATAGAACAAGTATTGTCCCATTAATAGAATAAAATAACATAGAAATAAAATTAATATTAATTAATATAATTGTTTCCAGGGACTGCCAACTCATAGGTATTATTTCATACCTAGGGAATTATATACAAGTTATTATTTAAGGAGATATTACATCTTCAAAGGTAGAATTCCAACACTCTCTTTATTTCAGTGTATATTAAACGGAGACTCTAAAGTCTAAATCCAGCCATTTATGGGGCCATTTCCTACGTACTCTATTCAGCAGAAAATATGTAATAAATTAATGAATTTGATTAAGGGATAAGTGCAGAATACACTAATGTACTCTATGAACGAGGTAAACCAACATGGTAATTATAATCAAAATGAGTAAATGACTTAAAGACATATTATAGACTTGTTCGGATGTGAATAACTTACAAGTTAGTATCCAGGCGTTATGCCAACTGCATGGAGGAATGTAGCATTGTACAAGCATTGCCGAAAATTTCAAGCAAATCGACCGTATCACTCCATAGAAAACATCATACGAACTACGTATCACTACAATTGTCAATATTTACTTCTCGATTCGGGACGCAACTATGGAAGATAAACTAACGAAAACGATTTCGTAAATATAACTGCTTTGATTTATTTTCCATTTCTATTTGATTACCATACCGGAGTGTTTCACGTCATTTGAACCCTTGTCTCATTTTCGTTATAATTATCAGGTTGTTATACGTGGTGTACGTGAGTGTATTTAACTCTCATTCTTGACTTATATTAATTCTCTATTGGATATTTTCTGTTGAGCAAAGTAGAAGATGGCCTCATAAATGGCTTGTTTTAGGTACAGTCTCCATTTAGACCCCTTTAGATAAAACACCACCTATCACATCATCACTGTCAATTCACTGCACTCCATACCTAAATCATTCGCAGTAATGTGATGAAGAACCTATTTACTATTGATTTTGTCTGGGGCAGCTAACGATTTATTTCGAACTGTTTGAAGAGTCCATAATTTATTACTTCCCGTGTTTGAACATTCATCTGTGAGACATTCTCTAAGATATACACAGCAATTATGTGCACGATTGCTTTCAAATTTACTCAGAACTTCAGAACGGGGCCAAGGTTTTTTATTTTCGTTATTGGAGTTGTCAATGCCAGTTATTCCACCGTTTTAAAGATCTATTTCTCAACCAATGTCCAAAGAATCTTAAAATTAAGTTGACAACTTCATTGGTTAGAATTGGAGCATAACGTGCCCGTTACGTATATATAACGTGATGGACACAGACAGGGATGAGCTATGGGGAGTTAATATACATCAACAATATAACCCCCTAATACCAGAGATCGTTGTTACCAATGTATCAGTGTTTTGTTATTCCGTGATCGGTATAATGAGCGATTTTTTTTCGCTCATGTATAGCTATAACAAGTTTCGGTACAGCTCGCAATAGGACCTACATCCCCTCCCTGATATCTAATCACTCACAACCTTAGGCACTCACCCTCAATCTGGATTCCCTTTTTACGAACTACATCCAAATTAAGCTAATTTTGAGTCCAAACATAATGCCATGTACAATTGATTGATTGATTGATTAATTAATTGAGAGTTTAACGTCTTTGATTGATTGGTTGCTTGATTGAGGGTTTAACGTCGTTTTAGCCGCTAGCCCATATCACGACCAAGAGCAGAATCAGGTATCAAAATAGTTCGTTGCAAAGCAACTTTGTAGATAAATCAGACAGTGGATTAGATTAAAACAATGCAATAAGCTATGTACAAATAACATCACCCAAGAGTAATGTTTCCACTTTGAGTCAGGAATGGGCAAGACATAATTTCACCCTTCACCCAACCGACCACCTCGATCCACAAATACTGTATTTTTTGTCTTTGAGAATTAACCGTTGCTCATCAATCATGTGGTTTGAAAGCTCAAAGATGTATCTCTCTTTCTGAGAGTAGCAACGTTTGAGTGACTTTGGCGATCCTTGTTTCGAAGCAACAGGCGATGTTTCTTTTGGAACAATATGATCAACTTGCATACATGTAAATTGTTTCGGAGGACATGTCTCAACGACAGAAGCTGTATCCATTACCTGCGCTAGAGGTTCTGGAACAGGAACACTCTCAGTCTCCTCAACTTGTCTTGCTACATGTAGTGATATACTGACGAGTTTGGTCTGACTCTGTGAGTGAGTGCTGGCATCAACACACGTTTTGGTAGACACACGATTGCTGAGTATGTGATCTGCGGAATGGATGGTCGAGGACCAACTATTTTCGTAGCTTCTGAATTTTTCGTGAACATTCGATCAGAAGAGTGCCACGTCGTGGCCCAGTCTTGATCAGTTTGACAGATTTAAATTGTCCGGCTATACTTTGGAACATTTTGTCAATGACAAATACAGAAGGTCTCTTGCCATTTGGATCAAAACCAAGTACCAAGTACTGATGATAGACCTCAGCATCAGTGGAACTTGGCGACTGGTCAATCTTACGTTTTTGTTCGTGAGTTGCCATATGAAAAGGAAATAATCGACAACTAACCCAGCAGCCGTATCGGAATACCCTTCAAATTATGGTCGGGCCAAAGACTGGTACATAGCTGAAGCGGTGACCCGTTTAGCCACTGCATATAGCAGCCTCCCGATACCTCGCCACAGTGAGACAGGCGCGAACATTATATGAAGACGAAATGCAAACAGACATGACACGAAAGAAACAACATACATGAAAAACAGAAGACACAACTAGACACCAGAAACATAATAGAACAAATAGCAGAAATGTAATCTGAAACACTGTGGAGAGGCGCGACTAGCTGGTTGATTGAGCCGGGTCAACACAACCACCCGTCTTGAAGAGATGCAGGACCAAAGATGACCATGAGCTAAGCCGTATCCGCAGGTCGATGCCTCACGTGATACGACCGTCCTAGTACCCCCATGACCCCAAAAACAACACCTCACGGGATGCACCCCACGACAAACAGGGTGCCATATTAGGGGTTCTTACCCCTCGCAGTGGGGCGGTAGGCATATTTTACCTCGGGCCCACACAGGGGATACCATATACGAATATTATTATGCGTTTGAATATTGTTAAAGGCACGTGAGGCCTTAGTTGTCGAAAATATTCATATTTTTCTAATCACCGTAAACAGAAAAAACATTAAAACGCATACAGTTTCGTTCATATATATACCATGACCATCACGTAAACAGCATGTTATCATAAAGACCTACTATATTTTACCTAAGCAAGAGCCTGATTGTGTTACAGAAGACAGCACAGTGCTACTGGCTAATCACACACAAATGGCATAAACGCTCTTTATTAATTCCATATCAGGAAGTCACCAACAAAGAACGCTCTTTATGTTTACCATCATAATATAAACAAACACCAGAAAAGTAACTTTTTATGCTTTTGTTTACATAACAATGGTCAAACATTTGACAATAACATACTGTTGATGCGATATTTCTTATTTGTATACGGACATTTTGATGTTCTTTCTGTTTGTGGCGGTTTTTGACGGGTGGAAATATTTTCACAGGATACCCAGCGCCAAGGCCAACCGTACCTTTAATAGAGAGGTGCAATGCTCTAAGTTAAATAACTTATGCTTCCATTCCTTTTATTACATTCTATGATATTTTATACTGTACTTGGTTAATTCTATGATGTATTCATGTATAAAGGGGATCAAATAAAATATGTTCAAACAAACACACATCGGAACATTGTCTTTGAATGCGGCCAATTCACCGCAACATATTAATTGTGGATTATAACCTTTCATCGCCTAGAAGAATCGCAACAACGTCCCTATACTTGACGTATTTTAAATTTGAAAAGCTTGCGATGCTTAACTCATTTTCATTATAATTACCATGTTTTTTGTATCATTCATAGAGAACATGAGTGTATTTTTGCACTCATCCATGGCTGAAATTCATTTTAACTTTGAAAAGCTTGCGATGCTGTACGTGTGCACAACACACAAAGGGATGAGATTGGAGAGTTAACATACATCAGCAATGTAATCCCCTTGTACCAGGGATCTTTGTTACCAATATATCGGTGTTTTGATATTCGGTGATCGGTATAATCAGCAGAACATTTTTCGCCCATATAGCTATCAAAAGTTTCGGTACAACTCGCCATAGGACATACATCCACTCCCTGATATCTGCTCACTCACAACCGTTCACTCACCCTCAGTCTGGATACATCATTTTAGGTACTATGTTCCAAATAAGCTAATGTTGAGTCCAAACATAACACCATATTATAATGCGTTTGAATATTGATAAGGGAGAGAGGCAATTAAGTTACATAACTTGTGCTCTTTGATTACCTGGTATGATATTTTAAACTGCACTAGGTTAACCCTTGCACGATGAGAGCTGCGCTGGTGCAGCATTAAAGACGCTGTGCCAGTGCATCATCTTATATATGCGAGTCTGCCATATGGAGTCTCGAATACATAAGAGAATGCAATGGATTACAATATCAAGGTAAATATTGTTAGGCCAATGCATTCTCTTATATATGTGAGGCGCCCTATGGGCGACTCGCATATATAAGAGAATGCATTGGCACAGGGCTTTTCGCTAAATTTCAGGAAGATACAGTCATGAAAGGGTTAATTACATAATGTATTCGTGTATAAGGGGGTCAAATAAAATATGTTAAAACAAACACACAGCGGAACATTGTCTTTGAATGTGACCGTGACCAATTCACCGCAAAACAATTATTTCTGTGTTATAACCTTACGTCGCCCAGAAGAATCACAACAACGTCCCTATACTTGACGTGTTTTAACTTTGAACAACAGATTGCGATGATAGCAATGGTCTTTGTTATATTGAAATTTCTCATCGAGTATTCTTGTCAGGATTAATATACCATTTCCCCTTTTATCTAAGGATTCTACCGAGACAGATATCTCTTTCATTGGAAGCCTTCTAGGTTTTCATAGAAAGCTTGTGACATTGTTTATCGATCAGGCGTTCGTAGAGATCAAGGCGTCTTAAGGTTTTATCGTAGATCACGGTGGATGCATCTGAGCGGCACCTCACAGAAATATCCGAGTAATATCTCAAGACTTGTTATTATACACTTGCAGACGAGAGAACATATTTGGTTTGTTCCCTATACACTTGCAGATGAGAGAACAGATTTGGTTTGTTCCCTATACACTTGCATATGAGAGAACATATTTGGTTTGTTCCCTATACACTTGCAGATGAGAGAACAGATTTGGTTTGTTCCCTATACACTTGCAGATGAGAGAACATATTTGGTTTGTTCCCTATACACTTGCAGATGAGAGAACATATTTGGTTTGTTCCCTATTCACTTGCAGATGAGAGAACAGATTTGGTTTGTTCCCTCAGTTTTTATGATGTCTTGGGAACACGTCTGTGTCAGATGTTACACTGCATTTCTCATCTACAAAGTTAAAACCATACATTAGGATGGCCCATATAGAGCTTATTTGAGGGGGGAAAATGCTCTATATGGGTGTAAAACGTGGCGCTCAAAATAAGCCCACATAGAGCTTATATTAATTCCAAATAAGCTCATATGGGCATGTTTGTCATCGACATGACTTACAATATGAACCCTCTTTATAATGTGTTTCACTGCGGCCGGCGCCATTCAACGGAATAACGGGTATAAGTCCTATATAGACTTATTTCAGAATCAAAAAAGTCCAAGACGGACCTTTGTTAATATTTAGGTCCTATATGAACCTATTCGCATGAAGATAAGTTGAGACGATATATGGTTTGTCTCACCAGTTTATATTATGTCATAGTTATGCGTGTACGTTGTTGGCTGATGTTACACTGTAAGGTTCTCATCGACAAAACTAGTCAGGCAATAGGATGGCATGCATGTTATCATTCTTTCATACCTATAAACGGAATTCAGTTAGGTATTCGGCAAAATCCTTCCATAATTGTATGTGTTGTGTTACTCGAAACATGCTAGATGTTGTTGGGGGCTCTCAAATACACAAATTAACAGGCATGTGCACATATATCTATACAAGAACTGGAAACTTACTCTACCCAAGTGCAAATCGCAGTTGCTTTATGTCATTTTCCAGAAAGCTTGCAGCAAATGTATGGATCAGGCAGCCATAGAGCTCTGTCTGACGCTTTATCGCGTATTTGAACTTTGAACAACAGTCTCGACGATAGTATCGAGGGCCTTCGTTATAGTAAAACTGTTCTTGACGTTCTTCTGATGGTCAGTGGAAATGCGACTTATTATTTTATCTGAGGATTATGCCGAAGTGGATATCTTTTATGGGAAGCCTTTCGTTTTTTCCCAGAACTCTGAGCGCCTGATGTTCTATACTGATAATATGCAGTGGGCGCCTCATGGTTTATCGGGAGTACATGTGATCGAAAGAATGTAATCTCGTGGGATGTTCTGCGTCATATATCAAGGTTCGTTATTGTAGGAGAAAAGTGAATTTAGCAATTTACGCTTGTCTCAGTAATAGGGACGCAGGTGATAAATCTTAGAAGAGGTATTTCTTCTAATCCCCTGAGCCTTCGACCGTTCTTAAAGTCGGCAAAGGTAGCAAGAACGACTGAAATCTCGTGACAGTCGTAATAAATTTAAATGTCAATGAGAAAACTGATTTCAGTCTGTAGTCGTGAAAATAAGCACAATATGGACTTATTTCCAAATGACGCGAAACAAACTCACATTGGCATTATCTGTAAACTCAGGAATTTGCAGATACAGTTTGTGCCTTCATTTGTTATGATGTCGCGGTAATATTGCTTTCCTATAATACATTTCATGTTTCGTATACACTTCTCATCGATAAAGTGGAATTTAAAAAAATATTTCATGTTATTGGGAAACTGGTGGGATGTGTTGTTTCGCGAGACATTATGATGCCGGGGTTCTTAAGTATACACAAAGCAAACAAGAATTCGTACACATTCGTGCACGATTTGAGGCTAAAATCATTTCGTACGTCGAAGAAGTCACTCTATTTTTTTCAGAAAGCTCGCAATATTATATGTATCGATAAGGCCGCCATATATATATATCCGATGGTGCTAATGTTTTATCGTGAATGTGATCAGTTGATGTTGGTGTTTTCTAGTGAATGTCAGCAATTCTATATTAGTCCCAGGTGAATGTGATCAGTTGATGTTTTATCGTGAATGTGATCAGTTGATGTTTTATAGTAAATGCGATCAGTAAATGTTTTACAGTGAATGTGATCAATTGATGTTTTATAGTTAATTTGATCAGTTGATGTTTTATGGTGAATGTGATCAGTTGATGCATTATGTTTTATCGTGAATGTGATCAGTTCATGTTTTATCGTGAATGTGATCAGTTGATGCAAGATGTTTTATCGTGAATGTGATCAGATTATGTTGATGCTTTTTATTGCACACCCAATGGCTTATTTGTGCGAAATACAGCAAAATACAGAAGAATTGAAACGTTCAATAAAAAAGTGCGTATTGTTCTTGAACAATACAAACCTATTACGTCAACAACGGCACTGGCGACGTCAACTTTAACAGAAATGTCTTCGCTAAATTATTGGGTATAGTCTACATTAAGCACAAGTTTGTTCAATTAAATACAACAATATCGACCTAAATGTTAGTATGTTACAAGCTGCGACCTTCAGAGTGTGCAATAAACATAGAACAACACAGTTGTGTGAACACGTTAACGCTATTGCACTCTTTTGTCGCGTGTCGCGCGGTAAAACTCGAACCTCCGGTTCTGGTTTTACCTTCGCGTCCAACAAACTCGTGCAATAACGTTAACCAGTTCACACACTTGTGTCGTTCTATCTATATAGTAAATGTTACCAATTTATGTTGAAGTTTTATTATGAATGTGTTCTGTTAATGCTGATATTTTGTCATGAATATCATGTGGTCAGTTGATGTTGATGTTTTTCGTGAATGTGATTAGTTGATGTTTATCGTGAATGTTGTAAGTTGATATTAATGTTTTATCGAATGTGATCAGTTGAAGTTGATGTTTTATCGTGAATGTGATTTGAACTGCACCTTGTGAGAGCTCCTGCGAATCCGCGTCATATCTCATATAAATCGGTATCGGTCGAACTGATCCGACCATGTCTGATAACAGGGGGTTAAGACTTAGTTTTAGGTATTTTTGAGTTATCAGTAAGGCTTACCTTCATGCATATTTCTCCATAATGCTGTAGCAATATTATATTAGAAAATATTAGTATCGATACCAACAACATTTGGCAATAATTCGCGCGGTTATGGTAGGATTTCAACGTTAACGTTACATGAAAACAAATCAATACATTTCATTCTGGGACAACCGCGATGACAATGTACGACCAAGCTGGGCATAGGTTATTCCATTAGTTTATTCTGTTGACGAAACTAGCCTAGGTGGCTTCATGAAAAGGACTTTTTCGAATTTGTCGTCAATTTATCGAATTGCGTCAAAATTCGCCTTAAAAATCCGATTTTGGTTAAACAATAGCAAGATATCTCGAAGGATCAGAAGTGCAGTTTCGAAATCTCGTACTGGCCTATGAAGAATCATTATTGCACACTAAAGTTGAATTCAGCAATACAATCATGTTTCAATGATAGCGAGGGCGGAGAGGCATTTTCTAGTACTTTTTATCATATTTGTTTTCGAGTGTTTGGATATTGTTGTGACCTTTACAAATGGACACAGGCCGATGGTAATGGTCAGGATAACGACCGGATGCCCATGCGATTAAAAGAAATAAGTCTTAAAGCTACATGGATGGAGGTTTGCGCTCCAAAATACACCCAATAATATTCGCTTTTTAACACCCCCCGGTAAATAGGTCGCTAAATTCGTGAACTACCTTTCTACGAGCATTATATGTCACAGAAATACGCATTGAATTAATAACAAAATACAAAGTTGAACATGGTGTTTGGGTCCCAAACAAACAACAACCATGTGCACGTTCCGTGTTAATCTATTCCTGATATGGTAGAAGTAAAGAGAGTTTTTTCACTTCTGTGCGAAACATTGAAACTAGCTGGAAAATGGCTGTGGCCATGGTAAATATTTTTCAGAACATATGAAGCCGGTATATCAATATTTCATGTATTTGTCAACCTATATTTTACCTCCTTCCAAATTACGTAGACAAAAGTTGGAAGCTCATATGAGCCATGTCCGCCTATATGGCGCATGTCTTCGTCTCTATTATTACAGACGGGGTAAAGTTTGCCACAATAGCTTTCTATGATGTATTGGTAATACTTTGAATTGTTATACTCCATTTTTTAAATCGATAAATTTACCTACCTTACTCGTATTTAAATTTGTGCAGTACTATTTTTCGCTCAGGTTTGAATTCCCGTACTTTAAATTCGCCCACGTATCTGCGCGAATTTAAAACTGACAGATATATTTTCGTAAAAGTCGTGGATCTGAAGATACATGTGTATATTAAACACGATCACAGCGGATTTACTTCATGAAAACCATAACTTCATCATAATTGTGTTGCGATGATGGATTTTTATAGTTATATTATATTATTATTATTCTGATATTGAAATAGTTACGGACTGCGTGAACATTAATGAATTATACTCGAAAACAGAACACCTCAACGGAGAAGGCAACTGACTTCAGAAACACTCGGCTGTGGGTTGGGATGACCTAACCAACTCAGACTGTATGGTCACTCCAGAGTGGTGGATAGTGAACTTGCTTTCGTGTACATGCAATCTAGAATATGTGTATTTCTTACAAGCATTTCAACATCGTCGATGTTACCATGATTTGTACGTCGCTTGGTTTTGAGTAATGATTTTTAATTTTTTATATTGGTTGACAGAATGTAAATAATGGCCTACACGTATACATATAGGCGTAAATGTCTAGTCAGTGTCCAAACTTTCGTAATGTGTGTAACTCATCAACATAACCATCGATCTTGTTTTCCCTGTGGTTCATTAGTTTAAACTCAGGAGTCGCAATATTGTTCGCTCAGTTTTAAATTCGCGCACCGATGGGTGCCCGAAAAATACTACTGCGCGAATTTAAATACGAGTAAGGTACTCCATTTTAAAAATCGATAAATTTACCTATATTTACCATATGATGGCATGTCTAACATTTCTTTCAGTTTGTGTAAAGGAATTTGTCAAGGCGGTAGGCAAAATATGATACATTATCCCAGAAATGTAGGATACAATCATGTTGTTGATGGAATTATTTTGTTGTTGAACACTCTCACGCACGCAACACAACAGAAACGAACCAATTCCAGGAGCACATCAGAGACGACAGAAGCCATTTGTCACAGAACGCATGAGAAATTATATTTATGGATCACCGTATGGAACAAACTACCGAAAACGTGTGAGAAGAGATTAAAAGAATAATTAAATCTGAAAATGCGTGTCTCCTTCATCCCAATTATCGAAGACGACGTGTGACTTGTCGCATTAGATTTTTATGTCTTGGTACTACATGTACCTGGTACTAGATGTTTATTCCAGAAAGCCCTCAAATAGTATGAGTGTCATTTGCTGCATGAGGTCTCAGAGGGCAAATTTAGTGATGCTTTACCACACAGCTTTTGAGCAGGCCTAATCTTCCTCATTCTGAGCAGGCCTAATCTTCTGGGATGTATCTATAGTCACAAATTAACATTGTTTTAGTTACTTTTCCCCCTTCAGCGAAGTTTCCATATCCCCTAATTTGCAGAAGATAAAATGCACAAACGAGGTGAATAATGGGTAAACATCACTAACTTCAACTAGGGAACTTCAATCTTATCCCCATAAAAGTTGATGCTTTAGAAGAATTAGGTTCACAGAGGGTGAATGTGGTGACGTTAGTCCGCTATGCGGGATAACGTCACTAATAAATTCACCATCTGGGGACTTCATTCTGCAAACGACAGACACATTATTTGCAGGCATGACCACAGGCAGAGCTACTCAGGCATTCGGGTGCATGGCATGTAAGCTAGCATTTCTTTCAGTTAGTAAAAATTCGTAACCGATAGGCAGGACACGAGTACTCTATGTGTCTCATTGTTTTATGGTGAATGTGATCGAATGGTTCATCCCCGAGAGAGTGTCTGCCTCATTTCTGAAGACTAATTATTCTAACCGAAATATGCATTAGCCGCACACTCACGTCTCAACGATAGGGGATGACGCAGAAGCATCATTAGTCGCACACTCCAGTCTCAATGACAGAGATGACGCAGGTGCACCTTTTAATGTTAATGTCACGAGCGAACGAACGAACGACCGAATCCTTGTGAGATGGGCGATACAAGAATTAAGTCTTAAAATGTGTTTCTCCTTCATCAATTTCTTGCACTCCATATTTATCACAGACAAAGCTACTTAGACACTAGGATGGCATGTTGGCTAATATAGGATGGCATGTAGGCTAATATAGGATGGCATGTAGGCTAATATAGGATTGCATGTAGGCTAATATAGGGTAGCATTTAGACTAATATAGGATGGCATGTAAGCTAATATAGGATGGCACGTATGCTAATATAGGATGGCAGGTAGCCTAATATTAGTAATATAGGATGACATTTAGGTTAATATAGGATGGCATGTATGCTAATATAGGATGGCATGTATGCTAATATAGGATGGCATGTATGCTAATATAGGATGGCATGTAGGCTATTATAGGATGGCATGTAAGCTAATATAGGATGGCATGTAGGCTGATATAATATGGCATGTAGGCTAATATAGGATGGCATGTAGCCTAATATATAGGATGGCATGCAGGCTAATATAGGATGGCACGTATGCTAATATAGGATGGCACGTATGCTAATATAGGATGGCATGTAGCCTAATATATAGGATGGCATGCAGGCTAATATAGGATGGCACGTATGCTAATATAGGATGGCATGTAGCCTAATATAGGATGGCATGTAGGCTAATATAGGATGGCATGTAGCCTAATATAGGATGACATTTAGGTTAATATAGGATGGCATTTAGGTTAATATAGGATGACATTTAGGTTAATACAGGATGTCATGTAGGCTAATATAGGACGGCATGTAGGCTAGTATACGATGGCATTTAAGCTAACATAGGATGGCATTTAGGTTAATACGGGATGGCATTTAGGTTAATACAGGATGACATTTAGGTTAATACAGGATGTCATGTAGGCTAATATAGGACGGCATGTAGGCTAATATAGGATGGCATTTAGGTTAATACAGGATGGCATGTAGACTAATATTTCTGGTGCTAAAATAGGCCCATATTGAACTTATTTATTTATTTTTATTTATTTAATTACATTTTTTTAAATCAATATTTTGAAAAAACTAATGCTTTTATAACCTCCGCCAGTGCACCGCGAGTTGAAATCGGACCAGCAGTCTGGGAGAAAAATCCGGATAGACAGACAGACATATTTTCTCCTAAGCTTGTCCGAAATTACTCTTTTATATATATAAACGACCAACAACCACAGCACGGTATCCATTGGCTTGTTACTGGGATGAAGGAGTGTTATATCATAGTTGTGTTGGTGCCGCCGACCTTCGCTGTAATATTGGTTGAATTGGGCCTCCACCTCCACTAGCTTGTAATGGGATGGAGGAGTGTGTTGTATCATACTATTGTTGGTTCCACTTACCTTCACCGTAATTTTTGTTGCATTGGGCCTCTGCTGCGTAATCGACTAGCTTGTACTGGGATGTCTCTTTAAACTGTTCGGAAACTATAATACCTTTCTCCTTCCAGACGTATATAACATTTCCCGTTGAATAGCCGTCTGTGGGAAGAATTGAACAAAATCATTGAGACATAATAATAGAGACTATGATCATTGGGAGATCTCGATTTTACTGTTATCATACATCCTCCGTCAAACTTGTTTTTTAAAAAACAGAAGCCAGTATGAGGCCACATGGTCATGCTATAATATAAATATACAGACACATGAAAAGAAGAAACCCATATAGATGACAATAATAATAGATCCATGTATTATACGTATTCTACAGGTAACCCGTTCCAATGCGTGGGACAATTGGCGATTGTGTAGCTTTTAATTTTCATCGGCCCTATGATAACAAGAATTTCAGCTCTCCGAAACTTAATTTTTTACCCAGCCCTTGAGATAGAACTTTCAAATATTCGAGTCTTGGGATAAATCGACACATTTTTCTCAATAATGGCTGGGAATTAAACTATGAGAAGAATCGAAACAGTACATCATGTAATTCCCCACAGCGGTTGAATCAAGCGTGACATTTCGAACTGTTTAAAATATTTACAAGTTGAGGGGACGCTGTTGTCGATCGCTTGGCTGGCTATGTCCCTGTCATCCCGACAGAAACTGTGCAGCCTGTTCTCCTGAAAATCCGCATATTATCTGCTTACAATATAAGTTGTTGTAGGCGATAATCTGGTTAGAATCGCCTAAATTTGAGTCGATATTGTGCTGAAAATAAGAGCATTTTAGTCACATTATCGACTAAGAATGTGTCAATTTTAAGCAGATTATGTGCGGAAAATGACACAAATAAGCAACCCATGACTTATCATGTGTGTCACGCTCTTTAACATGTGTTTTCACTGTGGCCCGCGCCATAAAAGAAATTACGGACATGATCCATTATCTGCTTATTTCGGAATAAAATAATCACATCCCGTATCAGTAACTCCAGTCTCATAACCGAACTAAACATGAGGAAGCTACTCCTCAACAAGGACTAACCACCTATCGTTATTGAAAATGTGTTTATTGATTATTTGCAGATTATTACATTGACTAACATCAAAATCAAAACATAGGTTAGCGGGCGCACGCCCTAGATGGCCCCATTGGGCGCTGATGAATGTCCTCTGGCGGTGTAGATACGCATGTCGTGACCGTAGTATAAGTCATCGAATAATTATCTCCTCTAAAACAAACTAACACTCAAATGTATACCCGGCAAACTTCGCCAAACATTGATATCATGTGTACCATTACATTAACTAACACCAAAACAAAAACTCAGGCTAGCGGGCTCACGCCCTAGATGGCTCCTTGGGCGCTGATCAATGTCCTCGTTCGGCGTATATACGCTTGTCGTGCCGTGGTATAAGTCGTCGAATAATTATCTCCTCCAAAATCAACTAACAACTGTTTAACTTATAATACTTCCTTTACAGAAATTGCGCTCGTGTCTAACACATTCCACTCACCCGATAACACCAACCAAGCGGGACCCGGAATAAAAATGGACCCAACACTAGCTTGGGGTGGGGTACAGGAACTTCAGACCCACAAGTGGTCATAGCTCTCATCGAGTTGGGAATGGCATATACCAACATATGCTCGGCCCGCTTGCCGCTCTGGCCATTCTTCGGGAGTCGGGACGGCTCAAGAACACACTGTCATGTACTAAATGTATATACCATTTTCATAAAATAAAGAAATTACCAAAAAAAAAAAAAAAAAAAAAAAAATCTATTGAATGTAAATCATATGTATATACATCTCTGTCTAAACCATTCACACATATCGTCAACCATTAAAGTCTATCTTGTACAGTATCATTCAGATTTATTTCATCTATTAAAGCCCAAATAACACTGTATATAAAACTGTCAATATATGTTTTCATCTACGCCCGTGCCAAGGGGAGGTAGGGCGGGCCATAAAAATGCAACAACCTGTCATAGCTAAGACAAACTCTCTCAGCGCGATTGGTCTGTGTTGGACTCTCTGAACGTTAACGCATTGAATCACACGCTTTGCCTTGCATTTGGTTAGCGGCTTGCATAACTAACAATACTAACAATACAAACTAACACCATTTTAACATTATAACACGGGCCCCGTTCCTCTTTTCAGCGCACCACACGACTCGCTCAGCAACAACATAAACATCAAAGGGACACATCGGGACTAAAGCTCGTGGGCTCTCCCCCTAACAACTCAATTCAAATCAATTCAATTCAAGATATAACATTCAATTCAATTAAATTCAACTTTTGACGTGTCCAGACATGACGTTTTTTTCTATGTACAATACCTTCAAACAACAAACCGTGGGATGAAGGAGAAGTCCACTGGATCTTTTCGAACATCTCGGGCGCTCCGCGCCCATCTACTACCCTTATAATAATAATCACATCATGTACCTATTTCAGTTTATAGGTCGATTATGTGCGTATTTGCGGACCATTTCTGCACCAGATTAACACATATCTCTGCACAGAGGCTGGGCAGCAGTTAGTTACGTTTGTGGTGTCATTAAATAACGAAATGGAGTCATTAATTCATCAAAGATATCACATTTCTCAGCTTTCCATCGGTAAATAACAGGCGGCTGATACTGTTTGTAGATTCT
This sequence comes from Siphonodentalium dalli, assembly GCA_032622095.1. NCBI lineage: Eukaryota > Metazoa > Mollusca > Scaphopoda > Gadilida > Siphonodentaliidae > Siphonodentalium > Siphonodentalium dalli. The sequence goes on along the minus strand of CP136065.1, from coordinate 63,439,499 downwards.
TGATTTTCTTTGCGAGAGGTGTCGAAATCTATAGTTCATCTGTTGTTACCCACTTATTCGTGAGCGTCGGGATAAGCTTCCATTCCAATAAACGAGCATGGTGTGGTCTTGCTATATATGGCCTAAATATAAGGTTCATATACCTGAAGACAAATATTGCGTGGAACGTAATTAATGTCGCTTAAAATAGACAATTAAAACTCAAAGAAATTTTAATGGTACTTGGTGGTTTAAACCTCAAACTTTGAAATGCTCGCCTTTCCGACACCATGCACAGTCAGACTACGGAGTTCAAAATAGGTCAGCTAAACAACCATTTGTTTACATACTCTCAAACTTTGACTCTGCAAGAAGGCTTGGAAGTAGAGCTGAGGGGTTATGAAAGGTTGACAATGTTTCATACATTTTTCACTCTTTTTACCACGAATTTATAGAATAATTAACAATTGCACAATTAAACAGTTATTTCATGAACTTTAAAAAGACACATTACTAGTTTCACTAGATACATGACTGAGAACTCTATACTTACAACTCTCAATGACGAGCGGACATTTCTGGTAATCTAATGGATATTTCCTGAGATTCATAAAACACGATAGACGAAGTGATAACCTGAAAAAAAGAAGAAATACCGTTTACGTTATGGAATATTCATGCGTGAATTAGAAAACATAAAATTCGAATTATTATAACAACATGTTTAATTAAAGGCACGTGAGGCCTTAGATGTCGAAAATATTCATATTTGTTCTAATCACCGTAAACAGAAAAACATTAAAACGCATACAGTTTCGTTCATATATACCATGACCATCACGTAAACAGCATGTTACCATAAAGACCTACTATATGTTACCTAAGCAAGAGCCTGATTGTGTTACAGAAGACAGCACAATGCGACTGGCTAATCACACACAAATGACATAAACGCTCTTTATTAGTTCCATATCAGGAATTCACCAACAAAGAACGCTCTTTATGTTTACTATCATAATATAAACAAACACCAGAAAAGTAACTTTTTATGCTTTTGTTTACATAACAATGGTCAAACATTTGACAATAACATACTGTTTATGCGATATTTCTTATTTGTATACGGACAAAGTCTGTCTACATTTTGATGTTCTTTCTGTTTGTGGCGGTTTTTGACGGGTGGAAATATTTTCACAGGATACCCACCACCAAGGCCAACCGTACCTTTAAATCTAACATGTTTAATGAAGAGTTTTGTCGGTTACAATTCATTCTGATTTGATCTATAGCGAATATACAAATGAATAGAATGACAGTTCTGTTTATCAGAATAATGCAGAATTAATTGTAACACCAAATTCTGAAATAAATAAACGCTAGCTTTCGTCATATTCTATGTATACATTATGGCAGCCGTCAGGCCAGCGTAGTACAGGGGAATGAACTCTGGCTTGCGTTTGAGATGATTGTACCGTTATTGTATACACGTATTAGTTTGCTATGTGCTGTAAAGTTGCGTAGCAAATCCTACAGCTGCTGTATGCATGCCCAACTGTAACGTTGCGTGTCTCGTGCTATAGATAATTGTACATAACGTAACGCTAACTCTAACTCTACCATTAATAGATGATTGTGCCGTTGTTGTATAAACCATGCTATAGATGATTGTACCGTTGCGGTAACGTTGCGTACCTCATACTATAGATGATTGTACTGTTGCTGTATAAATATTTTTGCGTACCTAATGCTATAGATGATTGTACCTTTACTGTATACATGTTTTGCGTACATCATGCTATAGCTTATTATACCTCATGCTATATAGATGATTGTACCGTTGTTGTATACATTTTTTATACACATATACACGTTGTTTTATACACATATTAGTATGTTAGGTGCTGCAACGTTGCATACCCCGCATGCTATAGATGATTGTGCCATTGTTGTGCATGCATATGCACATGTTTTGCGTACCTCATGCTATAGATGATTGTACCGTTGCTGTATAAATGCATCAGTTTGTTAGGCACTGTAATGTTGTGGAATGTTCCGTGTTTCTCGTTGTAGAAGAAGCTGTCGGGGACCCAGACAGAGTCGATAATTTTAGGATCCATCTCTATCATCTTAATCCGAGATATGCTCCGATATTGAAGTCTTTTGTCAACCCACTGTTGTCTGAAGAAAATATTGATCGAATAGTCCTGAAATGAGATAAAATGGTTGAATCGATACTACATTTAATGAAGATTTGAAAAGATAAAGCCGAGTGAACATCGTAATGGTGTAATTAGACCCCCGGTTACAATATCTTTAGAGGTTATTGCATGGTTAGTTTGACATCGGCCGTGCTATCAGCCCGAGGTAACTTCATATCAGCCTGCATAAGACCGAAGGTCGAAAGTTGACATGAAGATACCGCGGGCTGATATTTCTCGGCCGACATCAGACTAACATAATTGAACAGTGGCAGGTAGAACGGTAACATCACTTGCGAAGTTGTCTTTAAATATTCATTGCACACTCCATCAATGCCAGCGGACTGATTTGATTTCAGAAAAGATATCAAAATTTTATCACCTATAATAGGGACATTCATTTCTTCACAGCAAGATAACTCACCCAGTGGTCAGACCGGTTTTCCGAAGACCTATTACTACGAAGGCCCACAACTCCGAAGACCCGATTCTCCGACGGCCCACAATTCCGAAGACCCGATTCTCCGACGGCCCATAACTCCGAAGACCCGATTCCCCGACGTCCCATAACTCCGAAGATCCGATTCTCCGAAAGCCCATAACTCCGAAGGGCCGATTCTCCGAAGACCTATAACTCCGAAGACCTATAACTCCGAAGGCCCGATTCTCCGACGGCCCATAACTCCGAAGGTCCGATTCTCCGAAGGTCCGATTCTCCGAAGATTTTGTTTTATCGGGGTATTATCGTTTACTAAATAGTGTACAGTCCAGTGGCGAAGCCAAGGGGTCCCAAAATTCCCACTGCCCCCATTAAACCTCTACTTGCTAGTTCAGACAATATGGGCCCCTACCAAAACATGTCCAATGTCATGTAAACGCCCGGAAATCGTTCATGGGGCATCAAAATATTCAAACTTTCCTACTGCCCCCACCTAAATGGGAATCCTGGCCCGCCACTGACTATACACCAGATACTATAACGTTACGTTGGCCCATGAGATGCCAGAGTAAAATGTACAGGGGTGAACGGGGAAGAACTTGTCGCCCCTGTGCATGTTAGGCTACTCTGACATTCTTGCAGCGTTTCGTTATAATATACCCGGTGCACACCAGTGGCGGAGCCAGGGTTCCCATTTAGGGGTGCACATTAATTAGCATATGTGGGGAATATGTGGGGGATATATCATGCATATGATATGCCGAAAGCATATCACGAAGGCCTGATTTGGGGAGCGCATACATGGGAGGGGTCGCCCCCAATCGTTAATTGGTCCGGGGGCTCCCCTGGGCAGGAACACTGTGAATATTTGAATGCCTAGGAGGGATTTCCTGACGTTTACATGACATTTGACACGTTTTTTGGGGGCGGTCTTCCCTAGGGCCCCATTGACCCCGCCACTGGACTGTACACTATTTAATAAGCGATAAAACATGATCTTCGGAGAATCGGACCTTCGGAGAATAGGCCCTTCTGAGTTATAGACCTTCGGAGTTATGGGCGTTCGAAGTTATAGGCCTTCGGAGTTATGGGCTTTCGGAGTTATGGGTCTTCGGAGTTATGGGATTTCGGAGAATCGGGACTTCGGAGTTATGGGCTTTCGGAGAATCGGGGCGTCGGAGAATCTGACCTTCGGAGAATCGGACCTTCGGAGTTATGGGTCTTCGGAAAAACGCTACGTAACCCACCCAGTTGACCTATTAAATGTGTGATATCAATATCATCATTATGTTCGTTCAACACTTTAAAATGATCATAGAACGTTTCGATGTTAATACATGTTAATGCCATGTTAATATCGTGTTGCTCATTTCCCCCAGAGTACTTTCTAAAAGAATTCGGAAGGTTCATTGTGCGACAGTGAACGAAGGTACTGTGGGGCCACCGCTCCTTCTAATTCGTCCGAAATCGCATTATCGTCCAGTATGCATCGACAAATGTTAAGTTGCCCTCTCTGCAATGCTATACAAAGTTGGGTGACGGCACTTAAAATCACCTTTTCTATATGTGTGTGTTAAATTTGATTTGGAGCGCTCACGGAAGATTGAACAATCCTGAGTTCATCAATTCGTTTTCGGCATTTTACCGTAACCTTCGGTGATAAAGTTTGCTTTCAGACCAGAAGTGGGACATGCCAACATTCCAAGTTTGTTATCTCCGAGACACGAAAATGCAAACATATACACAACAAATCTGAACAGGTCTACAGGAGGCAGATTCCAAAAAAAAAGACAAGCACACGGTGGCTCCACTGCGAAATGTTTATGGCTCCAGTTCGAACACGGGCAAAAATTATTTGCCCCAGTGCGCACCACGATAAATAATTTCGATGTTGGACATAATTTATCGAGAATTTAGTAAATTATTGGCGTTACAGCCGATCATATACTGACATTTTATATAATATCTGTGCATTTGTCTCTTTGAATATAAATGTTACCATTTCAAAAAAATATATAGGGCGGCGAAGTGTCAAATAGTAACAGAAGCTTTCACTTTATGATGCAAACCTGACATTTGGCATGAATGGCCAGTGTACGTCAACAGTGCAAAGACTGATTTTTTTCCGACAAGCCAATCACAATGGTCGACATATTCAAAATGGCCGCCACTTTTACGAAATAGCTGCCGTTTTCAGCTTGTACGCAAGGTATACGACGAATGTGACGTCTATTCCTTATTTGAACATTTTAATATTTCACTCAAATAAAGGGTGTTGTAAAGTGGTCAATACTCTTTTCACACACACCCCACCCCTATCCAACATGGTCGCTGTCCAGAGGGATTCAAATAGGGAACCGATGCTAGTTATCGGACCTTTACCGATTTAGGTCAAACAAAGAGTGGTGTAGGCTGGCCCACAATACACCCCACATATTCACCAAACATATGGTCGCCACCCAGATGGGTCCAAATAGAGGACCACTGGGTTTTAACTTTCTAACTGTTGGAAATTGCCAACCAACCTGCCATTGCCAACCAACCTGACACCACCTAATGTTGGTATATTTCCAATTGATAGCTATTTCAGACAAACATTTGGACTAAATATTGAACATATTTGCTAGAATTGGTATTACAACACATGTCCACAAATCAGTTGTTGAAAATCAACCATCTAACAATTTCAACCTATAATTGGTGTAAAAGTTCCAACAAATGCTGGCATGACCTTTCCGTCTGTTGAACATTTTTACCAAAGTTGAAGGGCGATACCCCCACAAACTCCCCCTGTCGCTACGTCCCTGTGGTGGAATAGATACATATGATATTATCCCCGGCGCCACGCCCCTCTCATATCAGCAAAATTAGCTTCATGGAAACCGCGAAGCATCGAAATCAACATGAACGCACACTGAGGTGACTATTTCGTTCTGGTGCACCTTCGCTGAATGCGCACCCGTCGTGTAGCTTGTTATCGCAAAGGCAACGTATCATTTTGTGATATTTTATAAACGTTGTTTTAAAGGCACGTGAGGCCTTAGTTGTCGAAAATATTCATATTTTTCTAATCACCGTAAACAGAAAAAACATTAAAACACATACAGTTTCGTTCATATATATACCATGACCATCACGTAAACAGCATGTTATCATAAAGACCTACTATATTTTACCTAAGCAAGAGCCTGATTGTGTTACAGAAGACAGCACAGTGCTACTGGCTAATCACACACAAATGGCATAAACGCTCTTTATTAGTTCCATATCAGGAAGTCACCAACAAAGAACGCTCTTTATGTTTACCATCATAATATAAACAAACACCAGAAAAGTAACTTTTTATGCTTTTGTTTACATAACAATGGTCAAACATTTGACAATAACATACTGTTGATGCGATATTTCTTATTTGTATACGGACATTTTGATGTTCTTTCTGTTTGTGGCGGTTTTTGACGGGTGGAAATATTTTCACCGGATACCCAGCGCCAAGGCCAACCGTACCTTTAACAAACTTACGAACCCCACATGACAATGATTCTGATCGGCAATATAAAAAACAAAACCAAGATGATGCTGATGCTTGTAGTTAAATTGAGCGCATGTTCCACTCATAATGCTTTCGGATTTGTCATACTATAAAGCACTGTATATGATGAGGTTGAGAAATCATACAAAGAATTGCTTGTTTATTGAATCATGTGGACCAAGGGCCGCTTTAAGTTCAAGTTCAAGTTTATTAACATCTCTCCTTATCACAATTGACATAAGAGATAATTACATATACACAAGTAATAACATATGTGGTGATATTCATCAATAAATGAGCTTGGAAGCAAAAATGTATGATATTTTTGTTTTGTTATTTAAATGTGATTCCAATTATAATCATGAATGTTGTATAAGTCATCACATATTTCCCCTCCGGATGCACACATACGAGGTGGTTACAGCGTTTCAGTAGCGTGTTTGATAAAAAGGGCAAGACCATCATTTATATTTTCATGTCCAGAGTTAAATAATTCGTACAACTTAAATTCATTTGGTTTCGTATAAACTTAAATATGCATCAATTTACTTTTTGCGTACTTCAGTAAGAGACTCGCAGATCAAAACAAAGTGGTATTCATCACCCACTGCATTCCCACACTTACTACAAATTCGTAGCGCAACATTTGTATTTGTCCATGAGCCTGTTTCAATAGGTAGTCTATGATTTCTAGTCCTGAATTTCACAAGTTGTGTTACAATACGAAAACTCAATGATGATAAATAATTTGCTCTACCAAATTCTCGTTTGATTATTTTATAAAAATCACTCTTACTTGATGTTTCGACCTGGCATAGCCACTCATTTATTTTTATGTCATACACTTTGCGCTTGCAAGCTCCATTAAATCAGGTATTATCATATACACATTGATATAGCCAATTATCGCTCATACCTAGTTCACATAATGTAATATTTTATATTGTTAATCCAATCACATTGAAGTTGGCCTGAGCCATGCAAATCATACATCAAGGAGTATAATTGATATACAAGTTTGCCTTGTTTCCAGCGATTAGTCTACCCCAGTATCCGAGATATCTTAGTTTAATTTTTAAATCAATAGGATAGATTCCAAGTTCTCCATACAAAAATATATTGGGGGTCGATTTCTCAAGACGGCAAATAAATTTCAGAAACCAACGTTCAAGTTGGGTGATAACTGTCAAATTTTCGAAGCCCCAAATTTCCGAACCATATGTGAGTATCGGTTCAATTGCCTTCTCGTATACTTCCAGTATGCTACATAAATCTATCTGCGAACTCCGAACCTTTGGTACTAATGCAAACATTGCCTTTTTTGCTGATACACAGCGTTCGTTTCTTTCATATGCGAATGTTCCCCTTTGGTGAAAATATGTTCCAAGATATTTATAATGTTTGACAATTTCAAGATTTGTTCCATTGAGTTCAAATATTGGTATCCTCCGCGGTGATCTTCCAAATATGATTACTTTACTTTTATCATTGTTGATTTTCAGTTTCCAGTTCAAGCAAAATGTATCAAATATGTTCAGAGATTTCTGTAATCCTTTAGCAGTTTTAGACATTAGCACGGTATCGTCGGCATACCATAATACAAATAAATGAAGGTAAGTGTCCACCCTTGTTCCTTCTATATCACTGAGATAAATTCGATCACAGCCTCCATTCTTCATGAAATCTTCCAAATCGTTCAGGTAGAGAGAGAATAAAATAGGAGATAAGTATTACCTTGTCTAACCCCTAAAGAAGTTGAGAAAGTGTTGGAGTAGACATCGTCGCTGGAAACACAGGACTTAATGTTATGATAGATGCTTTTGATAACATTCAAAATATTTCCTTCGATTCTGTGTGATTTCAATTTCTCCCATAATACATTCCTCCACACTGTATCAAACGCTTTAGATAGATCTATAAATGCACAGAACAGTTTCTTTTTCTCATCTTCAAAAGTTTAGTAATACTATACAGTGCGAAGGAATGGTAATGGTTGAATAACCCTTTCTAAAACCAGCTTGTGACTCACTCAATAGATCGTTAAATTCCAGATATAGGGATATCCGTTCGCTTAGTATAATTGTGAATAGTTTAGAGATACAACATACTAACGTTATCTTCTTATAATTATACGGATCCATTATGTCTTTACATATACATAATGTCCTTTTATTGAGGGAGAAACGTACTTTTCTTATCTAAACTTCACACATTTACGCTTCAGCTTACGTACCGTATGTTAGCACCTTGGTTAAGTGCAATGTGTTGGCAACAATCACCGGGTACTGCTGTACTTGAAATGAAATGTTTTGCTGTTAATCTCAAAACAGTCGTTTTATGTGCGATTTATGTACTAATCTGATTATTATGATATAAACCTGGCGTACTGTAAGATATATTTCGAACGTAGATGTTTTATGTCGGAATTAATTTCATCACTCAGATACTACCATCACATATTTCTCTCATGGTTTCTATTAACACTGAGCTCAGTAAAGTAAGCTGACATTCCGGTTTGGTGTTAGTGCCATATATATTAAAGGCAATGCGTAATGACCCCCCACACGATGAAACAGAGGGCAATTTAGAAGCAACGGCTTAAGCATTTTGGATTTTCCCATCCTATAAAAGACACATTAAGACACATGTGCCTACTGTTAACGTTAATATTGACGACAGGCACGTGATTCTGCACTCTGGATTTCCACACCCTATAATAGACACATTAAGACACACATTCGTGTGCCGTCTGTTAACGTTGATAGTGACAATGACAGACATTCTGGATTTTCTCTGTCTATAATAGAGGCACCAAGACACGTGTGATGTCTGTTAACGTTGATATTTACAGGCACGTGATTCTGCATTCTGCATTAAGACACACATACGTGTTACCAAACTCCATACAGGGTTTACCTCCCCCGATGACTCTGTAAGACTGCTGCTACCGGCAACATTTCACCCACATTTGGTGGACTTCCGCGATATTAAAATATATACTAAGCGAACTCAGCAACATGCTGCCCCTGTTAAGCAAACAAAATATCGAAAAAAAATTGTATAAATTTAGGACCTTATGTTTGAAAAGTCCACTAAAACCGAAGAACTATATTTCGAAACGGTGTGATTCGGTTCTCCGATTATTTTATCATCACAAAGGTGTAAACGCACATGTACGACATTGTCACAACTCGAACGGCAAATCAAACACAAGAGTTCTAATTTGCTGCAATTTTGACGAGTAGCTTGCGAAAATGGTCAACAAAACTACCGCTCTGATTTTCCATTCTGTCATTATGTTTTAGTGTGGGAATTGTTCTCAAAACACATAGAACATTTGACTTTGGAGCGATCGGGTTTCGCCATTTTTGCTGGAAAATCCCATACTAAATATATAGAAACACGGACTATATATAGTACCCAGCCGGTTATATACAGAGTCAGAAAGGAAGTATGACTGGTGCGCTCTGGTAGAGATTGACGTGTTACTTCAGACGTTTGTTAACGTTGATACTGACAACGACAGACACGTGATTTTGTTCTTAAAAGTAGAATAAATGTGTTCGTTATATTTGTTTTCACAAGAACCGTGTAGCAAAGAGGATTCATTAAATTTCTTCTCCTGTGCGAGAATTTCATTTAATTGTGCAATTGCGAGTGCAGTAAATTGGTCTCATAAATCAACGATACACCGATAGCCTGCCACAAAGTTAATATCTTCAATACAGTTTAGTTATCATTTTAGAGGTTGAATTCCTTATCACTATTAGTGGGATTTCTTCAAGTAGGCCAACGGGGAACATCCGGCTTGTAACCAGCAAACAGGTAGAAGTAGACCACGTAACCATGTCATAACGGGAGCTGCGCAGGTGCAGCATTAAAGACCCCGTTGCAGTGCGTTCTCTTCCCATAGAGAGCCTCGCATATATAAGAGAATACACTGGATTACAAGGCCAAAGAGAATGCATTGGCACAAAGTTTTCGCAAAAATTTCAGGAATCTCCAGTCATCGAATGGTTAACATATTGTTTCCGAAAGTCTGGCGCTTTAATAAAAAAGTGAACATTGTTTCACGAAAAAAAATAGGATAAGGCTTGTCCGTAGTACAAGACGCTCGCAGTTTTATATCAGGCTCCAGTCTGTTCAATATAAGACAATGAGTGCGCGCCATGAAGGGTCACAGCAGCAGACGACAAACTAAATAGCAAGGCAAACGTTTTGAGACCAAACTCTACTATTAAAATTGCCGTCTTACTTTCGTACAAGTAAATATAATTATTGCGGAATGTTCCGCATTAGACTGGTCCAAGTTTCCAACCATAGTAACTTGAATGCTTCATCATCAACAATTTTGCCGAAGTCAAACCAAGAAAGGGAATACATCAGTGATACGATTTCGGATGTGACCGTTTGTGCGTTTGGATACATTCCCAGCGATAAAATGCCGATGCGTACTACGTTAGGCTGCTTGTGAAGCTTAATTCTAGCCGTACTAAATGTATTCTTCCATTCAGTTATAAAAGTATACATTGGAATGATATGTTATTAATTTTGAGTGTTCAGGACAAATTAGCAGACGACAGTATGCCGACAAAATAATACAAATTCAGAAGGATTCATATTCTCGTATGGTGTAGGTTGAACTTATTATCAGAACATTTTCTCAGTGAACTAATCGTCAATGTGTATTTAGTAAAGAAAGGTTAAAGGGACGTATACGTGTAAACGGATACAACGAAAAGCACCACCAAGCTGTTGGACGGATTTCACTGGGTCGAGTACAGTAACTCTCAATTACTTTGATAACGGTAATGCCTTTGTGCGCAAAAGGCAGCGTTGGCAGCCAAACATACAATGGTTAACCATAATCCAAATTTTCCACGCATTAACGCAAACGATCAATTTATTACTATATTGACAAATGACTGTCCCACTCTATAACACGAATAATATGTAAACTGGTCCGTCGCTTCTTCAATGCTCGTGCTGAGCAAATAACAGTTAGGTAACCATAAATATGATACATGACACCGAGACTCCTTGTACATCTCAGCATGTAATTTTGTTCTTGTATATCTTATTATTACACGTTTTGTATATATTATTATCCATTGTATTAGCAAACTGTCTTCGTGTGGATGTTTTTTGCCAATAAATCATTATTTATCTATCTATATCTACAAGACACTTCTTATGCCGTAATCGGGACGATTAGCGATGTGTGTACAATCTGGCTGACGTGCAATGTGATGTTAGGATTATATATTTCAAAATGAGTTTTCGAATTTAATCCCAGCGTATTTGAACGTATAAATCATATTTTTGACTAAAAAACGCAGATTTTTCTGAAAAGTATATAAACACTACACGTGATAAACTTTCGTCGTGAATAAGTCAAGTTCACCTATAGGATAGGATAGGATAGTTTTATTTACAATATACACACATGGAAAGTACAATTACAAATGAATATAATATTAATAGACTATACATGTATATTGCTAGGGGTGATATAGTCATGACTGACTGTCTTCCTATCACCCCTATATAGGGTTGGTTGGCTTGTTGAAGGTTTGGGGCCGCACCATAAAAAATTCTCTTCTCCGGAATTTGTGAGATGCGATTAATTTAACAAACTTTAATATATTTTGTTTTTATTTCTGTTATTTAGTCAATATAATCATCACAAAAGGAAGGAATATTTCTGAAATAACTATAATTATTAAAAAGTAGCTAGATGGCCCCGGTTATACAGATTTGATGATAAATATATATATATATAAGCTATATTCTGATGTTTAATCGAACATCGCCTAACACGTAACATAGTGCTATTCAGATTGAATACCATTGCGTACTCAATCGTGAATCCCGATTATATATTGTTTTATATATAATCCTTACAGTATTGGCTGCATAGCAAGGTCCTAAGATCAAGCGACGGTCATAAGAGCGGGTGTCCAACTCATAAAACATTTTTTGTTGGTGAATATGAATTACATGCTGTTACATACAGTTCAGATAGGTGGAAATTGCGATCAGGGAAGCTACAGGAGCGCCAGACTTCTTTGTATATAAAGATTTATAGAAACAGTGGTATGTCTTCCGTGTAACGGAAAATATATTGTCATCCTTTATCTGACGCGACCCAGGGAGTCCAGAGTTCCATTTCCGTAATCGTGATGTTCACCATATCAGTTTAGCATGGTTAATGACTATGACAGCGTCGGTTCTTTGATAAAAAGGAAGATATAAAACGAAAACTGAAAGTGAAGGAATTCTATACCCTCGTTTTAGTCAAACGGCATGACGAGTTGAGGCTATAGAAAACTTAACACTGAAGATGAGTACTCGAATGTCAGCCAATCTCCATGGATTATATATAAAACACTCTCCAATCGGGGTTCACGATTAGGTATATAATGGCGCCGATTCTTTTATCACTCCAGCTTCTAACATCTCCTTAATATGCTGTCTGACGTCTTCCTAAAGAGGAGGTATCTTCCGATATGGCTGTTTAAATGGTACATCATCGGTGAGTTTGATTTGATGTGTCACTAGGTCAGTAACACTTAAATCCAGAGGACCAGTAGAAAATACATGGCTCCATTTGTATAGCAGAGCATCAACTTCATCTTTCTCTTCTGCTGATAAATTGTCATCGACGTTAACCAGCCACTACTAAATATAGTTATTTAAGAAATATTCCTTCCTTTGGAATAATTATATTGACTAACTAACGGAGATATTCAGAAAAAAAAAATTGTTGTTAAATTCATCGCACATCACAAGTACCAGAGAAGTCTTTTAACCCTTTCAGTGCCAAGTCCGATTTTTGTATCAACCCATATTTCCTTGATCATTTTTTTCTAGGAGCTCTTTCTATCAATGTATCACATTATTATAATCAATAAATTTGAAAAAATGATCAAGGAAATATGGGTTGATACATCGGACTTGGCACTGAAAGGGTTAAAGGCACGTGAGGCCTTGGTTGTCGAAAATATTCATATTTGTTCTAATCACCGTAAACAGGAAAACATTAAAACGCATACAGTTTCGTTCATATATACCATGACCATCACATAAACAGCATGTTATCATAAAGGCCTACTATATTTTACATAAGCAAGAGCCTGATTGTGTTACAGAAGACAGCACAATGCTACTGGCTAATCATACACAAATGGCATAAACGCTCTTTATTAGTTCCATATCAGGAATTCACCAACAAAGAACGCTCTTTATGTTTACCATCATAATATAAACAAACACCAGAAAAGTAACTTTTTATGCTTTTGTTTACATAACAATGGTCAAACATTTGACAATAACATACTGTTTATGCGATATTTCTTATTTGTATACGGACAAAGTCTGTCTACATTTTGATGTTCTTTCTGTTTGTGGCGGTTTTTGACGGGTGGAAATATTTTCACAAGATACCCACCGCCAAGGCCAACCGTACCTTTAAAGAGCTACCCCAAACCTCATCTACGAAGTGCATTGTGTAGTTCGGTGCGAAGCGCCGGGGGGGGGGGGGGTCGAACAGATCGAATGATATTCTCATTCACCCCACAAATCATATATTTAAATTTAACTGATATACGATACAAGTTCATCACTTGTTGAAAGATAAATCTTATTTAAAAGCGCTCTCTACGTTCAAATACGTTGGGTTTAAATCAGGAGACTCGTTGTTAACAAATCCTAGCATCACGTGGCACGTGTGATCCAGATTGTACACCAATCGATATCTAATCGTGAACCCCGATTAAAGATACGGGCGGTGTTGGCGGTGGGTATGCTGTTAAAATATTCACCTCCGTCAAAAACCGCCATATAAACAGAAAGAATAGTAAAATATAGACAGATTTTGTTCTTATGCCAATCAGAAATATGGCATAAACAGTATGTTATTGTTAAACGTGTTTCCTTTGTTATGTAAACAAAGGCAACACACGTTACAGAACCTGGCTTTTGTTAGATCCGGATATGGTAAACATAATGAGCGTTATTTGTTACTATTTTCCTGATATGGAAATAATAAAGAGCGTTTATATCAATTGTGAGTCATTAACCAATATAATTGCGCTGTGTTATGTAAACAGAAGCATAACTTCTGTAACACGAGCAGGTTCTTGTTTAAGTACACCATCGTACGGCTTGACGACAATATAATATCTACGCTGATTATGTTTGGCATATGAACAAAACTACATCTATTTTAATATTTCTTCTGTTGATGGCGATTTGAACAAATATGAATATTTCTGCAACGAACGCCGCCCGTGCCTTTAACTATATTTCTATATTCAACTGTGTGCGTATTAGGTGCGTATTTTACCGCACGTTACACGATGTGCGCATGTGGTCAATCTAATGACCAATGTCTCATAAAATCATACAAGTCAAAAGCATGCAAGTCGCTATTTTTTGTGGTTGTTGACGTTTGTGACCAATTCCAAATTGTTTCTCACATCCGCAAAATGTTTCCTTTGCAATATTGTTTTCCTGCATCCAGGTACGCACGTACTGCAGTTCCACGACACAGGCAGCTGGGAGCTTTGACGTGTTTTGTTGCCATGCAGCTGTTCAACCAGTCTATGCGGATAAACATAACTAGATATTCATTACAATGTCTGAGGCACCGACTCGCTCGGTATACTGAAAATATGTTCATTGGTTCGCATATTCCTGCACAAATTACCAATTATTCTCATCGGAATGGAATATTGGGGTGCCATTCAAATCAGAAAAGCTTTAAAAGGGGTCCCGATTTTAGCGCAAGTGTGGGTTCTAACCCATAAACTACTCATTTAGCCCAGACTGCCAGGGTGGTTTCCATGACATAACCGCGTCGACTACGGGGACATCCTTAAAGGGGAACATTTCACACGGGAATTGGCCGAATATCAGCATGAGTTCTGATCACGGGTTCGCCATGTTGACCATGTGTAAATATTCGGCTATTTATCCCATTGCCTTTGCCAAGGAAGTGAGAAATAAATAAATTGGAAGTGTTAGAAATGCGACACAGAACGGATTTAATTTTATCAGAACAACGCAGTTCCTCCGAAATTACATGTTGTAGCCATTCGATTAGTGACAGTGGAGAATGTATCAGAGAACGCCTCATCGGGTCTGATGTTGATTTCAAACTGTCGGAATAAATTCACTGACTAAATCAAATCATGTGATCTATGTACGATTCTTATACGGATTCAATCAGACTAGATGCCGACTTAAGCTTCGAATTGCCTTCGTCTGCGTCATGTCCGTCATATATAAGGGATATATTCACGTCTCATAGTCGCTTCTATGTGAACCGCCATTACCACACACAAACAGTTTCATACTTTCTTCTCATTGGCATTCCATGACTCCATGTTTTCTGTATTCCTCGGAGACCTGGTTATATATACAAATTTATCACATAATTAGCACCTAAACCCGGCTTCATATTTTTAGTAATTAGTGCATTATCGGCACGCGCAGTAACGTAAGAGCTTGGCGCAATGATGTCGATGTTGATACCGATAACTTTATTATTAATTTATTATCTTAATTAGAATATAATTATGATATTCGATTTGCGTTTGGTTATTTAGTGTTGACTGTGTGATAAAGATGGGTGATAAGGGTATTTTGTCAACATGGAAAGACACATTTAAAATGGAACTATATTTTTTATTGTAGGTGTCATTACTTCGGTTATGATAAGGAAATCACTATTAATTTTGTTTAATCCCAACCGTTTCGATGTGGTTTTTCCTTGCTAAAATGTGATTATGTGATAAAATGGATGTCAGATTCGTCGCAATTCTATACGAAATTTATAAACCTCCTCCACTAAGTAATCGAATTTAGTGCACTCGGTTAATAAATTTCGTATAGAAATGCGACTCATTAGAGATCCATTATATATATAACGTCTCACACGGCACGACGAACGTCAGTCGCCGGTTTCTCCTCCACCCATAGAACCAGGTTATGTAAACAATTTGTAAATAGAACCGGACATGAAAAACGGCCCAGTGTTTCGGGGCCTATACAGGGCTGAATGTAATATGGAACACACAAATCTGTATTTTGATTAAAAAAAAACAAGATTACCTTATCTGACTGTTGTATAGCCAATATAGGAATAATTTGAGATAAATTGTTTGTGAAGTAAAACTTTAAAACCAATCCTTGGATAGCGGTACCAGTCACATTTTCGCCTGTAGATGTATCGGGCATAACAATCAATACCATTCTCATCAATACTTTGGTTGACAATCTCAGCAAATGGTCTTAAATAATACATATTTCAAGCACCAGTTGCCATGATTAATGTTTTGTCCCAAATGGGATGTGTCGTGATATGACCTTTTGCGGCTGAAAAGAAGATAAACCCCAATACATATAAATAAGCCATTTGCATTTATACAGAACGAACGGATGGAGCTCAATCACTCCTTAAGAAATGGATGATGATTTGCTTGCATTCCATGGAGTATGGATGAAAGTTGGCCTGATGTGTCGTACCAACTTGCATCCATCCTCTATATGGAACGAAACAAGATCAAGATATCCATTACTTTTTATTTACACTCAACCGAGTCAACTATCATATTAAAGAGCATTTATCCACCGCTGACTACGTCTATTGACTACATAAAGCCTGCCTAATAAACGTTACGTTTATTACGCCAATGTAGCTTTATTAGGTCAACGTAGCTTTATTATGTTAGTACTACTTTTATGACGTAATTTGATATGCAAATTGCGCAGGTAACTAGGGACGCCAACCTGCCTTAATGACGTCATTGTGATTTCAGAACGTTTTTATTGTGTATAATTCACTAAAATAATTTGTAAAATGATATATGTTTTAGCTCTAAAACATCTATAAATCCTCAGAACAAGGTCTGCTTATAATAAATGTAAAAATGCCAACGAACTATTTCGCTCTAAGCTGCACTCCGGTTTTCCCACGTCATGCATGCTAATTGGTTTGCCTGACCTAATAAATTTAATGGCGTTATCGAAGTAACGAATGTAAAACTGAGGAACATGACAGATTTACCTAACAAAATGCAAGTTTTGTGCGATGGTTAAATAAAATATGTAGCTATTTAAATGTCGTCGCTTAAACTGTTTATGTCCGCTCGGGAGATTTGGTATCTATTAGACTCGGCAGAGCCTCGCCCAATAGATGCTCAAATCCCCCTCACGGACATAAACAATTTAAGTGACGGCACTAGCTACATATTCTATGTTTATCGCCCCATTTACAACGTTATTCGTGTAGCTCATTGCAAGTTGCGTCTACACAATAAGAAAGGAAGTATGGGAGTCTCCATCCGACGTCACGTGATGTAATTGTGACATACAAACGTCCTGCATTCGTGTTCCGTAGCGCGAATGTATGTGCGAGTGTAGATATGACCCAACGCATGCACTCTGTAGCAGTTGGATTCTCCTTATATGTTATTGAATGAACCTTTACAGGCACTTGAGAAATTGCACATGGGTGAATCAAAATTCATTGACATTTCAAATCAGTAGCTACCCCATCGACAAAGCAATCACTACACATTATTTCTTGGAGATCGTGGTGCTGGTAATTGATCGGATTGGCTTGGGTTCCCCCAATCGTCTGGAACACAGTGTAATGTATACACTGGAACCCGAAGGGGATTCCTAACTTTCTTTTAAGAACAACCAATATGCTGTGAAACATGCGTTAGCTTATATTCCATGATTGTCCTCAAGGGACTGTGTGATGGGAGAAATTGGTCTGTCAGCCAGGCTGATATTACACTTCTGTAGTCGACCGGGGGTCCCATGAGCGGGGAGGCTAATGGGCCATAACAATGCGGGGTAGGTTCATACACTCCGCGGGGCCAGTCTATGGGATGGCATTAAGATGTAATCTCATATATATTTTGAAGACCTCTGTCTGTCTGTCTGTTTGTATTATTGTCTGTTTGTCTGTCATTTATACAAATCTACGATTCTCGACCGATCGGGACGAAACTTGGTACGTGTGTGTAGTTTGACCAGGCGGTGGACGTTGTCGTATTGGCGAGCCCGTTCGGCGCCCGCTTCGCGCATGCGCAGACGAGATCTCGGAAACGGGTGGAGCTATCGACTTGAAATTTGCTATGTGAATGTATCTTGCCCCGGATACGAATTTTATCTGGTAGCCGAGCCCGTGCGACGCCAACTTCGCGCATGCGCAGACGAGATCTCGGAAACGGGTGGAGCTATCGACTTGAAATTTGGTATGTGAATGTATCTTGCCCCGGATACGAATTTTATCGGGTCGCCGAGCCCGTGCGACGCCAGCTTCGCGCATGCGCAGACCAGATCTCGGAAACGGGTGGAGCTATCGACTTGAAATTTGGTTTTTGAATAGCCCGGACAACGTCGGGCTCATCGGCTAGTCTCATATATATTTTGAAGACCTCTGTTTGTCTGTTTGTCTGTATGTTTGTTTGTCATTTATACAAATCTACGATTCTCGTCCGATCTGGACGAAACTTGGTACGTGTGTGTAATTTGACCAGGCGGTCGACCTTGTCGTATTGGCGAGCCCGTGCGGCGCCGCTTCGCGCATGCGCAGACGAGATCTCGGAAACGGGTGGAGCTATCGACTTGAAATTTGCTATGTGAATGTATCTTGCCCCGGATACGAATTTTATCGTGTCGCCGAGTCCGTGCGACGCCAGCTTCGCGCATGCGCAGACGAGATCTCGGAAACGGGTGGAGCTATCGACTTGAAATTTGGTGTGTGAATGTATCTTGCCCCGGATACGAATTTATCGGGTCGCCGAGCCCGTGCGATGCCAGCTTCGCGCATGCGCAGACGAGATCTCGGAAACGGGTGGAGCTATCGACTTGAAATTTGCTATGTGAATAGCCCGGACAACGTCGGGCTCATCGGCTAGTCTCATATATATTTTGAAGACCTCTGTTTGTCTGTTTGTTTGTTTGTCGTTTATACAAATCTACGATTCTCGTCCGATCGGGACGAAACTTGGTACGTGTGTGTAGTTTGACCAGGCGGTCGACCTTGTCGTATTGGCGAGCCCGTGCGGCGCCGCTTCGCGCATGCGCAGACGAGATCTCGGAAACGGGTGGAGCTATCGACTTGAAATTTGCTATGTGAATGTATCTTGCCCCGGATACGAATTTTATCGGGTCGCCGAGCCCGTGCGACGCCAGCTTCGCGCATGCGCAGACGAGATCTCGGAAACGGGTGGAGCTATCGACTTGAAATTTGCTATGTGAATGTATCTTGCCCCGGATACGAATTTTATCGTGTCGCCGAGTCCGTGCGACGCCAGCTTCGCGCATGCGCAGACGAGATCTCGGAAACGGGTGGAGCTATCGACTTGAAATTTGGTGTGTGAATGTATCTTGCCCCGGATACGAATTTTATCGGGTCGCCGAGCCCGTGCGACGCCAGCTTCGCGCATGCGCAGACGAGATCTCGGAAACGTGTGGAGCTATCGACTTGAAATTTGCTATGTGAATGTATCTTGCCCCGGATACGAATTTTATCGGGTCGCCGAGCCTGTGCGACGCCAGCTTCGCGCATGCGCAGACCAGATCTCGGAAACGGGTGGAGCTATCGACTTGAAATTTGGTTTTTGAATACTTGAAATTTGCTATGTGAATGTATCTTGCCCCGGATACGAATTTTATCGGGTCGCCGAGCCCGTGCGACGCCAGCTTCGCGCATGCGCAGACCAGATCTCGGAAACGGGTGGAGCTATCGACTTGAAATTTGGTTTTTGAATAGCCCTGACAACGTCGGGCTCATCGGCTAGTACTATATATATTGTTATGAAACTGTCAATAGTTATCACCAATTAATCTGAATGAGCATAGTGATATAATCACGTTTAGCTGTGGAAATATAAACCAACTTCCAGCACAGGAAGTAAATATTTGTTATGGTCTAACCATGGTATGAAACGTAAATTGAAGTTGGTGCGCTTCAGCTACAGTATGAAATGTAAAACCAGAACTGGGTACGATTTAGATACAGTTCGAAATATAAAATACAAGTTGATTTCCATAATATCGTCCAAAAATAAAAGTCCTCAGATTTGCCGTGAGGGCATGGGTACCCATATAATGTCGGAGGCGGTATAAGTTACCAAACTCACTGGTAGATTTGGAGCGAACCGCCGATTAAAAAAAAAAACGGCGGCCTTTTATACAAATCATGTGTGTAAACATTCGTCAAGGAGGATCAGTCAGCGACTAAGATACAACTGAGGTCCAATCGTCTCTGTCTTTCAAATGGAACGATAAACAAAAAGTCGAAATGGTTAGTTAAACCTATTTTTATTTACACAATGGATTAGGACATAAATGCTGGCCACTTAGGCTTGCCACGCCCTGACAAGTCGAAATGATAAGATTGCGACTTACTGAAAGATCTTCAGGCAAGGAACTAAACTAAAGGGTGCTCTCACCCATCACTGCCATTCATTTATTTTGATTTATTTCTCATTTCCTTAAAGGGGGACTGTGTACTAAATCCATCAATTTATGGGACCACCTCCTAATATACACAACATAATATATGCAACAAATGAATGAATTTGACCTATGGATGAGAGCAAAATACAATCATTTACTTTATAAACGATGTAAACAAAACATGGAAAAATGAAATGAGTTTACGGCTCGGGCCATTTATTAATTTGGTTATAATTATCAGGCTGTTAGCATGGTTCTTTGTGTACGTGAGTTCCTTAACTCTCATTCTTGACTCATTGTCATTCTTTTATTGGATATGTTCTGTTGAGTATAATAGAAGATGGTCCCATAAATGGTCGGAATAGGTGTATAGTACCCAATTAACACTTGTATTAACATTATACAAGAATTGCCATGCTAAACAACACATGACCGTTTTGACGCGACATAATTGTTATAATGAAGGCTATGAGGGGCGGGTGTAGTCTCGTACTTGGCACAGACAATCCGCTCACTGTTCCGGCCAACTTAATGACTTAACGCTTCAGGAACGTAGCGCCTTAGCGCAGAGGAGGCTGAGTGCTAGGAACGAGTGCAGTGCGGGTCACTAAATATATATTTACACTCACACACGCATTCGCTGATGTGAGACATGAATGTAGGACGTTGGTTGGTCGAAATTACGTCACATGACGTCCCACGCTGGTCTCTACTTGCTTCCATTTTGTGTAGACGCAACTTTCAACTGGCTACGAGAATAATATCCGAAATTGGCGCCTAACGCTCTTTTAAACTGCCAGTTGAGTCGTTTGAGTGTAAACATAAGTAATGGATGTTGATTGTGTTGCGTTCCACATAGAATGGTTGGCAGTCGGTCTGACATTTTTATGTGTGGTAATTGGTGCGAAATGTCGGACCATCTTGAATCCATACTCTATGAAATAAAAGCAAATCAACATTCTTTTCTTAAATATGTGTTCAATTCAAACATATTGATTGAGCCCAAACATATATAAAAAACGGAAAAGACGACTCGAGACTATATTGCAGATTTCATTGACCTGAGCATCCCACTTCAGGTTTGATTGCACTGTTACACCTAATGTTTGCTACTACTTAATTGTGCGATTGGTTAAATGCCGTGACTCAATTTTAATATCCTACCACGCTAGACCAAAATGGATACTCTGTGAAGGTCAGTTTTGAGAACTCAAGTGCACTAAATATGATTGCACTTCGACAATGTAATGCTCAAAGAAAGTAATTGTATAGGTTCATTATCACTGGAACAACTTAAAAAAAAAATGATATGATTATATTGATATGCCATAATGCGTATAATTTTAAATTCATCCGAGGTTATTTGTGAGAAACTTATCGCTGAATTTTGTTCGTTTTAGTTCTTATAATAATTATGTATATTTGTCAAGGAGCCCGGTAGCAAAGTTGCTCTCTTGGGTTATGTGGTTTCCACGTGCAGTGGAGTGATTTACCGGAGAACTGAACCCTCTGTGCGATCTTTCCTCCAAACATATGACTGACATTGTCGTGATATGTCCCAGCGGCTGACACGACGATGAACTATGTTAACCAATACAAATTTTAACCAATAAATATGTTTATTGGTCTTCAATTGATTGATTGATTTATTTGGGGTTTAATGTCGCTTTCCGAAACTAAGGCCATATCACGACATTGCCAGTTTTAATGGTGGAGGAAATACGCACACTTCAGTGATTTCAATGGCTGATAAACTCGTCGACCATGTGCAGCAAACCACCGGCCATCGGCGAGAAACTGGCAACTCCACCAGATAAAGATTTCGAGTTACAAAGTCCACGATGGAAACATGCGGATTTGAACCCTTATCGCCAGCGCTGGAGGGCGAAACGGCTTGGAGTTTTACCCCTAACCGATTGAGCCACCGTGGCCCCTCTATTTGTATCTTGTCACTGTTCCGAAGCGGTATAGTGGTATATTGAGGCGCGCCTTCGTTGCACGATTATAGCGCAACACAGCACGTTGTCCCATTCAATATTGTGCTAATGAGCGCCATATTGACCGCAACATAATTGTGTACACGTGTAATATTGTGATATATATTCTTGCCAACTATTGCGCTAAATTATCGTTGCCAATGTTTTATTATTGTAAAAACAAAGTGCCATCACCTTCAATTCTTAGGACAGGACGAGTATAGTATATAACAAGAAGCAAAAATGCATTGACGTCTTTCGAGATGTCGCAATATGAAGGATGAGAAATCGCAATATTACGCGCGAAATATGACAAGCGGTGCGATTAAAAGCGCAAAAGTAGTGCGCTTAAAATACCACGTGTTCTGATTGGAACTGTAAATAGCGCAAACTACCCCATTAACGTGGCGAATCAATTTGGCGATTATTTTGAATGCTAGTGTAAGTCGTCATCGGTTGTTAGAACGGCTGAAAAAACACACGAACTATTTAATATTCGACAACAAAACTCATTTCATATCAATGAAGAGGTCGGGAATTAAGATTCCGACTATTATACAGACATGTATGGCGCAGTATTTGTGCAACCCACGATGACTTTGAATGCCATTGTCCGTGATCATCAGTTGTTAGTGTGGCCAAAAGGCACATCGACGATTTAAACTTCGACCACAAACTCTTTTCATATTAACTAAAATGCCGGAACGATGATTCGGGCCATTGTGTCGCCAACAGGGACTATTTGTCACAGAAATGAAAATCGGACTCACACATAATTGACCGTTGACACGTAGCCGGGTCAATTACATATATATATATACAGCGCCGGATTCCTCACGTAGTGTCATCGTCTAATCGGACCATTGGGACACTGGCTATGTACCGATCAATATATCTTCAATTTGACTGTCAATAATCGCGCGATCTTTGTGAATTTTCTTATATTTTTGCTCCCTATGGTCTCCATTGACAGTAGCTTTATGGTCATTAGAAATAAGGAGAATCATTATCTACAAAAACGGAACGCGTTCTCTGGTAAATGTTTGGTCTGGGACCTAAAATCAAGAGGTTACTTATCTTAACTCGAGACAGCAAACCTCGTGATTTCCCTAGTCGTAATACTTATGGTGTCAAGTGATTTCTTTCGCGGTTTTTGTTGTTGTAGTTTTGGACTAGGAACAGGTCTACCAACAAAGAACATTGACTGCGCGCCAATATACAGAGAGCAGACTCCCAACATCAACGCCAAGCGACAATGTCACACACGAAGCAGGTATTGACAGATTGAATGCATTAGACCGGTACCCAATTGTACAAAACGCCGCCCGGCCACAGTGTCCCCCGAATCGGTGGCTTCATTTGGAGCGGGGGCTTTGTAGAATAATTCATAAACCAAATCTGAAAACAAACAGATAACTAGATCTAAAGCTATCACCCGGAAACAAAATAATCGACAAATTCTAAGTTGACAATGACCATAACTCTGACAAAAATGGGCGGACCAAATCCAAATTCAAACTTCTGTCACCTTTATTGTCATGTGGCTAATTCACATACATAATTTGAAAACAATCAGACAACTAAAACTAACGTTATCACCGGAAACCATATGTATGTTTACAATACTGCCTTGCCTGCCGACATGGCCGAATGTTTTTAATACTGCCGTGCCTGCCGACATGGCCGAATGATTTTAATACTGCCGTGCCTGCCGACATGGCCGAATGTTTTTAATACTGCCGTGCCTGCCGACATGGCCGAATGTTTTTAAAACTGCCTAGCCTGTTTAGTTTATATAGGGCTTATCATCGTTTCAGCCACTTGGCCTCCTCTGCACGCTGTAGTTTCTTGGACGGATGAAAGACCGCACAGAGGGTTCATTAAACCTGAAAAGCACTCAAATTAAAGCACCAAACCCCGGAAAACAGCTGACAAACATCCCCGGATATACGAATATGGTTTCCTTCCTTGTATGTGGGCCACAAAATACATGCATGTTTTCATCGGGATTACAACAACCCAGCTTCAACATCGCTGGACGCTTATGTTGGTCCCTTGCGCAAACACCTTACCAACTGAGTCACCGCGCTGTCCTCTACATGCCATTCCATTTACTGCATTTAGTTCTCTTTTGCCATTTCATGCCATTCCACATAAATGGAATTTAATACAGTCAAATATACGTTCTATCTCATCAAGAAATTCTTTCAAAAAGCGTCTTGCAGACTCTATTGTAGAGACGTATCATCAGGCAGTTCAATGCAGTAACACCTTTTGTCCCTACTGCAAGAATTAGTTTACGATAAATCTGGCGCTTTTCACTGAAAACAAAAACAAACAAAAAGAATCTACCATTCCAATTAATATATCTTTTGTTTATAGCACAGTGACTCAGCAGTGATGTGTGTAGCTGAAATGGCCTAAGGGTGGGGCAGGAAGACGAATGAACAGTCATATCCCTCCCCATCAGATATCTGAGTTTATTCAATATGTATTGTTATATTTTTGTTTTTGTTTAGTTATCTGATGAATAAATTAATTTGAATTTGAATACAACAATACGAAGAGACGACAACACGAGCATCTGAATTTGTAGAACAATATTCTATAATGTACATTTATAGTTCCCTTAAGAAATGTTCAGATAATAAGTTCAACAAACGACCATAAACCTATTATTTGAACAATTCGCCCAAATGAATATGAATACTTGAGCACTTGTATTATCTTTTCGTCTGACTGTAGTCTACTAACTTATCATTAAGACCCCTAAAATAAATAATAGATCATTCCAATGTATACATTTATAACTGAATTGGAGGAACCATTCATTATATAAAGGGTTAACCCAGACTCACCATTTCCGCCTCATTGATGGATTCGATGTCGGCAACATAGACTTGTGCTATAACATGCGTTGGATCAGCTGGAAGATAGAAGACAATGCGCTGTAAATACCACCAACCGTACCATATCGCCAAAATACCATATCACCAACATATATCACCAACCTACCATATCAAACCTACCATATCGCCAACCTACCATATTACCAACCTACCATATCACCAACCTACCATATCACCAACCGACCATATCACCAACATAGCATATCACCAACATACCATATCAACAACCTACCATATCGCCAAAATACCACATCACCAACATATATCACCAACCTACCATATCAAACCTACCATATCGCCAACCTACAATATTACCAACCTACCATATCACCAACCTACCATATAACCAACATACCATACCACCAACCTACCAAATCACCAACCTAGAATACCACTTTTATATACGGTACTAGTAAATAACATATACACTGAAATGATGTACGATTATACATATCTTAGGTATAGACCAGACCAGTCTCTTTGCAAAGCCGGCGAAAATCATATATCGGAATTACGTCTCTAGAACTCTCTATTAGAATTAGGTTATGTATCGAAGGGGTGCCCTCCATTTCATTGGAGAGTGGTGCATACTGTGTGCGATTTCATTGGTTTATGGCATAGCAGAACACGTCAGAAATCAGCGGTCAATGACGTCAAAGACGTGTTGCTCCCATGCATTGTCAAACTCAATAATTGTTCGAAAACTGAATACAGGCGATATGTCCATAATATCGCAATATAGGAGAGATCATCTTCGAGTTTTCTTATCAGTCAACAATATTCACGACTGATTATTCTTTCGCATCTAGTTGTATTTATAACTATTTCTAAATACCACGATTCCCACACACATTTACTACGCCAGGTATGCACTCCATATTTGGAAACGGTTATTACGTCATGTTGGGAATGCCGCGTCGTCGTAGAAATGAAATAGTATGGACACTTCTAGAGACGTAATTCCGATATAGGATTTTCGTCGCCTTTTCAAAGAGACTGGGACTAGACCTGAATATCATATTCCAGTCTGTCATCGTGGAAATGGTCACGTTATGGACTTATAATATGATTTGTGTTAGGTTCATAATGGGATTAGAATCGACTTATTTTGAGCCCATAACGAACTGAAATGAGAGTAATTTTAGTACCATTATCGACTCATATTAACCCTTTACCCAACAGAACGGCTCTGTGCCAATGCATTCTCTTATATATGCGAGTCGACCATAGGTCGCCTCGCATATATAAGAGAATGCATTGGCTTAACACATATTAAAAAAGATAAAATTGTCATAGAATGTAGAAAAAAATTATAAAATTGTTAAAGAATGTAAGAAAAAATGGTAAAAAAAGAATTTTTTTAGGCCAATGCATTCTCTTATATATGCGAGGCGACCTATGGTCGACTCGCATATATAAGAGAATGCATTGGCACAGGGCATAACTGTAACCATCACAATGTGGTCAATGAACCGGTTCCAGTGATATCCATATGTGTATGGTGTTATTGAGACAGACCGAAGATATTTTAGGCTGTTGAAGCTTTATTTGGGCGTTTTTGGCCGTTTTGTTGGGTAAAGGGTTAACTTATTATAGTTCACCATGGGTGGAACATAACACGAATAAACCAACGCACGACTTGCCAGATGTACGCTCTTTAAAACGGAATACCGGGTATATATAAGTTCAGAATGGGCTTATATGAACCTATACATGTATGTGAATATTATAGATCGATTATGACTATCACACACTGAATTCAGGTCCACTATTTAGATCATGTAATGATTCCTTACTCTAGCTACGCCAGTAGAGATCATACTCCACCAGTACAAAACCTGGGAACTGTTTGAAGTAATGACCCCTTCTGACAGGGAACTTTATAACATTGAATGAACAGGCCAGGTGCAACATTAAAAATTCCGTTCAAGTGCAATCTCTTATATATGCGAGTCTACTACACGTATATGGGGAGCCGCGCATATATAAGAGAACACTAGCTTACAAGATATGAACCTATACATGTATGTGAATATTATAGGTCGATTATGAAACATATTTTCGCAAGGATATGTTGCATAGTCAGTCCCCTCACGGGACCTCGCGTCCGATCTCTAGCAATAACTATCACACACTGAATTCAGCTCCCCAATTTAGGTCATGCCATGATTCCTTACTCTAGCTACGACCATAGAGATCATACTCCACCAGTACAAAACATGGGAATTTTTTGAAGTAATGACCCCTTCTGACAGGGAACTTTATAATATTGAATGAACAGGACAGGTGTAACATTAAACATTCCGTTCAAGTGCAATCTCTTATATATGCGAGTTTACTACACGTATATGGGGAGCCGCGCATATATAAGAGAATACACCAGCTTACAAGTTCAAGGTAAATATTGTTAAGACATAATATAATGCTGACTCTCTGTGAGAGCCTCGCGTGTATAAGGGAATGCATTGGCACATGTTTTTCTCAAAATTTCAAGAAGCTCCATTCATGGAAAGGTTAAGGGCCAGGCCCATGTTTTGCAACAATACAAACAAAAAATGCAAGACGATTTCAACAAAGAATTTCTCTGGATCTATCTGGCGAAAAATCTTGAAATAACCATTTTCGTTGTATACAGAATCTGATCAGATAATAAGAGAAGACCAAAATCAATGTATTTTAACACACGTGAGAGGTTAGACTTATCGTTTTTCACCCTAGGTACCAATCATTACTAGAATAATTTAGAATTTCACATAACAATCCCATTAAAAAAATGCTTATTGTCTTGGCTCTATGAGAGGCAGTTTCGTTGGTGTCATAATGTTGATATAATTTTTAATTGCATGAGATATAGAGATATATTGGTCTTGCATGCGATATAGAGATGTATTGGTCTTGCATGCGATATACAGGTATATTGGTATTGCATGCGATATAGAGATATATTGGTCAGTTGTGATTTGGATGCATGAAATATAGATATATTGGTCAGCTGGTATTTGGATGCATGAGCTAGAGAGATATATTGGTCAGTTGGTATAATGATGCATGATATATAGATATATTGGTCAGTTGGTATTTGGATGTATGAGCTATAGAGATATATTGGTCAGTTGTAATTTGGATGCATGAGATATAGGGATATATTGGTCAGTTGTTATTTGGATGCATGAGATATAGATATATTGGTCAGTTGTAATTTGGATGCATGAGATATAGATATATATTGGTCAATTGTGATTTGGATGCATGAAATATAGAGATATATTGGTCAGTTGTAATTTGGATGCATGAGATATAGAGATATATTGGTCAATTGTGATTTGGATGCATGAGATATAGATATATTGGTCAGTTGGTATTTGGTTGCATGAGATATAGAGATATATTGGTCAGTTGTGATTTGGATGCATGAGATATAGAGATATATTGGTCAGTTGTGATTTGGATGCATGAGATATAGAGATATATTGGTCATTTGTTATTTGGATGCATGAGATATATATATATATTGGTCAGTTGTAATTTGGATGCATGAGATATAGAGATATATTGGTCAGTTGGTATTTGGATGCATGAAATATAGAGATATATTGGTCAGTTGTAATTTGGATGCATGAAATAGAGAGATATATTGGTCAATTGTGATTTGGATGCATGAGATATAGATATATTGGTCAGTTGGTATTTGGATGCATGAGATATAGATATATATTGGTCAGTTGGTATTTGGTTGCATGAGATATAGAGATATATTGGTCAGTTGGTATTTGGATGCATGAGATATAGAGATATATTGGTCAGTTGGTATTTGGATGCATGAGATATAGAGATGTATTGGTCAGTTGGTATTTGGTTGCATGAGATATAGAGATATATTGGTCAGTTGGTATTTGGTTGCATGAGATATAGAGATATATTGGTCAGTTGGTATTTGGTTGCACGAGATTTAGAGATATATTGGTCAGTTGTGACTTGGATGCATGAGATATAGAGATGTATTGGTCAGTTGGTATTTGGTTGCATGAGATATAGAGATATATTGGTCAGTTGGGATTTGGATGCATGAGATATAGATATATATTGGTCAGTTGGGATTTGGATGCATGATATATAGATATATTGGTCAGTTGGTATTTGGTTGCATGAGATATAGAGATATATTGGTCAGTTGTGATTTGGATGCATGAGAATTAGATATATATTGGTCAATTGGGATTTGGATGCATGAGATATAGATATATATTGGTCTTGAATGAGATATAGATACATTGGTATTGCGTGAGATATAGAGATATATTGGTCAGTTGGGATTTGAATATGGACCTATGCCCTGGAATTAATCTCAGCCCAATTTTATTTTGACCAGCAGGTGTATCATCATAATTCACAAATTTCTTTAATCCTCTTTGCCTCAAGATATCCTAGTGCAAATCTGTTCATAAATATTCACATAGGTTCATGTTGGACTTATTTGATTGTAATAAGCCCAAAGTGGACTTAGGCCCGTTACAGACGTCTCACTTCCATCGCATCAAATACAATTCAATTAGATCCAATGAATGTTCCATAAACCAACTTTTGTTACAGACAGTCGTACTTTTCATCGCATCAAATAGAAATGAGAAGTTGCATTAATATGATATTCGTCGCGTGCGATGATGTAATTAAAAAAATGGATTCGCTATTTGAACTGCTTCTGATGTCATGTTGGTGGAAAATGATGGCGTCAATTCTGTTTAAATGTTGTCTTTATGTAGCAGATTTATTTCTAATAATGCTTTATTATCCCCTTTCACTCAGTCTCACTACTAAATTGTGCATATATTTCCAGGCCAGTCATTTAGGTCTACACAGGCAGGGCGCTAATTAGTTAGCCTGATTCTACACGATTAAGCCTAACTTATTAATTTTTGTATTGATATATATGTATCGTCTATACCTACGGAATAATACCCCCCATATACCCCGTAAAGACGTTGCGCCTTCATCGAATCGAAAACAATACAATTAGAAATATTACGTCAATCCTCGTATTTCCCCTTGGTAACAAGGATTTCCAAACCTGAAGACGATCGTGACAACCTTGTGTTCATTGTATTTTATGCGACGAAAATGCGACGTATGTAACCAACACGGAAAGTTTATCGGAGATTCCACAAAGTCTGTCGGATCTTCGATCCTGGCACGATACATCGGATATAAACGTTACAGACGCCCCACTTTCATCGCATCGAACACAATAGGGTGGCTTACATTGTATTCGCTGCGGTAGAAGTGCGATGTATGTAACGGGCCTATACCAGTTATTCCACAGTGAAAACACATTATAAAAATGTACATCTAGAAAGTCGATTTAGGTTCAAATGGAGCGTATACAAAATAAATAATGCCGATATGGGCTTATTTGTGTTATTTAGTTAAGTTCAATGTGAGCTTATTTTCAGGAGACCAGGCTACTTACGCAACGTATCCTCGTTCAAATACGCACATAATCGACCCTTAAACAGGTACACAATATGATTATTTGATTCTGGGCCACAATGAAAATACACGTTAAAGAGCGTACACCTGAAAAGTCGTGAGTTGGCTTATTTGTGTCATTGCATATGGAATCGCCTCATTATGAGTCGATAATGTGACTAAAACGCTCTCCATTGTCAGAAATATTATCGACTCAAAATGATGCAATTCTAAGCAGATTATCAACCTAAATTAAGTTCTATGATAAGCAGATAATGTGCGGGGTTTTGGGAGAACAGGCTAGTTCAATCTTGTGGAAAAATGGGGTCCCACTTCTTCTGTTTTAAATTGTATCTTCAACAAAATTGTGAGCAAATGACACATACCATATGTGTTGGTTTTTGGAAACATTGAATATGAGTAAATATGTGACTATATTATAGTTAGTAGATGAGATATGTTCTATTTGAGACAAAAACCTCGTAAAAGCTACCATATTAAAAATCTGGCAGATGCTTTAAAACTTTGCCACACAATTATGTGCTGTTCAGTTTTGACACAAACACAGTGTATAACAAATTTTAAAACTGCTGCCTATTATTGTGTTCTGTCGTAGCCTTTGCGAGGTTTTTCTCCAATAGAACACATCT
This sequence comes from Siphonodentalium dalli, assembly GCA_032622095.1. NCBI lineage: Eukaryota > Metazoa > Mollusca > Scaphopoda > Gadilida > Siphonodentaliidae > Siphonodentalium > Siphonodentalium dalli. Next base: position 63,407,869 of record CP136065.1, on the reverse strand, counting down.
CATCTAATAACTATGATACACTCACATATTCACTCATTTCAATGTTGATGAAATTCCACCGACACATATATGTCATGTGTCATTTCCACACAATTTTTAAAGTTAGTATTTAACACTAATTGTGTAGAATTTATACACATTTGTTAAAAGAGCACCCTGATCATTGACGTAGTAATGGATAAATATCAGCGGGCATTACATTATGGTAAAAAAAAAGCGCACATAATCTGAGACTTCAACCCTTCATGTGTCTTTAAACTCGTTTTGTCACAATTAGAACTTTTACCCATTCTATACTAGAAGTCAGTAAACGTTTGGTGTTGTTGTGCGTCGAATTATCACACATTTCGTGTCTCAGTATTGTAAGCGATATAACAGTTTTTCTGGCTTGCTTAACGACCCTATATATAGTCTAAACCCTGTGTACCGTAAAGTGTTTTTTTAAGGATTTCAAGAATATTGTCTGAATATTATGTAAATTCTTTTATGAAAACAAATTAATACATCAAATTGGGTTGTTTTATCAGTCAAATCATTGTGTTTGTTACAGTTCATATAAAGAAAATAAAAATAAATGGTTTATCAATATAGCGGAGGACACAAAAATAACAAAAGGTAAAAAACGAAAATTCTAAGCCTAACATACCGACCCTATATTTTCTGACATGTAACCAGAACCAGACATTTAGTTATCTTGTTGTAAACGTTTTATAATGTTGCGTGCGAACTTATCAAGCAGTTCGTGTCTCATATTGTCAACTATTGAACAGTTATTGTCAACGGCTATTGAGAGTTGTTTATTGGTCCGGAAGTAACCGCTTACCGGAACACTTCCCACCAAATGCCTGCTGAGTGTTGTTATTATGCGATGGGACAGGATGAATATAACTAGATAATCGCGAAGTTATCCTCCGTAAATCGGCAGGCCATTAACCGACTATGATATTCCCGGCCATATAGATTATATGTCATTAACAGATGCAACGGTTGTCAATACCCTTGTGTTGGTGATTGTTATTTTCCTACTAAACCTCAATTATTGGGAAACATAGAGAAAACTGGTTCACTCATGAGACGTCAGATTGGAGTATAACTTATGCAACATTTTTATAGGGTTTCAATTTCCTCCAATGGTCGAGGTTGATGCGTGGGTAGATGGCGATTAATATATCACATAACACCAACTGACACCAATTACCGAGAATTACAGCGAAATCAGGTTCATAGAGATCCAGCGAAATCAGGTTCATAGGGATTCACTAAAGATAAATCAGAGCGAGGTATAATGTGGGTTGGTGACTATTAATATTCTGCAAAACACCAATTACCGAAAATTCCAGATAAATCAGGTTCATATGGATTCACTAAAGATAACTCAGATTGAAATATAACTAGTTCCATTTTTAGGTTTTCAATTTCCTGCCGCAATGGTCGAGGGTGATGCGATGTGGGTTGGTGACGATTAATGTTCTGGAAAAGAATTAGTGAGAAGTCCAGAGAAATCAGATTCATAGGGAATCACTCATGATAATTGTGATTGAAATATAACTAGTTTCATTTTAAGGTTTTCAATTTCCTGCAATGGTCGAGGGTGATGCGTCGTGCGTTGATGACAATTAATTCTCTGCAAAACAGCAATTATCGAGAAATCTAGAAAAATGAGGTTCATAGAGATTCACGTAAAACATTCACACTGAGGTATAAATTCTATCACAGTTTTAGGTTTTCAATTTCCCGCAATGATTATGGGTGATGCGTCGTGGGTTATTGGCGATTAATTTCCCAATAAACACCAACTAGCGAGAATTCGACAGAAATCATGTTTACAGAGATTCACGTAAGCTAGTTCAGACTGAGGTCTGAGGTTTTAACTGGAATGGACATTGTGTTGATGCCACTTAAAGGGGGACTGTTCACTAAATCCGGCCTCGACTCGAGTCATAGACTCATTTTCAATATAATTACCATGTTGTATGTATCGTTCATACACCACATGAGAGTTCATATTGAAATATAACTAGTTTCAGATACCGTTATATATTAACTAGATAATTCAGAGTGATGTTTAAAGTGAGTTGGTGACGATTAATTTTCTGCAAAACACCAATTACCGAAATTTCCATTGTCGTCATCATCATCGTCGGTTAATTGTTTGTCGATTTACGGAGGATCATTAGTTACTTCAAGTATGAATTAAAATGAGTGTATTTTGCACTAATCCATGGCTGAAATTCATTCATTTTGTTGCATATATTCTGTTGAGTATAAAAGGAGATGGTCCCATAAATTGCCGGATTTAGTGTATATTCCCCTTTTAAAGCCGACTTGGCTATTAAGGAAATGGGAAGCGTTGTGAAATTATAAGTTTCAATGTTTCAGAATAACGCGAAATCCAAAAGTGTAATTGTAAAAAAACATGATAATCCTTAGGTAGGTATTCGAGTCATTCCAAGATTTTCAATATGCCATAGAGATTTAAACATAATCTAATGAGATCTCAGAGATAGCTTCCCTCTTTATTCGAACAGTAATGTGAAGCGAAATATACTACTGTAGAAACACCATTTATCCATTGGAGGTATCAGTTTACTGGTTTAAAACATTGAATACCGCATGCAATGCGAGTATGACAAAAGAAGAATGTGCAAAATGTAAAAATACACAATTTAGTAACAGGGACTAAGGGTCAATCAGACTAGTTACCAGAATAAAGATGAGGAAGAATTCGATCTACGTGTAAGTGCGGACACGATTGCAATTACCGTTTCATTTTCTCTTGCGAATTTAATTGACATCAACACAATGTTGGTGAAGTGTTTCTGCCACTTAAATTTGGTGTGTTACCGCTGCCTTTAGGTTTTCAATTTCCCTTAACGATCGAGGGTGACGCGACGTGTATTGGTGACGATTTATTTCCTACTAAACAACAATTGCAGATAATTCCGGAGAAATCAGGATCATAAGAGATTCACGTAGAATTCAGACTGAGGTATCAATTGTATCCCATTTTAGGTATCTCCAAATCCCCTAATACCTTGTTATTCGGAGTCAGTGTCGTATATAAACATTAAAGCCACATGGCGGTTTGCGCTCCAAAATACAAATAATATTATTCGCTTTTGAATTTTTCCCGGTATCGAAATAGGTCGATAAGTATATCTTAACTACCTTTCTACGAGCATTCTGTAACCCCAAAAGACGCATTGAAGTAATGAACAATGCAATTATGAACAAGGTGTTTATGCCCCCCCCCCCCAAAAAACCCAGCCATTTGCACGACATGGAACATAAAAGATCGTTCCGTGTTATTCCGTTCCTGATATGGTAGCAATAAAGAACATTTGTTTGACTTCGGGCGAAAAATTCAAAACGGCTGGAAAATGGCTGTGACGTTGGCAAGTGTTTTTCAATGCATATGAAGCCGGCATATCAATATTTCGTATATTTATCGACCTATCGTATCCGTCCCTCCAAATTACGTAGACAAAATTCGGAGGTTCGAATGAGCCATGTCCGTTTAAATCCGCGTAGGGTTTTGAAGCCTAAACTCAATTTTGTTGCAACAAAGTTTCTGAGGATCAATAGAGGATCAATAGAGGTCGTTAAATACTTTAATATACAGACTCTACATGCTACCGAAAAATCTATTAAAATCATAGAATGTAAAACATTTCTTCAAAGTTGAATTAACGATCCGTGTTAGTCTATTCCAGATATGATAGAATAGATAGCGTTTGTATAACTTCTGTGCTAAAAATTTGAAAAAAGCTGGAAATGGTTTATGACTTCGGAAAGTTTATTCAGAGTTTATAAATCATGTATAGCAACATATTCACGACATATATAGTCTCCCGACCGCCAATTAAGTAGAATTATGTAATATTATTTAATATAGCTTAATCTTTTCTATACTAAATGGATTCTCCAATCAGTTATAAAAGTATACATTGAAAATTGGAATGGTCTGCTACTCGTCTGGATTAGGCGTTCAGGAAAAATAAGATGTCTGTACGACGAAACGATAACAGAATTGCAGAAGGATTCATATTCTTTGGTGGAAATAGGTCGTTTGTTGAATTTATTATCAGAACATTTCCTGAGGGATAACTACTCGTCAATGAGTAAAGAAAGGGTTAAAGTAACATAGCTTTCAACCAAAGGGCCTTCCCCAGTGTTAAAGATATATGGCATAAAATGTCAACACATCTTCGTGCAAATAGGTTCATATAGGACCTTATTCACATGTGTTCATATGAAACTTATTTGATTCTGCAATGAACTCACATAGGACTTATACCCCGTTATTTCGTTGAATGGCGCGGACCGCAGTGAAAACACATTATAAAGAGCGTTCATCTGGTTCGTCGCCTCGATGAAAAAAGCAGATTAAATAGCGCCTATGTGAGCTTATTTCGAATTGAAATAAGCTCACATACGAGTGTTTAACCGTGTCCTATTTAGGTTCATATAGAGCTTATTCAGTTTCAAATCTATCTATTATATATTTTGGAAGATCTGTGTGTGTGTCTGTGTGTGTGTCTGTCTGTAATCGATGGACTCAAAAACGGCCGAGCCGATTTCGATGAAACTTGGTATGTGTGGGTATTTTCGACCGGGGAGTGACATGGGCCTATTAATTTGCCCGTGCGACGTGACCTTGAAATCGGGTAATTTCAAGGTCAAACGCCCGAATATCACGGGATTTCGATGAAACTTGGTATGTGGGTGTATTTTCGGCCGGCGAGTGACATAAACCTATTAATTGGCCCGTGCGACGTGACCTTGACCTTGAAATCGGGTCATTTCAAGGTAAAACGCCCGAATATCACGGGATTTCGATGAAACTTGGTATGTGGGGGTACTTTCGTATGGGGAGTCTCATAAGCATATTAATTTGCCCGTGCGACGTGACCTTGGCCTTGAATCGGGTCATTTCAAGGTCAAACGCCCGAATATCACGGGATTTCGATGAAACTTGGTATGTGGGGGTACTTTCGTATGGGGAGTCTCATAAGCATATTCATTTGCCCGTGCGACGTGACCTTGAAATCGGGTCAATTCAAGGTCAAATCGCCAATTTTGATGGTATTTCGACGAAATTTTATACATAGGGTTACTTTTGTCCACTTGGTGTTTTGGACGGGTCAAATCGTGACCCCGACCTGACATTGACCTTCAAAATGATCAATTCAAGGTCAAATCGGGTAAAACCGGATGGATTTTGATGGGTACTTTTGTCGGGCACTTTTGTTCGGGCAGTGTTTTGGACGGGTCAAATCGTGACCCCACTTGACCTTGGCCTTCAAAATGGACAATTCAAGGTCAAAGCCCATACGAAGTCGGGTCACCTTCTAGTCTATCTATACTATATATTTTGAGAACTCCGTATATATATATATGTGTGTGTGTGTGTGTGTGTGGGTACTTCATAGAATCCAAAACGCGTGTCCAGATTGAGCTCAAATTTCGTATGTAAGTGTAAAATCCCACCGACATCGCCGTGGTCGCCCTTTTGGAGAAGCTCAGAGCACCCTTTATCCACTCCCAAATCACCGCAAAGGAACGGCAGGGGTTAATCGCGTTGATAGTTAAAGAGCGTTCCTATCCGCAGTGTCGTTGATAAAGAGCGTATGTGCGTAAATGTGATTCTTACGTCTGGGTCTGGGCATGTGCGTCATTATACAGACATGAGCGTGCTATGTGATTCTTACGTACTTATGGCTTCGTAGGAACGCGGATCGGATCAGTTTTTCCGCCCTAGGTGATCTTCACCTTGAAACGGGTACCTACAAATGATATATATGTGGGTGTCCTTTATAGACTGGAACCAATTGAGCTCAAACTTGCTACCTACCGGATGTGTCATGGACGGGTTAAATTATGACCCCGACCTGACCTTGAAAATGATCAATTCAAGGTCAAATCGGGTAAAATATTGAAAAACCAAAAATTAATTCAAAAATATAAACAAAAAATTTAATTAAAAAATTAATATGTCATGTTTCGGACAAACGCCGCCGGTAGCTCAAATTTCGTATGTAAGTGTAAAATCACACCGATACCGCCGTGGTCGCGTTTTGGAGAAGCTCAGAGCACCCTTTATCCACTCCCAAATTACCGGAAAGGCACGGCGTGGGTTAATCAAGTGATTATTTAATGAGCGTTTGTTTTTGACGCATCGCTATAAAGAGCGTCTGTTTGCCATTCAACGTTATTAGCATCTGCAGAGAGATATACGGAAAATAAATTAAATTTAAAAGACATTTGTTTCTGACCAACCCTGCGAGCTTCGGTATATACCGAAATCATCCCAGATTATATAGGGAATGCCGATTGAGCTCAAACTTGCTACCTACGGGAAGTTTCATATATATGTGTGTGTCCTTTATAGACTCGAACCGATTGAGCTCAAACTTGCTAAATACGGGAAGTGTCATGGACGGGTTCATTGAAAAACAAAACAAAATCGGATAAAATTGAAAAACAAAATTAAAAAGGCACAATTAACTCATTGAAAAACCAACACATCGCGTAAAATAAAAAAAAAAATAAAAAAAATTAACTCATTGAAAAACAAAAAATTCAATTAATTAAAAAAAATAATTAAAACTTAAAAATTGTCATGTTTCTGACTATTGCCGCCAGTGGGGGGCTAACCTGCTAGTATATATATATTTTGAAACTTCCGTATATATGTGGGTACTTCATAGAATCGAAAACGGCTGCGCGGATCGAGCTCAAATTTCGTATATAAGGGTAAAATCCCACGGGGATCGTCGACGTCGCATTTTGGACAAGCTCTGAGCACTAAATCTCCACTCCCAATCATCAAAATCACCGCAAACGACACTTCGGGGGTTAAGGCATTAACGATCTTGATATTGACCGTATTTGGAGTCGTTAACCGACTAACGCTCTTTATTGCCATCGACGTTTCTAAACGGTTAACCAAGCGTACGAAACTAGGACGCAAAACGCGAAATGCATTTATCTCGATTAAAAAGGCAGAATTAACTCATTAAAAAAAAATTTATTAAAAAATTAATTATTAAAAAATTAATTAAAAACATTAAAAATTGTCATGTTTCTGACGAACGCCGCCAGTGGCGGGTTAACCTGCAGTATTCTATATATGGGCTTATTCCGTGTGTTTTAAATACGTTCTATATGAGCTTATTTACGGGTGAACAGGCTGTAAAATGTTTACATGTTTCCAGCAACAAATATCAGCAGCAAAATAAGAAGAAGGTTGGAGGTTCACATGAACCTTACACGATCGACTGTTTTTGTACACGATAGTAACCTGATCCCCGACGACAGATCCAATGCAATTATTGTTGTCACTTCAACCCCATGATCATGTTGCCGGCACGTGTATTATGGTACGTTCATGCACCAGCAAATTTGCCAGGCATTCGTTTGCAGGCAATTCTGTAATAGACAGTTACAACGTGACAGAAACCGAATGCAAAGGGCTTATACAATGCATCTGTACCTACCTGCCTACTACATGGGAAGTAAAAACTACATAGATCAACTTGTAGTGATGCTATCGAAATTTGCCAGTATATATATAGCATGCAATTATCTCGCAAGAATCACTAGCTTTGATAAATATGCATTTAATATGCACGTCGTCTATCATATTCTGGTACTAAATGGTTTTATATAAGAAAATGTCTGCAAAAAATGCTGTGCAAACTTACCAGTGTATAAACGTACTCTTATGTATATGAGTATAAATAACATTTCAGCTCAGACGGATCATCACATCTTTACATATCATGTGTAGCCTCTATTTACCAATGGCGAGACAGTAATCGCACCTTTAAAAACATTCATCAATTGTTCTGATTTTCCGGAAAATGCCACTGATGGCTGTGTGAACATGTTCAAACTGTTCTCCCGAAAATCAGCATGTTATCGGTTTATAATATAATTTGATTTAGGTGCAGAATTGCGTCATTTTGAGTCCATAACGAACTGAAAATGAGAGATTTTTAGTCCCATTATCTACTTATAATAAACTTTTATAAGTTCATTATTGGCGGACACAAACACGACTAAACCAACTCACGGCTTACCAGAAGTACGCTTTTTAAAAATGTGTTTTGACGGTGGCCCGCACCATAAAACGGAACAACGGATTTAAATCCGTTCTCGTCTTATTTCAGAATCAAATATGAACCCAATATTAACCTATATGAATATTATAGGTCCATAGTAGGTCCACTATGGGCTTATTTCAGAATCAAATTCGTCCAATATGAACCTAAGTGAATATTTAGGTCCAATTATGGACCTATGTGTAGGAGAATATGTTGGTTTGTTGTAAGATTATTTCAATTGGATGCCTGACAGTCTCGTTAACAAGTTTTTCTGTTACGTTGGTGTTATGGTGGTGGGTACAGTGAGGTAGAACAGTACGTGCATATTCACTTTTGTTGAATTAATATAAATCAATGTCCCTTTATATAGCGAATTATAACAACTTCATTTCAGTAAGTTTGGTGCAGATTACTACCCTGGTCATAAGTGATATGACAACATGATAAGTGACCTTGTCACTCACATCATGAAGCAATCCCAGTTTCAACAAAGTATGGCTTGTGTCACGCAATATCCGTCAATTCCTACGGGGTAATAACACCACTTTTCTTAAAAGCATATGTATGCCCTACTAACAGTATACTTACCTCAGCAGTACTCACCGGCACCATATAATTAGAGCAGAACCATTTGACCTGGTTCGGAGTGGCAAGAATGTGGGATACATACACGTCATGCTTATACGTGTTTACTAGAAGAGAGCTAAACACAACAGTGAATGTGTGCCCTACTGATATACACACATGAATGTTAACCCCTTATAAACTAAATTGATTCTCCTACTCACTTATTTAAGTATACAATGGATTGGTCTATTATATATCTGGATGGGTTTTAAAGAAAAATAAGCAGACTACAGATAATAAAAGTGCAGAAAGGGTCGTATTTATTGGAGCGAATTGTTAGGATATCAGTTCAACACAAGATGGTCGTTTGTTGATCTCATTATCTGAACATTTCCAAGGGTAACTACTCATGAATGAATATTTTATTTAGAAAGGGTTAAACATGTTCAATAGAACAGCGTGAAACACCACACTCAATCTTTTCTCTCTGGCATCTATACCAACATATCATCGCGTAAATACGCACACAATCGACCTATAATGTGTAAATAGGTTCATATCATATATTTGATTTTGAAATAAGCAGACAATGGACGCATATCCGTTATTCCGTTTTAAGACGCGGGCTACAGTCAAAACACATTTTAAAGATCGTAACCTGGTAAGTCGTGAGTTGGTTTATTTGGGTCATTGTCCGCACATATAATAGCGAACCTATAAATTAAGTCATTATGAGTCGATAATGCGACTAAATTGCACTCATTTTCAGTTCATTATCGACTCAAAATGATGCGATTCTGAGCAGATTATCGATCTAGAACAAATTATATTATTAGCAGATAATGTTCGGTTTTCGGGAAAACAGGCTCCACATACAGTTATACGCAAAACTCACCGCCTTCGAAGTCCGGAGGTATTCGTGAATCGTACGTTGTTCCGTTTAATACTGTGTCCAGGATGGCTTTTCTGTGAAAAGAAAACGATTTTGAATTAGTAACGTAGTAAGTATGAATATTTCATCAAATAGTTCATGGCGACAAAAAAAATCGGGTTTCACAGATCCTTATGACTGCAGCGTTGTGGATGGGTCCGCCGAAATTGAAAATCGGTAAAACTATTTCCTGACGATCCAAAAACAGACTGGAACTACAACAATTAAGTGTGGGAGTCCTCGGTGATAACGATTTGCAAGACGCTATTGTAAAATAGGTGTTTAAATCACATGATATATTGGGGTTGTCTTGTGTTAAAGGTACTCAATCCGATCAGACGCTCCTAAATTACTATTTCCTTGGCTTCGGGGGTAAACAAATATTTGATTCGAGTCGAGGAACCCACCCATCAAAGCTCAGATTGATTAGATATCGATGTTTGAAGTTTGAAGTTTGTTAATTTTTAGAGATCTGGCCCAACCGCAATGCGTCCGTTTAAGCACGAGGATCTGAAGAAGTTTTGGGCCAGATCTCTAAAAATTAACAAACTTCAAACATCGATATCTAATCAATCTGAGCTTTGATGGGTGGGTTCCTCGACTCGAATCAAATATTTTTTACCCCCGAAGCCAAAGAAATAGTAATTTAGGAGCGTCTGATCGGATTTAGTACCTTTAAACATGCCGAAAGCAAAAACATCGGGTCAAATAATGAACAGAAACAGCCGAAAATGAAGTGTCTTCTACATGTAACTTCGCATGCCAATTATTTTCCCTCAAGAATGTGGTGTAAATCAGCTGTAAATCTGATGAATATTACATCAGTTAATTAATGGGAAGACAATTTGGGTCCCCAGATCCCTAATACATGTACTGCAGACTTGTGTATAGGATCATGGGAAATACACCGGTTTGAAAATGAAGCGAATTGTTTCCGGGCGATCGACACAGAAACTGGAACTCGATCAATTAAGTGGCGGGAGTCCTATGTGATAATGGAATTCCAAGAATAGGCAACGGCGTTCATCGAGACAATATGCGGGAATACTCTCCGGAGATGGAATCATCTCGCCAGCATATTGATTAATCATTTTCGAGTTTAATATTGTGTCAACAGTCGTAGAAAGCCATGTCTTATTCACGACACTCGTAACCGCGAAGAAATCCCAACACACATTAACAGTCGGGACGTAGATCGAAGGTGCCACATGTTTGCTAAATCTAACACTCTATGAAATTCGCCAATTCTCACAATTGTTCATTTTCATCTTTTGTTTTGATTAATGTTTATAATGGAATTATCTGTATCAAGCCGGACAAACACATCTGTGGCTTATAACATGCATTTCTAAGTTTTGCGTTTGCTTAACAGGCACATATTGTTGATGGTGACGGACCTTTGAACCCGTTCTATCAATTGACAAGCACATGCCTGCACATCACATATAAATTCTCGCTATTCGTGTCCATTCTCATTAGTCGATAAAGGAACAATCTCTCTCTCTCTCTCTCCCTCCCCTCTCTCCCCCTCTCTCTCCCTCTCTCTCTCCCCCTCTCTCCCTCTCTCTCTCTCCCTCTCTCTCTCGCACATTAATCCTAATATTTAGAGAACATTCAACAAACACTAAAACTCTCATCTTTATTTCATTACCCCACACACAACTTACAAAAATGCTAATTTCCAAGTGATAATTTAGCACGCTATGCGTCTAGACTATATATATGTGAGTCTCACATAGGGAGCCTCGAATATATAATAGAATGCACTGGCTTATACGGTCAAGGTAAATATTCATAGGCCAATGTATTCGCTTATATATGCTAGGCTCCATATGAGAGACTCGCATATATAAGATAATGCATTGGCACAGGGTTTTCGCAAAATTTCAAGAAGCTACAGTCATGGGAGGGTTAAATGTACATAAATCCGAATAATATTCGACAGGTAGAACTAAACTTTAGGACTCATGTGTATAATAACCCTTACCGCCCACAAGTGATTTGAAAATCGATCAAGTTTAATCATCGTCACAAGAGTCTGGACCATCGGTTTCGGTTATAACACTGATGCACGCATCGTAATACCCTATTTTCAGGAAAACGCACAATTCCACTAACTAACGGGGTAAGACACACCAGTACCGGTCGCCTTAACCCTTTTTACAGTAAAGCATCACCGACGAGTAGTTATCCCATAGGACATAATTTCAACATATAACCTGTTGTTGAAATTATTATCTAAACATTTACTGGAATATATAGGACCGATTTTGGTCAATCTTGCTCAGAGCAATATGTTTAAGATCGATTGCTCATGTGTGCGGTGACTTTTATTCACATAGTGCTATGCCGAATTGCTCAAGTGCGCGACAAACTTGACTCACAGTCAATACTGCTATACTCGATTGGTCGGGTATATGCAGCGTTAATTGATTCAAAGAAAGCTTTCGATTTGGCATGGACTCATCTATAAATTGTCTCAAAAAGGAGTAACGGGTGCTATGCTAGTCATTTCAAACATGTACTCAAGTGTACAGTGCCATGTTCTTTGTAATAGAGTATCCTCAGGGGGCATTCACGGTTGAGCAAGGCACAAGACATGTGATTTCGCCCTTCTTTTATCTTGTATTTATTGATGATCTTGTGGCATTCCTGTCGCGTGATGGCTTTCACATTATCTATATTTCATGTTCGCCCCCTGCGACGCGGGTGACATTACTCTTCTTTCATCCACAAACGGAGGTCTCCGTAGACTCCTCAAAATATGTCACAATGTAGTTTTATGTGGGGCTTCGAATATTGACCGGCGTCACACTGTGGATAGACCACGGGAGCTCGGACCCAGACATATCGCCAACGTAGTGGAAGTCTATCATCTGGGTATTATTCAGAGCTCGACTGGTCAACACAATCCAAAAGTTGAGAGAGCTACTGGCACGCTACGCTAATGATTCTTTTCAGCTTGTCACTCACCAGTTTCAACCGAATTCTCACCTTTATCCAACCTAAAAATTCTGAAGCATATCGCTATTCCCGAAGCTTTCTATGGTTGTGAATCATGGTGTCACATACATGTGTGCTAAGAATTTACAGCGCCTTCCGAAACGAACCAACACTATATTATCATTACTCGGACTTCTCCCTATTGAGTACGAAATTCACCGGAGAAAATTATTGTTTCTTGGAATACTATTTTACTTGTCCCAGAATCACAGAGCAGCTCTCGATGTATTCCTATTCAACTATCATGGGAATCGAATCTATGGTCGCCCGATTGGACAGGATTTCTGAAAGATATACTCTGCTACTCTCCATGTCATTATCTTCCATTGTTTGCGGAAACAGGTTTCTTTCCGATTCAGTCTACTTGGAAGAACATTGTCAGAGATTGTCTCTCTGTTCATTACACACGCGAGGTGAGTCAGAGTGATCAGAGAGACGATTCTATCATTTATCTTCAAGGTAAAACCCGATATCCAGTCATTATTATTAAAATGACACTCAGTGCAGCCGCTGCAGCCAAACATATTCAGATGTATTCATGTGTATCTGGAGTGTGCATCTGAGTTTACGAAACATAAATTGGTATTCGTTGATTACCATATTTGGAATTGGAACATTTATCTTTCTTGACAACATGAATACCGATACATAGATGAACTTGACTGGTATAATCGTATCTCCGGCGACTCCTCTTTAACAGCATTCCGTACCATTCACCCCACGCTACGAACGATCGGTATATGGAAACTATGCTCACAATTTCCGGAGGAAAATTTTGTATTCCTCTTGATCGGTCGCATAATCGCACATGCAAACATTGTTTAGCGACCTACTCATGTGTAGTACAACATATCTTGTTAGATTGCCCGTCATTGCTACATATTCGGAATGACATGTGGTACCACATCATTGACAATTATGACATTGACTGTTTCCTCTACCTGGACCAAATACCCCGTTTGCAGCTACTGTCTGCCCTTCTGGGATCGCCACCTAGAGATCTCGCTCTACTCTCAGATAACCACTCTAATCTGTCTCGCTTGCTCGTTAGGACATCTGCAATTATGTGGAAACGGTTTCATTTTGATAATGGTTAACTAAAGTGATCAGCGCTCTTTCGGAGTAGAATAGCGTTAATTTTCTATTAATTAATTTACTGTTATTTGGTAAATTATCTCTGTCACATGCAGCATTGGCCAATTCAGTACCATGCATCCTTCCGCCAAATATGTATATATTTAAAATTACCCATATTTCCTACATGTATACACTGTTTACAGTTTACGTACTATACACTTCACATAGCCTCACTAAGCTCACTTCAACGGACATCCATGCATCTTAGTATCCTCCCGGATGCATGATCACACAAACCATACCCATGTGTATTCTCCCGAATGCATGATCACACAAGCCATACCCATGTGTAATTGTATGTGTGTATACATATGTAGGCGTAATAATATATATAGAGGATCTACAACGAGTCCCCAGTTTATAGCGGAATTTACAAAACGAGTCCAGTAAATTAGGTCTGGACCGAGCCTTTGGCGAGGTCCAGACCTAATTTACTGGACGAGTTTTGTAATTTCCGCTATAAACTGGGGACGAGTTGTAGATTCTATTTATTACATGATCCAAAACATCGACAAAACATACTTAAATCGACAAATGGAACGAGAAACTAACATCGGCTTCTATAAGACATGCGATGACGTTTCACGTAACTATTCGTTGTTTGCCCGCGTAAAGAAATAGTCCCAGATAAATAAAGACTATTTGGCGCTTTTAATGGCGTATATTTAATAACATAACTTTTCAAATTCTTCAGTCATGATAGTTTGTTGGAAAAATATTGGAAGTCATAGTATTTTTGAGACGTAGCGTACGGAATGTTAAAAGACCGTAAACCGGAAGTCAAAGGTCACCTGGCACTATTTCCTGTTATTAAACGAACGTTTAATATCACAATTTATAGAATGGGTTTATTGAATGGAATAATGGTAGGATCGTGTAATAAATATATATATATATACATGTGTATAGGTGTATATATACATATGCATGTGTATATATATGTATATTCATGCCATATAACTTTCGCAATTATCCAAACTTTGGAGTTATCTCGCTTGCACTTCAGATAACCGTCTTAACAAAGCATAACCTTTCTTTAACACAGCATAAAACGTCCCGCTTCAGCTCAATGCGAATTATTCCATACCCTTTATTTCATCATACAGCCATGTTCCATATATGCCTTGGTGTATATTTAATCAGATATACATGCACATATAAACGTGCATATATAGGTACCTGACCGTTACATATGTATTCATATATGTGTGTGTTGGTGTGTGTATGTCTACGTGAATACATGTATATGAATATAAGCATATATATGTAAATGAACATTTATATATATGTATATAACCATGCATATATTCACGAGTTCTGGCGCGGCTGTGTACGTGCACTTGCGCTCTCGCGCGCATTTATATGTGTATACATGTATATTTTCGTATATATATGTATATATGAGTATATACATGTGTATGTGTATATATGTGTGTATGTATATGTGTGTATGTGTATGAGGGTGGGCGTGTATGTGAGTGTGCGGATGTGTGATCGTGCCGGTGCTCGTGAGGGTATGCATACTTATATGCCTTCAAATATGTTCGTATTTGTCTTTGTCAGTCAAATTATATAACCCTGTATATTGTATAGCCAAATTCCTGCATGCAGGATGTATTTGTGTTCTCAATTTATTTATAATGTTTATATATATGCTCTTCGTTATATGGAGGAATAAAGATATATATAAATTGAGCTGTTGTGTGATGAATATCGTCTTTTCAAGTGATGTGTGTGGTTTATTTCCATCCTATGAAATTATCAGTATCATATCGGAAACCTCAATGACGTATATGTATTTATTTCTTTTGCGTTCGTCTATGTACACATCGGCGTATGTACCGCATATTAAAACCTAGTGTCAACGCATTCTCTTATATATGCGAGTTTACCCATAGGGAGCCTCGCCTATATAAGAGAATACATTGGCCAAACAATATTTACCTCGACATTGTCAGCCAGTGCATCCTCTTATATATGCGATGCTCACTATGGGAGACTCGCATATATACGATTAATGCACTGGCACAGGATCTTTACTGCTGCATCAGCGTAGCTCCCGCTACGAAATGGTAAAATAACAACCATGCATGCAGCAAAATGAGCACACTCTCGAGAGGTTACATAGACATCACAGCGTTGTATAATCTGATAATGAAAATCGCTCTGCAGTTGAAATTTTCTTTGAAACTGCAGTAAATGATGTGTTTGTGGCATGTCGCATTGCTATAAGTGGATGAAACATACAGCGGGAGCTTTGATCTGTAATTTTATCCTAGCTGTATTATAGACCAAGAAAGAGATACGTTATTCATATATAGCTACTAATCCTAGGTACATAACTAACATCTAAGGTTGTGTCCTGAAAAGCATAACTTAAAAAGAGATAAATGTATACTTATTACTAATTTCGCTACCAATTGCCGAATTGTGGTCAATATCAGCATTATCCTACACCTGTAATTCAACGAAAGACATTGTAAAAGCGGGGATACCGTCTCGACCTCAAAGCCAACTGCTATATTAAATGCATATAGGGTTGTCAGCATGCCATGGTGAATTGAATGCTACCTGGCATCTCAATGCATCCAGTGAAACGATTTTCGCACGGTTTGCATGTAGACAAATCTGAATGGGATAATACACAGAAGCGCGAATTCGATTATCTTCCCCTTAACAAACTCATCGTGTTAAACTCAGACTCGCCTGTGCTGACCGACTTAAACGACTAGGTGGGATGAGTTACAGGGCAGGTATGTGTACATTGTATAACAACCCGTCACATTTTGGGCCAATATAGACTGCAGACACACTCTCGAGAGGTTAATTAGATATCGCTGATTTTTATAATCTGATAATGATAATCGTCCTACAGTTGGCATATTTTTTGAAACGCAGTAAATGATGTTTTGGTGGCACGCCACGTTGCTATAGTTATTCCAATTACGCTGCCAATTTGTACATATTTATGACGATTCTCACATCATTATAGCAGTGGCTCTTGTTCCACTGAAGACATTACGGACACCCGCAGTAATACTGCTATATCTGGGGACCTGTGATTACGGAAGCAATGATGCTGTCTGGACTCCAAACGTTGTTGATATACAAAATGTCATGGTAAATTAAGGAACATTTTAATGCTAGCAGACATAATCATGCCCAGTCTGACTGTAACACGCAATGCTTTTCTAACGGTATATATTAAACTTGATGAACAAGCCGTGGGCGCGCTTGTCAATTGGGAACAATTTCGTAATTTCTGAGTGATTCGGGGTTCACACATGTTCGGGATGAAATTCCCTCACCGATATTTCGTATGATATATTATGACAGAATCTGGGCACCATTATTGAATGAGTTCCGTCCGTCCGTGATTCCGTCAGTCCGTCCGAACTTTGAAGCTATATAGACTATATCTCAGTGGTTTGATTGATTTAAGTTATCTTTGGTATGTTGATGTACCACCATGCATGGGCAAAATGATATTCACATACAACATGTTTCGTCGGTTCATTTTTGTGGGTGTAGTTATGGTACTTAGTTATGCTCATTAGAGTTTAAAATACGCCCATCCCTGTATCTCCTCATATTAATTGGGATGTGATTGATCTTTTGTATATTATATATGCGGATGAAAGGTATCTACATGAAACATGTTTTGTACAGTAATCACATGCCAGATTAACCAACCAAATACGCACACGATTGGATATCGAAATATACTTAATATGGTTCACGATTAGATAGCGATTGATATCAAATCGCAATAACACGTGACACGCGATGTTAGGATTGAGGCTAGGATTATTGACGAAATAACTGAGAGTACTGTTAAAGACCATTTTCATCTAATTTTCATTTCCCCGGTGTTCATCAAAATCCTAGCGAATCAGGTATTGTAATCTTAAGTATCGGACACGCACAGTCAATGTTCTATTGATAGAGTGATGTGAAACACTCTGTTGGTGTGATCTAATGGGCACACAGAACACAATAGTTAATGTCATCACTGCCAAATCCAACTCGGTAACACACATCTTTATTCTTGCGTATATACAGTAATGCCCTAAATATCGGTGAGAGCTTTCCGATGAATGGCAACCAGCCATATTTCCGACTAAATCCTGAAAAGTTACCCATAATTCTGCTGTGGTTAAGGAGTCGATTGTTTAGAGCATTACTGTATATAGGTTATTTATGCAGCTACCCGTACTTCAGAAATCGTTGCCGTTTGATCATCGGCGAAAATTCACGATCTTAAGAGTATTTGTTCGTAGTTCGAACGTGATCTTTTCTGATCGACGTGGCTGGAATTGCATATCGGCAATATTAGTTGAATGCTATATATACGTTCTTTTGTAGAGCAAATTGCCTGAGTACTCACATTAATTTGATTAAATGAAATGACTACATAATATGTCTTTAAACACATTAGTGCAATATAACACCGGCATGTTTTGTATAGTTTCTGTGAGATTATCGGAAGCGCCATGATGCCGCCATCTATATTGATATCGCCTTTTAGTAAGTTCAGAGTCATTATTTTCAAGCAGCTACGTTCTTTGGATCTGCTTATTGCTGTTTGTTCGTTCAGAGTTTTCGAATAGCGTTGAAGATAAATTGGACAAGCCATTTTCAAGAAACCGTTATTTTAAGTAATTGTTCTACCAACCAATAACATAGCTACCATGCATAAATAAGCTATTTATCAATATATCGATATGTCCATTTAATTGGTTAGGATTCAGTATAATGAGCTATATACTTCGGTCCCGAAAAATAGACGATTAATATAAATTACATGACGTTTCCATAGATACAGACACACACATCAAAACTTCCACTTGTAGACGAATCACATGGTGTCCTAGTACTGACAGGAACACATCTACATCGTTATGAGATAGGCCTCTAATGTGAAACGATATCTGATATGAACAGTGTTTCATACAACTTCCGGGGTAAAACTGCATAATTATAATGTCGTATTTTTGAACTGAGTGTATACTCAGTTGACTTCCCTGTCCAGGAATATCAGATTAAGCCATCATGTTTTGGTCATTTATCAGCCCTAACATATAGGCTGGCTGTCATTAATTTAAACTTGGGGAGCGCCACGTGATCGGAGACCACAGATTCATCAATGTCGTGAATAACAGATACTGTTAGGGGAAACCATGCAGCGGTTAACCTGAGATATCCATGACTCTAATAGCAATGACCGGTTCGCGTGCTAATCAGCTCATTAACGCAAACCGCGATACTAATCGATACACGAGTGACAAAATGCCATCCAAATAAATTCCTTTCGGGAATTTCTGGTCATTTTTAAAATATCTGCCAGTCTTGTTCAAGATCCCAGTTCTCTTGCAAAGGTATCAGGGAAATACTTGCGTGCTTGCCTCCGGCATTGGTCACGCACGCTGGTATTAGTTTAGCCAACCTGATATCCGTTTAGCTTTCTGATGGATATCTCACTTGCAGGCTACGAGAATCAACGCGTTGCCAAATCCTATTGTTTTGACACACTTTCTCGCTCGTGTCTACTATGTAGACCTTTACTTAATTAACCTATTGTTATATCAGTGGCGTTCATTGAATCAACATTGTTTAAACAGTATCATCTGATCGGATATATAGAAATCGTATTTCTGCAATACTGGGTCTTTTTAAGTGTTAAATGTCTGTACACTAAATCCAGTCACTTATGGGACATCTCATATTATACTCAACATAATATATGCAACAAATGAATGAATTTGAGCCATGGATGAATGAAAAATACACTCATTACTTTACGAACGATGTAAAACAACATGGCAATTATAATGAAAATAAGTTTACGACTCGAGTCATTAACTTATTTGCATTATAATTACCATGTTGTTTACATCATTCATAGAGCATGCATATGGGTGTATTTTTCACTCATCCGTGGCTCAAATTCATTCAATTTTTGCATATATTCCGTTGAGAATAAAATGAGATGGTCCCATAAATGGTCGGATTTAGTGTATAGTGCATCTTTAACTGCGTATAGTGTGACGACGCTATTGTTACCTTAACCCTTTACCCAACAGAACGGCCATGTGCCAATGCATTCTCTTATAGGTCGCCTCGCATATATAAGAGAATGCATTGGCTTAACACATTAAAAATTATAAAATTGTTAAAGAATGTAAGAAAAAATGGTAAAAAGTGTTAATTTTTTTTTTTTTTAGGCCAATGCATTCTCTTATATATGCGAGGCGACCTATGGTCGACTCGCATATATAAGAGAATGCACTGGCACAGGGCATAACTGTAACTATCACAATGTGGTCAATGAGCCGGTTCCAATGATATCCATATTTGTATGGTTTTATTGAGACAGACCCAAGATAATTTAGGCTGTTGCAGCTTTATTTTGCCGTTTTTGGCCGGTTTGTTGGGTAAAGGGTTAAAAGAACGGTGCATATATAATACAAGAAAACCATAGTCAGAAATGGTAACGCCCTCAAGATCATACTATTAGGCATATATATATATTATAATATAAAATATATTGGTTTCATGAATGCACCACCTCAGAATTCCGTTAAAACAACTAATCCATCATATTATTACAAATACTACGGCTTATTACTGCAGGTTTCTCATTCACCACACCAGAAAGCCTCTAAATGCGGACCAAAAATCTACTAATTGGATTAAATACACGCCTGATACGAGACCTTTATTCTACATTCCAACTGAGACATACATACATGTTATATTATGCATTGTGTCGCCGCAATAAAATCTTCAAGAGTTGCCCAGACATTGTTCATACCTAAATATCGAAAGCAATTAACGCGGTTATAAAAGTTACATACCGCAACAACGAGACATCCGCGAAGATAGTTCAAGATACATCAGCGAAAACCAGAAATGTGTTGTCCTGCGAAATATCCCCGTTGCTCCATAGCTCCATTGACACGGCTATATCAGCCTTACTACAATTTCCTAAAATATCTCGCATCGCGTGAAACCCGAAATGTGTTGTCCTGCCAGATATCCCCATCGCTCAATTGGCACGACCAGAATAGCGAAGCAGTAAACACCCATACTATGGGCGTAATTAACCGAGTTAAGGATGAAGTGTATCCTCACGATTGGAATGAAGTGGCGAGGATGCGAATTGTTCATTTAATCTGAGAAATGTTACAATACTCGAACATGTACGTGGTAACAGTAAACTAGTTTACAGGTAACTGAAATTGGGTTCGTCGAAAAACACCGTTTCCGGCGTTATGAAAACAAATATAGGACCAACATTAAATCTCAAAGAGTATATATATGCTCCTTCAGGCAGGGACACATGCAGTGACTATATTCGAAGGTGGATCAAACGCCCAAGCCTATCGTTGTTATAAGATAACCGGGGGAATTATGAAACGACAGTATTGCGCGCTCGAGTTGCCGACGGAAAATAGAGTCCCCAAATTTGCCTCTTTGTTTTTGTGTCTATTTTGGTTAGTGCGACGAAGTTGGACAATACTTTAACTTTATTTAACAAAGCAATCATTTTGAATTTTCTGGTGTTGTTGCCATGTGCGGCTTTGCGAAATAGTATTAATCCTCCTGATTCAACGTAAAGTCATTTGTTTGCGCGCTGCAAAGTTGGCGGGAAGCCCGCACATAAGCGTCACTGTATGTACAATAGCAGGCAACTCATGGGTACAATGATAAAGCTTGCACACATATACAGTACAAGTCAGAAGAATTGGTATATTAAACGCGCTATGTTCGCGCCCAATATCCCTAGTATATCGTAAGTGGGGCGATTATAACTGCGCCGCTTGCGATATTGTTGTGTTTATTAGCGGTGGATGTCATTATGATGTGAACATATAATTACAAAGTGATACTCCACCCCTTTATATGCCGCATTGAAATAGCGTATATTAAGTGTACACGCTCTGGCACTCCGTTTTGATTTTCCAGGTGCCATGGAAGTTCGGTTATCTTCTGATCGCCGGGTGTGTAGAAGTCCCACCATAATAAAGCACTATCGGATACAAGTGCTGCGTTTCACATTTGTGGACAAAAATCTCTCACCCCATCAGACCCCATAGTCCCATTGCAATCATTTTGATTGCAAATATCGCTGTAGACGAGATGTATTATTACGATATGGTATAACGGATTGATGCTCCCAGGCTATCATATATACGGTGTATGTCGCAATTCATCATACAACGCCATTTATTCAGAAACACTCAATTATTATCAATACTGTACTGATCTGGGGTTTTCAAAATAATACTTTGTAGGTAAAATCAGTGCTAATTTATGTTGATACCTACATTATCCGCTGGACATATATATCTTACAGTTTTGTGATTCACATTCATACACATTGCACTTCTGGCGTCACTTTTGTCATACGCCCATCTCGAAATTCCTTATTTTTGTCTTTGTTTTGGTATTCTTTATGTTGTTTTGCTTTCGTTATTTATATATCGATTTATTTATTCACTATCTTTTTTGCGGTTTGGCAAAGTTTCGGAAAAATGGCGAAACAAATTCATAAATAGAAAAGAATAATGCTCTGGGCATCGCTAACCCCTGTTAACCCTTTCTATACTAAATGGATTCTCCCACTCAGTTAAAACATTGTACATAGGAATGGTCTATTATTCATCTGAAGGGATTTTCGGAAAAAACAAGTAGACGACACAGGACGACAGATCATATAAGATTATAAGTACATGTGGTCGTTTGTTGAAATTTTATTTGAACATTTCCTAATAGATAACTAGACATAAATAATGCGTTAGTATAGAAAGGGTTAAACTTATTATCTGAACAATTCCTATACTACTCATCAATGGTTACTTAGTATAGAAAGGGTTAAACTTATTAGGTGAACATTTCCTATGGGATAACTACTCATCAAGGATACTTCAGTATAAAAATGGTTAAACTTATTAGATGAACATTTCCTATGGGACAACTACTCATCAATGCTTACATAATATTGAAATGGTTAATCCTATTTGAATTTTTCCTATGGGATAACTACTCATCGTCACGCCTTAGCATAGAAAAGGTTAAACTTATTATGTGAACATTTCCTATGAGATAATTACTCATCAATGATGCTTTAGTATAAAAGGGTTAAACTTATAATCTGAACATTTCATATGGGATAACTACTCACCAATAATGCTTTAATGTAGAAAGGGTTGAACTTATTATCCTAACATTTCCTATGGGATAACTACTCAGCAATGATGCTTTAGTATAGAAATGGGTAAACTTATTATCTGAACATTTTCTATGGGATTAACACTCATCAATGATGCTTTAGTATAGAAATGGGTAAACTTATTATCTGAACATCTCCTATGGGATTAACACTCATCAATGATGCTTTAGTATAGACAGGGTTAAACTTATTATCTGAACATTTCCTATGGGATTACCACTCATCAATAGTGCGTTAGTATAGAAAGGGTTAAACTTATTATCTGAACATTTCCTATAGGATAACTACTCAGCAATGTTGCTTTAGGATAGAAATGGTTAAACTTATTATCTGAACATTTCCCATGATAGAATTGGTTAAACTTATTACCTGAACATTTCCCATGGGATTACTACTCACCAGTGGTGCTTTAGTATAGAAAGGGTTAAACTCAGTTGGTACATGGTCTGGTTGTGGGATTGTCTCTTGGTGTAGCGGGAATTTTTTTTAAATCACTTCCCAAATGTGGCTGAGAATGCTCATAACGTCAGTTTGGGCTCATCCTGTGTGACTTGAAATATGAGCGGGAAGTCGTTACCGTTAATTCGACAAAGGTTGACTGAGGATTTGGGCGAGGAATGTTATTTTGCAATGCCAGAATCATGAGGCGGAAGTGTAAAGAACCGAGGATCTCCTTGGCGAGACTCTAATTATTCGTGGTTGATCACCATAAACACCATTTATTTGTCAAATCGATAGGCAATTGCATTATTTTATGATTCGCGCTTGTTATAGTGATCTGGTTGTGATTGATAATAACATAACTATATTCGGATGAGGAATGTAAATATTTGTCGTCGAACGCAGTATACATGTAACACTAATTAATGATCAAAACAAGTCAGTCTACTAAGAGATAGCCTTTTTTTCTGATAAGTTGGGTTGATGATGATGATGACGATGACGACGATGGTGCTCGGGTGCTGATCACGAGGACGAGGACGAATATGATAATGGTGATGGTGATGATATCGATATGACGATGGTGGTCAGGCGATGATGATGATATCCATATCTCGATGGTGGTCAGACGAGGACGACGATGATGATGATGATGATGATATCCATATGTCGATGGTGGTCAGACGAGGACGATGATGATGATGATGATGATGATATCCATATGACGATGGTGGTCAGACGAGGAGGATGGTGGTGATGACGATGGTTACGAAGATGATTTGACTAAGAGGAGGATGAGGAGAAGAATGACGACGATGATGATGATGATGATGAAAATCGCAATAATGAAGTAACCGGCCTGGCTATATGAGAAGGAAAATCGGGGGTTGATGTATATATTGTATATATGTGATGCATATCTTTATTTTCTGCTGTCCATCTTTGTAAAAAAAAACTACATTTATAAGAGAATAAAGCATATATAACCTGCACTCTGGATGGGAATGCTATAAGATGCCATACAGCGGGTTCAGGATGTTGTCAAAACTGAACGTTTCGGAACCTGGTTTTCAGGACGTTTCGATACCTTCGTCGTCAGCACTTGGAATATCATAATGGAAACATGGGCCGAAAGTTAATTGAAGATCAGCACGGCAAACCGTGGTCAGCCACAGAAAAAGGCAAGATCACAAATTAAAATAAAAAATTAAATGTCGTGTCACGTTTCCTGGTCTTGATTACTATCGTTTACTACTTCCGAGCGTCAAGAACATAATCAGTGAATCGCGAACCTAATTATGAATAGAGAAATATCACTCACACGCTAGCGGCTTATTACCATGTCGTATTGTGTAGCTATCATAACACGATGTTACTCCTGTCGGCGAATGTGATTAGAGGTGGTGTCAGTTTTTACAGACATGTCTAATTTTCCAGGAACCAGGATTTTGTGAGTGCTTGTGTATAATAAGCCATGGAATATCTTCGTTTAGCGTCTAGTTTTCACTGTTGCATCTTGTTCAATTAGGAATGTTACCACCGCCTTTGATTTTAGAACTGAAACCTCCCCAACAGTGGCATCATACAAATGTTATGAAGTAGACACGGCAATTTGAATTTTGTTTAAATCCATTAACAAATTTTCCTAGGTTTTTCCGAATTGAATCTTTCATTTGGTACTCAGCCTCCATTAGGTGTTCTCACTGACACAGAAAGACCAGACAAGTCGCGCACTCCTATATATTGAAGAAAAGCGAAAATTAACACTTTCACGACGGAAGCTGCACGGGTGCAGCATTAATGACACTGTGTCAGCAGTGCATTCTCTTATATATAGGGAGCCTCGCAAATATAAGAATATACACTGGCTTACACGATCACGATACATATCGTTAGGCTAATGTATTCTCTTATATATGCCAGACTCCTTATGGGAGCCTCGCATATATATAAGAGAATGCATTGGAACAGGGTTTACGCAAATTTTCAGGAAGCTCCAATCATGAAAGGGTTAATAACACTATGTTAAATCCACACCCCTGATCATTGCTCCCGATATTATGATATCATAACGTATTATGTTTGGGCCCATATACAAGCTATATCATAATTGAAGTTTACACAATAAAAGTACATGTATGAATATATCATTTGAATGATTTGCTTATATATATTTTCTTAATATCATTTAGATTATCGGCCCAGATGTTTCAGTGCACCAGTCCGCCATAGGACGTCATAGACCGTCCAGCGCTGACGAAGCTGGTTTTAAACCGGACAAGTGCGGATTTGTGATCCATGCAAGCATATAAAATGCATCTGTACCACAGCTAGCTATAGGTGTGAAGTAGTAAAATCTTTGTAGTTCCACCTGCAGCGATGCTATCGCAATTTGTCTGTAAATAGCATGCACTTATCTCGCAATAGTCATTCATTCCGGCATTTGAAGGAAAATGTCAGTATACCATCATTACAAGTGGAACTACAGAAATATTACTTCCATGTCGTTCGCTTTGGTAAAATGGTTGTTATATGCACGTTTCCTTTCATAATCTGGTACCTTGTGGTGTACTATGACGAAATGCCTGCATAAAATACAGCTTCTCTAGCTCCACTTGTAACGGTGCTACTGACATTTACCTTCAAATACATGTATATGATTGATTCTTGCGAGATAATTGCATGCTATTTACAGACAAAATCCGGTAGCATCGCTACAGGTGGAACTACACAGATTTTACTTCACAGTTCACACGTACATAGTTAGCTGTTGGACATACAGATGCATTTTATATGCGTTTTTCCGTTCACAATCTGGCACTATGTCGTTTTCTACGACGAAATGCCTGCAAACCATATCGTGCAAACTTGCCTGTATATGAACGTACCCTAACTGTTGGTAAATACCAATATTTATCAATCAAGCCACTGAAGGTACGTTCATACAATGGCAAGTTTGCACGGTATTGTTTGCAGGCATTTCGTCGTAGAAAACGATATGATGCCAGAATATGAACGGAAACAATGTGAGTATCTATGATGAAATGCCTGCAAAACCGTATACCGTGCAAACTTGCCTGCGTATGAACGTACCCTAAGTCGTCAGTATGTTTACTTATCGACATATACACCAATGCTGGCTAATACACGCTCGTTATTGCGTGTTATAACGGAATGTTGAGAAGAACCTCTACCCGTTTGTCACAATATTCTACATCGTATGGCGGCGAAAAGCGAACATTATCGATCGAAAATTAATATTACTTGTCAACCGGACGCGCTTGACGCAAATTAAAATAAATGCTCGGAGTCCTGGGTCGCCGAGCTAGCATGTCTGCATTTTAATGACAATCGTGAGACCCGTGCGGGTTGCTGAAGCTGAATTGGTTCAACTTCTCATGGTCACCAGGACGTTGCTATGGGTACCCAGGATATACGCAATATTCGCGAATGTAAATAGAACCAAAATATTATCACAATCCAAAAGGAGTTAATTGCAACTAAAAAGTAAAATTATAACATTCTTAAAGTGACGTGAAACATTCCGCTGAGATGTTCAGAGCGGGATATAAAATAAACGAATTACTCACAGTGACTATTGTTGTTGTTGTTGCGGGGGGGGGGGGGGGGGGGGGGGGTAATACAGTGAATGTTACCGTGTGTTTATCACTCAATAATAAGTCCCGAATAAAGTAGTAGATATTTACATTTGTGCTTAGTTTAAACGTCGCGTTTCATGAAATAGTACAGCAATGATTCAGGGCAAATTTAGGATTTCAAAAAAATATTTTTCTGTGTAACATACAGTATCGTGTTTGCTCATACCATGTGCATTGGTCATTATAATAATGAGTACCAGCACTAACCTCTACAGATCATCGTTAAACGGAATCAAGTGAACTTGACGAAATCAGTCACAGAAAACCGAAATAAATGCAGCGCCCATGATTCAGATTATTGCCGGAACATCTTGATATATTAATGTGTTTCAATACTTTATTTGAAGTTACACATATACATAATATGAAATAATATTTGGTGTACGGATAGAATTCTACAAACATTAAGGAACTCAATTACAGTAAACACTTTGTATTACGCTAGGTGATTGGTTAGTTGGGATTTACCATTGTTTCAGTCAGGAGACCACACCACGACGGTATAAAACTAAACTGAAAAAGAGCCTAACAAATATGTGCAGTATTGGATCGCATTAACCCTTTATTTAATAAATACTCATTGCCGAGGAGTTCCCTTAGGAAATGTTCAGATATTAAATTCAACGTCGTTTGTTGAACTTATTATGTGAACATTTCCCTCCAACGGAAATGAATCCTTCTACAGTTCAATCGACCTTTTGCCGGTCTGTCGTTGGTTATTTTTCACCAACGCCACTCCAAATGAATAACAGACCATTTCGATGTATTCTTTTATAATTGAGTGTGGGAATCCATTTAATATAGAAAGGGTTAAACGAAACTGAAAACTATAGAAATAAAATACAACTGAGCGAGAATGGTCGATTGGGACCAGAACTATCCACTAAAAAGTTTACAAAAAACTTAAACATAAACACAAGTGAAATAAATTATTTAGGACACATGTAAAGAGACATGAATTCAAAGCAGCATGGTACGGGCTGTGAAAATGATACAGTTAAATGCAATGATGGTGTTGAATGCAGCTCCAATCAGGTTCATGCGAGTATATTTTCAGATTAAAGGTAATCTTCGGTTAATTTTCTATAATATTGCTCACACAAAAGATACTAAAGGGAGTTTATGGGGTTCATACCCGAAGCACCCCATTTTATGGGCAAGATTGCTAAACACCGCTGGAAATATGAAAGGAATCCCGACGCACGAAACGTATGCTACATATTGACTTGTTTAACCCTTTCGTGACTCGAGCTGCGCTGGTGCGGCATTAAATATAGTGTGCCAGTGTATTCTCTTATACATGCGAGTCTGCCACAGGGAGCCTCGCATAAATAAGAGCATGCATTGGCTTACAAGATCAAGGTAATTATTTTTATAGGCCAATGCATTCTCGTATATGTGAGGCGCCATATGGGCGACTCACATATATAAGAAAATGCATTGGCACAAGAAGCTCCAGTCATGAAAGGACTAAGTACAATAACAATATGACAAACTCGTATATGCACTAGTTGGTGTGTTCTCGTCATTTAAACCTGGGTTCATATCGATATGTCATCATATTTAGTTCCGCAATGAAACCCCAGAGGATTAATTTCTAGTTGATAACACGTACCACCCAAGACGGTCAAACCGCAGCGACCCTTGGCAAGTAACTGACAAACTTGTCTCTCTTCTTTTCTTAGCTCGACCATCATTCCTAATAGCTAAATCAAACCAACTTCATCGAGCATTGCTGGACAGTCAATACGACCATATTTGAAGAAGTGCTTTTAAAAATTCATAGCGATTTGTTTTAAATCGCAATTACACGTGGCTGGCGAGGTTAGGATTGAGACTAGGGTTATTGACGAAATAACGGAGGTGTTTAAGAAGTGCTTTTAAACAGCGATGGAAATATGAAAGGAAACCCGACGCATTTAAAGAGCTTTTAAACAGCGTTGGGAATATGAAAGGAATCCCGACACATTTAACGAGTGTGCGTATTATGTGACAGTGAATGGAAGACAATTGTGCCATGTACAGTTCATAAAGAGTGCGCGATGAGCAAAACACTCAACACCGGTGGGATGCCACTAAGCCCACTGCGGATTACTAGGATTCACCGTGATTTTTTTTCGCGGTGAATCTGCGTGGAAATGATTAATATGAATCAACAGAAATCCTAGAGACTGACCAGGGCTCACCAGGAATCACCGCGAACCACTGACAATCACCGCGAACCACTGAGAATCACCGCGAACCAATGAGAATCACCGCGAACCACTGAGAATCGCCGCGAACCACTGAGAATAACTGAGAATCACCGCGAACCACTGAGAATAACCGCGAACCAATGAGAATCACCGCGAACCACTGAGAATCACCGCGAACCACTGAGAATCGCCGCAAAACACAGAGAACTACTTAGAATATGTTTGCTCAATTTCAATTTTGTTTATAACAGTATTGGATTAATATGACAATTTAACAGTTGAAAATGACAATTTGTGGAAATTTTAGACCTATGCAATGCGATGCCCGTTGCATCACTAGAGGGTCCACGGTGATAGCCATTGTTCAATGTTTTGCATCGGCGATCATGATCGTATATAGTGAGGTTTGTATAAAGGTTTCACCATCATGTCGCTCGCTAATGTATTAAGGATTTCGGTGTTGGATGGGTACCGTGAACAACTCTCCCAGAAAAATCGCCAAGGTTTTGAGTGTTTTGCTTATCGAACATTATTTATATACAATACTTTGCCCACTGAGGCACGGGGTCCATATGGCAACACACTATAATTATGTTATGGTAATTGGATCGGAAGTTTGTAGAACAAGACCTTCATTGGTAGTAAAGATGGCCGAACGCAGACTCCTTATACCATATACGGAACCATGGGATGATAGCCTGTGGACTTAATTTTCTTAATAAGCTATGTAAGGACAATCAAAGTTCTGTCTGCATAAGTTCATTTCCCTTAACTTCAACTGAGTTGGACCAGGAAGCCTCTGGTTTTAGACACCCTGCACTATCGACCCCTAGAGAATATCATGCATACCAATGTTGTAAACATTGGTGTGCGAATTGGCCCAAATTTCAAGTCAATATGTACACCATATGAGGGAAGCAAGCCATCAGTGAACCCGAAATATATTTTGATGAACAAGAAAATTCTGTAGATCTGTTCAGGAGATATGCCTTTATTAATAAATACTAGAATTCCAGAAAGGAGACAGTAATGCTGATATAAATATGCAAATATGATTTTTAATCAATTTTCGAGTCTTTTGGCCCACAATGTGAAGGAAGCAAGCCCCAAATTGCCTTTGCATGACCATGGTAGTTGTACAAATCTATGCAGAATATATCACTGTAATAAAAAAATACTGGAGCTCCGGGCGGGAGAGACACATTCTTGGGACAGGGGTGCTGATAGTATGGAAATAGGATTTTTACACAATTTCAAGTAAATATAAGCACGCCATAATTGTCAGGGAAGCAATCCCCCAGTGACCCCAAATTTCCTTTTTATGACAATAGGAATGGATTAAATCTGTCAGAAGATGTTTTATAACATATACTAGAGATCCAATAAGGATACACAAAATATTGGGACATATGTATACGTGGAAGCAAGCCACCAGTTACCCTATAATTCTATTTTATGACCATGGAATGTGATATTTGCGCCCAAATGCAATAGAAAACCCATCGTGCACCTCTCAGGCCAACACAACGACAGCCATTACGAGATTTGGACATTTGGTTATTGGTGTACCGTTCAGAATCCTATTCGAAATCATTCCCTCCCGAGGGTATGTCATTTGCAACATATCCTCGCGAAAATACGCACATAATCGACCTAGAATGTGAAATAGGAGCATAATGTGATTATTTGATTGAGATATAAGCAGATAATTGAATCATATCTGTTATTTCGTTTTATGGCACGGGGCACAGTGAAAGCACATATTAAAGAATGTACACCTGAAATGTCGTGGGTTGGCTTATTTGTCTCATTGACAGCACATAATCTGCTTAGAATCGCCACATTATGATAACACATTTTCAGCACATTAGCGACTAAAAATAGGCGATTCTAAGTAGATTATCTACCTGAAATAAGTTATGTATAAGCAGATAATGTGCCGATTTTTGGGAGAACAGGCTGGTCATTTGATGTGGGTGTCGGGTAGAGGAGTAGCCACTGCCCGTAATACAAATCCCACACCCCTCCCGCCTAACATCATGCATAGATAAATAAGATATCTAGACAATATTTCTGTATGGCCTCTCTCGGTCTATCCCAGTCACTTCTATTGTACAGGTCTATGCCAGACACTTCTATTGAACCAAAGAACATCATAGAAAAATAATATTTCTGTCTGATGTGTCTCGGACTGTACCAGTCACTTCTGTTGATCCGGCGATAAATAGTATTTATGAAACAGGCTAAATAATACATGTACGGCCTGTCTCGGTTTGTCCAAGTCGCTTCTATTGAGCCGGCGAACATCATATATAGATAAATACTATTTCTGAAACAGGCTAGATAATACTCCTGGAAGGCCTGTACGTCTAGGTCTGTCCCAGTCACTTAGATGAGCCGGACTAGCATCATAGATAAATTCTAATTCTGAAACAGGCTTCAGAAAACTTCTGTATGACATGCCACGGTCTGTTCTAGTCACTTATATTGAGCCGGGGAACATCATGTATAATAATATTTCTGAAAAAGGTTAGAGAATATTTCTGTCCCGGTCTGTCCCAGTCACTTCTATTAATTGAGACAGAGAACATCATAGATACATAATATTTCTGAAACAGGCTAGCTAATATTTATATCTGGCCTGTATCGGGCTCTCCCAGTCACTTCTATTAATTGAGACGGAGAACATCATAGATACATAATATTTCTGAAACAGGTTAGCTAATATTTATATCTCGCCTGTATCGGGCTCTCCCAGTCACTTCGATTGAGCCGGGGAACATCATAAATAAATAATATTTCTGAAACAGACAAGGGAATATTTCTCTGGCCTCTGTCGATGTCAGAGTAAAACCAGTCTAGTCCATGATTCCTAAATAAAATATGCTTGATAATTCTTCTGTCTCGGTCTGTCTCAGTCACTTCTATTGAGCGGGGGAATAGCATGACAGACACATAATGTTTCTGAAACAGTCCAGAGAATACTTCCGTCTCGGTCTGCCCCATTTTTAATTTGTAATGGGCCGGGAAGCGGTAGAAATAAATATTGTTTCTCTTAAATGTTTCTGGAATTGAATCCCAGTGCTTGAAAATCTACTGTCTCGCCTGTCAAGGTCTGTCCCAGGACCTATTCCTGAGACAAAAATGCCTACCTATGTTTTGTTGGTCACGTTTCTTGCTATATATTTTATATCGTGCACACAATGGGAAATTTGACTGAACAAAATTGCAGATAATTCGTCTCAACGAACTGTGATTTGCTAAGTGAACATAAAGACACGTGTAAAATAGATGTTCACTATTATTATTGCCATTTGTATTTATGCAGATGTTCAATTGACAGCTGTAATGTTTTTTTTCAGATAGCGGACAAGACGAACTACTAAACAACAATTACGAACGAGATTATATATACTCCGCACAAATACAATATTCGAAGGCATATAACAATATATACTGTACCAATCAGAACAAGTGATATTTTGAGCGCACTACTTTCGCGCCCAATATCGCGCCGCTTGTGATATTTCGCGCTTAATATTGCGATATCTCGTGCCTAATATTGTGATATCTCACACTTCAAACTGCGACATATCGAAAGACGTTCAATGTATTGTGCCGTCTTACTATGCTCGCCCTGTCCTAAGAATAGCTCCATTTGTGATAACACTTTAAATAGTTTTTACAATACTGAAGCTTTGGGAACAATATACACTCTAATATCGAAGTTTATTATATACTTGCCCATGAATTATAACGTTTTAGCAGTGAGATATAAGTTATATCCCACTAGTGAGATATAAGTGATATCCCACTGGTGAAATTTATGATGTATTGACATTCATTGGGGGTCATAGGCAAGTAACTAAAGTATATAATAAACAGAATATCCACACTTTTTCAGTGGATATGGGTTAAATCTCATTCGTGATGACAAAACATTTGAATTCCACTCGTGGCTAAAGCCACTCGTGGAAATTCAATGTTTTGTCATCACTCATGAGATATAACCCATATCCACTGAAAAAGTGTGGATATCCTCTATTTATTATTCGCCAATACATTTAGAGAACATTTGCCAGAGTTTGTACACAGTCAAATATACATCGACAAATGATAAAAAAAATCCACTTCATAACCTAACTTCAACGAAATGGTATACCTCTCCTGGAAATAGGACCAAACTTGTTTAGGTATCTCACAAACTCTCAATTCAAATTGAATTGAAAGGATTGAAGAGTTTTGAATAGACATGGGCGTTTTCATACACATCACCTTCCGTTCGTAGCAGTCATATATACATGAATCTACATGCACGTCTTTCAACAATCAAACGATGTGTCCCCTATACCCACACGTACTCATGATTCTTAACCCTTTACCCAACAAACCGGCCAAAACCGGCCAAATAAAGCTTCAACAGCCTAAAATATCTTCGGTCTGTCTCAATAGAACCATACAAATATGGATATCATTGGAACCGGCTCCTTGACCACATTGTGATAGTTACAGTTATGCCCTGTGCCAATGCATTCTCTTATATATGCGAGTCGACCATAGGTCGCCTCGCATATATAAGAGAATGCATTGGCCTAAAAAAAAATCTTTTTTTAACACTTTTTACCATTTTTTCTTACATTCTTTAACAATTTTATAATTTTTAATGTGTTAAGCCAATGCATTCTCTTATATATGCGAGGCGACCTATGGTCGACTCGCATATATAAGAGAATGCATTGGCACAGGGCCTTTCTGTTGGGTAAAGGGTTAACGTACACAAACTATAGGTGTCCTTGTCCGCGAGAGACCGACAATTGCATGTCATGTTCGTTACAAACCTACTGCAAATGATATTTCGCTTTGGGAAGTCCTAACCCAAGATACACGTATAATTCTTGGACTATACGTTGATTCTGGTATCATATACCCCCCCCCCCTGATTGACACTTTCGAAAATTACATGCATAGCGCCTATTACATAATTTGAATTCACTGACTTGGCAATTTTATATATATCTTTCATGCTAGTAGTGCCTTTTGGCTTATTTTTATGTCTTAATTCGAGTTACTTTTGTGGGGTGTTCGTCGATTTCGTTATGAATGATGATGATGATTGATCGGAATTAATCTGCAGTTTCTAGTTGCCTGGCTTTGCCGAATATTAGCTAATAAAATTTTGATCAGCTTGGTGTCATGTTTGATTGATAGTTTTAAATGAATCGGATAACTATTGTCTGTGTGATCGATTTAACCACACTTCGATACGCATAACAAATAATCAGTTATTCCGCGAATAACTCGTTACGAGTTAGCAATGATCCTGAAACCGATGTGTCTTATTCATATTTCACATCGATTGACGAATCAGTGCACAACCTTTGGTAAGATTTAAAAAATTTGCCGAATGCACGATTTTGATTAGTTTCTCGTTATTTTTCTCAATCACATAGGTCCATACTGTACTTATTTGATTCGGAAATTCGAAAAGCCCGTAGAAGTCGTGTCGATGAAAAAGGCAGATTATATCATGCCAATATGGGCTTATTTCCTATGGAAATAGTCTAATATTTTACTGTTTTAAAAACCGCGTTTTATAGATCGTATATTGAGGTTAAATAATTCCAATATGCTTTTATTTTGATCATTAAATAAGCACATTATTTGCTTAATTTCACGAAAACAGGCTGCACATTTAGGGACAATTTAACTATAGGGAAATTAATGCTCTACACCAGCTCCAATATTTTACTGTTTTAAAAACCGCGTTTTATATATCGTATATTTAGGTTAAATAATTCCAATATGCTTTTATTTTGATCATTAAATAAGTCCATTATTTGCTTAATTTCACGAGAACAGGCTGCACATTTAGGGACAATTTAACTATAGGGAAATTAATGCTCTACGCCAGCACCTGATAAGCAACTGACAAAAATTGCCCAAATGTTGCCAATCGCGCTACCGTCCTTACGCATGCGCGGTTATCGGCAATCGAACAAGCTTCGTCGTCCGAATTTACTATGCACATTACCGAACGAGCCACCAACATATCATAGCAAAAACAATGTGTATCCTTCATCACGCTTCATGTACTGTCGGGATACAAATAAAGATACCGATACACTTATTAACCCTTTACCCAACAAAACGGCCAAAACCGGCCAAATAAAGCTTCAACAGCCTAAAATATCTTCGGTCTGTCTCAATAAAACCATACAAATATGGATATCATTGGAACCGGCTCCTTGACCACATTGTGATGGTTACAGTTATGCCCTGTGCCAATGCATTCTCTTATATATGCGAGTCGACCATAGGTCGCCTCGCATATATAAGAGAATGCATTGGCCTAAAAAAATCTTTTTTTACCATTTTTTCTTACATTCTTTAACAATTTTATAATTTTTAATGTGTTAAGCCAATGCATTCTCTTATATATGCGAGGCGACCTATGGTCGACTCGCATATATAAGAGAATGCATTGGCACAGGGCCCTTCTGTTGGGTAAAGGGTTAAATGTCAACCAAAAATCCCCGATGTATGCTGCTTATTTGGGTCCCTATGATTATTGTTTATTTCATTCTAAGTTACTGTTTTCATATAAAAGCCACTTCAATGTGATGTAACATGATCAAACAAGCACTAACACAGTTTCTCTCGGTTCCCGTGGGCCTAAATAAAGAGAATGTGTTGGGAAATCATTTCACCCCTGTACTAATAGTTAATTTTCAGGAAATTTACCGCCCAATGTTTATTTGGACCCCAAATTGTAGGTTTTAGAAAGGCTGTCAAATATCATGCAGTAACAGAACAGTTATGAATGTCTATACCAGTGGGCTTTCCACCAGTGTATACATGTACTGAACTATATTAAGTGACCATACCGGTTGGGTCACGGTGTATTTTTATTGGCTATTCTATTGGTTATGAATTTGGTCACTATCCGTTGATTGTGGGTACCCAGGTACCCAGGTTCGCTGAATCTCCTATTTTGATACCAAGATTGGGCTCGCCTGTATGTTAGCCTATTTGGTGTGATCTGTATGTTGAAGTCTGATTAAAATCAATTTGTGACAATTGCCCCATAACTTCATCGATCGTTGACATAAATTCAATAAGTATCTACCGGTGTTATGTCAACCAGTGTTCAAATTGATTAAACCAAAGGAAGTTCGAAGAATGCGCCGGGAACTGTTTGCAATAACCTTTAGAAACATATCTTACCCCGAACGAGCAAAGCCAGCACTATGCTGACTATATATGGAAATGCGCCACATTGTCTTTTGTTATATCTTAGAAATAGAACATTCCGGCGCGATCGGTATACATAGAAATTACATTGTATTCGAAGCTGCACGTCCCTGGCCAGAGGGTCTCCGTTCTGGTGTCCACCGTTCCACCAATTAATTTCCAACTGCATCCCAGTTGAATCAGACCCAGAATGTTTGCAGTTAAATATATAAAACCTTGTCACCTGTTTCATGTACAGTACCTAGCAGAAAAAAGTGTTATACAAATTATTAAGCAGACTACTTTCGCGCCTAATATCTCGATTGTCAGCGCTTTGTAAGCGCAGCGCTTGTGATATTTGGCGTGTAATATTGCGATATCTCATGCTTCATATTGCGATATACCGAAAGACGTTTAATGCATTGTTCCTCCTGATTATATAATATGCTCGCCCTGTCCTAAGAATTGCTCGATAGGTGATGGCACTTAATTCTGTAGCGCTAAATATTGCGCTCAATATCACAATATTGAGCGCGACAACCTTCTGTGTTGCGGTATAGTTGCATCTTTTTCTGATAGGAGAGAGCTCAATACCGCAACAATATACCACTTTTGTGATTGGTACCGTACGATGTGGCTAAAATTCAGCGATTAATATGATATGCTATGCTATAGTGTCCATAAGAACTAATACAAAAATAATTACCATAAATTATTGCCTGTATTAAAATTGCATCACTAATTTGTAATTTGAATTCAACGATATTAAAGAATTTAAAATTTTGTAACATTGGGAGAAAATAACTCAGTGTTTCAATCGACATATGTGACAGCACACTATTCACATAAATAAATGTTCGTTAAAACTCCAACTACATTCGTTACAAGTAAATGTTGGGGGTCCTCTGTAGTTTTGTTCATATACAATTTATACGTTAATATGTTTACAGTAGTATACGTTCCCAACCTATTCCCAACATTTATGATTATTACCCAGCGCATAATATGACTTGTCACGGTAGTGTCCCAAATAACCAAGGCAAAGTGTCTCCAAGACTCAAACCATCATAATTCTTAGATCATACGATGAATCTATAATATGGCAAAAGCCCTTATAGAGATCATATTCAACCAGAACAAAACCTGGGAACCTTTTGATATTGTGACCCGTTCTGACAGGGAACTTTATAACATTGAATAAACACAAGAGTCATATTATTTCTTTGTTAACACGTGTTCCTCAATAATCTGCTACACGTTAGGAGGTGGTCCCAACTCGAGATTGCATGCTTTTGTGAGCCGATGTCGCAATAGATATTGAATCATTTACCCATGATAAATTTCAAAATTGTAAGCAACACAAAGCAAAATCGCTCACAATCTCACTTAAATCGTGCAATGTCAAGTTGGGACCTTCACCTACAATGTAGTACATTAAACAAGAACATATAATTCCTAAGAAGCATATTCGCCGCGTTGTTTGTTTGACTTTATAAGGTTCCCTATCAAAATTACAAGATGTTCACAGGTTTCGTACAGGTGCAATATATCTCTACAAGCGTAGCTATAGAGTAGAAATATATGACATGATCTACGTAATTCTTACCTCCTCGTCATAAAGCTCCCAGTATCAGAAATCGCACCACTGTCAGATGGAATAAGATCGAGAATAATCAAAGTAGCGACACATACAAGGCGCATCCTTCCTGTGCCAGTAATCACACTGAAGTATTCTAGTTTAAATTAATAACATTAAAATCCTAATAAGTTTTCAACACTTGAATTCAAGTAACACGTGGGTAGAAGTGTG
Source organism: Siphonodentalium dalli (assembly GCA_032622095.1). Classification (NCBI taxonomy): domain Eukaryota; kingdom Metazoa; phylum Mollusca; class Scaphopoda; order Gadilida; family Siphonodentaliidae; genus Siphonodentalium; species Siphonodentalium dalli. The sequence continues at coordinate 63,369,553 of CP136065.1, read as the reverse complement.
GCCAACGGCAGATGTTACACCAATGCATGGAAACGAACACCCCGCGTTGAGTTCGATCCGAGAATAATAGCGGAGATGATTGTTAACAGACACGAGGAGTGGATATCTCCTGGCAGTTTTAATCAACTCGACGGTAATGCTTCTATCTGGAGTATTTCTCGTGCAGTCAATATCCAATACCTTTGCTGTTACGGATTTAAATCAGTCACAGTTCGGTCTAAGTGTGCAATTGAAAGAGTAGTTGACTCCAACCAGTATCATTAAGCAGTTACATGTCATATATATGTCCCATATATGTCACAGTGATACGATAATAGACACATGGAGACAAGAGGCGTAAGACGAAATTACACAATAGCGGCTGCTCAGCAACTCAGACTGGAAATATATGTGGAGACTCTACTAATATATTTAAATGTTCAAATTGAATTTATGTCGTATACAATACTTAATTGTTAGACCACCAACAGATGAAAATAGTCTCATCTGCCATTTAAAGGGGGACTGTACACTAAATTCTGCCATTTATGGGGCCATCTCATATTATACTCAATAGAATATATGGAATAAATGAATTAATTTGAATCGGATCGAGCCATAAACTCATTTTCATTATAATTACCATGTTGTGTACATTGTTAATTCACCCACGGATCAAATTCATTCATGTGTTTCATATATTCTGCTGAGTATACTATGATATTGTCCCATACATGGCTGGATTTGGTATACAGTCTCCCTCTAAATTCAGGCACCCGCAATTGGAAACGTCCGAGCTCATATATGGGATGATTTCAGCCTAAATTTATTAACACAGTCGAAAAAGGTGTTACAGTATTATTTCGCAATATAAATCCACTGTATAGGTCAGTTGCCAGTATTGGTGGATCATGAAAAGTCATGTGCTACTGATTGTGTTTTCTTTTATCTCAGAATACACTATGTTTGACTGCAGGCTGATACCACTATTTTAACAGGCCTTATATCAATTTCGATCTCTCTTGTCATATTGTAACTGTTTTGGCTGAAAATATCTTGAATGCGACACACCCAACTGTGTTATAATGCTTGAGCCATTCTAACATGCCATTCTCTGACGGTCCTCCATTTTCCAAGAATATATGCATTTCTTAAATAGATTGATGCATATACTCCCAATGCATTCTTCTATGTATCTGTTTTTGCTAGCTGATTATATGAATGCCCTGATAGTTGAGAAGATATAATAATAATACTAATGATAATAATATATAGTATGTGTATAGCGCCTCATCCCTGGTGTAGCTCGAAGCGCTTGGGACTCTATATACAAGTTATATACAAACACTGGATGATAGCAATCACACACAGTTGGATAATAATACAATGTCATCTGCGGCTGGTTGTGTGTGGGTAAATTCTAAAGAGGTGAGTTTTCATTCGTTGTTTGAATATTTCTAGAGATTGCGAATTTCGAACATCGAGAGGGATTGAGTTCCAAACACTTGGCGCAGCGTGTGTGAACACGCGACGTTCAATTGTCTTATAGTTACACCTGGGAACAGCCAGAAGTTGTTTTTGCTTGGATCGTAAATTATCACGCCCGGTTTATACAAAGTAAGAAGGTCCGAGATGTATGCTGGCGAAGAGGATTGAAAGTAACGGTAGCAGAATGTTGCTAACTTAAATTCAATTCTCGCGCGCACCGGGAGCCAATGTAGGTTTTTCAAAATTGGAGAAACATGTGTGGATTTCGGAGCACGCACTACAATCCCCGCGGCTGAGTTTTGAAGACGTTGCAAACGAGTTATTTGTTCTTGGGAACTTCCCACGAAAAGTGCATTGCAGTAGTCCAATCTTGACAATATATTGCATGAAGCAACCTTTTTCGCCGCAGGCATTGTTAAGTACGGGCGAAGACGACTAAGGCGCATGAGTTCGATTAATATGGAACGGGAAATGTGTTGTACTTGAGCGTCCATGGATAATGAATTAGCGATGTTGATACCGAGATTTTTAGCACACGGTACGGGCTCTATTTCACATCCACCGATGTTCAATCTTCCGATTTCGAATGGTTCGTGCTTACCGGCTAGAGGACAGACAATTACTTCAGTTTTATCATCATTTAGTTTCAACTTGTTGGACAGCAGCATCCAGACATCAGACATCAGACACACACAGTTCCACTTTTCTTATTAAAGAAGACAGGCCAGAACCGTAAATTTGCGTGTCATCTGCGTACATATGCACGTTGAGTCCATGTTTCCTAATCAAGTTTCCCAGGGGTAGAGTGTACAATGTGTAGAGAACAGGTCCTAATACGGAGCCTTGAGGAACTCCAAACTGGAGAGACTTTCTGTCAGAAAATACGTCTTGGATACGGACCATCTGAACACGTCCAGTAAGATAAGACTGAAACCAGCACAGTGCTTTTCCGCTGATTCCGAAGGAGTCTTCCAAACGCTTAAGCATGACAGAATGATATAAAGTATCAAATGCTGTGGATAGGTCCAAAAGCGTTACAACGGAAACTAAGCGGTTGTCTTTGGCGTTCATGAGGTCGGATGATATTCTCACTAACGCTGTTTCCGTGCTGTGTAACTGGCGATATGCCGATTGGAATTTTTCCATGAGGTTGTTTTCCGTGAGATGTTCCTTTAGTTGCTGGAGTACAAGTTTTTCAAGTACCTTGGACAAGAATGGTAGTCCAGACACCGGCCGATAATTTTTCAAGTCGTTCCGGTTAAGTCCTTTCTTTTTGATGAGAGGTGTGATTACCGCTTTTTTGAAAGAGTCAGGCATGTTTCCATGTTTTAGGCACAAGTTCATGAGCTTTGTGATAGGTTCGATGAGAGTGTCCAAGAATTGAAGGAGTAGGTTAGTCGGCAGCGGATCGAGAGCGCATGATTTAGGCGGCGATGATAGTATGGTCTTCCTTATGCATTCCAGGGACACCGGCTTGAATGATATAATTTTTTTGCCTGAGAAGGTTGAATACTCCGTGGGAATGTTGTATTGGTCGAGATTTTCCCGAATTCGTGAGATCTTATCTACGAAAAATGTACTGAATATATTAGGCAAGTCCGCAATCGGGACGTTTTCTGGCAGCACGAGAGCGTTGGATTTTCCGGACAACTCATTCACTACATTGAATAGTGTTCTAGATGAACTAGCTGAAATGATTTTATCACTGTAATAGTCTGTCCTGGCTGATTTGATAACTGCGCGAACGACCTTGTGTTGCCGAGAATAAAGAAGTCTGTGGCACTGAAGACCGCTCTTACGCCACTGGCGTTCAAGCTGGCGTCGTGTTCGCTTGGCGTCTTTTATAGCAGCATTCATCCAAGGGGCTGAAGGACGACGGTGGACCTCCCTCGTAACAGCTGGAGCGAAGTCATCGAGAACATTCCGAAGGATGGCACTAAAAGCTTCTGCGGGATCACACTGAGACAGAAGATCCTGAGTGATTCGTTTTTCGAGCTCGGCGCCACTTTTGTCGTCTTAAAACCAAACCATTAGATTCCTCATATCATGGAGATTATTATGTAAACGTTTGGTGGAAATCGGCGACAAAATAGTTTGCTGCTCCTCCCCTTTCTGCCCACGACAACAACATCGTTACTTTAGAAAAATTCTTATCAGCACCATTATCATCCTCGTAAAAATTACCCCTGTCAGACTCATTTGGTACCATCTAGCAATCTCTACCAGAGCGCACCAGTCATGCTTCCTTTCTGATTCTGTAACCGGCTGGGTACTAGTCCGTGTTTCTATATTTAGCAAGTGATTTTCCAGCAAAAATGGCGAACCAGATCGCCCAAAGTCAAATTTTCTATGTGGTTTGAGAACAATTCCCACACTAAAACATGACAGAATGGAAAATCAGAGCGGTAGTTTTGTTGACTCGTCAAAATTGCAGCAAATTAGAACTCTTGTGTTTGACTTGCCGTTCGAGTTGTGACAATGTCGTACACGTGCGTTTAGACTTTTGTGTTGATAAAATATTCGGAAAACCGAATCACACCGTTTAGAAATAAAGTGGGACTTTTCAAACATAATGTCCAAAATTTATAAACATTTTGTTCGATATTTTGTGTGCTAAGCTTAACAAGGGCAGCACGTTGCTCTGTTCGCTAAGTATATATTTTAATATCGCGGGAGTCAACCAAATGTGGGTGAAATGTCGCCGGTCGCAGCGGTCTTACCGAGTCATCAAGGGAGGTAAACCCTGCATGGAGTTTGACCATCTAGATGGTCACCCGTGAATTTGTATATAACAAAGAGAGACAGACAGACATTCGCAAATATAGATACAGATATATTGGTTTAACCTATATATATTGGTTCTAACATGGTCTGATGATGTTGACGCATTGTATTGACAAAAGCTACTGATATTTATGCCGTATTTGACTTATATACTCTCGATTCTATATAAGAACAACGAGATTTAACCCTTTCATGACGGGAGCTTCCTGAACTGTTGCGAAAACCCTGTGCCAATGCATTATCTTATATATGTGAGTCGACCATAGGTCGCATCCCATATATAAAAGAATGCATATTGGCCTAACAATTTTTTTTTATCATTTGTTATAATAGTTAAAGAATGAAAGAATGAAAGAAATAATGAAACTAAATGATACAACATATTGTTAAGAATGTAAGAAAGGGTGATAAAAATGTTAAAGAATAAGAAAAAATTATAAAATTGTTATAGAATGTAAGAAAAAAATAATTATCAAGATATATAAAAATGTAAGAAAAAATACCGTCATGACAGGGTTAACAGATATATCCAGACAATCGGCAATTCATATTAGCTATATCTTGTACTTCACCGACCCTCGGAATATATCTCACCATGTCAAGACAGCCATTATATGCTTGCAATGATTAATATAAATGAGCGAACACGTTCGCACCAAGAGTGGATATAGTGATTCCGTTTGTAACTGTCGGTGTGTAGATTTTAAGGTAAATTACATTAGAGAGGTTTCGCATGTCACAGATAGAGCGACGGGTACGTTTAGGGCGACAGTTAGGGTACTACGCAATCAAGTTATGCGCATCTTCTAATCGTAGCCGTAATTTCATAACCGTGCGACGGATAGAATATCACATTCTTCGGTGTGTACACAAAAAATCATTTAAAAATACAGACACAGACAGGTCAATTTGTTTTGTTGTATCACGCAGTCATCGTTTGGGATAATTATCCACAATTGGCCGGTTGATAAGTTTATCATTCGCGCTGTACATATGCTGCATGCCTGATCGTGCGAAGAGGAAACTCACTGCATGGACAACCATTCCTTGCTTTGTATTTTTTCTGATAAATCCGTTACGTTGGTCGACTTAACATGGGCACGAATTTAGCGGGATATATTAAAACCATGCACCTATCCATCACATTATCCGTCTGCAGGCAGAGACGTTGAAAAATCTGAGCAACTGGACTGCATGACCTCAAGCTTTTCAAATTTTTAAATTTCCAACCCGATATCCCACTTATGTGATTGGAAAATTTCCAAAATAGCTAAATCCTTTGGTAGATCCTACAGACCTCACCCCTCATCCAATCGCCACCAAGCTGCATACGAGTCTTCAGAGTGACATCTAGATGCGAGCTATCAAATTCTTCTGAATGTCGTCGAAAGACATTGTTGTCAGCAGCCAACTTGCATTTTACTATTTGTATGACTACATCATTTGGCACAACATCCAACATTTTGTATCCAATTGATCCCAATCTTCATATGGTCTCTTCGAGTTGACCTCTGGTATTGCTTAAACATTTAAAGTGTCGGAATTCCTTATCGGTCCATTGGCTATAAAGTTCGACATCCTTTCTCAAATAGTTGAGCCACATCATTGACACTTTCATTGTTTTTCGTTGCCTTGTAGAAATACGACAGCTGTGTGTTTAGACCCGACATACAGACTTGGGAAGTTGAAGCACTCACCATCGCTGAGACTCTTTTCAACAAAGGATTGCTCTGTTGTGCAATCAAGGTCAGCCATCCTCCTTTTCGATTGGTAACGATACTAGAATAGCTTGCCTACACATATGACCCGATGATACAGTACATATAAGCCAGGAACATATAATTGGTGTCATCACAGTGCAAGTAATATATATCGTAGAAAATTGCAGTAAATTATAGCAACTGACCTTGCGCGATGTGACGGATTGCTTTATAAGTAATAATTACGGTGTATTATACATCATTTTTGCCACGATAGTGATTGGATGAGGGCATTTTACGACGAGTTTTTGTGTTAGCTCTATTATTGGTCCCTTGTGATCTATCGGCCATTTGTTAAATTGGCTCACAGCCGCGTTTGTTGTTTGACACATCCAATATAATAACATACATAAAATATTAGTATATATCAATAAAACATTTCAATATCATAGTCCTAATGTATACACTGTTTTGTTTTCTTGGATCATCGATGCAATTTGACTAATTCACGGTGCCAGTTCGAGCGGGGCACCCTCAAGCGGGCGGTTTTCAATTTCCACCATATAATAAATCCCTTCCTAAACATGTAACAAATCCTCTCTTTATCGATGTACTATGAATGTCTAATTTCCTTTGATAGTCCATAGTCCATTCCGCCATGAACGTGTAATGGTTCTGATTAATGCGCAAGTGTGTTACAATGTCACATCATATACCTGACATTATAATTAAGTATGGTACATGTGTATATCTCTTACTGTGGCTGTGCGACGTGTTGTACTAAATTGTATTCATAGCGTAGTTACATGTACATACGCATGCCCGTATAAACGTTCATGTTTATGTAACTTCATGCTGACGCACAATACGCTTAGATTATAGTTATCAGACAAACCCCATGTGGACAGTGGAATCAGTTTTCTACCGCCCCACTGCGATGGGTAATAGTCCCCAAATTCGGTACTATGAGTACCGTGGGGTGCCCCCCCCCCCCATGACGGATTCTGGTGGATATGGGTGGCAATAGATCATGCCACGAATCTTTACTCTGGTTAATGCCCGTATAGATCATATTCCACCAGTAAAACACTTGTTGACAGGGAACATTATGAAATCGAACAAATGAGGGAAAGATATTTCTTAGTTATTATCTGTCCCTTAATAAAGTACTTTACTATATAGGTTAATAATATAAGGTCCCAACTAGAAATATCACGATCTGAGTAACTTTGTGAGCGATTTGCCTTTGCGTCGCTTAAATTGTGGAATTTTATCTGGGTGATTAATTCAATGTTTCTTGCGACATCGGCTCACAAAAGTCACAGAACAGCATGAAATTTCGAGTTGGGTCCTACAGTGAAGTACATTATTAAGGAACATATAATAACTAAGAGATGTATTCCCCGTCTTAATATTTAGACGTTATAAGGCTCTCTGTCAAACCTTCAAAAAGTTCCCAGGTCTTCTACTGGTGGAAAATGATCTCTGCGTGCTAGAGTGAAAATACCGCGTGAGGTGACAGATGAACGACCTGTGACTGGTTACGGGGATAATCCGATGATTGACATTATTGCGTCAATGAACATTTCACTATATATGAAAATCAGAGATAATTTCCATTTCAAGGTCCTCTCCCATGACAACAAATTTGGCCGGCCGATTATTCTATCTGTTGCCCTTCCTTAAATTGCAAGGAAACTGTATTGGTTTCCCCGGTGGTTGTCTCATGAATGATGCAAATTTCTGACACGGGGACAGAATGTCGAAAACAGTTCGAATGTTACGTTAAATCGTTATTTGTCCTTAAAGGTACGGTTGGCCATGGCGGTGGGTATCCTGTGAAAATATTTCCACCCATCAAAAACCGCCACAAACAGAAAGAACAACAAAAAGTATACAGACTTTGTCCGTATACAAATAAGAAATATCGCATAAACAGTATGTTATTGTCATATATTTGACCATTGTTATGTAAACAAAAGCATAACAAGTTACTTTTCTGGTATTTGTTTATATTATGATGGTAAACATAAAGAGCGTTCTTTGTTGGTGAATTCCTGATATGGAACGAATAAAGAGCGTTTATGCATTTGTGTGTGATTAGCCAGCAGCATTGTGCTGTCTTCTGTAACACACTCAGGCTCTTGCTTAGGTAAAATATAGTAAATCTTTATGATAACATGCTGTTTACGCGATGGTCATGGTATATATGAACGAAACTGTATGCGTTTTTAATGTTTTTCTGTTTACGGTGATTGGAACAAATATGAATATTTTCGACAACTAAGGCCTCACGTGCCTTTAATGCAATCGTGATTTGGTGAGAAATAGGGACAAGACGAATTGAATTGCACATCAAGGGAACAAAAAGTTTTTCCTCCGGGGGACAAGACTTTGCCGAATAAATATAATTCCGGCAATAGAATGATGACTGCCCCGAAGTTGGTTCACCACGGATATAATTAAAACCAAAAGACGACTGACGCTATTTATTTTAAAGCTAGCTAATCGCCAGCGGGAACGCCATGGGTAGTGTTGATAACCATTAACCCTTTACCCAACAGAAGGGCCCTGTGCCAATGCATTCTCGTATATATGCGAGTCGACCATAGGTCGCCTCGCATATATAAGAGAATGCATTGGCTTAACACATTAAAAATTATAAAATTGTTAAAGAATGTAAGAAAAAATGGTAAAAAAAGATTTTTTTAGGCCAATGCATTCTCTTATATATGCGAGGCGACCTATGGTCGACTCGCATATATAAGAGAATGCATTGGCACAGGGCATAACTGTAACCATCACAATGTGGTCAAGGAGCCGGTTCCAATGATATCCATATTTGTATGGTTCTATTGAGACAGACCGAAGATATTTTAGGCTGTTGAAGCTTTATTTGGCCGGATTTGGCCGGTTTGTTGGGTAAAGGGTTAACAAGTGACTTATTTAATGTGCAAGAGTCAACGGCATTTACTAATTTGGCCCCACATGGAGTGTCGGATATTCATTAGCATTCAAGAAGTGCCAATGGAACAAACACCATCCGACATCAATTAACTTAAATTTAAAAAGACAACACAATAAACAATATAGTTACATACAAATGTACCAGTCTCCCGCGATCAGACCCACATTATACAATATTATGGGCGATTCTACGCCGATTATGAGCCTAAACAATACTATTATAAGCACATAACGCGCCGATTTTCGGGAGAACATGCTGAATGCACAATCATAGAGACCACCGTCCTCGGAAAAAAAACTGACTCACATGCCTAAAATTAATGCCAGGAATTAATTTCCCTTCACTGTGATCAATAAAAAGCTAGATTACGTTGTCTGGATTCGAACAAGGTTCGCCATATCTGGAAGACATAATGCGCACACACCTACACATGTGCCACCCAAAGTACCATGCAATCAGAGTAAGTGCTATGTTAAGCGCACTTCTTTTGCGCACAATATCGCGATTGTAAGCTTAGTATTGCGATATCTCACGCTTAATATTGCGATATTTCACCTTTCATATATTGTGACATCTCGAAAGACGTTCCATACATTGTTTCTCCTTATTATATACTATACTCGTCCTGTCCTAAGAATTGCTCGATAGGTCATGGCACTTTGTTTTTACAATAACAAAACATTGGGAACATTATATATTTTAGCGCAATATTTGGCAAGAATAAATATCACAATATTTAATGTGTACGTAATTTTGCTGCTATTGTGATATTGAGTGCAATATTGAGCGCGACGAACGTTCTGTGTTGCGGTATAATTGTGACTTTTTCTGAAAGGTCGCTCAATGTCTCAACAAAGGCGCGCCTCACTATAGCGCTTGTTCTCATTGGTACTGTTCTCTTAGTACATATGCACTCAACGATGGTGCAGATTCCGAACATGAGGGCAGCATATCGATAACGATTCGAAGGTTACATTAAACCGTTAATGGGCTCTAATGCTGTTCCCATGCAAAACCAATCATGATTTGGGAAACACAGACAAGATTGATTCGTTTGGCCATGAAGGCAATAATTTTCTCATAGGGGGTTTTCGTGGTCGATTTGTGAAGAACATGCCAAATGTGTGAACTTCACTATAAAGGCAATTCCTTAAGCCGAACCGTCGTGTACTTGACATGGATAATCGTCTTTGTCATATTAGCTGGACATTGATGAGAAAACAGCTTCGTTTCCATTAATTACTGGGTATTGTGTGCTTTAGTTATTCGATTATAACTCTTCCGTTTTATATCACAGTTCATTGACGTTAACCCTTTACCCAACAAACCGGCCAAAACCGGCCAAATAAAGCTTCAACAGCCTAAAATATCTTCGGTCTGTCTCAATAGAACCATACAAATATGGATATCATTGGAACCGGCTCCTTGACCACATTGTGATAGTTACAGTTATGCCCTGTGCCAATGTGCCAATGCATTCTCTTATATATGCGAGTCGACCATAGGTCGACTCGCATATATAAGAGAATGCATTGGCCTAAAATTTTTTTTTTTTTACATTTTTTCTTACATTCTTTAACAATTTTATCATTTTTAATGTGTTAAGCCAATGCATTCTCTCGCATATATAAGAGAATGCATTGGCACAGGGCCCTTCTGTTGGGTAAAGGGTTAAAGCCACATGGGGGTTTGCGATCCAAAATATACCTAGCTGTCCCTGGTATCGATATAGGGGAGGTTTGGGGTACGCTCTTTAAAACACTTCTTCAAATATTTCCGTTATTTCGTCAAAAACACTTCTTCAAATATCTCCGTTATTTAGTTAATAAAAATATTTTCTTATTTTAGGATCACATATCAAAATGAGAGGATATGGTGATCCCCTTTTCATGGGATCACCATATCCTCTCAGTTTGATATATGATCCTGCCTTCATTGAGCCACGAGTGACTCCTGAGACGAGGATCACATATTATATGATACCCTATCCTACGGAGGATCACATATTCTTTTATATCTACACCCGTGCGTATGGCCTGGTTTAAGATATACAACAGAGATGCCTTCAATTGATACATGCAATAAATTGAATGCATGGAGGGGGTTCAATAATTACTGCATCCACTGTGGGTGAACGGAATTAATTATTTGTAGGCTTTTTCGCAGTACTGTACTTCGATGCGGAATGTTATTATACTGCCAGTACAGTGGGCGACAACACCCGGTCTGCTGAAAACCAGATATTACTAAATTATATAAACATAACCATGCATATTTCAACATATATGCCTCATCGCCATGGTAACAAACTGTATTATAGAACCCAGGTTATGTCTGATTTTATGGCGACGAATAGCTGTTTTAAAACAAAACTTGCTGCTACTCGTTTGCGTGAAATGAGGATGTTCGTCGTTGCACTTTTCAAAGTTCTGTCCCATTTATGTGATAATGTGGCATAAACAAAGAACTTATCGTATCGCCGATATACGGAGAGCAACTTCCGGTATTATGTTTCGGTTTGCGTGGCATCCGAGTATGCATTATCGCTCAGTTGTTGTCGATACATAACGGGGAAATGAGAGTTCTGTTGTTTAACATGTTCGTGAATAAATATACTCGCTCTTTCGTACGCCTTCTACCACCGTGCCACATCCAGTTTAGTCTTGCACACATGTATTGCCGATTGAACGCTTGCATGTATTTCATTGTCCACTACCTTGTGGTGAAGCAGAACACGTGAAAGTGAGTTAAGATCAGGTCAATGGATGTGTTGAGACACCATGCCGTTGTTCTCGCAACTGAAATGTCCCCGTACCTGATTGAAATTGACCCTGAGAGCAACCTTACGAGGAGCAGCTTTGGGCGAATGTCTTGTAGCTTGTTATTGTACTGTTGTAGATGGGTGTACATTGGTTGGTTAAGATTGCGCTGAGGTCACCAATGTTTCCAACATCAGGCAAATATCTTCACATCTAGAAATTTGAATGGCGTGAGTCTACTGGCTTGCATGCAAAGTAACTGACTTTATGTAAAGTAAGCTAGACATCTTTTGTGAACTATATGCATTGTTGGATTTCATTTCACAAGGAGAGAACTCATACCTAAGAATTAGGTGACATGTTTATGAACAGAAACTAACTATTATGGTGATCTGGTACACTCGCTTGTTTATTAGTTGAAACAGATTCCCCTTGGTGGAGAAAATGGAATTTTGTTTGGAAATGTTCCATTTTGAAGGAAATGTCTACAATTGTTATAGTTGTATATTGGCCAGCAAAATAAACAAATGCCTGTAATAGCAGGGGGGGGTCGGAAAACAATTTCAGGCACGTATGGCATTTTTTCCCTTTCGATCATTTTTTGTACCCACCCACCCCTACTGCCAATTTTTTTTCAGTTTTCGGCAGTTTTTTCCGACCATTTTTTGACACCCACCCCCCTTTTAACACTAAAACAGAGATTTGCGGGGGAAAATTCACTGTAAACAGCTGTATATGAATTTCTGTGCATACTATTTATCATGGATGTTAACATGGACATGTAAATAGGAATGAGTCATTTTGAGGTCATTCGGCCAAAAAAACATGGCTGCCAGCGGCCATCTTGGATTTCAAAATTTGCAACAAAATACAACACGATAACTGCCTGCAGTCAGTTTACCAGTTAGAGTTACATTATTTCTCTCATTCAAAGTGGTTTGGAAGCCAAACTCATTGCCAAAAACACTAAAAAAACAGCAGGAAATTGTTTTTTTAGTTGCGGAAAAAATTGCTTGTTGGTGGCTTTGACCACCCACCCACACCGGCATATGTACCGGAATTTTTTTTCACCCCCCCCCTGGTAATAGGTCACTATTTTCAACTTTTAAGATTAAATTTCTGACAAATTTGAGCGACTGGACATCGGGAATTATAATTTCATGGCTTCTGCTCTTTATACATGTATATTGTATTGCGTTTAATTCGTCAAATTGCAGCATCACCGTGTTGACCCGGTGTAGAATAGGCTCACCCTACGCCCCACTGCGAGGGGTAGGAATCCCCATAATATGTATTTGTAGTTGCTCTAGTAGACTAACGAAGTGGAATGGAATAATGACAAACTAATCAGAAAATAGTTAGAAATTACGGAATTGTGTGCATCCTGCACACTGATCTAGGCTTGCTAATATCAGCAATTGATAAAATAAATATTCCAATTACAGCCTGGTAAATATGTCTATGTAGTCTCAAAATATCTCAACTCTAGTTGAATTGGAGCTTACCAACTGATATGTCACGAACATGTCTACAAAATGACAGCATTGACTCGAAAGTCAAGATTGCGTTCACTGTCCTGAGATAATGCTATCAGCCTAAAAGGTATTACAACCAGATATACATACACCTGTTGGGTTCTTATAATAGCTTGTAATTGGATTGGGAAATGATATTTCACTGGATACAGTAATGCCCAATGTAATTGACCACTTAACCACAGCAGAATTATGGGTAATTTTTCAGGATTTAGTCGGAAATATGGCTTGTTGCCATTCATCGGAAAGCTCTCGGCAAGAGCTTTCCGATGAATGACAACAAGCCATATTTCCGACTAAATACTGAAAAATTACCCAAAATTCTGCTGTGGTTAAGTGGTCAATTACTTTGGGCATTACTGTATGTAAATATGGATGTCTACACCTTAAACTATATGTGTGTAGTAGCCATCATTATTATTGTATTTGTCCGCTACATCGATGCATTATAATTTCCATTCCGCAGTGTTTGACTCACCAAGCATTGACCTGGAAACTCCCAGAAGCAAAACCAAAAACGGCATACCCTCCTACAAATATTTTATATCCCCGGTTACGTAGCGTTTTTCCGAAGACCCATAACTCCGAAGGTCCGATTCTCCGAAGGTCAGATTCTCCGACGCCCCGATTCTCCGAAAGCCCATAACTCCGAAGTCCCGATTCTCCGAAATCCCATAACTCCGAAGACCCATAACTCCGAAAGCCCATAACTCCGAAGGCCTATAACTCCGAACGCCCATAACTCCGAAGGTCTATAACTCCGAAGGGCCGATTCTCCGAAGGTCCGATTCTCCGAAGATCATGTTTTATCGCTTATTAAATAGTGTACAGTCCAGTGGCGGGGGTCAATGGGGCCCTAGGGAAGACCGCCCCCAAAAAACATGTCAAATGTCATGTAAACGTCAGGAAATCCCTCCTAGGCATTCAAATATTCAGTGTTCCTGCCCAGGGGAGCCCCCGGACAAACGATTGGGGGCGACCCCTCCCATGTATGCGCTCCCCAAATCAGGCCTTCGTGATATGCTTTCGGCATATCATATGCATGATATATCCCCCCACATATCCCCCACATATGCTAATTAATGTGCACCCCTAAATGGGAACCCTGGCTCCGCCACTGGTGTGCACCGGGTATATTATAACGAAACGCTGCAAGAATGTCAGAGTAGCCTAACATGCACAGGGGCGACAAGTTCTTCCCCGTTCACCCCTGTATATTTTACTCTGGCATCTCATGGGCCAAGTAACGTTATAGTATCTGGTGTATAGTCAGTGGCGGGCCAGGATTCCCATTTAGGTGGGGGCAGTAGGAAAAGTTTGAATATGTTGATGCCCCATGAACGATTTCCGGGCGTTTACATGACATCGGACATGTTTTGGTAGGGGCCCATATTGTCTGAAATAGCCAGTAGAGGTTTAATGGGGGCAGTGGGAATTTTTGGACCCCTTGGCTTCGCCACTGGACTGTACACTATTTAGTAAACGATAATACCCCGATAAAACAAAATCTTCGGAGAATCGGACCTTCGGAGAATCGGACATTCGGAGTTATGGGCCGTCGGAGAATCGGCCCTTCGGAGTTATAGGTCTTCGGAGAATCGGCCCTTCGGAGTTATGGGCTTTCGGAGAATCGGATCTTCGGAGTTATGGGCCGTCGGAGAATCGGGTCTTCGGAGTTGTAGGTCGTCGGAGAATCGGGTCTTCGGAGTTGTGGGCCTTCGTAGTAATAGGTCTTCGGAAAACCGGTCTGACACCATATCCCCTGTGGCATACAATTTTAATATTTCATCCATTCTTTTTGTTGTCTTTCAAGTAGATAATTATCTGAATTAAACTAGTTAACGTGAATATAAAACACGTTGGCTAGACATTCTCATTGTACTATTTCCAGCATTTGGCCCTTATAAGTCATTGCTTAATGGAAATGGAAGTCACAATTGCTACAGAACACACGATATTAAATGATTTAGTGAGCGAAGTACGTATGTTTTACCATGGGAATGTTCAGTTCGCCACGGCAATTAGAAATATGTGATGGCAGCATATTGTCTGAGCTATAGCAGCAATGCCTAGGAGACTATCCATTCCAACTGGCAGATATATCTTTGTCTGCATTAGTAAAGCAAAAATTCACCGTGGATATATTCACCGAGATATATTCACCTATTTCTGTTTACGAACAGTAACAATCAATTATAGATGGATACAGGGACGTGGCTAGAGGTTATTTTGTTGGGGGTGTCCAGCTTGAAATTTCCGACTGCACCTTCCCCATTGAACCTGACCAAACTCCCCATGTCCACGAAATACTATTTTCACACCAATTTCCCTTGGGTTACAACTTCCAGCTGGTACCTCAAACTGTCCACCTGTTAGAAATGTTCAACTTGTCACTCCATAACGTCGGAACATTTCCAACTGATTTAATTTCAGACCAAAATGTTGACAAAAATATGAAAAATATGCTTCTGTTGTTCTAAATACAGCTTACTCCCACTAATTACTGGTTGTAAATCGAACATTGAGAACAATTTCACCCTATGTTGTGTACAATTTCCAACTAACGTTGTGTCAGACAGGAAATTGCCAACTATTGAAAGTTTTTACCAAGGTTGTGGGGGGGGGGGGGGGGGGGGGTACACACAAACCACCTGTCGCGACGTCTATGTATGTACATTATCTTCCCGGCTATAGTTATAATAATGGGAGACTGCAAAAAGGAGTGTGGGCATTCTACGCTTAAAGGGGTACTTTACGTGTACACTAAATCCGGTCATTTATGGGTACATCTTCTTTTATACTCAACATATATTCAACACATGAATGAATTTGAGCCATGGATTATTGCAAAAATACACACATGCGCTCTATGAACGATGCACATAATATGGTAATTATAGTTTTTGACTCGAGCCATTAACTCATTTTCATTATAATTAAATTGTTCATCGTTCATGGAGCAGCTGTGTTTATTTTGCACTAACCCCCATGGCTCAAATTAATTTATTTGTTGCATATATGCTGTTGAGTATAATAGGAGATGGTCCCATTGGTGGCCGGATTTAGTGTACAATACTCATTTAAAGTTATAACGTTGATCCAATCTGATCCAATCCTTTTTTTGTGGAAATGGAACAACAGGAACCAGCAGATAATATCTAATTGCAGGAATTTATTTTTTACATATAACAGTAGTCTGTTCTCCCGAAAACCCGCACATTATCTTATTATCCAGAACTTGTTTTAGGTAGATAATATTGCCTCATTTTGAGTAGATAATTCTGAAGATGAAAGCATTTTAGTCACATTATCGACTCATAATTAGGCGATTATAAGCAGATTATGTACGGACAATAACACAAATAAACTAACTCATGACTAAGTCTTATCAGGTGTACGCTCTTTAACATGTGGTTTCACTGTGGTACGCGAAATAAAACGAAATAACGGGTGTGACTCCCTTATTTGCTTATTTCAGAACCAAATAATCACATTATGTACCTATTTAACATTATAGGTCGATTATGTGCGTATTTACGCGAGGATCTGTTGAGTAGTTGGTTGCGTATCAGTCATTCGTTCGTGTGGAACGAGATTTTTGAATATTCTAGTCAATATTAACGACAATACTGAAATGTTAGTGTTCGTAATATGTTATAGTTTTGCTATATGGGGTACATATTAGTATTATTATTATTATTGTTATTAACATTTGTAGAACGCCTATTTCACAATATATATACAATAACAGAACATACTAGGATAAAAGAAGAGAAAACACGCGGATACAATTAAAAACACAGCTATAAATCAATAGTTAAAAGTCATTTGGAGAGAAATTAGAATCTAAAAAACCCTCCAGATATAAGTCAGTAAAATATTCAATTGAGTCCATAAGCGATTTTTAAAATATGTGTCTTCAAAAGTTTACGAAATTCTCAGATCATCTGGGAGTTTCTTCCACAAAGTTGGAGCCGTGATGAAGAAGGCTTGGTCCCATATAACATAGTGCCCATCCCGAACAAAACGTGATTAGTTAATTTGTTTTTCTTATTAATGTTGTTAGAACAACATAATTATTTTATACACCAGGATTCAATCGACATATTGTGTTGAAGGAATAATGTTGAAATGTGTTATCTTTCAATTACTTTTATATATTCTTGATACTTTTGATCTGGAAGACAGATCCAATCTTTATATTCCGGTGTTACTGATCAGTAAGCGTGGGGGAGCCAGAACCTGGGAGATTAAAATTGTCTGACTGATTTGAACTATCGGAGTGAAGTGACATTCTTATATAACAAGAGCTGACAATCGTGACCAGTATCCACTATAGAGGATGAAGCGCAGTCGGTTTCTGAGCAAGTGGAGATAACCGTATTGATCGGGATACCGACAGCAAGATGAATTATTCCTCTTGAATCCTTTCTCGTGTGTACTTTTATCATCGGTTGTCTACACAATGGCGATGATCTATACGGCTGGTAGGTTACACTGGTGTAAATGTTTTCCATAGGCCTCAGTGCTAGTTTTAGTGTATACTGTTGGGAACATAAATTTTCGGTCCAAAATTTTCTTTAAATCTGAAAAATTGACATTTGGAGAAACTTTTTACGTAAAAAAGTCATGTCCGTCTAGCAGGGAATTTGCCTTTAAATCTTGTGTTTTCGTAACTAGTGTCAGAACCGCACTAGAAAATACTGTCATAATTTAGACCACGCCAAAAAATTAAAACTCCACTACACATGGTTAATTCCTGTGCCAATGGCTATTTTACCTATAGGAAATCATAGGGAAGAGGTGTTATGCAAAAAGCACACAATGCTATTGACCAAACAGGGCCCAGTGTCTATTTTATTCTCTCCTCCCGCATCCGCTAGATGTCACTCCGAACCCTATTTACGTATACACCAGTGTAACCTAGAATCGTTTGTCTACACCATGGCGATTATCTATACGGCTGGTATCAAACAGTTAGGAGTATGGAAACCTGATGTGTCAAGATTACTCAGTTGCTCAGTTGCTCAGTGTCGCAGATGAATCGGACATCAAGTCGTAAAATCGCCCAAATTTGTCACAACGAAAGGTGAATCCTATATGACACATTTATTATTTTTATACGAACATTTTATAATGAAGGGCTTAATTACAGGTACAGTTAAAATTCGTTAAGTCGAATCGCAAGGGACCGTTGTATTACTTCGAGTTATCCATGTGTTCGACTCATTTCGACCATTTGTGACCCCAAATTCCAACTAGTCCATTAAATTTCAACCCGAATATAATTGTTTTCGACCTTGTGCACGCTATATACTCGCGCTAGATCAATAGTCAGCCACTATTCTGATCACACACAACAGACGGGATGATATTTGTTCTGAAGGGCTTAATTACAGGTATATTATCATTCATTTATATTTTCTTGATATTTTTTAATCGATCAGACAGATCCTATCTTTATTACGCCCTATACTAAGGGTGTTTACTGCTACGATGGCCGTGTTAATGGGGCGGTGGATATATCTGGCAGGACAAACCATTTCGGGTTTCACGCGATCTTAGGAAATGGTATTAAGGCTGATCTGGCCGTGTTAATGGAGCTATATCCATGGGGATATCTCGCAGGACAACACATTTTGGGTTTTCGCGGATGTATCTTCGCGGTTGTCTCATTGTTCCAATATGTAACTTTTATGACCGCATTAATTGCTTCCGATATTTATGTACATATATGAACAATGGCTGGTCCACTCTTGAAATTTTATTACATGAACACAATGCATATATATAAATATATGGTATTCTAGTTATTCCAGTTCCGCTGTTTAGTACACGTGAACGAGCCAGAAAAGTAGAGAACATCGTCGGACTGCTGACATTTTAGATATATCATCGGGAGCTGGTAATCGTGGTAAGTAACCACCATAATTGATGAAGCGCGATCAGTCGTACTGTATTTCTGAGCAAGAGGCGATAACCGTATCGATCGCCGGGAAACCGCCACCGAGATGAGTTATTCCCCTTGAATTGTTTGTCGCATACGTTCATTTCGGCCAATTTGGCCGGTTACTTCATGTGACTTTTTCATCTGACGTGTGTGTCGGATAATTGATCTGGAGGATTTATGTAAATGTTAGCCCAAACTACATTTCCAAGTAACGATGGTTTTGTTGTTTATTTTGAGGAATAATACCGCGTCAGATGAATTCAGCCCAAATATGTTAACAGTTGTCGTGTCAAACATTCGGCAGTAGGTTAGCGTTATTTAGTATTTGTGGATGTCCTTTAACATGGGGAAAATAGACTAACTGCGCTTGAACGAGCATGTGAATTTGTCGTTTTTAATGTACAGCAACTTGATAATCAATAACAGAGGCATTCTCTGTCAAATAAGGTCGCTCTATTTACGGTATTAATTGCGGAACTTTCTAAAGTAAACTACGCGTAAACGGATACATACGGTAAATTCTAGAATGTGCCGGAATCGGCCTAATCGCCCAGGGCCAACTCGCCCAGTCGACGTGTGTCAATTCGGTACCTACTATAACATGTACCCGAGTTCGATACGGAATAAAAGATTTATACGGGTGTTATATAGCGTTTGGTCCGTTGTTTCTCAATGAATATTATTGAAATTTGGTGTATATGTCCGGGCTGGGACATGGAATACAACAACGTTTGAATTGTTTTTAAATTTACAAATTTGTTGATTTTATTCAATTTGTTTTCGTTCTGAAAACACACTATAAAGTGTATATAATATAATAACGAACACGAGACATACATAATTTATAAACTGTTAACAAAAGATATCAAATTCAATACATGACAAAGATGACTCAGTGGAGTTTATAAAGTGAACATAAAAACATTGAGGTAAGAATCTTTTTAAGGAATGCAACTTTATTTAATGATAATAAACACATAAATTAAAATAACAAACATGAGACATACATGATTTATAAACTGTTAACAAAAGATATCAAACTCAATACATGACAAAGATGACTCAGTGAAGTTTATAAAGTGAACATAAAAATATTAAGGTAAGAATCTTTTTAAGCATTACTAAACCGTTTAGCACAGACCACAGTCCACTTCACTCATCCGATCATCACCAAACTTCATATTTATCTTGATATTGATCTATCAGATGAGAGCTATCAAATATTTTTATAATTTCATGGGAAAATATGGTCGCCAGCGGCCATATTGCATTTACGTTATATTTTATCGCGTCATGTCGATATCTAGTATTACTTAGAAATTTCACCTTTCCAGATTCATAATTGCTCCATTGACTGTAACAGATGAAATTATTCCCCTCTTCGGATAGAGTGTCACTGAAACTTTATTTTGTCAGACTGTCTGTATAATCACTGATTATATATGGCAATAATCTGTAATAAGATGTAGCACTATTTTATTTTATATTTACATGCAGTGCTGTTTTTATACATTAATTCTAATCCCCCTAGATCATCATGTGATCGATCATACATCGCCCGAGGACCTGGTTGAATTAAGGGGGTTTTATGGATCACTTCTGTCCTCAAGCTAGATTATACTTATGACATTTAATGGCATGTTTCTAACGTGGACGGTTAGATATGCTTGAGAAACCACCACTCTTTAATTCACACCAAGTTCTCAGCTGTCATGTTCGGATATTAGAACCCATAGCCATGATATATGGTTTATTTTGTGTATACTAGTAATATAGTTATTTTCAGTACCTTTATATACCAGTACTGTGTATAACAATGCATATAAATTAATCCATGTATACATGTATATTGATTCAACGGATTCAGTGGTTTTGTCCATCAGTCTATCAAATTTGCGGGGAAAACATGGCCACAAGCAGTACACCCTGCTAAATTTCGAATTTGAATCAATTGGCGCACCCTGCAGCCAGCTTTTATTGGAGAACTTTTTCTTATGTGGATATTTTGGGTCACCGCTAGATGTGAGCCATATTTTGTTCTCAAACTGTCCTTGTGAAGACATCTCTGCCAGCGGTGATCTTCAATTTTACTATTTTTATGGCTAAATAATTTGGTTGATCCTACAGACGAGACCCCTTGTCCGATCGTCATCAGATTCCACAATTATCTTCTGGATAACCAGGGTGAGAGTAATCTAATTTTCCCGAATTTCGTTAAAAAACATTACCACAGGCAGCAATTTGGTATCTTACTCTTTGATCCTCTTTTGCATGACTGAATTGTTTAGCAACTGTACAGACATATCCCTCATCTGGTTTTTATATACATGTATATCTCTTCATGCGGATAGCCAGTATTACGTAGGTACTTCAACTTTCTGCATTCCTGTCATCATTTGAAATATAAAAATTTACCTGATACATGCACCCTTCAAAATTTGTTTCGTCGTATCTATTTTAATGACCCGTATGGTAATATTGATACAGATATATTTGTCAAACATTTCTTTGTACAATATACAGGTATTTAGTTTGTAACTAAATCTAGAAATATATAATAGTAGCTCGTGGACCCCACTTCGTCCGGGATGTTCCCCTCTGATTTTCGGAGAAATGCGCGATTTAACCTTGAATTGACTATTTTAAAGGTGAAGGTCATGTCGGGGTCACGATTTGACCCGTCCAAAACACTCCCCGGACAAAAGTCACGACAAAAGTACCCGTCGAAATCCGCCCGGCTTTATACCCGATTTGACCTTGAATTGACAATTTTGAATGTCAAGATCAGGTCAGGGTCATGATTTGACCCACCCGAAACACTCCTGGGACAAAAGTAACAGTAGGTATCAAATTTCGTTGAAATACTTCCGTTTTACCAGATTTGACCTTGAATTGATCTTTTTGAATGTCAAAGTCAGGTCGGGATCAAGATTTGACCCGTCCAAAATACTCCCTGGAAATAATTTCCCCTAGGTATCAAATTTCGTCAAATCTGTCCGGCAGTTTTCCCGGCCATAGCTAACAGACAAACAGACAGACAAATGTCCAAAATATATATTAAACTAGCTGATGTACTCGACTTCGTTCGGGCTAGTTAGGGATTTTTTTTGTGATCGCCTCCATCTGGACAGTACCCAGTATATACAGCGTCTGGCCAAACTATTGTTCAATTGGTCCAGAAACATGCCTATATCAGCACGTTCGAGAACATGGTCCCACGTGAAATTGGACCCGTCCATATTGCTCCCGGGATCGAAGTAGTCCTATACACAAATTTTTAGTCGGATCGGTCAAGGTCCAGAAACATGCCTATGAGCGAGGTCAAGTTGACACGTTAAATACCAAATTCGAGCAGTGTTAGAGTCTATAACACATACACACATGCATTCACGCATACACACATACATACATACATACAGACAGGTGTTTCAAAATGTATAATCGATAGCTACAACAATTCTATGGTAGATAGTTCACGGCCGACCTGATGCATGCATCTTAGTTTTCTTGTAATCTATTGTCCACACAATTGCTAGGACTAATACGACTGGTGTCACACAATTATATAGGGATGTGGAAAGATGTCGATGCTTCAGTATGGAAGACGTATGGGGTATCAATTCGCCCAGCTTTGGCCAAACTGACGCGAATTCAGATGAAATTGTACTGATGTTCCAGGAAATACTACTGCTTGTGCATTCTTGTTCCATTATATCACAACAACACTTACATATAATACATATGATAATAATGGGATTTGTATAGCGCCTATCCCCGCGAGGGCCCTAAGCGCTTGAATGTATCTAGCATGTTTCCCATATCTTATTCTTCTTTTAATTAAAGGGGAACTGTACAATAAACCCGGCCATTGATGGGACAATCTCCTTTTATACTTAATAGAATATATGCGACAAATTAATGAATTTGCGCCATGGATTAGTGCAAAAAAATAAAACCATGTGCAAACAACATGGTAATTATAATGAAAATGAATTTATGATTCGAGTCATAAAACTCATTTTGATTATAATTACCATGTTGTTTGCATCGTTCATGATCCGAGTTAGAGTACAGTACCCCTTTAATGTTGTGAAGAAAATTATATTTCATTCTTGATTTGGATCGGATTGTCCCTGGGGCGGGTGGTCACTTTCCCCATTCGTACGGTGTACGCGAGGACGTGAAGACAGACGTTGTTCACCTATGAATGGTGTCGGTCGTTTCTGGGTGCAGTGGATTGGGTTCACAGTGGAACAAACGACGTCACACGACGATATTGATTCATCGTCTTTATAAAAAGTTTCTTTAATATTTTGTTCTCCAACTAGCGTTCTCCTCATCACCTCAATCTGGATCATGTCATGCATCTATACTATAGCTACCCACCGTAGAGAGCCTCGCATGGATATAACGATATGTTCCTGAATATCGTCTGTTCGTGTCTATGAGGGGCATCATACGGGTGGCATTAGTCCGACATGACAGTCCGAGAGTCTCTACTATAATTACGCCCGTAGAAAGCCTCGCACAGATAGACGGATATATTCCAGGTTGTCGACTGGTAGTGTATGTGATGGCACAATACGGGTGGCATCAGTCAGATCGTGTCATTATTCTCTACTCTAGCTACGTACAAAACCTTGAAACTGTTCGATGTTCTGACATTTAACTTTATAACATTGAACAAAGCAGGGAATATATTCCTTTGATAATAAGTGTTCCTTAATAATTTACTTCACATTAAGAGGTGGTCCCAGCCTTTTTGTTTTTGTTTTATACAAATTTTATTCGTCAAAAATAATACAAGTAACTAATATAGAAACAGAAAACAGTTAATAAAAATACAGTGCAAATACAACACATTTATTATAGATGTTACTATTTAATTATTATATATTATTATACGGTATATATCATATATGCAACGTCAGACATTGTTGACTAATCCTTTCTTATCGAAGTTGTTTCCGTTACCGGTTTACCGTCGTTCCGCTTTTTTGATTTGTTAAATTACATCATCTGCAAATGTTACCTGATTTCTTGGTTATATTATTAATCCTGGTAAATATCCTCAGAATAACATTGGATGTCGCCTTTGTCATATTGTGGGAATAGGACATTACTCTTCGTTCTATTACAATCTCATAAAATAACTCGCATCGTTTGGAACCCGAAATGTGTTGTTCTGCGCGATATCCCTTTTAAGAATGGGACAGCATGGAAATAAACATTGAATTCATTACCCGAGGGAAGTTCAATAATTGTAAGTGACACAAAGCAAAACCGCTCACAAAGTCACTTAAATCGTGCAAGTTCCAGTATGGACGTTCACCTGCAGTGACGAACATTATTGAGAAATTTGTAATAACCAAGAAATATATTACCGCCACTGTTTGTTCAATGTTGCCTGTCACAAAATCAAACAGTTCCCAGGGTTGTATTGGTGAATTATGAGCTATATAGGCGTTGGCCAGAGTATAGATTCATGGCATGATCTATTGCCACGCAATTCCACGAGAATCCCTACACCACCGTAATGGGGGGCACTCCACGGTAATCAGAGTACCGCATTGGGGACTATTACCCCTCGCAGTGGGGCGGTTGGAAAATGCTTCCCGGTCACACGGGGGCTTGTCTGATAACTTTATATATCCATTTAACTACGTTATAAATACAATTTAGTAGAGTAGAGATTAATGGCATGATCTAGCCTTAATCCAGAGAAAAGGACACGAAGTCTAGAAAACTAAGTCACATTAAAAATGGAAATTGAAATCACATTCACGCCTAACAGTTGCACACAGTGGCTGCTGGGTGTATTATGTGATGGAACCGCTCTTATAATTAAATGAGAAATGTCGTATGTATATAGAATATGTACATGTAGATAGTGTCGTCACTTAAACTATTTATGTTATGAGGGTTTTTGAGCATATATTGGTCGAGACTCCACAGAGTCAATTAGATGGCAACTATCCCGAGCGGACGTAAACAATTGAAGCGACAGCATTAGTTACATATTTTATATAGCCATCGCACAAAACGTGTCAGTGTCATTTTCTAAAGGTTTTCGTTCGTTTCTTGGAAGACTTCCATTCAATGATGAGTCAAGTGGAGCTAACTCCTGTTTTTCTTACCACGTTGTGTATCAACTACAGTGAACGCGAGACGATAGAGCGCTCAAAATCACAATAATTGACTTTAGGTCAGTTGACTCTTTCCATATTGTGTACATAATTACGTCATAAAATTGTAATATAATAAATCTGCGATGACCTAATAAATGTAACGTTTATGGGGCCAGACGTTATGTGGGCATTAGAGGTAGTAACCGGTATATAAACAGTATAGGTGGTTTCACACTAACTATACGACAGAAATGGTCATGAGAAATGTGTGAAATGTAGTTCTATTTCCATGGAGAAAAAACATTGGAAGCAATTCTTCATTGATATATATATCCGCTCTAGTTTTATTCCTATAGTAACGAGTATTAAACTAATTTTAGCAGTAAAATTACTTATGCACGCAGCAGTACTGATATTTGAACCGATGGGATTAATATATGCATCATTATTGGTTGTAAGAACCCTCATTTGGAATACAAACAACGCCCCAGACAAAGTAGGAGCAAAGTAAACCCAAGTCTATATAAATCACACGATTTCTCCCCAAGAATCACGTGACCTCACACCTCGTCGGCTAATCACAGAGCCACTTCATGCGAATTAGGCAACTCTGTCACGAGTATAATTATTTTGATTTTTAATAGATGATTTGCGAATTGTTCCCTACACGACACGAGACATGAATATGGAGAGTCAGTGTTGCATAACAATTGATGTTATGTATAATTCCCATTATATGTATGTCAATATATAAGTCCCTAAGTTGATTCAATATAAATACTGAAGTCATTTGATAATCATGCAAACAATTTATTTTACAAGGTTACAGCATATACAATGGCATGTACATGATGTAATTGGATAGCCAATATGTTATACATTTAGTACCATGTGAGAAAAGGTTATATATGCGGCAGATAAATGTAAGGGTTGGAGCACTAGAATTGTTCTTTACCAGAATCAATCGAGTCGAAGACGAAATTTATTCTGGTAAAGAACTATTCGCGTGAACTGACCGACTTAGAGCACAATTGATCCCACATAATGCAATCAACTGGAAATCTGCCGTTGAGCGTGTTTTGACCACGACGCACAACCCGTGCGCTGACCCCGATTGGACACAATAGTCGGTTAGCCACGCCCAACAACGTGATTAACATAAACTGATCGCCGTTGAATGTGAATAGATATTTCCGAAACAACACGGACTGGTCCCACTTTCAAGCGCCCGTGCTAATAAGCCTTTTTGCTGGGTCGCGATTTTCAAGATGGCCGATGGTTCTATATGGTCCGATTCCTAGCTTTTTATTCAACCCACCGGTAAAAGCCGGTAAAAGGTCAAAGTTGAGAAGTAGCATCCATTTGTTTACATTCGACAGCTGAGTGGGAGAATTTTTTATCAACATTTTATGGCTTAATTTCATTTATTCTGAGTGCAACTACGTGTTTAAGAATTGTTTTGTGGCCATGTCATCTATAGAGTTAGGATCTGGTGACGATGCAGACATTCAGACGCCCTTTTTTTGTCAACGAACTTCCCACAAGTAAAGTTACTGATAAATAGCGAGTTCTTGCGTTAAACAAATAACTCAAAAACATACATGATACATCCAATCCATCTACTGTGCGAAACCTACGTATTGTATGTATCCAGGGTGAATGTTTAATTAGTTTTATGACGTTCTCGCACCTGCGATTCGGTAACGACCTGTTGCTATTTTATTTTGGGAATTCCCACACTGGAGCCGAATGCTAAAAATAGATGCTACTTGTTAACTTTGACCTCCGGAGACCAAATGGCGGATTCACCGCGACTAAGTGAAGTCACTTATTGTCTGTTATGAGTTGCGTGTGCCTAACAATGGGATAATCACTGAACCATTCCTTCGATAGCCTTGGGAATTCATGTGCTTTACCAAAACCCAAGGAACGATTGTAACAATGGTATTGTGCTCTAAGATAAGGTTAATTGGTTGATTAGCATTAAGTAGTCTAGCTGATCTATGGAAATTATCGGATGACTGTTGGACTATCCATAATGTCGGTATTTATCTGCCAAGATGGGTATGACATTTATTATGAACCACGCCACTTTAAATGTTGGATGACAATCGCCACTCAACGATATGGGACGTACCGAAAAGTACATATCGCTTAGCAGCTCACTAATCATACTAGATTGCCAGATGAAGAAAGTAACTAGTTCTAACCGTTCTATACTAAATACTCATTGATGAGTAGTTATCCCATATGAAATATTCAGATAATAAATTCAACTTTTTATCTAAACATTTCCGACAATAGGTGTGGATCATTATGCACTATTATTTATCTGTCGTCTGCTTTTACCACCCTAACGTCCCTCCGAATGTCATTGTAATAAGTTCAACAAACGTTTGTTGAACTTATTGAACATACGACCTCGTTTGTTGAACGTATTATCTGAACTATATTTTATCCAAATAATATGAAACAATCTGCACTTTTGTATTATCTTTTCGGCCTACTGTTGTCTGTTCATTTTATCTCAACATTTTATCCCCATCAAACAAATAGACCATTCGAATATATACTTTGATAACTGAGTGGGAGAACTCATTTAGTATAGAAGGGGTTAATTCGAGGTGAAATTACTACATGTATGTGCCCTCTAAATATTACATGACGATGTGATTGCTTTTAGCGTACACATGTTTTTTTCCGAATCGTCAATTCTCGATACTAAGCCAGGGGCCATCATAACAAGATATCGTGCATTAAGTACTCAGATATCAGCTAATGAGGCCAGCATTATGTCATGGCGTCACCCGCAGAGGATGACATACGACCAATCGCGTATTGCAATTCGCTTGCAAATTAATAGTTCAGCAGTGCAGCAGTTGAACATTTTTAGACTTTCTGAGTTTCCAAATGTTAACTGATTGTACTCACTGTCATACCTTAGATCATGCCATTAATCTCTGCTCTTAAATGCGCACGTAGAGATCATATTCCACCAGTACAATATCTGGGAACTATTTTCTGTTATGACAGGGAAGTTTATAACATCGAAAAATCAGTGCAGGTAATCTATGTCTTAGTCAAAAACTGTTCCTTAATAATGTATTTCACTGTGAGTGAAGGTCCCAATTGTACGATTTAAGTGACTTTTTGAACAATCTTGTTCTCCATGCGTCGCTTACAATCATGGAATTTCTTTTGGTAATTAATTCAATGTTTATTGCGATATAAGCTCACAAAAGTCACAAAAGCACGCAACATCGAACTGGGACCACTCCCTACTCTGAAGTAGATTATTGAAGACAAGTATTAACAAAGAGATATATTCCCTGCATTGTTTTTGTTCAATGTGATCCAGTTCCCTGTCAGAATAGATCAAAATATAAAAACGTTCCCAGGTTTTGTACTGGTGGAATATGATCTCTACGGGCGTAGCTATAGTAGCGATTAACGCCATGATCTATGTCGTAGCTATGTGTATTATCGTATTTTCTTCAGTTTGCGACAACCCCTGCGTGATAAACAGTTTTGTTTCTTCAACAGTATGCATACGAAACCCATCATTATATAGTATATTCTCGTTAGACCCTGTATAGGGCTACGTTTACAGCCGCTGATAAATATTTGTCAAGCCCAGATATGTCCACTTTTGAACAATCATGTAGATACATGGTCGATACGATCCATGGGATACCTAATTATATATTTAAAATGAATGAACATCTTATATATGTATAACATCCATGGCGACACAGTCTTCTATATCTAAAGAACATTGTCTCTAAAGTACATTCAGGGATTAGGCGACAGGGTGTTTGATATGTCAACCCCCCAACTTTGGTAAACATTTCAACGGTTGGAATTGTCATGCCTGCAAGAACATTAGTTGTTCTCATAGTTTAATTTACCAACCAACAATTAGGCCAACGGTAGCATTTCTGGTCTGAAATTGCCATTAGTTGGACTTTTATCAGCCTTAAGGAGTTGGAAACTTGAGGTTCCAGTTGGAAAACCGGGGGAGGGGGTTGATAGTTGGAAAGTACAAACCAAGGGGGTGCAAGGGGGAATACTGCGAACCTGGGAGTTTGGGTTTGGTTCAAGGGGGGGGGGGGGGGTGGGTGTAGTTGGAAATTTCAAGATGGACACCCCCGATGGACCCGCTAGTACATTGTCTGTAAAGAACATTGTCTGTAAAGTAATTGCACTCTGACGTACTTTGTCTCTAAAGTACATTGTCTGTAAAGTAATTGCCCACTAATGTCCATTGGCTCAAAGTACATGGTCTCTATAGTAATTTCACACCGTAGTATATTGTCTCTACATACGAAATAACTCTTGTTTGTGTTAAGGTTATTCAGTTATAACCGAACAGTTATATTATCAAATTAGCACTGTTATAGTAAAATGTGTTCAAACTGTTCGGTTATAACTAATTTACTGGACAAGTTTTGTAAACTCCGCTATAAACTGGGGACGAGTTGCAGATTCTATTTATTACATGATCCAAAACCTACATAAAACATACTTGAATCAACAAACGGGACGTGAAACTATAATAAACGTTGACTTCAAAAAGACCTGCGAAGACGTTTCGCGTTACTATGGGTTGTTCGTCCGCGTAAAGAAATAGTTCCAGATAAATAAAGACTAGTTGATATATTTAAGTGCGTAAATTTAATGAAATAACTTTTCAAACTCTTCATTCATTAGAGATTGTTGGAAAAATATTGGAAGCCATAGTATTTGGAGACGTAGCGTTCGGAATGTAAACAGACTACAAACCGGAAGTCAAAGGTCAACTGGCACTATTTCCTGTTATTAAACGAACGTTTAATATCACAATTTATAGAACGGGTTTATTGAATGGAATAAGGGTAGGATCATGTAATAAAATTTAATACGTCATGTTACAGGAGTACCACCGTAAGTAGAAGGTAGAAGTATAAAAGAAGCGTAAACATTTGAGATTTTTGCCGACGAAAAAGACACACAAACGTTGTCATTGACATACACGATGTCAATCAAAACATCCATCACCGATTGATCAAGTGGCGTCATAAATTCGTCGTTCTTGATTGGATAGTTAACAGTGTCCACGCACTGGCCAATCCACAATTCACTTTATTTATTCTACTCAATTATAGACATTGCAGATGTGTATACGTAAATACAATATATGGTCATTACAGGTATACATGTATATGTGTGACATTAAAATACGAATTGGGTGGTCTTTTTTATTTTGACTTGAAACATATTTTATTTGCAAAATATACAAAAGGGATTGGGGCACAAGTTTTTCCAACTTATGAAGCGCCTCTCCTAATGCAATATTGTAACACACATGTGATCAAGATGACGATACACACTTATTTACATGGTGAGAAGTTATGGGAGATATAGTGTGTAGCGCCTTCCAGAGATGATCCAACATGAGATTGCTTCTTATCTGTGAGAAAATTTGTATTTGAAGAATGTCACTACTTTATTAATGTTGGAATGATTGACAAGTGCCAATATATGATCTATTCTTAGTACTTTTATGTTGGTTGTAAAATATAATGGTACACTTGATTCGTTCTCTATTTTGTTATTGTTGTGCTCTGGAAGGCAATACAGATGATAAATCAGAATGAGATGTCTGAATGGGAAGTTTGTCCACTTGTGAGGTAAAAGTTGAAATTCCGGAAGCAAGTATAGATTCGCAAATAAGATAAATATAATCATTAGGGGTCAAAACGCTTAGTCGCTGCAATATATGGCTGTGTGATGAAAAATAGTTTCATATTTTTTTGGGACGAGAGATAAGGTATTCCACACATGAGTTCTGAAATATGGCTTACTTTGAGATTTTCGCGGGCTAGTTTCTCAATGAGAACTGAGCGCTCACGTGTAAGTCAATAGCATTTTTGGTTAACATATGACGTCACGGGCCAGGCGGCTTGGCATAGGTTCTAACCCCGGATCAGGAATTTTGTCTTGAGTGCGGCATGTAAACTAAAACAATTAGTTTGAACGCAAGGTGTGATGTGGTATGATGTAGTACATTAGACAATTTTTACAAAAAACTTTAAAAAGGAATTTTCAGGTGCATCGCATCCACTCATGAGTAGTTGGCACATGGGCACAATATGGGAATTGTATCATATACTAACTGTTCATGGGAAAATGTTTTCGACACAGCGGAACGGGAGTTTAATAGACGCTCGCTCCCATAGAACTAAAGTTTTATTGCATCTCGTTGACGTCAAATGACGTACATGACGTTCGTCGCAACCATGAAACAGGAACAATAAAGCATCATCACGCATGACAAAACAAGCACTGTATGCGCCTTAATAAAGCCTGTATTTTTTAATGCACGGATTATAGTGCGGGTGTCTTGAACAAACACAGAACGACACGTGTGTTAATGGGTTTGTTGATACGGCACTTGTGCCATCGCGGAAGGATAGAACTCGATGATGCGCCGCTCGTTCGAACCTTCCGCGCTAACAATCGTGCCGTATCAACAAACTCATTACACACTCGTGTTCTGTGTATTTATTGCATAGCTACATATGCGGAGGTAATATACTAATCGTAATAGGATTAGGTGCTGTTGAGATAGCCGTATCTAAGAGCTCAAAGTGCACGAGTAAGCCGTATAAATACATTCTCCATTAACCCGGCACTTAAAGATAATTAAGAAATGTAAACAACGTGGCGTTACTTGTTCAACGTCAATGGTTTCTTAATGGTACATTGGGCTTGATAATTGTAGCAATCGGAATCGCCTTCAGACTTGGGTATTGATAATCAACTTATTGGCTTTTGTGCACGCCACTTATTTAATATAGCGTCCGTTCAAGGCTGACCAAACATCCGGTTACGATATCCGACGTTTTCCGCGCTCTATATAGCCCCTATAATAGTGGGTATAATAGGGCTTCCATGTCATAATATGTGAGGGTGAAGGAGAAGATCTCTCGATATTTTCGACCATCCTGGGCGCTTCGCGCCCTCCTACTATCTCTACTAATATGCGAGCTCATTCCCCAGTTGATTGTCGAGCGGGCAGGACGTATTATTTATAGTGCGTCTTGTCGCTGCTCCAATTGACTGATCTAAGTCGTTCATGAGTCGTGTGGCCTTCCCTTTGGGGACAGTTGCCCGAGTGACTTAGGCGAGCTGTTGGCTGAATTATCAGGGGATTATGGAATTAATCCCCTCGGCTTTGTTAGCGGACTTGGGTAGACTTTGCGTTGTGGACACCCTTAGCTGGTATGTTCACCAGGCTAAGGGGGGCTTCGTGACTATCCGTGGAGTACAGGACTGCAGCAGCTGGACACCACCAGGGGCTCAAGACCGTCGGCAGGAATGTCATCACTGGAGCAGGGACGAGGAGGAAAATGACCCCTTCACGTCGACGCAGGGACGCAGCTCGAAGGGCTGAGTGGAGTAAGAAGAGGGCAGCTGTGGATCGTCCGGCTGCTTCCTCCCAATCGGCTGCGAAGACAGATGGTCGCCTGCGCACCACCGACGACGCTACCGGTAATCCAGCTCGGTAGAGGTCTGTGAGACGCACAGACCACCCTCCCCCGCTGGAATGCTGACTGATGAGATCCAGCCAGCTGCTGCTGATGCCGGGATGGAGATTGAATCATCATTCAACCCGATGACTCCGGAATACATATGCCCGGAGTCATCCATCGCCACATCGACCATTAGCACCAACAACAACATCAGCCATCTATCCGTTGAGTCACAAGAACACATAAGATATGCGCAGAAATCCATAGCCTCATCAAAACAGATGATTGAGGACAGCAAAGCTCACCGTCAGCAGATAGATGCCATGGAATCAACAACAACAACGACAACAACAACAGCAAACAGGAAACAAAGAAACCAAAGAAAAAAAACATGGATCATTTTCATTTTGTTTCATCTTGTCATGTGCGATATACTTCATTTTCATGACCCATCCCAAAATTCATAAAGTGGGTTGTAGGAAAGGGCATACTGCCCTTTCAAATCCTCCCTGGCCCAGTCCCAAAACTCCCAATAAAAAAAATAAAAAAATAAAAAAAATATGCGAACGTGTCGTATTTGCAATAGGAATGAAAAAATCAAGTATCTTGACTCGCTATTTTGAAAGCTCACAGGCTAATAAAGAAGACCAAACCTGCAATATAGAATATCGCAATAATGACAAAACGAGGTACATGTACATGTTCGTGATATACTGATACCGTATACATGCAGAGCGTTTGACTCACATGGAAGGAAGTTGGTACATTTCTAAGTGTGATCTTGATCATTCCTGGACATGCATGAAACTAACTTGACGTTGGGCGTTCGTGGAATTCGGTGAGAACGTCTTTTGACAATGCATGTTTACACATTCTCGACTATCAAATCATCTGCAATATATCATAAACTGCAAGCAGTTAATCAATAAGATTTATATCTAAATTATTGTCAAAACTCAATCTATTTGTCGTTTCGGTCTATTCAATCAAAGTGTTTTCTATACCTGATATAATTCACAGTATATATAGTGATAACATCTTGGCACATTGTCTAAGTTATAACACAACCTTATTTATCGCTTCAATGTGCTGTTTGGTTAATCAGGTACGACACTGTTTTGGGCTATTTCTAAGTGTCAATTTTTCGGCTTCAGTATAAATATTCGGAAATTTTCAAAATTTGACACACAGAATATTACGTCAGAACATGAACCTTGTGTCAGCATCTAATCAGTGTAGTGTATTGTCCAGCTACAGTCGAGAACCCGATGTATGTTTCATTATTTATGCCTGCCCTTTACATATATTATCAGAACATCCCTACTAAAATAACAGACCATTCCAATATATACATTCACTACTGAAATCCATTCAGGGAATTGATAACCTTTCTTTAAATAAAATTGACGAGAAGTTCCCTTGGGCGGTTTGTTGAATTTAATAAGGAGGGCAAAACAGACTATATTTCTCAGTGCCTGAATGAGGTAGGAAAATATTTTCGAGTAGTCAGACAGCTATGTTCTATGTCACCAAATTGATGTACATCTCTCATCCAGCTGGAATTTCGGTTTGAGTAAAATAAAAGTGTGTTAAATTCCCCAAAAGGACTCAATAGTTTATCAGCACCCAACATACACCACACAAGTCCCTTTCCACATAAATTCCACTGTGCCGGAACGTGTCCTATTATTAACTCAATATTGGAATGACTTCATCATCAGACGTTCACGATTTGAAAGAATTTTGCGCGAAGTTCGCAATAAGTGTAGAAGTCAGAGACGATAACGAAGATGAAGATTCAGCAGACAAATGGTGGTGTAATGTGCCTTCATATGTAATGGTATTTTGACAAAACCGGAACGGTTGGGCCTGTCTCCGTATGCGAGTGGAATATATTTTCTTGATAGTAGTATAGGTAGTGAATGCACAACGTCCCAGTTGAACTACTTGTAACTTCACACCGAGTGTCCACTATAACGTTCAACGTCCAGAGTCAACTAACTGCACACACCATTCAAATATCGACCAATTCTGGCTATATACCAGAACTGTTCAAAGATATGTATTTTCCAGATTTAATTTGAGTCTTGGATTGGTATGTCATTGATCTTTCCGCGGACCACCTCTGTGGGTGATTGATCTTTCCGCGGACCACCTCTGTGGGTAATTGATCAGAATGGATTGTTCTGGAAATGAAACTACGCTTTTGGTCAGTTAAATACATATTACGGACTTGTTCGGGTGCGTGAAACTGATAAGTTATTATCCAATTGGAGGAATGCAGCATTCTTCTAAGATCGCCACCAATCTGAAGCAAATCGACCGTACCACTCCATAGAAAACATCGTCTGAACTATGCTCAATTGTAAATATTTCCTTCTCGATTAAAATAATTACTTTGAGGAAGATTGTTCTCCATTTCAATTTGCAATTGATTACTCTACTGGAGTGTTTCACACCACTTTAACCCTTTCAGTGCCAAGCCCAAGCTCTAAGAGCTCTTTCCATCAATGTATCACATTATTATAATCAATAAATTTGAAAAATGATCAAGGAAATATGGGTTGATACAAAAATCGGACTTGGCACTGAAAGGGTTAAGGTTTAAATCGTCTATGTTGACGTGACGCGTGTTCTCGAATACCCTACTCTCCATATTCCTACGCTCATACATGTATAATTATATTAAATCAGTGGTGACGGAATAGTGACCAGCATCACATTCTAGTTCGACACAAATTGGCAATCTGTAGTCGTATTGTGACAGGTAGACAGTGTCAATGAGTTTTTATTTTACTCAAGTTGTTTTGAATCCCCACGTAAGTATACTACATTGTATATTCCACGTACGTGGTGGAAACAAGAAGGTCTTAATGGGTCAATCCCTGTTATATGTCGTCTTACACTGACATAACAATAATAACATCTGACAACTTCGGGATAAAAGTTGACAATGCGTGATAAGATGGCGTGTAGTATCGCATCAGTTATTGTTCCTGTCTGCAGTGTCTGGCGTCTGCTCCCATAATTGCGTGTGCGATTTGTCAGAGTTATTCCAGTGGGTTTTATTCATATCGACACGAGAGACGTTTATAATCCGCACATGAAGGTGAGTTTCATAATACTGCAAAGAGAAAAGTGATTTAGCGGAGTTAACTTAGCGATGGTCATTATCATTAAACGTTTACATATTTACATCGTGCATTTGAATAAATACATATGAATGTGGTTATTCATGATCACATATATGATATGTAACTATTATAACGTGTGTAGGTATTTGACTGCACGATACATGTAGGACAGAGAGCATATCTTATTGATGTGTATGTGTTCATGTGCAAGAGTTTTTGCCATCGTTAACATAACATCACTGTTCTCGTCGTCTAAGTTCCACAAATGGGGGTGGGCGTATCTTTGATGACCACCTCATGATGTTTTGGGCAGCAAAACTTAGACTGGGCTTATGATGAAGGGTTTATACAGTACACGTTTTAGTGGGTCTAGTGGCAATGTGGTGCATAATTAGGTCGGAGTTGAGGAAATGCTACAGCGATAAGTGGCCACAGACATCGCAGGCCCCTCGCAAAATAGTCATTTACATGTATGGCAGTCAAATATTGGCACATTGAATGATATGACTAACGTGTGTCACGCACCTGTGACCGACATGTGTTTTATTGCCAAGTGAAGAAGCAGGATGATTGCTCTTTGCAATCTGGACAACTGTAGCGGTCGACTGAACGTTGAATTGACAAATCGCTTTCATTGGTCCCAGCTTACAACTAAGAATGACTGCATTAAATCGACAACCCCATTCCCTCGTTTTTCTATGTGGCTCCTTGTCACTTCCGTATTCGACGTTGACATAGAGCCTACTTCAAATATGTCAAAACAAAGACACCGACAACAATCCACAGACTTCATAACAGCCATATAACGCACGGATCTTATACCTAGTGCTATTAATCAAAGACAAGAGTTCTACGGAAACCTATAATTGTGGAAGCTGATCTCGCGGAGTTGTTCCTCTAATGGAGTCACCGCTAATAGTGGAGTCCCTTAGGGGTTTAATCGTGACTTTAGCGACTAAAGCATGAAACTTTAAAGATATGTTGCTTATTCATAGGGAAAACGTTTTGGAGGGGGGAGGGTGGCCGGGTGTGGGGTCCTTTGTCTGGATAAAATCAGGTTTCCATGGCAACGGCATAAACTATTTGGAGAAAAATTTAAAAAGGCCACTGTTGAGAACCAACGAGCCTTGTGGTTGAAGGAATGGTGTTAGCTCATAGCGCCAATAACGGTCCATCAAACGGACTGAGCCACTATGACATAGAGGGTCAAGGTCAACTACTAAGTTCAAGGTAATTGAAACAAATGTGCTATTTTGATATATTTTTTTATAATTGACTCATATTCCGCTACCCCTAGTGCCTTAGTCATAAAAGCAATCCCCACCATAATGCACATAATGTAGAGCGCAATCACCTGTTCAATTTGGTATATGATGCATTTATTATACTTCAGCATCTGTCAACATGTGACAGCATTTAGTTGACACATAATCACATTTTAAGTACTAGTTTTTATAGTATTTGTGGCAGCACATAAGTCACGATGCATTACCTTAACAGACCATCAGACCAAACAAATATGATTTTGTGACATTAGCAACTAAAGCATGACACTTTACCACATATATATATATATATAGAAACATTTTGGAGGGGGATGCCCAGGTGAGAGATCATGCATCAGGATAAAATCTGGTTTCCATGGCAACGGCATCAAATATTTGGAGAAAAGTTGAAAAAACCCAATGTTGGTAACCCGGTGAGCCTTGTGTTTGAAGAAATGATGTGAACTCATAGTGCCATAAATGGTCCATCAAACGAACTATGCCATAGTACATATATGGTCAAGGTCAATTGCTAAGGTCAAGGTCATTGGAAAAAGGTAATTATATATATATATATTTTATAAATTGTCTCATATTCCACTACCGCCAGCACATGTGTTAGTCATCAAAACAATCCCCTTCATAATACACAAACATTTGAACACCATCCCCACGTGCAATGTGCTATAGTATACTTGATACAATACGATCATGGTCAACATGTCACAAAAATGTATAGTTTATATTTAATAACTGTTTAAGCACTAGGTATTATAGTATTTGAGGCAGTACTAAAGTCAAGATACATTACCCTTTAGAGACCATCAGACCAAAATAAACACAATGTTGTGACTTTAGTAAATAAAGCACTATACTTCACAAACATGTTGCTTAGTTATGGTGGAAACTTTATGGATGGGGGTGGCTGCATGTGTCAGGGTAAAATATGGTTTCCATGGCAACGGCATAAAATATTTGGAGAAACGACGAAAAAGCCCTCTGTGGAAACCCGATGAGCCTTGTAGTTATTTGTAATACAAAAGTCACGATCCAACTTCGAATTAAGGGATCATCAGACCCAAATAAACACGATTGTATGATTATGTTTGTTTACACTAAAGCACGAAACTTCACATGTAGGATGATTAGTTATGGAAGCAACTTTTGGGATGTGGTGACGGATGGGGGAGTCATATTTCAGGGTCAAACAGAGGACATGTCAAATACCAGAACAATGCCATAATGATCAAATAACTGCTGTTTTGTTGTGGTTAAATAATGTAATTGATACTATATGCACCACAATACCTTTCAACCATCGTAAATCTGCCTATTAGTGCTCTAATGTTTTCAACCAATCAGGATAATCCACAGATGTCAAGGTTACTAATGGGGGATGGTTTCTGGAGCCGAATTAGGATATATTTTAAAACATGACCATGCATAGTCAATATTACAGAGAGGAATTATCATGCCACTTTTACTCTATTCTCACATCTAACTGCTTAGGATCAATGCACATTCCTATGTCTTACTTACAGCGGGGATCCTTAAGGAATAATCCTTACAGATAACTGGTCCCTTAATGAATCGTGACTATAGTATCTAAAGCATGAAACTTAGCATATTGATCGAGTGACCTCAAGCTGAACATTGTTGGAGGTGGTTACCCGGATGGGATGAGATTGATCTAGGTCAGGTCAATATAATCTATGTCAACATATCCCCCTTATACGGTTATCATTTGTAGGCATTTAATTGAAATATGGGATATATTGAACTTTCTCCGACAGCATGGACCTTTTACAAAACCCGGCTGGCAAATGACTTGAACAACCACAATATTTACATGTTTTTCATTGTCTCATTCAAATACCCAAACAAACCATGGACTGATGGGATCTGTTACTAAAAGACAGTGGGGTACGTGTGGCAGAATGGCTGGGCTATCAGGCAGTGTGTAATATTGTGAATATAGAGTGGCCTATCACACAATGGATTGAGGGAATATGATGCCTTGCGACTCTTTGGATTTGGTGAAAAGGCTACTGGCATAATGTGAGGTCGCAGCTATGGTCTATTTATAGAAGATAGTCATTTGATGACTGTTGAGTCACTCGCCTGACTGTAAAGACTGAGAGTACTCGGAATCTGAAGATCTCAACAGTTAGTACACATAGGGACGTCGCTAGATGGTCTCCGTTGCTCAGTGGAATGTCGGCCTTAAAACTTTAAACTGCCAGCCCGACCCCCCCCAACATAGTCAACATAGTCCCATCCCAACTGGAGCAAACATACACATAAGTTCGTAAAATTCCCTTACACATCCCATTAGATTTGAAGTGATGTCTCCAACCTGACAGGCCCTCTTCCCTTTTAAAGGCCGACCCCATTCAAACATCAGATTCCCAACTTTCCATGGACCCTACACACGAAAACGCAATTTCTTGACTGGTCGAACCTATTTTAACAAATCTAAATATGGTAGAGACCCAGTGAGCAAGCTTATTATGGGAATTGTTTTCGGGACTAACACACTTGGTTTGGCGGAATATGAGACAATTAATATAAAATATATTGATTTTTCCCCAATGACCTTGACCTTAGCAAGTGACCTTGATCCTATATGCCCTAGTTGCCCAGTTCGCTTGATGGGCCATTGATGTCACTATGAGTTCACTTCATTTATTCAAACACACGGCTCATCGGGTTTCCAACAGTGGGTTTTTAAAATATTTCTCCAAATATTTGATGCCGTTGCCATGGCAACCATATTATATCCAGAAACATGACCCCGTACTCGGGCATGCCTACCCAAAAAGTTTCCACTATAACTAAGCTACATATATGTTAAGTATCTAGCTTTAGTCACCAAAGTCACAAACCTCGTGTTTATTTTGGTCTGATGGTATATGGACGGTAATGTATCTTGACTTATGTTATTGCAACAAATATTATAAAAATTAATACTCAAAATGTGATTATGGGCTAGTGGCCTAGTCCGTTTGATGCACTATTGATGACACAATGAGTTAACATCATTTCTTTGAATACAAGGCTCTGATTCCCAACAGTGGGCTGTTTCAACTTTCTCCAAATATTTGATGCCGTTGCCATGGAAACCTGATTTTATCCCGACACAGGTCCTCCCACCGGGCACCTCCCCATCCAAACAGTTTTCCTTATAACTAAGCAACATATATTTGAAGTTTCATGCTTTAGTCACTAAAGTCACAATAAGGCGATTTGTTGGGCCTAAGGAACCCCACTATAAATCATAATTGTCCCAGAAACATATAACTATTATAATTTGTTTGAGTGTCATCCATTTGAAAACTACACACACTGCGCCTATGTTTCACATTCTCATCCGTCCCAAGTTCAGGGCCAGGAACATACGTCGCCGACGTAATCTCCAAACCGTCGCTTCAGACGTTCGGATAGCTGCGTTTATACGATCTTCGAGACGAACGATTCGTCACTATCATACACATGAAACGTATGTTGGCAAACAGTGGAAAAATTATGCCAGCATATCATATCTTCCGGGCACACCAGTTCTCAAATAGGAATGTGAGTTCAATTTTTAGTGATAATCGTTCCGAAACAGCTGTCGGTTTCGCAGACATCGCACCATCTAATCTTTATTGTAGTAATTTCTTGATGGTATATATCTCACATTCGCGTGAGATGCGTTCTGTCAGATAATAGACACAATTTGTTTTGTATGTCAATAAAATAATTATGGATTCTTTCTATCTGAGTAATGCTCTTCGTGATATCGTGCGGGCTCCATGGGGTTATTATGTTCATATAAACATGTAAACTACCCAAGGCTCCGATATATGCGCTGACATTATTTAGATCTATCAAAGTGTATCACAAAATGTATTGTTGTGCACCAAATGTTTATAAGCAATATAAGCAATTGATGGTAATATATGTACGTGTTCTATCTGATAACAGAGATCAACACATTCGCACAGAGAAGATGAAGGAACATCAGCCACGGCGACTGGTTTGAAACTAACAGCGTTATTTCTATGCGAATCTACTTTAGCAAAAGAACGCGGCGAGTCGTGAATTTCACCCCTTGTTCAACATATCCTCACGCAAATAGGCACAAAATTGACATATAAAGTGAAATAGGTATATAATGTGATTACTTGATTCTGAAATAAGCAGATAATGGAGTCATATCCATAATTTTGTTTTATGGCGCGGCCATAGTAAAAAGCGTACACCTGACAAGTCGTGAGTTGGCGTATTTGTGTCATTGTCCGTACATAATCTGCTTAGAATCGATAATGCGACTAAACTGATACCATTTTCAGCACATTATCGTCTCAAAATGAGAACTGGCTGCCTGGTTAATTATCAACTGTGTGAAAACATTATGTGGGCAACGAGACATTGTGTAAAACCGTGTATCTCAAAATATTTGCAATGTTTCTGCAATGTAATATGTTTACGCACAAAACAACTACTAGTACAGTAAGCGAAAGATATATTTTCCATTTGTTGCTGATGAAATAGGAGAACGCTAAACGTAAAAATGCTGGTCTGGTTTGTGAGCTGAATATGGCGGTGACCCCATTAATGTGGCAAGGCGATAAATCCCTATGTCAAGTGTCCTCGACTCGGAATCAGTCAATCACAATAGGCACTGACCAGATATTTGCACAACTGAGGTTTCATTGATTGGTGCAATAATTGTGTTTAAGATGATTAATCGGGTATGGTCGGATTTTGTACGTTTTCAATGTCCGATAATATTCTAATGGAACTCCATTAGTGGGAGGTCAACCCTTTTATGACGGGATCAGCGCTGGTGCATCATTAAAGACCATGTGCCAGTGTATTCTCTTACATATGCGAGTCTCCCATAGAGAGCCTAGCATATATATGATAATACTAACAATATATGGGAGACTCGCATATATAAGAGAATGCATGGGGACATGGTTTTCGCAAAATTTCAGGAAGCTCCGGTAATGGAAAGGCTGATATAATTCAGATATCGAATATGAAAATATTCGGATGTATCAGGTTTTGACAATTACGACTACCTCTTGTAAAGAGAATTTCTACTGGTTGATATGCTCTCTTGATCAGACGTCTACAAACGTATTAATACTACAGTGGGTAGTAAGGATTTCGTTCGATGAATATGATTAATATATCAACGTCATTCGTGTTGTTTGATAGCTAATATCTTCGATAGCACTGAGTTTGAATAAAACATCAACAATATAGATGTATTATTCAAGCAAAAACCTCCCTCAAATAGAGCTTACCAGCAACGCAATTAACTTGAAACAGATTTGTTGGCACTATTAGATATTTATTCCTGCACTTTTTATAACTCCTGTTAGATTGAGTCCGCTAGGAATCAAAACACCGTTCAAAATTTGAGCGGCATCGTCCTATGATAGTGTTCGACAAGCGTATCAAGGGAGATAAATGTCATGTAGTTTGAGCAGTACATTCGTACACAATGAACCTTTGCATAGAGCCAGATGGGATTTCGTTTCTGATTAGATGTCAATAGCAACGATATGGAATAATTTATCGTCCGCCGATGAATATCTGGTTCGGTACAAACTTCCTGGTAAAAGGGATTTGCAGCGAAGCCGCCGTAAAGAGCGCCCTGAAAGGTCTAGATCGAACGTATTCCGCAATTGATCTGCTCAAAGAGAAACCGTCGAACTCTGGTACAAACAGAGGAATCGGTCCAAGTATCAATATTAATGGGAGAGTATACACGAGAGGCTTCTCTGCGGGAATTGTACACATACTGGATGGCAGTGATGCTCTCTAGATGACCATTAAGCACAGACTTTGATCATGCCACGAGTCTCTACTCTGGCAAACGCCCGCATAGATCACACTCCACAAGTACAAAAACCTGGGAACATTTTGAAGTTTATATATTCCGGGTACATCAGTTCCCAAGTAGGAATGTGAGTTCAATTTTTAGTGATAATCGTTCCGAAACAGCTGTCGGTCGCGCAGACATCGCACCATCTAATCTTTATTGTAGTAATTTCTCGATGGTATACCTCACATTCGCGTGCGATGCGTTCTGTCAGATAATAGACCAAATTTGTTTTGTATGTCAATAAAATAATTATGGATGCTTTCTATCTTGTTAATACTCTTCGTGATATCGTGCGGGCTCCACGGGGTAATTATGTTCATATAAACTACCCAAGGCTCCGATATATGCGCTGACATTATTTAACTCTATCAAAGTGAATCACAAAATGTATTGTTGTACACCCAACGTTTATGCAATATAAGCAATTGATGGTAATATATTTACGTGTCCTATCTCATAACAGAGATCAACACATTCGCACAGAGAAGATGAAGGTACATCAGCCACGGCGACTGGACGTCGGTTTGAAACTACTATTGGAATCTACTTTAGTAAATGAAAGCGGGGAGTCGTGAAATTAACCCCTGGTTAATTATCAAATGTGTGAAACATTATGTGGGCAACAAGACCAAGCCTGAGTTTAGTGTGCCAGTCATTTGAAGAATGAGGTCCCCAGAGGGTGCATTTAGTGACGCTATCCCGCATAACGGGTTAGCATCACTAAATTCACCCTATGGGGACTTCATTCTGTTTAGACCTCGTCTCCGAGGCCGGATTCGTCATCTCAGGTTTAAACATCCGAGTGTAAACCTGGTTTAAACCTACATTGGCGGTCCAGCCAAACCGGCCTAATGGGGCGTTTTTGTCGTTCAGTTGCCAATTAATTGACAACTCGATTCGGTGATATGATTATGCAATCAAACTACCCTCTTACCAATCGGACCAAAAGATAGGCCGATATAATGGTTATTGACAAGTCATAAATTATCGTGACCGCGTTCACGCTCAATGGATTTATTCACAGAGAAACAAGTATCGCTCATTGACAATTTAATAATCCCATCTCATTCTGTGTTTAAATCAATTTAACAAAGGGCATGTCTCTCAACACTAGAATCACGCTCTGTTCATCACTTTCTTTGTGATAGATTTCTGCAAGATGCTTCACCCGCAAAGACAAAATTGGTATATCTACATGTATATATGTATATACTAAAGGGTATATGAGCTGTCTAACTGTATGTCCGTTTGTCTGTTCTGAACTGTTCTGCAATACCCCTGGACCGATTTCAATTAAATTAGGTGTGGTGATTCGTGTGGTTTAACTGCGTTAGGTTTTTAAAAATTTTGATTTAAAAATAAGCAAAATATAATTTTAAAAAAATGAAAAAGTGTGTTAAATTGAGTAAGGAGTTGAATCTAAAAAGAAACAACATTTAAAATTTAAATTAACATTTATTTGTTTTAAATTTAATTAAAGTTTTTTTTAAACTAAAATGTTCAAATGATCAAAATGTGCGCAAAGCCCCTCTAGATCTGGCGCTGAATAAAGTCTCCATAATCGAGTCAATCCTGGACCAAGAGGCCAGTCAAGTAAAGGCAATTTGCTTATGAGTGCACACCATAAGCGGCATCTGAAATGTTGGAAGTGGGCAACCATGCAGAGGGACAGCTTTTAATAAAGAAATATATTACATGCGTTGATATTTGTTCAATGTCATAAATTTCCCATCATGCAGAAAATCAAAAAGGTTCCACGGTTTTTAACTGATAGAATATTATGGGAATTTATGGACGTAGCCAGAGTAGAGCTTTGTGGCATGATCTACATCGAAATATGTTATCAAATTTGACTCATATAGC
The DNA here is from genome assembly GCA_032622095.1 of Siphonodentalium dalli. Lineage (NCBI taxonomy): Eukaryota > Metazoa > Mollusca > Scaphopoda > Gadilida > Siphonodentaliidae > Siphonodentalium > Siphonodentalium dalli. The sequence continues at coordinate 63,324,605 of CP136065.1, read as the reverse complement.
AATATAAGTTTAGGATTGCAAGCTATGACGGCTATGTGAATAGCATATCTGGTCATGCAGTAGCATCGTGTTGGTGTCAAAATTAAAACTTTGAACCCTACAAATGAATTCGTAGAAAACACCAGTATTTGTGATTGCCACAAGCCAAACAAAAAAACCCACAAGATAGTTGTAAAAATCATATATTTAGGAACATGTACATATCTGAGCAAAGCTCGCGTGCGAATGAATCAAACGTGACATGATAACACCAGTCGGCAATCGCCACTTAGATACGCCCTCACTCGGGATTATTTACAGCTCCACCCTTTGACTGATTGTTTGACAATTCTAAACCGCGACGAAGAAAAGACGGATTCGTCATCTCAAGTTTAGCCTCGATAAAGCTGGTTTAGCTGGACCGCCGAATTAGATGGTTTAGTTGCCGGTTTAAGCTTATAAAACGCAAAAACAATATTAAAATTGACAAAAACTTATCCCCATACGCTTTATATGTGTGACTGCTTCTCGCTTATACATTTCCAATCAAAATATGACCGCTGCCGTAATTATTAATTTTTGCAATCAATAAAACGAGGCGGTCCGCATTAGGAAAGTACGTTTAATTATCTCGACGATACAGATACACTACTGCCAAACCACTGGCCTGGCTGGGCCAGGTTTAAACCAGAGATGACGAATGCGTCACTTTGACCTGCGGTCTCGGGTTTAAACCACGGATTTTGCTGACTCACGACGGTTTAAACCTAGAGGTTTACATAGACCAGGTTTAAACCTGAGATGTCGAATCCGGCCTGAAAGTTTCTTTATTTCTTTATTTCTACAGAAATTCTTCACATAGATTCTATTTTTTTAGTTCAGTTTCTCTATATCCCCAAATTGCAGACGACACATTGCATAATCGAGGTTCCCAATGGGTGTACATCAGAACATTCAAAATTTGGAAACTTCAATCTGATGTCTCCCATAGCAGATGAGGCCATGCAGAATGAGGTTCACAGAGGGTGAATTTAGGAATGCTAGCTCGCTATGTGGATACCGCCACTCTTGGGACCTCATTCTGCGAATGACAGGCACATTCAACTCATGTTTGAATGAGACATTGTGTAAAACATTGTGTCTCAATATATTTGAAGTGTTCATGCAATATAATATGTTTATTCGCAAACAATTATGTCGACTATAGTAAGCGCAAAATATATTTCTCATTTGCTGCTAATCAGATAGCAGAAGGGTAAGAGTAACAACGCTGGTCTGGTTTGTGAGCTGAATATAGCGGTGACCCCATGGATGTGGCAAGGCAATCAAGCCCAACGCCAAGTGTCCTCCACTCTGAATCAATCAATCACAATCGGCATTGACCAGATATTTGCACAACTGAGGTTTCATTGATTGGTGGTATAATTCTGTTAAATATGATTAATCTGGCATAGTCGGATTTTGTACGTTTTCAATGTCCGATAATATTCGAAGGAAACTCGGTTAGTGGGATGTTAACCCTTTTATGACGGGAGCAGCGCTGGTGCAGCATTAAATACCCTGTGGCGGTGCATTATTGTATAGCGAGCCTAGCATATGGGTGATAATACACTGGCTTACAAGGTCAAGGTAAATAATTTAAGGCCCATGTATTATTTTAAAAATGCGAGATGTATTATTAAGGCATAAACCTCCCTCAAATAGAGATTATCAGCAACGCAATTAACTTGAAACTTGTTGGCATTATTATATATCTATTCCTGCACTTTTTGTCAATCCTTTATGGATTGAGTCCGCTAGGAATAAAATAAATCAAAATTTGAGCGGCATCGATAGTGTTCGACAAGCGTATCAAGGGAGATAAATATGTCATATAGTTTGAGCAGTACACACGTACGCAATGAACCTTTGCATAGAGCCAGATGGGATTTCGTTTTTGAAGAGATTGGCGATATGTCAATAGCAACGATATGGAATAATTAATCGGCTGCCGATGGATATCTGGTTCGGTACAAACTTCCTGGTAAAATGGAATTGAGGCGAAGCCGCCGTAAAGAGCGCCCTGAAAGGTCTAGATCGAACGCATTCTTTTTCGTCAAGACATATCAATATTTGATTGGCAATTGATCTGCTCAAAGAGAAACCGTCGAACTCTGGTACAAACAGAGGAATCGGTCCAAGTATGAATATTAATGGGAGAGTATACACGATAGGCTTCTCTGCAGGGATTGTACACATAATGGATGGCAGTGATGCTCTCTAGAAGACCACCAAGCACATACTTTGATCATGCCACGAGTCTCTACTCTGGCAAACGCCCGTATAGACCATACTCCACAAGTGCAAAAACCTCGGAACATTTTGAAGTTTTGACAGGGCAGTCTCTTCTCACAATAAGCAGCACATTATCTGCTTATAATATAACTTGATTTAGGTAGATAATCTACTTAGAATCGCATCATTTTGGGCCGACAACGTGCTGAAAAAAAGGACAATTTAGTCACATTATCGATTTATAATGAGGCGATTCTATAACCGATAAGAGTCCATTATCTGCTCATTTCAGAATATGATAATCACATTATGTACCTATTTCATATTATAAATGTGTTAAAAGCATGCATACTCGTATAGATAACGTACCTGTTTAGCACGGGAATATACATATTCGGACTATTGGGGTGGACAATGCACGACAACTGGTTGCGCGGGATGTGCTGTTTAGATTGTTTATTGTGGGTTGACATATAAGAAGAATTGGCTATGTCTGGAATAATTGTCATTTCATCGTTTAGATATGTTTTATTGCCCACGAATAGAGCCACGTACATATAAACGCAGGTGTGTTTGTGGCCAGCAGTGCATATATGTTATGCTTGTATAAATGTCCAGTCAGCTTCACGGACTGCCAGTGAAATTACGGTGTGGTTGGGATAGTTCGGACGAGGTGCAATTATATGCCAATGTATACATTGCTATACTACAATCATGGTATGACGTATGACAGGTATGGTTGCATCAATGCAGGTAGTAAGTAGCTCGTGATATTTGTTCCACATTCGGAGCGTATACTCCTTGTTGTAAATATAATAAAGTTATTAACATTTGTTAAAGGTACGGTTGGCCTTGGCGGTGGGTATCCTGTGAAAATATTTCCACCCGTCAAAAACCGCCACAAACAGAAAGAAAAACAAAATGTAGACAGACTTTGTCCGTATACAAATAAGAAATATCGCATAAACAGTATGTTATTGTCATATATTTGACCATTGTTATGTAAACAAAAGCATAAAAAGTTACTTTTCTGGTGTTTGTTTATATTATGATGGTAAACATAAAGAGCGTTATTTGTTGGTGAATTCCTGATATGGAACGTATAAAGAGCGTTTATGCCATTTGTGTGTGATTAGCCAGCAGCATTGTGCTGTCTTCTGTAACACAATCAGGCTCTTGCTTAGGTAAAATATAGTAAATCTTTATGATAACATGCTGTTTACGCGATGGTCATGGTATATATGAACGAAACTGTATGCGTTTTAATGTTTTTCTTTTTACGGTGATTGGAACAAATATGAATATTTTCGACAACTAAGGCCTCACGTGCCTTTAATTTTTCCCGAACATGTGGTGGAATGCGCATGACATAAATATCATCATCTGCTCGTAAGTTGTGAGCTTGTCGATTTCTATGAAGCAAGGAATGAAAAACATATTTGTGTGAATCACATATCACTTCTTGCCACACCTATTGTTGGACACACGATGATGCCGTGTTCAAGTTCGACTGCGTCAGTGTATTGTTTATTACAGAGAATACACATTCCGTTTTCAGGAATCAGTGATTTCGATAGAAGCTTTGCCATCTCCAGAAATTCAAATTTGTATCGTGAATAAGCTCTATACGTGAACCATAACGGCGAAACAACCAGTGAGCTTTAGCAATCTGTAAAATGCTGAAGTGAGTTTTCTCTACGAAGACGCGCGTTCCATGCATGTGTTACTCCCTGGCAGACTAATAGTTCCCACGAATCCTTTGACGGGAAATTCATATTTCCAAAGAACGCAATTAAATGTGATTTGAGATAGTAATCCTCCATTATTGAAATGATATCTGACAAAAACTAATAGCAAAAAAGCGTCTCCCTCTGATGGCGCTGTCTAAACGACACGTGAACATTTCTTTTGACGCTTTGACTTCATGGTGATGTTCTACAAATTCCTCCGAAAACCACGAGCTTCCGTTTGTCAATGAGGACCGAAATGGGGAATGTACCTAGGAGGTTCAGTACGACATCAGTTCAGGTCCTATATGGGAGTCCTTAAATTTGTTTTAGGCACAACCGATGAATGAATTTTCGTTCGTTGTGGATATGCCGCTTTCGTCCACATGGAATAGTACGATTTCTCTAGCATTGTCTAATTACGGTAGATATGTCCAGATTTGTAACCCACATTAAAACGAGCATAGTGAAAATATCATATGTCAAGTTGAAGGTATTATCTGGTAAGAAAATGTAACTTTACGAAAAAAAATACATCGGATTTTTTATAAAGACTACGAAATGTACATGTAACCCTCATTTTGGAGAATTATGGAAAATTATCATTTTCTAGTTGGATTTATTCTCTAATAAGCAACTGCAAACTTGTCATCAAATACACGTCCGATATTTTAATCGACGTACAAATGTCAACACGCATTGTGACCGGTTGACTAGAGTTAGAAGTAAATAACGGAGTTGATTAACCAACATACATGTATCATCGCGCAAATATATAGGTTCATAATCGACCTATACTATATGCGCTGGTGCAGTATTAACGATCCCGTGCCAGTGCATTATCTTGTATACGCCAGTCTCCCATAGGGAGCCTAGCATTTTAAGAGTATGCACTGGCTTACCAGGTCAATGTACATATCCTTAGACAATTGTGTTCTCTTATATAAGCGAGGCTTCCTATGGGAGAGTCGCATATATAAGAGAATGCATTGGCACCGGGTTTTCGCAAATATTCAGGAATATGCAGTCATGAGCGGGTTAATAGGTTAATAAGCTAACTCGGATTAACATGTACCATTGACCTACATATGGTGTATATAAAGAATTAGTCTACCGACGTTATTTGCGGTCGCCCGTCGAAAAATAGACAGATTTATGGCACAGAAACCGGAAAGAACTGGAAAGACAAAATAATGAATCTTATGGGAACCTGAGAATTAATTAAATTTTTAAATAATGGGCTCCCGCACGAAAGCCTGCGGATTTCCCTGGGCGTATTCGCGAATACAAAGTAAGACAGTATTATATTTTCCCCGGTTACTTGCGTGCAGCGAGGTACTATGAGCTGTGTTTAATTGCCTTTCCGGTTAATGCCCTGATGTGTTTTGTCGAATGAGCGATGCATTAATTCCGATTCCCAAAGGACAATAATTGTCAATATCATACCACTTTCATGTAGACATATCAAACTCTCCACCTGCACCATTAAACATATTTGAATGCTGTGCTAAACTGAGTAATTCTAATCAAGAACAAATTTTTAATAAATAATTCTAGTCATAACGACTTGATCTAATCTTGAACAAATGGATAGAAGAAGATGTAACCAGCTCTCACATGTCATGACAGGACTTATTATTATTGAAATAATCAATAGCAATATCTTTAATTTTATGGTGGCGACAGGAAGACGACCTGATAGATCATGACTTGTCTCATTTTTTGTTGTCTTTATACTTTATGTATTATATATTGTGATGATTGGTCATGAAATAAAATATTCTGATTCTAATTCTGCTTCGCTTATTCTTGATGTAACATATCTCTGTTGTGATGTGGCATAACAACCGGCGCGACGTAAAACAGCAACTAATTGATCACATGTCTGCCTAGTGTGCTCAGAAACTCAGCGGTACGTGTATGTAATTTACCCGCGGGAGAGTGTGTTTGTCGCTTGAATTAGCTAATATAGACAGAGATCTTCATGCGAAGTCGAATGTGTGCATTGCAATTACAATGCATTCCATCCCGTCTGTTACCGCAATCCATTAATTCCATTTGGGAAAATAAGCTCTAATGTGATATCACACTTAGTCTATGAGGAATACCGAAGGCAATGGTCGGTAGTTGAACAACACAGAGCCAGGATGAGCACCGTATGCGTGTGGTGAGAGTGTTCAGCTTATCGTTGCTATATTGTGTGGCACACTCTTAGAACAACTGCGTGCGTTTAAATTCTACACAATATGTGTTACTGTACATTTTATCTTACACACAGGGTGGGCCGGTTCGATAGGTGTTTCAAAATAAGGGAGTTACATATGGAATGATTTGGGTTATGTGGGAGTATGTTGGACGGGTATGATGGTCGTCAGATGAAAATAAAGTAATTTTATATGTTGTGATTTTGGTTATGCGAGAATAGTTTAGGGGATTAAGGTGGTTGTCGGATATGATAAAGGGAAGTGAGGAGTGAGATGATAATATATCTTGTTGGCAGTATAGGGGATTTTGATGAGGGTGGAAAATCTGTTGTGTGAGATTATGCACTGGTTGGGAATCTGACCTTTCTTCTGATCCAACGTCACATCATAAGTGGTCTTACTTATATTATTTATAAACGGACATGGCTCATTCGAACCTCCAATTCTTTTTCTACGTAATTTGGAGCGACGGATGCGACAGGTCGCTAAGTAAACGAACTATTGATATACCAGCTTCAAATGCTCTGAAAAACACTTTCCACAGCCATTTTTTCGCCGTTTTCAACTTTTCGCCAGAAGTAAAACAAACGCTCTTTATTGCTACCATATCAGGAATAGACTACCACGGAACGCAATTTTCTGTTCCATGTCATGCAAATGGCTTCATGGTTTGTGTTTGGGACCCAAACACTATATTTACAGTTGTATATTTCATTACTTCAATGCGTCTTTTTGGGTTAAATAATGCTCGTAGAAAGGAAGTTCAGATATGTATTGACCTATTTCGATACTGAGAACAAATCAAAAGCGAATAATATTATATGTATTTTTGGAGCGCAAACAGCCATGTGGCTTTCAGAAATTACTGTGGTTTCGCAACAGTGTCCAATTTGTAATCCACTATTGTTTCTTATAACTGACAAACAGTAATGCGTTCGATATCAACGAGTGTGTGGCTCAGCGGAGAATCGTTTGGTGCCATCATTTAAAACCTTTGGTTCGAATGATAAAAGTTTGGACTTCTGTGAATTTTTTAAAATTGTTTTCCATGAAATTCCAGTGGATCCACACACGAGAGTGTCTCGGGTGTACAAATACAGACTATAAAATAAGAATAAGAGTGAGCGACGTTGGGAGCGGTATCTAACACATTCAAGTAAATAGTGTTCTGTATCATCAGTTTCACCACAGACACACATGGGATGATCGGAGACAACGTTAGAATAAGTATGGTATTTAGGGGGCTACAGTGTAATCTTAGTCGGTCGTGCAGTGTCTGGGCTTCACGGGCATTCGCATAGTAAAAGCATCTATCGGTCTTCTTCATATTCAAGTCGAGGGACCTATTGAATGCTGATAGGGAATCCATGTTAATAATATTTGTCAAGATTATTCCATAGGGACGTCGTTGGTGGAAGAAAATGATCTTTAGAGATATTCATAGTCAAAACCAGGCATTATGAAGAGATTGCTTTGTCGAGTTTCACGCCTAGATATTTGTCCGTGAGTCGTGGGTACTATAGTGTTCTAAGATAAATCGGTGACTGGACATATACCATTTTATAAACAAAACTCTTAGTTTGTGTTTTTCCCGACGTGATTTTAAGGTTTCCCAACCAGTTTCTGATAGAAGTGTAGATATCGGTATTTCCTCAGTATAGAGATGCGTTTCCATGCGGTCTTAGTCATTTCTTCAATATGAGGCCCACAGCTTCCGTCATTACTCACTATAATACCAATATGTTTATGTATTTCGACTTCTTTGATGTGCTGTTGGTTCATGTGTAGGGTTCAGTACGTTTTCGGGAGCATGTTAGTGCTTCTGTCTTGAGTTTATTAAATTTAACATGCCATTTAGAAGACCAAGCTTGAGTACAAGTTGAGGTTTGTCGATATCCTGTTGTAGCACTGTCGCTCCAATGTGAGGGTCATTGGTATTAAATGCAATGGATGTCTCGTCGGCAAAGAGGCGAACGTTAGATGTAATATTTGCAACAATATCATTTATAAATACAAGAAAGAGATTACACACCGATATGAATAACATATATAAGAGAATGCATTGGCACAGGGTTTTCGCAATATTTCATGAAGCTCCAGTCATGGAAGGGTTAAGTCGGTGTGACTGTAGTGTTATGCGATGTTCAAATCTTGATATTTTTTGAGTTGGCTGCACCCCCCTCCAACAAAGGTATCTACATATCAAATTAAAGGCCATAATATGGCGCATCAGAGTTTGCTTGTTGCCCGTTTCATAAAGTGTCCCAAAATAGATTTTTCAGTGTGAAGAAAACTCTTACCCCTAAAATAAAATGACAATTTTCTTGAGTACAAGTGTCGGAGCATAAACAAAATATTGCGGTTATAAACTGCACAATATATAGTTTATATTAATAAGAAATGATCTTAAAATGACACGAGATACAAAAATAGACCAACTTATGAGCTAGTTAGAAAAAATTGCGATAAATATTTTGAAATCGCGAAAAATTACTTGGAGTTTGAAAAAAATGGTAACATATAAATGGATATAACTTGTGAACCACATAGGCTATTGATCCGCAACATGGCTCAAAAATTGCCCCGATGACATATCAAAACGAGTTTAATAATGGAATGCCAATGCCAAGAATATTCTGTGAAAATGTTATATGAGCGTAAACATAACCCACCCCCTAAAATATAACTTTTGCAGAAAAACGAATTATGTAGTTTACACTTAGAATGCTGCATGTCAAGTTGGTATTAGCAGCATAAACTGAAACAGTGTACAGAGTGATGAAGGGAATGATAAATAACGTGATCTGAACTTGATCTAAGATTAAAATTTGAAGAAAAAAATGTGAAAAATGGGAATTTTTACTAATTTCTGTAAAATTTACAACATTTTGATAAAATTTTGATAGGCTATGGTATAACATCACGAGAACACTAGTCTAGAATTAGTAAGTTCATAAAAGCTCATACGATCACCTTTCCAGCAACTGTTTCGTATATTTTTAAATTTTTACTTGAATTTTTATGGAAAGATTATCTAATATATATTTTGGGACTTCTGTCTGTTTGTTTGTTAGCAATGGCTGGGAAAACTGCCGGACGGATTTCGACGAAATTTGATACCTAGTGGTACTTTTGTCCGGGGAGTGTTTTGGACGGGTAAAATCGTAACCCCGACCTGACATTGACCTTCAAAATGGTCAATTCAAGGTCAAATCGCGCCTTTCGACGGATGAAAGCAGAGACGAAACAGCCCGGACGAAGTCGGGTCACCCTGCTAGTATACATATATATTTCAACTGAACACATATGGCTACAAAGGCTTATGGGTGAGACTTACGTTATACAGAAAGGTATTTTCGGGACAATGATCACAACTGACAATAGATACGGCATTACATATGCTCCATATTTGACAATAAGTTTAGGATGTCATCCAAATCGGCCAACAAAATCTAAGTTTCTCACATTTTCCTTCACAAACGTGACTGGGTTCGTTATCTGGGGACAAGGGAATTGTTAATCTTGAGTTCACTGGTAACCATAAACATACCTTAGAACCCTACTATTGTTTCAATTAATTTAAGCTAATGAGTAATTGGTTGTCTTAAGGACTATAGATGCTCATTTATTGGGGGAATACTTGATACAAGTCAGTGTATAGAAATATTAAAACAATCATCACTAATATGTTCCTTTTGGATCAGTTTAGATAAGTAATATCAATTTATATAATGTTTCTGAAGAAAATTGAAATTGTATGCCCAAATTACCAGCCTCCAATTTCAAGTTGCATATCTCTGATGTGTTCGGGTGAAATATTTTATATTAAAGAAATTAGTTATACAGAGGATTTTTTGTCAATAAAGAAATGACTTTTGCACTATATAATATTGTGTTGCCAAACAGTTTTCAAGACATGCTACTACTTCCTGTTCTATAATTTGAGTATCTATAGTCGTTAAATGCTCCCTCACTCTACTAATCCTATGAGTCGTAAAAATTTACACTATTTCGGTTATTGTAGACATTCTCACATACATCGTTACATGGTTAGTCTGCGCTGAAACAAGATCATGTGTCAGATTCATATGAATCTTTGCACCCAAAGCTCAGTTGTCACAGTCGATCGGGAGGAAGTATAATCCGTCTGGTTTGTAGGACTCAATCAAAGAGCGACCAGCCATGGCTGTCATGACATGGTACACCAGGCTTGGAAGTTATTATGATGTGCCAATCACTGATATAGTTCGCACGAATATGTTGGTGTGATTTCTTAAGGAGTATGTGGCTGCTGGAGGTAGAAGATGTGTTCCAGTGTTCGGTTATACAACACACGAACGTGCGCATTAATTTGTCGAATAGACGACATTATGGCCCACCATAATATAGCCCACATGCAAACTCGCATCACATTTTACTGCTTTTGACTATTAAGTCAAACGGATTCATTGTATAGGTATTTGTGAATGTCGTAGCCTGTCAACGCGTGAATTAGAGGCAAGTTTTCACACACCTCATTTGACAATACTGTCCGCTATGTCGTTCACGGAAATGACACATGACCTATTTTTGGATTCAGTATGAAGAAATATCCTAGCTCATATTCATTGAGAAACATAACATTCTAGTATTTCGACATGTACGTCAGTGGAATAAACATAGTAACTAGCTTCCGACCGAGGCGTGCTGCATTGGCTGCATGTAACAGTAAACCTGTATCCGCTTCCTCGTGGTAACATACTAGCACGAACATTGCCATTCATGGACCATATCACGTGAGATTCGACCCCATGGCAAACATATAATTCAGTGTTTTTGAAACACATGTAGATTCTGCACTCGACCATTCGCGAAAAAAATAGAAGCCTGTCAAGGAGTCTTTGTTATCACCACCTTATAAATATTTGGCATTGTCTGGAACTGTGTCATGGACACAGCTAGATGTGCGAAGCCATGCTTGAATACCAGGATTGTATTCTCGGGTTGCAGGAAAAAGGTAGCATAATGACTTATTCTGAAAAAGAATTGCAATGTATCATATTATGCAACAACTACAACAATCTACTAATATCGATGATGACCTACTTACATCCTGGCAATCTGTAATCTATAATGAATCATTGATGAAGCAAGATTCAGGCGTAATCATGATCGGCCAGTCCACTCTCATGGCATCTTTCATGCCCGTCGGATTCAGAGCAAAGATCAACACCATGCTACTATTATAAACAAATTATTTCAGTTGACCCAGAATATATACCCACAAGCTGGGCAGAAACATAACAGCTACTCAGAGTCAAATATTTTTCCTAAAATCCTGAAGTACTGAACCAGTTGGCATGCAGTGTATCGGATCGCCCCGGGTGGCCAGGTCCGTCCCCCAACGCTAATATATATTCAAGAGATGGGAGTTTTGCTTGTCTCCCTCAAGGTTGAAAATATTCTGGCTAAAATGACCCCGCAACAGAAGTACCGGTATAGAAAGCATAGTCACCGTGCATGAGATATATGGGTGCATGGGATTATATGGGTTTGGTTTTCATTGACGGCCATCGCATGTTCGCTTTGTGAGGGGCCCGGAAGACCTACATGTCAACAACGCATTGATGGCACTTCATCCCTGTCCAAATGCAGTTATAGAACTACTGAGATTTACAATTGGCTACAATGATTCATGCGACATGTCCGGATGTACTGGTATATGAAATATGAGGATATCTGCATGAAATAACCGAAGTAGTACCAATTTTGATTTATCTGGCTACCCTGGGGATGATCAGAGTTATTGGGCATTTTCGTCAATCAATTATTCATCACAATAAATGAGTTGGTACAAGATATTAGAGTTCTTTAGTTTGTTGAGGAGCACAAGTGAATGCATTCTTAATGAGCAATTCCATTATCCCCATATCACGAACCCAGTTTAATTTGTGTCGATAAGTTTGAAAATCTTCGATGTTGGTGGCAGTTTTGGATGCCATCTTAAAACAATTATCAAACATGAAGTGTCCGATGCTGTATATATCGTCAATTGTGTCTAGTGTCACAAAATACGCCACAAAATAAGAAAATGCCTCCCAGTAAAATGTAAGTCTCACTCATCAGCATTTGCTAACCATATGTGACCAGTTGAAATATATATAATCGGCTTTGTACAAAAATTCAAATACAAATTGTAAAAATATGAAATAGTTGACAAAAAAGTGATCATGTGAGGATTTATGAATTTACATTTTCCGGACCAGTATCCTCGTGTCACGTTTCAATACTCCTATCAAAATTTAATCACAATGTTGTAAAATTTTAAGAAATTAGTAAAACAAATACAATTTTTCCCAAAATTTTCATCTTAGAACATGTTCGGACAAGGTTGTTTATAATTCCCCTTCACCAATCTCTACACTGTTTCATTTTATGCCACTAAAGCCTTCTTTGCATGCGGCATTCTAAGTGTAAACTATGCAATTCATTTTTCTGAGAAAATTTTATTTTAGAGGGTGGGTTTAAGTTTATGCCTACAGCGCATTTTCAAAGAAATATAATTATCAGTTCATCATCCAAATTGTTTCACTAGGTCTTTGGGGCAATTTTTGACATATGTTGCGCGTCAATAGCCCATGTGTTTCACAAGTTACAGCCAATTATATGTGACATTTGTTTTCAAAATTCAAGTAATTTTTCGCAATTTCACAATATTTATCGCAATTTTTTCGAACTAGCTAATACATTGGTCCAGTGTTGTATCTTCTGTTTTATGGTGATCTGTAATTAATATAAACGATGTCTTGTTCACTTTATAACCACAGTCATATTTTTATACACTGACACTTGTACTTATTTTATTAATGGGTAGGAGTTGTCTTCCTTGAAAAAATCTATTTTGGGACACATTCTGAAGCGGGCAACAAGCAAAATCGGATGCGTCATATAATGACCTTTAATTTGATATATAAAAACCTTCGTTGGAGGGGGGGGGGGGGGGGGTGCAGACAACTTCTAAACTAGAGGCTTTCTGAGAATTGGCCCACGGACTATGTTCACATATTCGTTACAGCTGTCCACGGTTGTTTCCTCCTTGGTAATTGAAGTGACAATTGTGTCGTGAACCCTATGACCAAAGTCAATCGACGTAAAGCGCATTGGAACTAATTCACTATATTACGTGCTCCGTAAATGGATAGCTTATTGTTATTATTATCATCGAATAATGCATTAATATCTAAACTTTTGTCATAACTGAAACTGGATGATATATATATATACTCATCTATAGACAACATAATTCGAGACTTTGGAGGAAAGTATAAGGTTTACGAATAGCATTGTGCATGTAATTTGTTTGTGAGTTATTGAAGCACGACTATGCTGATAAATACAGAGTATGGAGGCTTCACACAATAATGTAAGTATTGCGGCAATGGCAAAACATTACTAACATATAATGATGATATGTTGTTGACCTATGACAAGTGTTATCAGAATCCCATGGGTCACTGTAGTATTAAGCAATCTACTCTGGACGCCCAGTTGTTCAGAAATCTACACATACGATAAAGTCCAGTGCATCGATATAAGCATGATAGTTGCTGAGATGATTCGATATGTGTTGTGAATACACCAGTTATTTTGCATATCACAGCGAGACAGTACGCTCTATATAAATGAATAATCGTTTGTGGAAGCAAATCCGATATTGTGACAGGCCAATCGTTCATATTAAGTACGCGCGAACATACCACCTCCTGGTAAATTGTGGTAAACAACAGTGACCTGTGGACAGCCTTCTGTTTACTGAATAGCGATCTGTATAATTCAATGTCATTATTGAATTGTAATCGTTATTTAATCACCATATAAGTTATATGTGTAACTAGATATATACATATACGATTTATTATTTCATTGACGGGTTGAAAAGAAGTAATTTGCAGAAAATGTTTTGCAGACCGGTACAAATTGTTATCGGAGTCCCCATGGTCACTATAAACCCAATCGATTATGGTCCTCTAGTTGTTAGAAATATTCACATATGACAAGGCCCAGTGCATATTCTACACGGATGGACATTCTCCCATAGCTAATATTCGTTCTCAACATGACAGCCCCGTTAAATCACAATCAGATGGGTTGGTCCACTGTACCCTGATTTGAAATAAATACATGTAATTACTTGTGGAAACAAAATCTGATATTGTTTCAAGTTAATCATTCTGTAGCAGATATGGCACAGTAGCATGTTATATATACGTCTCCGAAACATGTCGGTCATTGCTCATTGAACATATCTGGGACTATATAACACACAAGGCGCCTATTTGTTAGAAGCAAATGTAATTTTGGAGACAGTGCAAATTATTTTGGGATTGGGTGGGATTTAAATGACCTTAAAATGTGCATATTGTGTCTTAAGTGCAACGCCGGAATACAGCGGCCTTTGAGCTTCCTTTTAAGTACGCGAGCAAACTACCTACTGATAAATTGTGAGCAATATCAGTGACGGACAGCATTTTGTTTACTCGATATCTATCTGTATAGTTCAATTTCAGCAACGTATGGTAATCGCTAATTAACCTCATGTATGGGTTATATGTATAAATATTAATATTGAAAAACTCTGTTATTTCTTTGACATATTGCGTTAAAAGATTATATTTCAATTCATTGCTTATACGAGTAGTAACATGGCAATACTGGTGTGCCGTCTTGGTAAGAATTGCAGATAATTATGTGGTTGAATGTCGCAAGTGTTATCAGAATCCCCTTGGTCACTATAAACTTATTCATTCATGGTAATATAGTGATTTAAGAACTATCCACATATGACATGACTCAGTGCACCACTGCAAGGATGGACATTCTCTCGTGGCAGATATTCCTCTCAATACAACATCTCCATTGCACCATATCAAAATAGGATGGTCCGCAGCACGCACGGTTGAAATGAATTATTGCTTGTGGAAGGAAATCGGATATTGTGTCAGGCCATTCGTTTATATTAGTTACCCGAACAGACCACATCCTGAGAAATGGTGAGAAACAACAGTGATCTAGTGGACAGCCTTGTGTTTACTCGATATCTATCTGTATAATTAAATTTCAGCAATGAATTGTCATCGCTATGGGTGACCTTCGCAGTCGGTATTGACGTTAAAATATCCACTTTCGTTAAAACCGCCATAAACAGAAAGACTTTTAGAATATAAACAGAATATGTTCTTATACAAATCATAAATATCGCGTAAATAGTATGCTATTGTCAAGTTTGTATGGTTTATTATGTAAATATAAGCCAAAAATGTTACACAACCTGGCTTTTGTGTACACTACAAAGCGCATACACTTGACAATAACATACTATTTACACAATATTTATGATTGTTATAAGAATAAAATTTATCTGCATTTTAATATTCTTTCTGTTTATGCTAGTTTTAACGGATGTGACTATTTTAGCACCATACCCACTGCGAAGGCCATCCATACCTTTAACCACATGTATGGGTAATACGTACACATATACATATTGATAAACTATGTTATTTCTTTGATAGATTCCATTAAAATAACTTCAATTCATTGCTAATAATATATTAACATGGCAATATTGGTATGCCTGCAAAAAAGAATTTACAGAAAATGATGTGGTTGACAAGTCACAAGTGATATCAGAATCTCCTTGGTCAGTATACACTTATTCATTTATGGTTATATAGTTGTTAGGAACAATCCTCATATGATATGACTCAGTGCATCACTACCAGGATGGACATTCTCCCGTGGCTGATATTCGTCCCAACACAACAGCTACATTGCATCCCAGCGATATAGGATGGTCCACAACACGCACGATTGAAATGAATAATTGCTTGTGGAAGCAAAATCGGATATTTTGTCAGGCCAACAAACCACCTACTGAGAAATTGTGAGCAATAACAGTGATCTAGTGGACAGCCCATTGTTTACTCAATGGCCATCTTTATAATTCATTTCCAATAATGAAAGGTAATCTCTAGTTAACCATCCATCGGAACGTTCCGCAACAAGATTTAGGAATGATATATGGAGCCTGTATAGATAATTCATCGATATTCAATATCCTGCCGACATCACAGACGCCCGTGTGTCATATTATCGTAGCAATGAGCATATTATAGCGCCAGATCAGAACCTTTCTATAATTTTCCTAATATACACTGCACAGATAGCAACCCCGTACGATAATTAATTACCGTTACTGTCGAGTGACTTCATTGCATGATGCCACCGATAAAAATTCACATTCTTTATCTCAACCATCCCAGGTTCAGAGAATGTTGAACGACGCCCAAGACCGTTAGGTGTGTGTTGCATAGTGCTAAGTGGTAATGGGATAATTTAGAACCCATATAACTATCATTTCCACGTTTTCTATGAATCTAAAATAACAAGATTGAACATATAGACTTACACACATGATGTTTTGATGGCAAGATATTCATTGTACTAGCTTTTGACTTTTTGTTAATATCTTGATCATTGGAATGATTGCTAGGCCGACAAGCATTCAAAACGTGTTAATGCTCCATATATATACATTGTATATCCGATGCAGTGGGATATCTATAATATCATAATATATGGTGTAAGCTGTTATCATGTTTTATTTGGCTCTAGTGTACGAAGTTGTCTTGTACAAAATTGTTAGTGCGGCTTCCTGAAATAAATGACAACATAAATACATGTGACACCATTTACATCTCTTGTTTGCGGTAATATACAATTGGCAATTTGGCAGAGACATTTTGTCGACAAATATATTTACGATGTTCGTCATCAAAGTGTGACAGTATTAAGATATTAGGACAAGTTCAGAAAGTTAGTGCTAGTACATGTATATATGTCTGACTTGACACTGTGGTATGAGTATGCCCATGATACGCAGGTGTTGTTGGTGATTAGCTTTCTTCAGGTTAGTTATGGATTGGTAGGGGTGAATACATTTGTTAGACGCCTTCCACTCCATTCAACGGAATATATACAACAAATGAATTAATTTTCGTCGAGGATGCATGCTGAATACACACACACACTCAAAAGAACCGCAGGTATCAACATGCACAGTATTAAATAGATGTTATGACTGGAGCCATAAGCTCGATTAAGATATATTCGTTTCAGGTTTTGCGACGTAACCACACTTACATAACGGACGGTGAATTCTGAACATTGGAAATTAGCACACGCCATGCAGAAAAAGCAATCACGATATTTATGACATCGAGCTAAGACATCCGCTGATTTATGCAAAAATATTAATATCTGGATGTTGTGACACAAATCTAATTGTATTTGACACTTTCGTCTGACAATGGTATGAAAAGGATCATATTCCGTTTTTGTTTCATCTGTAAATTGGTATCATTGAGAAATACAGTTGTATATCTTACTCAAATCTAAGTGAACCCTGATATATTCTGATCAACAAACACATTTTCTTGCAAAGCGATGTCCGTTCCATAGACGCTCACGCATGGCGTATTGTTAATGTTCTTGTTGTTACTTCAGATTTTAAAAATAGCTCACGTACTGGAAATTTTGACACAGTCTCCATTTAATTGGATCTCGATGTAACGTGCATATTGTTTGGGTGGCTTTTAAAAGCAGTATTGATAAATATACTCATCCGATTTCTCTGTCTGGGGCGGTCCATCTTCCTTCATATTCTGGGTCTTCTGGGTCTCATCAAGTCATCGCTTGGATAAGATGACTCACTTACTGGGGTCTCTGGTGGCGGCATGCGTATCGGGGTGGGCGTGGCTCGGGGAATCAGTCTACTGGTGACCAAATATATAACATCTATTTGCGACTGGGGTAGACATGAAGACAGCACTGCTATAGTGTTATAGGTGTCCCAGGCAAAAGTTCCCACAGTTATTGTCATTTATGTGTTTTATATTTTCATTTCAGGTTGTATCACAATTCATGTTTGGCAGCGAGTCAACTCGTACCCTGACCAACTCGTTCCCTGCTATAAAATGTCCGTTATTTAGTTAACTAAAGCGATTTAATTGTTTTAAAAAGATGTAATACGTCTTAGTCTTGGTGCCTGATCATAGTATGTCCGTTATTTAGTTGAAATACCACCGTTTTGTCCCCATCGATTGCTGAAAAACAGCAGATACTAGGGTGTATAAGTGTATGTTGTTTTGTTTATTTGGCATCTCCGGAAGTTGATATTGTTCTGTCCTATCTCCTATGTGAGTCACCACCACCACCATATTGCTTATTGATCTTGAAGCTGTTAAGCTTTACTTTTCATCAGAAAAAAAGACATTTCTAGTGTTTATATTTGCATATCGTTTCTTGTTCCATTGAATATGACAAGACAGCTGTTATTTATTATTATCTCCCTTGGTCCCATGTGTGAAAGAACATTGCGTGTAAGCTTCATTTAGAGTCTTATGTGGTGCGTGGTTTTAAAATATTGTGGGCTATTACAGTATTGGTTACAATACTATGCGGCATAACTTGAACGATTATCTAGTATAGTACAGGATCGCGAGGTCTGGCTTTGAAAAGAATAACAGCGAATCGGACCTAGTTCGTTACAGAGATAATGCATTGGAATTGAATGCCAACATTTTGGCACCAAGAGAGTCAGAGTACACGCGGTGTAATGCAGCCAACTATATACCTATTATATCAAACAATGGTGTAATTTTCCATTGAGTTATTATAGACATTGTCGATGTTCACAATCTATATTTACTGGCAATTTACGAATGATTCAGCGACTTATCGGATATATGATACTTCTGCGGGACTACAACTGTGGGAATTCTACACTTAAAGAATAAAGATTTATCCAAGCCTTATAAAATCGCAATCATTCTTGCTTCTCATCCATTCACCGTGAGTCACCACAGACTCACGGGAGCACGAAAATGCTTTACGTTGGCTGAATAAAACATTCCAGTTTACATGTTAGTTAAATAACACGAACTTAAGTTTGGATGGGGCAAATGCCCCAAATTTCAAACATTTGACAATGATAAGAGTACTCATATGTCAGTATTGCCATATAGTAAAACAATATGCAGTCAATGCCATTAAAACCAAGATCGTGTGTTCATAATACAGCAGAATAGCCAAACTCACGATCCACACGAACGATTGACAGCCAACCACATAATACATGCTAACATCCGGTAATACCTGTCCTCTTGTGGTTCTTAGTGATTTTCCATTTCTATGGCAATAAGGGTTGTATTAACTTTACTATTGAAGAGGATAAGTCCTACGCTTTTCTTTTTCCCACTAAGCAGGTAGTTATATCTCAAAACCACAATACTAGCTATATGTGCTCATAATTATGTCAAATATAGGTCAGTAAACAGTCCAGGAAACGCTTTGACAGGTGGATATATAACATGACGCCGGACAGAATTATATCATAGTGTTCATTGCATTGTCTAGAGGATGAAATTAGGATTTATCGGGCCGAGTCGTGTTTAGGTCAAATCACTTTCCGCGCATCTAAGGTCCATAAAGCTGGCGATATGTTGAAACAGGAAGTCGTTACTTAGATATGTAGCCATTGCACACACTGTCCAATGGGTAATATCAGAATAACATATGATGTATTTGTAACATTTGTACATGAATATAATAAAATATGACTTATGTTACCTTATACCGGGGTTGGCAGCTGCAGTCAGTTGATATTCGCCGAGACCAAACGGTCGGTTGGTAAATCATCATTTCAACCTCGAAGAAAGGCCATCGATATGGGTTCATATGATAACTAAATTTCCAGCTTTCTAAATAAATGGAAACATTGGATATTGGAATCTAACAGTGCCTCTGTTATAACTTACTTAAATAACTTACGGCCATTAAGCGCGTGCCCCATGTTAAGTATTTAAAACCCAGAAATCATGCACATATAGGCGCTGGGAATCCACACATAACCTTGGTTGCACGATTTGCCTTAAAGTTTCTCAAAATATGTCTGGAATGTTTTTCTGAAATTGGAACATGTGATTGAGATGACTCAAAATGTCAGACTGATCAATCTATAAGTCAATGCCCTATACGTTTATGAAAAGTCCTAAAACATTTCTCTGTTTTAGTGACCAAGTACCTCTGCTAAAATAATTCGTTTTCGCCAGAGCAGTTTATATATTAGATATCATATCCGATTATTATGAGAGGAAACATAATTTAGATTGATTCAAAAAATTTGACAATTATTTTCATTTAGAAAAACAACCACTCACACTTGATGTTCCATCTTTGAATAAGTTTTGTCATGATTATTGATAAACTAAAATGGGCTCAGATGAATTATGTCACAGTTCCATAACCAAATCCAAGTTGACCAGCGTATTTCTAACACTGATCTGATGCCTATTTCCATTTGATTGTTCCATAACTGAGTCGACTGGACTACATAGAACGAGTTCTGTCCATTTGGCCCCAAAAAGACAGCTTTAGTTGGTGATTGGCTTGTAATGTGCATATTTTTATTATATTAAAGAGACAAAATATAATATACTAGCAGGTGACCCGACTTCGTCCGGGCTTTGACCTTGAATTGACCATTTTGAAGGTCAAGGTCAGGTCGGAGTCACGATTTGACCCGTCCAAAACACTCCCCGGACAAAAGTATCCCTAGGTATCAAATGTGGTCGAAATCCGTCAGTTTTACCCGATTTGACCTTGATTTGACCATTTTGAAGGTCAAGGTCAGGTCGGGGTCACAATTTGACTGGTCCATGAGACTTCCCGGACAAAAGTTCCCCATAGGTAGCAAGTTTGCACTCAATCGGTAGGGCCGTTTTCGAGTCTATAACGGACACACACATACATATATATATATATATATATATATATATCATTTGTGGGTAGCCGTTTCAAGGTGAAGGTCACCTCGGGTGGAAAAACTGACCCAATGAAAATCTCCCCCATTCCTAGGAACCCCTAAGTACGAACAGAGACTTAAGGATCACACAACACGCTCATGTCTGGACACATGCAGGCACGCTCTTTATCAACGACACTGCGGATACGAACGCTCTTTAACTATCACGCGATTAACCCCACAATTTCAAGACGACGGCAGTGGGAATGGAGAATGAGTGCTCGGAGCTTCTCAAAAGCAATGCGACGACACTTCATCTGGAGGGGTTTTTACCATTAGATAGGAAGTTTGGTCGAAATCCGTCGGGCAGTTTTCCCGGCCATAGCTAGCTAACAGACAAACAGAAGTTCCAAAATATATATTAGAAGATGTTAATACCTCAAGTGCATTCAAGTCCGCTATTTTGTATTTTAATAACGTTTAAGATTATATATCGAACGAAGTTATGATACATGATTTTGAAGATGACATGTGAAGTGCAAGAGTTTTCGTCGGATAGATCCAGAGATGTTCTTCATTGGTAATGTCTTGCAGTTCATATTTGAACTGGTGTAGAACGTGAGCACGAGCCAGGCGATGCACCAATTGCTTGGATTATTGGGTTCACACATGACATGGCGATAAAGTTTGTTTTATATTGATTAAATCTAGCACATGACAAATTTGGTATTGCGTGACTTTTGATTAGCATACCATTGTGCAACACTCATTTTGGCTTCGTTTACTCATTTCAATTGAACGCCAAGTTAGTGCATTTAGTGGCTGTATATTGCGATAGCTCTACTAATTTGCTTTCCCATACCATCACGTAATACCAACTGCTTTGTGGAGCAATAACTTTTAATTTCCCAAGAGTTATGGCGACACTCTACATTTCTGGCGAACTACAATACATTAATCCCGATAGAACAGAAGAATATTAACAATTCTCGTAAGTCCTACTTGCCATTAAACATATCCCATCCAATTTGACATTGCAAAAATACCATTTGTACGTTTCATGTCCAACGCATAACACAATCGAAGCAAGAGCCACATTCTTGCGGAATTTCCGTTGCCATAATTATATCAACTTTCTAAACAAAAGCCAAGATGTCACTTTTCACAGATAATGTTTATCCAAATGGCCATGAATGTTGAATACTTGTCTTTATGTGTTCTATGATTCTTTGCGTCGTAATGTTGGGTGATTTTTTTGTTGAAGACGCACTTGTCTGAGCAAATATGAGAACAGACAAATTGCCAACAAACACTTTAAAGCTCAAAATAATTAACAGAGTCTATGCGTTGCACCAATCGACGAATAAATGGATTTTTTAGTATTTTGAAAATAATGATCCCTGTTAGTTTTGGTAAACGGCTTCTGTATATTTATATCACCTCACCCTAAATGCCGGTTACTGATTGGTCGAGAGCTGTGTCATATATTGCATAATTGTGTTAAATATAGCACATTGCTATACGTGTATATCGTCGTATTAAATGTAGCAAATACAATACCAAACTCGATGAGAAAACTAATGAACAGAGGCAACTGTTTCGCGAAAATATATTCGAAAATGCAGCCACCAAATTACTAACTTGAAGGCGTGTGCCAATGAAATAAAAACGAGTTTGATGATTCTTTTCACAGGAACAATATCAACCTGGGAAGTGGCACCATTTGGTTTCGGTTTGCGGTCCTGTTTACGTGGTTTCGAAATAATAATTAAAAGTGATTCGGATTATTAATGAACTTTCAAGACATTGGTGGTACTTGATTTCTATCACATTCTCATAAAGGAGTATGGTTTGAACAGCACAGCAGGTTGTTTTGGTGGAATACGACGTTGACTGTGTGGGTATAGTGTTGCGCAGTGTTCACACGGGGCCGAAAAAACTTATGTGTTTGGACCAATTCTGATTTTTTTTAGCCAAGATAAAAAAACCTTGGTCAAATTAAATAATTATTTTCTAGGCTCACAATTAGTGCTAAAATTCTGTATAATTATAACAACATAAATCCGCTTAACCAAGTGGAATAACTATATGTCGCCGACAACGTGTTCGCCTAATGAAATGTGTTAGTTGTAACCGCTATTTTCGCCAATGATAAAACACTGTTGCTTATTATATTGACTTGATAACTGTTGAATATCTATTGTTGGATTAGAACATTTACGATTTGAAACCAGGTTGTTATTAGTAAGCACTAGGCTGACATCAGTTTATAAAACCTCACGTAACTGACATCTCATTGAGTAGTGCTGCTCGCTGGTACATCCAATTTCTTTGTACCGCCCAATTATGGGACAATGTAATCACATATTTTATCTTGCATACCTCCGCCAGATGTTCTGAGGTAGCATTATGTAAGCTTGCGTTAGTTACCCATTGTACACAAAATTGAATGATGGATAGTATTCATATTTCATAAAAGAACAGCGTTATTACTTGGTAATTGCCTATTCATTGTGCTCACGATAACAACTCTGTTCAAAGCATATAGGGTGTTTACACAGTCAGTGTTAACGAACCTTAGTAATGTACATAAGCAAAATATCACTGGTTAGCTGTCATATATTGGTTGCAATGTCATCTGTGCATGTCCAGCCGTCACCATTCGATCAACGTTCCAGTTACAAAATTATTTGGGGCAAATGGCCATTTCGAAACAAATTTGCCATTGGCCACCGACAACGTGAACCATTATACTAAGTTGTGTGGGTAAGGTGGATTCGCATCGTGATCTAAACCCACCCGCTGTGTACTACACCCACGTCAACCCCAACCCATGCTATATTTGTCACGTAAACTACAATACCAGTCAAAAGAAGTGGTGTACTAAGCGCGCTATTTTCGCGACCAATATCGCAATAATATTGCAAGTGGAACCGCTTATACGCACACCGCTTGCGATATTATTTCAATATTTTGCGCTTAAAGGCACGGGCGGCGTTCGTTGCAGAAATATTCATATTTGTTCAAATCGCCATCAACAGAAGGATTATTAAAATATATATAGTTTTGTTCATATGCCAAACATAATCAGCGCGTAAATATAGTATATAGTATAAGACGTATACGATGGTGTACGTAAACAAGTCTTAGAGCCTGCTGGTGTTACATAAGTTTTGCTTCTGTTTACAGAGCAATTATATTGGTTAATCACACACAAATGATATAAACGCTCTTTATTATTTCCTTATCAGGAAAACAGTAACAAATAACGCTCTTTATGTTTAACATATCCGGATCTAAACATAAAAGCCTGAAACGTAACTTTTTTGCCTTTGTTTACATAACAAAGGAAAAACATTTGATAATAACATACTGTTTATGCCATATTTATGATTGGTATAAGAACAAAGTCTGTCTATATTTTACTATTCTTTCTGTTTATGGCGGTTTTTGACGGAGATGAATATTTTAACAGCATACCTACCACCAACGCCACCCGTATCCTTAATGCCGCAATATTTCGCGCTTAATATTGCGATATCGCGCGATTAATATTGCGACATAATGCGCTCAGAATAGTGACATTTAAAGAAAATTATTGCTTCTATATTGTTTGGCATAAATAGAGACAATGTTTATGATTTGTATATAATTATAGTTGTAAATGTACACTATATGTACACTATAATCACATCATTTACCTAATATAAATATAACACTATCAGGTCAGTATGAACTTTTGTCGCGCTCAATATTGCGACAATGCGCGCTTAATATCGCAATATTTCTGCGCTCAATATTGCAATAATAAGCGCGATAGATTTTTGTTATTGCGCTATAATCGCGCCTTTTTCGAATTAAGCGTGCTCAATATCGCAATAAAGGCGCGGCTCAAAATACCACTTCTTCTGATTGGTACTGTACCATGCTGATTATCTTGATATGACAAATACGCTTTAGTGTATTTCATATGCATACAGCGCTTTAGTGTAAACAGTAATTTATTCCACATAAAATCGAGAGCACAAGAAGTACACAACACATAAGTGAATACCGATATCGATTTAGAATGGGGATTGTACAACAAAATATCTCTTTCTTTAAAAGCCTTCTCATCGGAATATAATGTTACCCTTGGTGACAAGACTCATCGGAATATCCTGTTACCCCTAGTGACAAGACACATCGGCACTAATGTTACCCCTGGTTACAAGAACATGTCGACATGAAGTAAAATACGGACGGGACCTGGTTCCGCTCATTGGGAAAATTGAGAATAAATTGTATTGAAAGAAGTTAAAAATATGATAGGATATTACAGGAAAACCGTGAATATGAATATACACATGACATACATCAGAGATATCTGTATTACCTCCAAGTATAGGAGAGATCGATATACATGACATATAATTACAGTTGGATTAAAGTGGGCTCCCCTGGTCAGTGTGGTAGGCCGTTATGTACAAGTATGGAGAGGTGTTGGAAACCACGAGAGTGAAGCATATATGCACTTGAATGTTCACTACAGCTTTTGTTGCAGGAAAATCTTATTTGTCCAATAGATATGAAAGTTAGTCGTTACAACATGCGTGGGTGTTGAGAAGATAATTACAATGGACGTGACACGGGTTGCTGAACGCCATTCCTGATCATTGCGCTGAGAACGTACAGGAACTTCACAGAATATAGTACTAGTTCCTTGAGGCAGTGGGGTATGTGTTCTGTTGGGGTTTCCAGAGAACTTCTGAGGAGGGTTGCTACCAAGTCATCTTTGGCCAACGACGTAAGGTAAAAATATTCGGGTATGCCGAAACGAGAGATAATCCCTTCCCAAAAAAGAGTTTCTGATGATGAGAGCGGCTGGAGAAGAGCATACGAACAGGGCGTGGTCGATTTCGTTCGAGTACACTTCGCTGCAGAGATGACACACTAAATTGTTGGCATAAGTTGTCCTGTTGAGAAGCAGTACTAAGTTTTCGAGATATTTAGACTTGTAAGCATTTCCATGGAGAAGTTTCCAGACTGTCCAGTTTGATAGGGGATTAGGGTGAACTTTCCACAGATTTCGCAAGGATGGATCGGACGAAACATTGGTCTGCCACGAGGAAATGAACGTTCCCCTGGCAGCTGCCTTCACAAGAGTTATCCACGTTGACAGTTTTGGGAAGACCCCATGGTCCAGGTAGTCGTTCAAATATTTCCTGGACAAAACCACTGGAGCGATTGTATAGTCTGTACAGGTGTGCTTTCGGGAGAAACAGACGTAATGGTAATTGGTGGTCGAACGATAGATGGATAAGACGTCCCAGGAAGCAAAGTTTTTTTATAAGCAGTTGATATTCAATTGGTAGAAAGCCAAGAAGACCTAGCGATAGCCTAGTTGACGCTCGTTTTGGGAGGGATTGTGCGTTTTTGAGGCATGTTCTGGCGGCTTTGTTCATAATGTGCGCTGTGTATATAGTCCTAATAATCCGCGTGTCAGTTTCCCATGCGTCGCCCTACTTGTAAGCTGTCCCAATTGTATATATTTTCACGAGATAGAGAGAGATGGAGGCGAGAAAAAAGCGCTATGAAGTCCGTGATGCAACTTCAAGAGCAAATATGTCGCAAATCGCCAGCAGGACAATCGCCACATTCAAGTTGAGATCTTGTAACGCGATAATTAATTTCAACAGACCCCTTAATTTTGGTGACATTATTTGGCAACTTATTGACATGCTATATATATGTGGGGGTCTATTGAATAGAGACAATATAATTGGCAAAAATATGGGTGGAATCTGGGTCGGGATAGTACGGGAGTGGTACATATGTAACTTGAGAGTCAATCTTCCTTATATTGGGTGGGGTGTCATTAACTCGCGCGCGTCATATCGCTGTCTTATTTAATGATTGAGAGGGGAGAGGCATGTTACTTCGTTACTCTGATAAATCGTTTGTCTATTTCTATTCAGGTGAGGTTTGTGCCACTGGATGTTCCATTAGACGTAGGACGCGGATAAAAGAGTTTGTCTATTTCTGCAGGCGATTAGCTTGACTTGATGTCGGATAGGAACGGCGGATACATCAATAGAGTTTGACACATTGTCACTATCAGTTGGAAATCATCAGGAACACAATGCATTGATCATAGCATTACTGTATACCAGTCGACAGTATCGTGATAATTAGTCTAAATTGGCCCTGATGCTAGCTATGATGTGGACGGATCATACGAGACTGTTATTCGAGTGTATGGATAATGATTATATTATATAACAATAAAATGAAATTGAGTTTATCAACCAATCAACGTCCGATCCATGAGGGAATTCATAATTTAAAGGGGTATACTCCACATAAAATAAAATACACAATGATTTGTAGGTTTAAAAAAAATAAGTAAATTTGTTGGTCTTTATCACATGGATCAACATAAAAGTTTTCTTTATCACATGGATCAACATAAAAGTTGTACATGAGTTTTCTTCACAGCCATTAACAATCTCTGTCAGAGTTGTCTATCTTACCGATATTCACATGTGCTACAAGTACAATGTTGTCTGCTATTAAAGTAATCTAATAATATAATATATATCATCTTTATTTGAGAACGAGTCTGTTTGACTCTTAGTCCCCGTTAATAATAGTATACATTTACAATTTTGACATCACAATAAATTGAGTAATGCTGTGTACACTGGAGTGCACTATTTCAAAGTAATGTTCCACTATCCGATTACCTTCCAAGCGGAAATTCATAGAAGGGTAAACTTTCTGTTTCCTTTTCAGTTCTATGCGGAGTTCATAGAGCTGATCAATTTACGTTTTCGTGAGATCTATATTAAAGTATATTTCTGCACTACCTGTTGATTTACTGTCCTTTTTATTGTATCTGATAGCACCACGAATCAGTTTGTCTCGAGTTTGTTTATTCTTCAGGACTATCTTCACCAGTCGATTTTTGTTCGAAGACCTGTTGCCAAGTCTGTAAATAATATCACCGACTTAATGCGCGAACGAAACATGCAACTCGTATCGTTAAAATAATTGAATTCACTGTTAATGACTTATCTCCGTGACATGGTGTCACTCACATGACAATGCAGTGTGAGATATACATGTAATACTACGGTGTAGGTAGACAAAATAGTCCTACCATACATGGCAATTATTGGAAACTCATCATTTATGGACCGGTTAAAACACAATTCTGGCATCATACGATCGGTCGGTGCTGTTGCTATCGAAATCCTTGTTGGACGTGCATTTCTCTGAGATTGAAGAATTTTGTATAAACAGTGGAGTGACAGAACTGAATATTGGCAAGATAGAAAATTTGGTAGATATTGAGCCATTGAGTACTTACTCATAGTAGTACTTACTCATTTCGTATGTATGCAACATTTAAGAGTTACTTACAACAACAGCTACATGTAAGAGGTGCTAATTAAGAATAATTATTATTTGAATGAAATTATACTGATTGTTCCTTATATTTGTGAACAGTTTTGAGAAGAAAAAAAACTAGTACCATTATTACTACAAATCTTCAACATTAATTTGTCATTGCAAGCTCTATCAGTGTCGCTTTCCTGTCAAAGATCTATCTCGCTTTCCGTGCAGGTCGCTTGCAGTTATTGGAAAAACTTGAACCTATATCAAGCTCCCACTACGTCGCCCCCACGCGGTTTCGACGTTCTTCAAACACAAATGTTCACAGGATTGCTGTAAACTGGAGTAAATACATGTACAATAATAATGTTGTTGACATCTGCAACATCAGTGACTAATGATCAATCGGTCACCATCATGCGAGAATCATGCTTACACAAGCCTAACCGCATGTATTCTTCCGATAAGTATCAGCTCTATATAGAACTATAATTGTTGGGTCTAGGTGTCAATTCGCGCTGTTAGCAACTTTGCAGCTTTACACACGTAACCCACTACATGTACATGTGCGTTCGTGGTTTGTCAACTGGTTTAATGTTGAGTCTGACAACTCGAACTCAAACAAACGTATGATAACGCACAGTAGAATGATTGATTATCATACTCGATTTACCGAAGTTTAGTTCACAAGAACTGTACATTGCAGTCAGTCTTTTTGAAGAGCCAACGATAATCATAACGGATTTAAACGGATGTACGTCTGTAGATGTGTCCATTATATGTTATCTCTGATCTGTGAAGTGGTCTGTTATGCCATAAACCATGAAATCACGCGCGTGCTCCAATGAAATGGAGTGAATCCCAGCAATTCAGTAACTGATAATGAATGAGATATCCAGAGACGTAAATACTGTAACATTTTTGTCGGCTTCTTAAAGAGACCTCATTCCAGTTAACTTGACGGGTGACATTTAATTGTAATACCGCCTTGGAAATTCAACGAAGCGTTTAGAACTAGAAACCATTGGTTTTAGGAACAAACCCATGTATCGAAATGGGAGGGAATTTCTCCGCCTTGCACCTTGAATAGATACATAGAGCATACCTAGTTTTTGTTTCGATACCGAAATATCTCATGAGTGCTGTCTGAAAAGAAATATCGAATTTTCACGAGTTGCGGCTTAATTTCTGGATATGACATATTGTGATTTTCAGTGCCGGTATAAATTAATTAACGCTATACACCACGTGCCATTTTAACGACCGCAGTGTTCGATTCAGTTTGGACGAGGCGGTCGAGACAAATAATTTCCGCTTCACTCTTTTCCGTAGAATCCGTAATTTTCGCACCATTATATGGCATATTCTCATGAGTACAGTGGGACTGGTGTATGATACGGACACATTGCTTTTACAAAGTGCATAGTGTCTACGACAAGATTGTATAAGTTATGACAAAGACCTGCGAGTATGGCTAGATTAGAGTGGTCCTCAGGGAGACATTCACTGTCTGGCTGCATTGCTTGGTACATAAATACGCAAATCTACCTAACGCCACTTTTATAAACAGCAAAGAGTTTGATAACGGTCACACAGACAACCGCAATGGTCCCATGCGCACCGGCTGATGTCATATGATATGTTCTGGAATCTTCCAGGCGCATTTAATAATATTAGGGCGGAGATTGATGGAGCAATATACACGTGTTTCGATCGCCTCCACAACTTTCAATCAAAGAGAACTCTTCTATACGACTATTATCTCTGGTTTGAAACCGAGGGTAAGCCATTCAAATAGGGCCAATGAGAGCCTACATGAAGTTTGGGTAGTTTTGTTCCGCCAATTATGGCCGTTGCCTGTTTATTGATAAAGACAACTCAATTCCTTTGTAGTCGAACATGTATACCAGCAACTAATACCTAATGGTGACAATAACCGACGGTGACAATGCCCAACACCACGGCGATGGGTGACCTGGTAGCAGCGACGTGGCTAGATTGTCTCCATTTGGGTGTCCACCTTGAAATATCTAACTGCACCCACCCCTTTAACAAGTCCAAAATATTCAAGTGCGTGCAATTCCACTAAATTATTTGTACCCCCCCCCCAATTGGGTGCAACCTTTCAAACTGTTGGAATTGTCCATCCTAATAACCACTAACGGTGATAATTTCCGAAAGACGGCCATTTAATTGTCCACAAATTTAACCGAATGTAGTAAAATATGCGACTTTTGGTCTAAAACATTTCGCACAATATAATTTCACCTCTATTTTCTCTTTCTATTTTCCTCGATTCTGATTGGACAAGTCCTAACAACCCCTTAGTTACTTGTTGCTTGTATTTATCGATAAAGATGTGGCCGAGTCATTGGCGTAGGTATTCGAGAAGCGTTACCGTTCTCGCGATTCGGTTGTCCCCGGGGCGAATTTACTTAAGAGTGTGTATGGACCGTCCATGGTTACCGATCCTTTCTGGGTGAATTGAAAGTGTTTGCTTCAAAGTAAAAACTTATCGCTTTGTTGCATGTTTGGATAATAAAAGATGCCGAACAATAATTTATCTCCATATTGTTGCCAAAATAACATGGACGTGGTGATAACTGGCTTCGCCCGTAACAATTAGATGGTTAACATCCTACTGCGAAATCAGCAAACTTCGAGCCACAGTTGGGGGTCGGTGGTAGATCCACACACCTCAAATCGCGACGTCGCCGCCTGCTAGACATGCTCTCAATCAAACGTAATTAGTTCCACCCAAACCAGACAGAGGCCAACCAATCGGACAAACTAATCAACTTCGCATCACATTTGTGTTCATTACTCGAACCCCGGTTTAGTTCATTTTATCAAAGTTAAGCTAAACTTGCAATGGATGCAGATGGTTGTGGTTTAATGTAATGAATTCCATATTTATCTATCAAGTACATCACTATAATGTGACATTCTCAATGAAGCGGCCATTTCCGCCTAGCTGAGGAAATAACATCATGTAGAAACCATATACAATGCTACAATATACGGCCCTACTAATAAGTCGATGACCTTGACTCGTTGGCGCATAACTGTGAATGGAGCAGAATGTATTCACTGTATGTCAGTACCAGACATGACCGTGCATTAAATATTGATAGAGAGTAATAAATAACAATAATTAGTTCAAGTAACAGACGATTCTCCCAGCCAACATACGTATTTACCGGTAGTATGCACATGGTCAATCACGTGATTGAAATAGACCGGCAATTGTGGTTTCTATTTATGGAAGAGGTTATTTCCTCAGCGAAGCGAAAACTGCCGAGTCGTTGAGAATGTATAATGTGGGTGATTCCTAGTCAATTAAGATATACAATTCGAGTATTTTAAATTGTCATACTTTCGGAGTAAGTTTGGATCCGTACTGCAGCGACAATAGACCAAAAAGCTGGATCTGGGTTTGGTTGGATTGCGTGGAGTATACCTCTCGACTGAAGAATTTTTATTTCGGGCCTTTATCGTCTGAGCGTAATTTAGAGTCTCTTGGCTTCGCAAGCTTACAATTGATTTTGACCGGCAAAACCCTACTGTTATACTGACATCATATGCCACAGAATATCATCGAGTTAAGTTAAATCGGTTATTGAGTTAATGCATCGAGCCACAAACTCATTGTCATTATCATGTTGTTTTAGATCGTTCATAAAGTAAATGATTGTATATTGCACTCATATGTGGCTCAAATTAATTAATTTGTTGCATATAGTCCGTTCAGTATAAAAGGCGATGGTCCCACAAATGGCCAGATTAAGGGTTACTGCGTCTGGAGATTAGATGCGTGCCGGATCGTCGATAACTTATTACGAACGATCACGAACAAAATGTCAACATCAAAAGAAACCGCCCAGTGTGAGTTAGCTTTGACCTCGCTTGAGAAAGTCGGTTTTATCGATATGTCAAGAATTAGCGTAACATTGAAAGCTTTTACCAGACAGACAGCCACTCGTCATCACAGCGTGACATTGTCTTCAGGGCAAGTGGTGTCAAAAGGATTGAACAGACCTGAAACTTTGTTATGCCTTTAGCGGCATGTCGCTGCGCAATATCTAAAGCCTGTCGTTTCATATATTTGTCAACCAGACCCTCTTTCAAATCTAATCAGACATCATGACTAGGTTTAGATGAACTACGTCCTTTGAATTGGAGTGTTTTTCTCGAAATGAAAATGAACTACATGTACATGAATGTGTTATCGCACAGAGACTGAGTTCTGCTGTATCTGATTAAACTAGCTGTATAGTGGTGTCGATATAGTATGTATAGATGCACGTCCAATCGTCGATAATTGATCACGAAAAGCGTTCCAGAATCACAGTTAGATGTCCGGTTTGAGTTAGCTTTAACATCTTGGTTGAAACAACCGTTGTTTTTTTAACCGTTTCTATACTAAATCATCATTAATGAGTAGTTATCACACATGAAATGTTCAGATAATAGGTTCAACAATGTCGTTTGGTCTATGGTTGTTTGTTCCCTCAATAAATATGGCTCCTTCTGCACTTGTATTTATCTGTCGTCTGCTTTTATCACCTCAGCATTCATCAAATTGAATAGACCATTCCGATGTACACCTTTCAACTGACTGGGATAATCCATTTACATGTAGTATAGAAAGGGTTAATAAAGAATGACCGTAACATTGAGAGCTGGTGACATGCAGACATCTAATCAAAGCCAGAACTTTCAATGTGACGTTTTATTCAGAACAAATGTCGTGTTTACCAAGAGCACTGTCCGCGGGTGACGGGCAGACTGAGAGGGCGTAAGCAACGGTCGGAGGTACATGAAAGAGTTACATTGTACACCTTTGTCGTGTCTACCAGACACGAGCTATATACATATTTCCGGCCACCGTCGCTAAACTCAAATTAACAACACATGTTTCATCAAGACAACGGCAACTCTTGTAGAACATTTTCACCGTACACGTATGCACGTTTTCGTTACCTCCCGACTATACACATGTCTTGCTGTACATATGGTATAATTCGTGCCCACGTCTGTAGTCTTGACCCGTCTGGAGTCAACCGCCCCACTGCTAATGTAAGAGTCCATTAATATCGCATCCTGTTTGCCGTGTGTTGCATCTCGCGAGATGTCATGTAGAAGTCCTGGTGAAATATGCCAAAATTATATCACTGATTATTACTCATATAAACGATTTACTTTTCGGAATTCCGGACACCTCTATTAGAAGAAATATAAATCGTTTCAAGACAGTTCATCAAATTATACTGCGACTAAACGATTCGAAGGTGACTGGACAAAAGTATTTGATAATAGCCACCTTAAGCAAATTAGCCGGTTTTGGCACTTCCCACCCGAATCCAAAACCCTGTTAATGTAAATATGTTGACCTATATATGATTTTGTTTCTTTTTCTACGCCATTGTGTTTAAATTTAGAATGAATAAAATTATTGTAAATCGGGAGAGGGGCATATTACATAAGTAATATTATGTAGCTTCTCCCCAATCCCCTTTGTATCATGCATAATATACACATACTATATGACTGAAGTAAAAGTAGAAGTCCTGTTGATACTAGGGGATCCGTATCTCGTGAAACATGCGGATACGTGCGGACACGGCTTAGCTCATGGCCCACTTTGGTCCAACATCGCTTCAAGACAGTTGGTTGAGTGTTACCTGGAATTGACTCAGATAAGCGTGGCGCTTGGTGTCAAATCCCGTCCATTATGTAACTGTCTACCATTTGCTGTATTCGTCATGTGTATCATTCATGCAATCAATACCAAATAACATTTAAATTAGCATAAGTACAGAAGGTTATGATACAGACTAGCGACACTCGCACACATATTAGTACAGTCAATAATGACTCATGGAAAAATTATGTCTAATATGCAATATCGGGAATATTGTAGCATATCAAATCTACATACTCTCACCTCTTCGCCGCATTAAAGGGTCGTCAATTCTGGAATTGGATGATATATGATCAAAGTCTATGTAGGGCAAACTGTTAATGGCGATGCCGTTATTTTCAGTTTAGATACAATCATAATTACAGAAGGTTCTGATACAGACTAGCGACACTCGCACACATATTAGTACAGTCAATAATGATTCATGGAAAAATTATGTCTAATAGGCAATATCGGGAATATTGTAGCATATTAAATCTACATACTCTCACCCCGTCGCCGCATTAAAGGGTCGTCAATTCTGGAATTGGATTATATATGATCAAAGTCTATGCAGGGCAAACTGTTAATGGCAATGCCGTTATTTTCAGTTTTGATACAATCATGAACACATGTCACGCAGGCTAATCCCTGGATGATAAGCGAAGCACTACCGCTACCACTCGTGACGTGGCCATCAGCGATCTACGTAGCATTATTATACCGCGAGGTTTACAGTTCTGGGACCTCTCAGACGCACGCGAAATTTATCTTGATTAGATGTGATCCAGCTCTCATAGACCAGATAGCTCTCTGTGGTTGAAAGAGGCTAACATCTTTACACATTTTTGGGATATCGGTTGCAAAATCTTGAACGGCACAATCATTGTGTTTTCTGTTTAACTGACAATATATTTAATTGGGTCTGATGTACCAGTGTGGAGTTCGATATTTGCTCCTCGAACGTGCGGAAAAGTAGTATTATGTTACAGTCGATTTCTACAAACTCAAAACAAAGAAGGCGTCGTGCATGCTATTGTAAAACTTGACACTTAACATGGTGGCTTTTGAGTGGTAATGCTAGTTACATTTTTGCCGGATATCAGGCCCAAGGCGATCACGATTTTCTTCGAAGATCCGCAACATCATGACGGAGTTCTCCAGCAGTTGTTGTATTTTGGTCTGCTGAATTGCCATCGATGATTGCGAGTATTGTTTCAAGTTATGAGAATTAGGTGTGCGTCGTTCCACGTGATGGGAGTCAAGTCCGGACACACACAGTATGAGAATAGTCCATGTTCGATTAACGTCAACAAGTGTGAATCACCAAGGAATAAATCAGCCTCTATAATAAGGGTACAATCGCCCTCGGCAGACGCAGTAACTAAAGAAATCCCGGCGCTGGAGACACAGGCTAGGATAGTATTCGTGTATATGTCACATACATTTGCGGAATAGCCATCGGGACTTTTTCCACAATATATTGTCTCACTGGAAAACGAAAGTGTTATAATTCTAATCTTAGGGTGGATACATACATGCATGTAATATCTGTATGTAAAATACGTGTATTTCACAGGGCCACGCCAATAATTGACAACATTAATCACCTACGCGCGAGCGGTTCGTTGTTAACAGGACAGACAAGTGAGTAGTTATAAGCGAAGTCAAACTGTCTGCTGGCAGGACATTCAAGGCCAGTCCAAAACATGTCTTCTCTGCGGAAATTAGTCAAGTCTGTGTGATATCTGGCATTTTATTAATGCACGAACGTCAGATGCGACACGCCTGGCATATATAACATGTTCGACCATGATGCTTGTTTATCGTGGGGTATCGAAAGCTTCAAATCAGTAAGGGACTTAGTTGAATACATGTATATCGGTCGGAATAATCCGGGCAAAAAGGTACAATATAATATGTATCACTTAAGTAGCTCAGAGTTAGCCACCCCGCCTGGTAGTTTTCGGGATCATATATAGCCCCAGTGTGCCAATACGGGTAGATATCACTCTTAAGACAATCAAAACGGTTTGATTATTTAATTACAACAAAGTCAATAGCATTCAATCGTCGGCATCTGGTTTCTTCCTAGTTTGTG
The DNA here is from genome assembly GCA_032622095.1 of Siphonodentalium dalli. NCBI lineage: Eukaryota > Metazoa > Mollusca > Scaphopoda > Gadilida > Siphonodentaliidae > Siphonodentalium > Siphonodentalium dalli. The sequence goes on along the minus strand of CP136065.1, from coordinate 63,288,418 downwards.
TTCGTCTTCCTGTCGTCTGCTCGGGTTAGGGTCTTCTCGCGTCCTCATAAGTTGGGCGTGTCCGCTTGTCGTCTGTTCGGTTTAGTTCCGGTTGAGTTCGTCTTCCTGTCGTCTGCTTGTCGTCTGCTCGGTTGAGTTCCGGTTGAGTTCGTCTTTCTGCCGTCTGCTTCGCTTCTTCGTCGATACATCGGGGTAGCGTTGTTAGAAATACAAGATTGTTATGTTTACCTTGCATTCCTATCCATGTTCCCGGCTGGAGTCCTAGCTGTCTTCTTGGCGCCACGAGAGTCGTTGGTCACATCTTGTAGCTCGTTGGGAACTGTGTATCGTGTGTCGGTTTGCCCGTGTCTAAATACAACGAGGGGATTATGCTGGCTCGATGCGCATTTCACGGTGCATCAACAGGGGCGTTCCTGTGTTAATCGAGCAGCGTCGTTTTCCTATGCGTTCCTTAGACTGCTCTTCTCGTCCAGCGCGCTGCATTAGGTTTCAATAGTCTTCTCTAGCAAAGTATCTGGTCTCGCTAATCCAGAAATTGTTCTGTTTACTCCCCAATTCTTCTTCTCTATATGTATCACGCTATAGGCATGTATATGTGCCCACTAATCTGCTTTTGGTGTCCAGTATTTCGCAATCTTGATTTAGTCAACAGAGGTGCTGATATGTATGGTAACTCGAGCAGCCCCCATGAACTAAAGATTGTCTGCTTTCTCAGGTTTGAGAGTTATGTCCCTGTGGTTGTCTTGGTACACCAGGTCGGGGACCACATATAGCCCCAAGTCAGGGGAATCCTGATCCACCACTGCTATAAATATCAAAAGAGGACTGGCAATTATTTAAATAGAACGCCCACCATATGGGTTATCCCACGAACAATTACTTTAAGTTGCCTGGCGACTCGGTTCAAGGTAGCGGTTTCTCTCCGTTCCGATTTAATTGGAACTAGAACTCAGTGCGGTCAACACGTCGGCAATGATTGGGTTGTCAGTGGACACATATTACATTGTCTGTATGATCCATGTAAAACGCCAATTACACGATAATTACAGAGATTACATGCATGTGTGTATCCACCCTTAACCAGTAAATTACTTTAGCTGTAAATATTGATCCAATCATATATGTGAAAATACAATCTACAGCCTTGTTGGAACTAATGGAAATCTCGACCCAGACACCGGCTGATACCACAGCAAATCACATTAACGGATAGGTTCAACCCAAAGCAGCAAGCCCATTAATTATAGAATAACTATATAGTATACCGTGGTTAAAGACATATTATGGACTTGTTCGGGTGCGTGAAATTTATAAGTTAGTACTCAGGTGCAATGCCAACCTGGGGAATGTAGCATTCTACTAACATCACCGAAACTTTCAAAGAAATCGACCATACTACTCCATAGAAAACATCGTCTGAACTGCGCCCAATCGTAGATATTTACATCTCGATTCGGGACGCAACTATAGGCGACAATCTAACCACAAATGATTTCGCCATCGAGAGTCATTGCATTTAATCAATAAGTAAGAATGACGGTGTGTATCGTCAAATTGGATTACTATTCGTACCAATTAACTATTTTGAGCAAGATTATTAGCAATTTCTATTTGATCTCCCTACCGGAGTGTTCACATCACTTTAAACTCGAATCGAGAAAACTTTGGGATAGTGGGTGTCAGGCCCCGCAACAAAGCAAAACACCATTTCAAAACGTAACAAAACAAAAAGAAAACGATATTTGTATGCACCAACACACACATTGATCATATGTACTCACGTCACTTGCATCACCCATTCATTCATACATTTACATAATTATTCCTATTCTCATTCATGGCTGTTATATCCTGGATGTAAACCATTATTAATATATGATTGATTGAGATTAAATAAGTTTAAACTTGCAAATCATCCTTGCCACAAATACTGATATATACCGTCTAGTGCTTCTTGAAGTATTCTATTTTCTGTAAAAAATATGTTGGATCAAAAACGTTACTCTTTGATAGTTCAATCTCTACACTTTCGCGTTTTCGATGTAAATTGCACTTTGTATCATGCTAAAGGGATTTTCTGGTAGGTCTAATGAATTCTGGTCCATTGTCGGCATTATTTCGCTCTGTGTGGAATAAGTGTCATCGCTGAGGTTATAACGCGCGTGTACAAACACGAGGAGGATAGTCCATATTCGATTAGCAGTAACAAGAAAGTGCTAATCGCCAAACGGATAACCAAACAATGATACGCGTCCAATCGCCTTCCAAAGATGATGCAGGCAGTCGAAAAATTCCGGTGGTCGCTTCCAATGATGGACGATAATGGAGAAGGTTGAAACCACCGACCATCGGCAAGCTACTAAAATCTTGCCGAGGTACATAATTAAGATCTTATCTTCTCGTTGCATTGATAACGAATCCGCGCTTAGTGGGATTTGAACCAGCTTCCCCATCGCTGGTCAGCTTATGTTCGCATAATGCGCACTGCGCCTTATCAATTTAACCAAAGAACATTTACTTGAAAGAGGATTACAAAATAATGGGCGACCTCGATCCACATTTGATGATGAGAAGACATCCATTAAGGTGGCTTTAAATTGTTAGCACACAGAGCTAATATCGATCAAATTTCTCATCAGAAAAGTAGTTTTTATATCCTGTGATAGAAGTGATGCGACCCAGGGGTATATATTGACGAAGTGGTAATCAAGTGTAGTTCATTAGCGACAATTGGCCTAAATGTGATCAAATAAGTTTCCACATCAATACACCAGATCTCTCGATGTTAGAGCTTATACCATGTTGTTTATTGGACCTACCATTCTAATGGGGTCGAAATTATGTTTTGCGTTCAATGCAGACAATTAAGCGCTGATATAATTGCGTCGTCGTGTGCGTTTTATCTGATTTGTCTCAATAATGTGTTGTTTGATTCGTCATTGACAACACAACAACATTCATATCTGTCAGGCTATAGGGTAGTTGTTCTAGTTATAAGAACTAGGAGACCCAAATATAGTATATACCATGGAATTGAGTAACTTGTTTGGGGCAATAATCTATAAAATATGTTGAATATTACACGAATTACTTCATAAATCTTCTTTTATACTCAACAGAATATATGCAACAAATGAATGAATTTGAGCCATGAACGATGTAAACAACATGGTAATTATAATGATACTGAGTTTATGTGTATTTTGCACTCATCCAGGGCTAAAATGCATTTATTTGTTGCATATATTCTGTTGAGTATAAAAGGAGTTGGACCCATAAATGGCCGGATTTAGTGTACAGTCACTCATGGTATTTGGCCAATAACGAAATGATACATTTCAGTAACCTTCTCTGAATAAGAATATACCAAGCGATATCGATTTAAAATTTACTTATTTATTGGGGTCTAACGTCGGTTTCAGCTCCCATGGATATAACACGACGTTGTGAATTTCGTTGGTGGGAGGTAAGTCCTTGCACTAAGGTAAATATAGCAGTGATTTCATTGGATGGAATAATTACCCATTGTGCATGGCGAAAACACCGACCATCGGCGAGTAACTGACAACTCCTCCAGATGGCGATATGGGATACAAATTCAGCGACGACTCCACCGGGAATTGAACCAATATCGCCAGCGCTGGAGAGCAAGTCGGTCTGGAGCAGAGTCCCTTACAGACGGAACCACCGATGACCCCACGAATCGACATCGAAACGATTACTAATTTAGCAGCATGCTTAGTTACTCCAAGGAATGTTCATTCCGCCTGTAATTATTGTTTTATTTCAGTTCGGTCGCAACATGATATCAGCCCATAACTATCAGCAACTCTGACACAGCACTAGTTGTTGCTATACGAAATGTCACACCAACGAAATGAATCCTGCTTCATTTGTATTATCTTTTCGACCGTCTGGCGTCTGCTAATATTTCCTAAACATCCACCCGGAGACCCATATATTGTTTGTTGAACTGAATGTCTGAGCACTTCGAACAAATGCATAGGAATCCTTCGACACTTGTATTATATTTTCGTCATACTGTCGTCTGCTAATTTATCATGAACAATCCACCCAACCGAATAGACATGTCCAATGTCTACATTTATAAATGGATAGAATCCATTTAATATAGAAAGGATTAAACCCTACGACAATTAGCCGCCAAAGTTTAAAGGGTCAAAGTACCAACATATCGGTTCGGAAATGACACATTTACCGCTGTGGATGTTCAGGACGGCCGCGGATAAGGCCTCCAACAAGTATACTGTAAGTTTTATGAACTAACTTGCAGTGCTTGGAATCGCAGAAATTATATTCGGTTGCTTTGCACCATTGCTTCGGCCCTTGTAATAGAACAAACAGCATGTAATGTAACGCCTAGTATATTTCCGCATGGTTAGCTGTTGTATTTTGTTTTTGTGCATTTCAGTTTCCACTCGTAGCGAAGCGACTGTAGTGTTGCATTTGTGAGATGAAGGTTTTGTGTTGGAGCTGGCTCTTAGTTTGATGGCGTTCCGTTTACCACGCCCCTAAATTACATGTTCGTTGATATAGCAACAAGAGACCTTACATATATTTCACTCATAGGTATTTAACATATGGCTTATTGTGACCCAGACATTCCGTCCGAGGACTATAGTAATAACCCTCGTCCGTGAGTCCGTCCGTCCGCACTAACCAGAGAGTACTTGTGGGGTGCGATGAATTTAACATGAATTTAACATGCTTTTCTTCTAATTGTTTTATTTACAAACCATCTCCGTTATTTCGTTAATATAATATTTCTCAGAATATGTAATATATCTTAAATAAATATTTAGAAAAAAAAAATATTCAAAAAAGAGGATATATTAACGAAATAACGGAGATTGTTTAGAAACAGTTTATAACGCTCTTTAAAAATACGCTCTTTAAAAAATCGTCAGTTGTGGGTTGCACCCCACAATTTACTCAAACAAAAGATCGCACCCCACAAGTATTCATGGGTATGTGCAGTCACCCCACAAGTATACTTTGTCCAGTACGTCCGTCCGGAACTTTGTCCGAGACTGTATTATGTCATTTTCTGATCTATTTAATCTTGGCACATATATCAAACAACATGGGAACCTGCGCACCTGTAATTTTGGGTTCAGTCGGACTCATTTGGCGGAGTTATTGGCCTTTTTTTTATATATAGAATCGACATGCTGGGACGCATCTTTTTTCCGAGCATGTATTCCGTCATTTTCCAGTCAATTGTTTTAACTTGTTGCTTTTTCGACATAGAAATATTTAAAGTTTTTATTTTACAGTTATTGACCATTTCTCGGCACATTGAAGATATGCAACATATTTAGTGAATATGCACCATGTATCATATAAATTGTTGTAATCAATTTCTTCTACAGTTTGTAGTATAGGGATCTGAAACACATATATCTGTCAAACCTGTCACCTTCGTCGGGCTTACATTTTGGTCAGCAACCTTTTATTGAAAATAAGTTCCTAGTGGAAAGCAATTTTGGACGCAATCTTTGACGCAATCTTTGACTAATCTCTTAACCAAATACAGAACATTCATGGAAGGGACACAACATCCTTAGCTCTGTCTTTCCTACTTATATCTACCGTATTTTCAATGCGCAATTACACAATGCCATTACCAGACGCACATTGCATCACACCATAACGCGAGAGCAAGAAATGATTACATAAAACGACAGTCATCCCTAAATTCGTATGGTATATGGTCAAGCAGACCATCACTCTCTCGATGTGGGATGGTTATATCATGATATATGGAAACGGCTCACATGCCTGATGTCCAGTCAGGTTCAAGATGAAAGATACTTATTGTTATACTTATTATTGTTGTATTATTCATGGCATGAATACTGCTAATTTTAGTGGTCTCCGTAGAGGGCCTAGTATGCACACGCCATGCTTGATTCAAACATTGGCCCTGATCGTCCATTCACGCCACGTAGTGTACAGTTATGCCAGTCAATAATAACATTTGCTACGTATTTACTGAGTTAAGAAACACAGGAAATTTATATTTTGCCATCTCGAGTCACACGGTAGAGTCAGTGCAGCCGGAGGTAAAACACGTGTTACACTAGATATTCCCGCGACATGAGCAACTTAAACCATACTTACGCAAACGAAGCAGTATGTACATGTAACACGCTGGCTAACATACTAAAATATGTCACAAACATTCATTAATTTCAGTCAACACTAGATCATCCAGATGTCACATTTTAGTACGCGCTAAATATATATGATGGCGCATAACGAGATAGCACGACGTTAAAGTTTCTTTTGTTTTACTACAAAGAGTGCCACAATTGCGGCTGAAAATAATTTAATGAAGTCAGATTTATCTGTATTTTATATTTAATGTTCGCTACTGAAATGTTAAACATTACTGTCTGTTACAGCGGCGTGTTTAACAACAATGGTTGCAGCATGTGGAAACTCGTCACTGGATAGTTATTGATAATGAATACAAGAGCAGATATCTTCTATTTTTTCACGTTATTGGTAATAATTGTTTGACATATTTGGTATGGGTTTTTTCAGTTGTACAAACCATGAACGCATACCATAGCTTTAATGTGGTTATACAGTTATGCATTTGCTCAATTGTCGGGGATTCAAACATTATGTGGTTATATAGTCATACCAGGGGTTATGTTTACCATATAATTATGCCATTTATTCTACGATATAATGTACAATTAAGGATGCAGTCAAAATAAATTGCATTATACACTTTGTAGAATTGCTTGGCTCGTCCGACAGCCTTTGCTAAACAATTTACGTTTGTTTTTGGTAGAGTTTCATGCCTCCCGACATCAATTCCCATTCATACAACGCTCACATTGACTTTATGTCGGGCGAAGTATTATATATTGGTTGTCTAAAGAGCTTAATCAGTCTCGGCATGTTTCCTTGAAAGCGGGAAATGTTCTCATTGAGTATTCCGACAATTCTCACACTTTGCGACCGAGACCTTACGTGAGCTATTGTTAACGTCAGACGAATAACACCTAAGTGGCCTGGGAACAATCTGAATAAAAAACGAAGGTATTGTCTGGCTTCCCGCTGGTGGTTGGTATATATCTGTGTCCCCTGCCTCCGGTTTGTAAATTAATGGACTTGCCGAAATTAATGATTATTTCTGACATTCACCATTAAACTATATCCCTATAATTTTTATTTATAAACGGGTTCACACCCTTGGCCAATCAAATTGCTCCAATTCATGAACAATATTTCTTGCATGTATCTGTATTTCGACGAGGCCAAAATATAGAATTGAGCTAAATATCACACAGATATTTGACATTAATTGGATAGTAAGCTGAAAGGAGATCGGAACGGAAGATGCGAAATTTTAACAATATGCCATTATTAATGATAGCACCAGTCACTCGGGAAGTTAAAACATGGATCATACAATTAGTAGATGCCATAGAGGGGGTGGGCATGGGTGGGGGCACAACACTTTTGATGGAAACTTTTGATTGAATATTTGTTGGTTTGTCGGGAGGGGCGATGTGATTGGAAGTAAACTGAAGGAAATCCAAACCTGGTTGGAATGTATAATCCACAATAGTCACGTAGTGATCTTTGGAATGATACCGTTGGGAACATTCCACAAACTGTTCACATATACATGCATGTACGCGGAAAAATTAGGGCAATATATACAGGTTTGGTTAAGTTTTTTGTCATGAATGCCGGTGATATATACACAAACTTTGATCCGATTGTCATCTAGCAGAGCATTTGACTAGTTGTTCAACAGGAACATGTAACAACACAAGCCATTCAATTAACTTTTGATTGAATGGTAATTGACAGGTAATCATCGTATTGAATATGGCTCAATTCCCCTTTCCTCTGAGTGCGAATCGGTTTATAAATATGTTATAACCCGCTTGGGTATATGTACAAGAAATACAGATAGCGGCGCTAAAGCGCCTTGATATGTATTTCTTGTACAGACACCCAGGCGGGTTATAACCTATACAACTAGTGCTTCCACCCCTTAAACAAATGTACGTCTAGTTGAAAATAACTGTTTTCAAGAACTATCTCGATGCAATCATGCTATCCCAATACTCTTTCATGCTTCATTTCATTAAAACGTGTTGTATTATTATTGTGTTAGTATGTTTTTGCAAAGAAGTGTCCAGTTAACAAACTAAGCCCATATAAGAGAAGTCGCAAGGACACAATAATTGTCAATAAACTATAGTTGCGGTGCAAGTAGAAAAACACGATATAATAATGACCCAACAGATCTATGGCAGAGATGGTACTGTATATCTACAAAGTACGCCGTGTGAGGATTTGAGTTCTGCTTAAAGATCCACACAATGTTTGATCCCGCTATTATTTAATTTAATTGTTTATTTGTCATTCTCATGGATCCCGCTAGAATTTCATTGGGATTGTTTGTCATTCTCGTGGGATTGCGATATAATTTCACTGGGACTGTTTGTCGTTCACGTGGGATTCCGTTAGAATTTCATTGGGATTGTTTGTAATTCTTGTGGGATTGCGATAGAATTTCACTGGGACTGTTTGTCGTTCACGTGGGATTCCGTTAGAATTTCATTGGGATTGTTTGTAATTCTTATGGGATTGCGATATAATTTTATTGGGACTGTTTGTCGTTCACTTGGAATTTCGTTAGAATTTCATTGGGATTGTTTGTAATTCTCGTGGGATTGCGATATAATTTCACTGGGACTGTTTGTTGTTCACTTGGGATTCCGGTAGAATTTCATTGGGATTGTTTGTCGTTCACGTGGGATTTCGGTAGAATTTCACCGGGATTGTTTTTGATTTTCATGGGATTGATTTAGAATTTCACTGGAAATGTTTCATTCTCGTTGGTCATTCTCATGGGAATCATATAATTTCACCTGGATTGGTTGTCATCGAATTGAGTATTCATCGTTTCCTTCACCTATAGAAAGATTATTCAACCAAATATATAGCAAGTGAGGTATACATCAATTTTGCTAACATACTATGAATCCAATTCCGATATCAATTAGAACACTGGAGTGACAACTCTGTTCGATGTCCTGTTTTTGCAGTATCCGGAAAAAGTTGTGATAGCTTATTGGTATATAGGCTCACTGATATCTTCGGAAAATGTAGAAAACGAAACAATGTTGAAATTGCCAGGCGTGATATCTCATTGCCATTTACGAGCAATACCTAAAAAATGTCACCTCACTAGCATGGCATATTGAAATTAATCAATGAATATTTCATTACTTCGTTATGTACAACAAAGCACACTCGTGTTCATCTTTTACTGCTATTATAACAATGAAAAGCGCTTGTCTTAGTTCTGAGTAGAGAGTTAAAAACATCTGAGTGTAGTCTTCCAATTTGGAACGCCACATATTCATAATCACGTGCTTCACATTTACACCGTGTGTGATTAGATCACACCGCAGTTTTGTTGCTGTGTACAATGTTTTGTACAAGTTATGGTGGTGCAGAGATGGTCGATAGTCACGGAACATATTCAAACAAAAATCGTCCATTCCACTACATCTTCAGATCAGTTGATTCATTGGAAATCTGGCACATTTAAATAGTGTAAGCATTGTGTGACACCATTTGGTACACGTAGACAATCACACATCCTGATTTTCAAGACAAGACACAACCATTTTTTCCTATCAAAATTAATCAACTTGAACTAACAAACCAGTGGGTGAACTATATTACAGTAATGGCATTCCAATTCTGTGTTTTAATGAAGATTCAATTAGTTTGATTTATATTAATTTCTAGAAATATTTTTTTCTGTTCAAAAGCGTGTCACCTAATTCAGAGGTATGAATTATAACCCGTTCAAAAATATCCTCGTAAAAATAGGTTCATATTGGACCTAAATATTTACCAAGGTTCATGTTGGACGTATGTGATTCTGAATGAGCACATAGTGAGCTAAACCCTGTTATTCGTTTGAATTGCGCTGGTCGCAGTGAAAACACAGTATATAGAGCGTGCATCTGGTAAGCCGTGTTGAAAAAAATAGTAGATCAAATAATGCCAATATGGGCTTATTTCGTATGGAATTAGTCCCATATTCGACTGTTTAAAAAAACGCGTTTTAGGTCCATATAGAGGGTATGTCGAAGTTAAATAATGCCAATGTGACCTTATTTCGTTAATTCAATTAAGCCCTGTATGTGGTAATTTAATTTTCACGAGAACAGACTGCCCTTTCAGTGAGTCAATTTACTATACATACAATTCAGTGGCACCAACTCTTAAATCTACAACAGTGAGGAACCGATATTCACGTGAGGTTGGAATAGATGGCCACCTCAGCCCTACCTTAATTATCACTCGCAGCCAAATCAGGGACTCAGTCGGTAAGGTGTATAGTACATACACGAGCCGCGAAACAATGGCGAAGTTCCTTCAATTCTCAAAATGTGTGGGCTAACGTATCTCGGCATTTTTTGTTCGTTATCTGGGCAAGCCAATACCGAGGTTCGGTGGTTTTTTCATGCGCATGGTTCGCGCTGGCCCAAAATTCCCAGTTGCCAACACTATTGCCAATGCATAATTTTTAAGCCACTTTTAATTTTCTTATGCCACACTTTTCATGTTCTTATGCCACTTTTTTCCGACACTTATATTTTTGTGCCACTTTTGAATTGAGCATTTCCAAATATAAAAAAAACTTTACGAATCATATTTGCTGTGAAATCTGAGCTATGGGGGTCACATATTTATAACTTATCTCACACACAATCAACACACAGTTTCCTAACGAGTTAGACTTCAGGAAGCCCATTGCTTGACTAATTGTCAAATTGGAGTCAATAGCCTACTTAGTGTTATAATCGAGTAGACATTCGAAACCCATTCTCTCCAGTGATACAATAAGTCGATGTTACATAAGCCGCGAATCTATTATAAGCTTTCAATTAGGACCCAATTAGCAATGTCGCGACCAGATAACCATGTGTGTTTTGTTTTCAACCGATTGACTGCAGGCTTTATTGTATGCCAGATGGGGATATATTGCCAAAGGCGAAAAAGGTAGGTGCCATGTTTTGTTGCAAATCGGATTTTGTTTTTGCAAATTCAACATATAGAATAATAAATATATATATCTTGTATAGTGTTAATAAGTTTATAAATACACCATATATAATAGTTGAGCACGAGTAATCACGATGTGTGCATGTATATAACCTTAAATTTATTTCTTTGATTTAAAATATCACGTGTATTTGCTAGCTGTTATTAGATGAACAAAACCCGGATAGTGCCCTCTTATAACATTAACGGTGGCTGCTTGTTCATCTTCATAATACATCTGAACTTCTCATAATTCATCATATCTGATATTTGAGGGAAGATTGCAATTTGGTATTTTACTTACGTATAGCTTATGCATCATACAATATGATTATCTGTAGCATCTCGGTTAAACATCCAGCAGGCTGATATGCCACTATAAGTCTCATGAGAGTTACGGATGTGCCTCAATTACTGAGCTGAAAATTATCACCGAAAGGTACATGTCGTATACCAAACCTGGCACATGTAGTTTATACACACTCCGAGGATACGAGAATTCTGCCGTACATGTAGTGTTCGCTGTATGCTGGACCAAAACTTAATTTTGCCAAATATTTTGGCAAAGGAACTTGTTTGCGAAAGTTTCATAGCAGTTGCCAAATGATGTCAAAGCACGTGAAAAAATGATTCTTACTAAAATGCATATAATGTTGACACCAACGGAAAATGAATCAAGCAAGGAGCTAATATTTAATCATTGTCCATCTGGTGAATTATCATAAAACAATAAACAAATCACCCGCAATATAATTCTAGAAGGGCTACATCATCCAGATACATCCCTCTCAAAAGTCACTAACTGTCTCATAGGGTAACCTATTGACATTGTACTTTGTTGTTAAATGGATATATCACTTGCCAAATTTAATGTGAATTATTGTCGCATTTGGCAAAATTGTCCAACGGAAGTGCCAACCCTGCGTGTATGTTCACCTCTAACACACAATGTATGCATACGGTGGCGACAGGGTCACGTGGGTTTGGTTGTGGCCCACCCATCTTTAGTCAATTTCCTTTTCAAAAGTTGGAAAGACACAAACATAACAGTTGAAACTTTCAGACTCACAATATACTGAATTAAGATTGTTCTGATTGCTAAATGTCAATGTTATCATTTAGTATGAACTATTCGTTTTAGACCAAGAATATGTTTTCAGTCACGATAATTACCAAAATGTTGACAAGGTTATAGCCAATTGTAAATATTCTTCAATTGACGAACAGTCGTTCTAAATGTTATTCTAGTCTAGATTGATGTTAAGTACGATAAAGATGGTGTGATTGGCGACTAATCGGGGGTTTGCAAGTGTTTTCATGAGGAATATACGAATGTCAAATTTCGAACTCATTCAAACAATTTCCTATACAATATACATGGTGGCATATGCAATGCTCATTGGCATACCATAGCAGAGGAAGAGCTCATGGTCATCCCCATTATTAACTGATATATGACACATCGCCCATATTGTACCCTATGGTTCTGTTGGTGTATAGAACTTCATGTTAAATCTCATGTATCCAGACTTATTAATTGGCGGTATATCTCATTGGTTCACTCGAATAATTATCTCCTCCAAAATCAACTAACATTACTTAATTGACAACACTTCCTTTACAAAATTGTGTATATATATTCATTATTTTTACAAAATCTATTAAAAACAACCCAAAAAAAATCACAAAAACCAAAAAACAAATATTCACTGTATATATATATACATTCACATATACCATTGTCTACCATCTTACATATTTTTTCAACCAATAAACTACAACAAGAACAAGAAGATGATTTCACTTACGCCCGCGCCCTGGGAACCCATTCAAATTCAAATTGGGGGAAAACGCAATCATTTCTATAACAGGCACTACCCGCCATCCGTATAATTACAAATTCACTTTCAGAAGCTAGCGCTCATGTCATACACATTCCACTCACCTAACAACACCAACCAAGCGGGATCCGGCTTGAAAACCGACCCAGCACTAGCTTGTGGTGGGGTGCAGGAACTACAGACCCATAAGTGGTCATAGCTCTCAACGAGTTAGGAGCGGCATATACCAAAATATGCTCGTCCCGCTTGCCGCTCTGACATTTCTTCGGGAGCAGGACGGCTCACGGCCCAAGAACACACTGACATGTACTAAATGTATACATAATTTTAACAAAATAAAGAGATTTCCAAAAAATATATATAAAAAAAAAAAACTATTGAATGTAATCATATATATCTCTGTACAAAACCCTTCACATATATTGTCAACAATTAAAGTCTATCTTGTACATTATCAATCAGATTTACTTCATTTATCGAAACCCAAATAACTCTGCACATAAAATTGTCAGAGTCTTCACTTATGTCCGTGCTATGTGATGTAGGGCGGTCCATACAGAAACAACGAAATATCCAAAACATACTGTCTCTGCGCATTTGGCTATAGCAGAATCGCGGTATGATGGCGCATTGAATCACATTGAATCACACGCTCTGCCTTGCGGTTGTTTTTTAAATAACTAACAAACTAACACTATTTTAAAATTATAACACGGGCCCCGCTCCCTTTTCAGCGCACCATATGACACGCTCAGCTCAACCATATATTAAAGGGACCCACCGGGACACCCCCCACACCCCATATTAAAGCTCGTGGGCTCTTCCCCAAATAATCCATCCAATCAATTCAATCAAAGAGATAACATTAATTCAATTGTGTCCGCTTTTGCCGTCTTCAGACATGACTATTTTCTGTGTGCTATATCTCCAACAACAACAAACCGTGGGGTGAAGGAGAAGCTCACTCGATCTTTTCGACAATCCCGGGCGCTTTGCGCCCATCTACTCACTCACAAATGGTTCACTTGAGGAGGTGTTGACATTACAATCAATGTGTGGAAGCTGACATGCCATCGTTCAACTAACGTTTCTGTTTTCTAGCTCTCCAATTACTCTTGTCTTGTTGAAACTCATCGAGTATCATGTCGTTGTCTCGATGCTGCGGATACAATGACAAGGGAAGAAGATTGAATTCGATCCGATGTGATGGCATGGCGTGGGAGGTTAGCTCAAGACACCACGATAAATTTTGACAATGATGGGACACTCTGATCAAAGAACACATTATGACTTTCAGTTTATGTGTCCAATTTAAATGTGCAGTCACTGTCTATAACTATATCCGCCAAGTAAATCCGTCATACACATCAAAAATGTTTGTGGTCAATGCTCGAGCGGTCGGAGTCGGACTCGCGCTATGTCCTGCTGCCAGAACATTAAAACTGCCAATACAGTATAGCGTATATGCCCATGAACTGTGTTGTGGAAGGAATAATTTTAATGGCCTTGCACTGTGTTTCTCCACAGATCTGAGGCAATTATATGGCAGTGTACGATAGACTGAATAAGCCTTATAACAACTATGGACACCGATCGTTCCAGGAGGTGCTACATCTGTTTGGAACAGGCTGCCTCGCAACATTCGACGTTGTGACGTTTTCCGTCTGTGCTTGAAATTGCAACAGACAAATACAAAACAGTAGATTATGCATCCACTTCTATGCTAGAAATCAGATATTTAAGTGCAATGACTTTTATTTGATTTTTAATTATTTTGTAGCTGTGTATAGTTTTAACTACTCACTTTAAAAAAATCTCCTACTCCGTATTTTAAATTCTTTGTTGTTGGCCAATTGTTTTTTATTGTGAACATTTGTGTACCTTTTTTATGTAAAGTGGATTGAAACTAATTGATGTCTAATGCGTTTTTAAATGTATATATAATAATATCATTTGATGCCACCGGATGCCATAGTTCTTCAGAATCGAAAACCGTAGCGCATAGAAAACACTACTTTGTGCCTTCCATTTATTTCGATCTATTTCCAAGAATAGATATGGTTGTGTGCGGTGGCGTCTTTCACTGTCAATTTCTTCTCAACTATTATAATTTATGTGTATGCAGTTAAGAGGTCTTACAGTAACATGAAATATCTAGATATCGTGATCAACGTATGGCCAGTACTAGGGTACATTACAAGAAAACAAACTATGCTAGAAACAATAACAGAATAAAAACTGAAAACACCCACAAATACATGCTGATGAAATCGTAGAACCAAAGGTCGAAATTTAACGACATCGATGTATTGTCAATGTTCATGATGATTGGTGATAGTTTATTTGTATACTATTTACAAATGTATGACAATGGTGATAATAAACAAACAAAAATGATATTATACAGGAGCGACATGTTCAGACTTGATAACAAGTATTCGAACACAATATACCTGAAATGATAGTTATGAGGACAAAACAAAATGGACACAACATTATTAGAGAAGCTATCACATAGACTCAAAAGGAATCTAAAACTACATGAATAACTTTCACGAAAACACAATATCTCTATGAAATCCGCACGGAATTGAAAAGGAAATAAATCATTATCATTTTAGGAATTTCCACTAGGACGGTAATCGAATAGTGGGACACAAATACTTTAATATAGTCACTGCAGCAACTTTGGAATTTCATTTCATGTAATCAGCACGTATTTTCCATTAAATGTCTATATTTACGGCATATAGTAATAAGGATCAAGTAAATTTCCATAAATTTGAAATATATGTGGGATTTACGTAGGATATTTTCTTCCACATTTACCTGGAAATCGCGTGTCCGTAAACCCCAGGTATATGAGAGATTTACGTGATCCGTATATGCCATAGATATAGACATTTAATGTAAAATACGTGACGTTTAATTGAAATTAAATATCAAATATACGTGCAATTTAAGCACCATTTATATTCAAAATAACACATTTATGGATGCTTTAAATTTAAAATATGCGTGAACTTTACGACTAATTCTTATTCGAAATAAAACTTTTGCTGGTACATTTATATCAACATATACGTGCCCATTGCGAGAAACTTAATATATTCCAACGCTAAGCATCTTTAAAATCAGCTTGATCCATATACTCGACAAATTAACTACTATTGTCAGAGTATATCTAGTGTATTCGTGGTTGTCCTTGATTAAATGAAATCCTTGAATGATTCTCCATATAAAATTCTATACCCAACAGGTCCAGAAGTTATTACATCACTCTCAAACAGTGGGTGAAATAATGTTGGTTCAATTATCTGTGTTGTGGCTCGCCAATCATGAAAACATGCCCTTGAAGTCATACAAGCGTGAATGTTAAATTAGCGGGAGGTTTCTGCAGTTAATCTATGCGCGAACTACAGAGATCTGAGTGATGTAACAAGTTAACAAATTGATTCAGCAATCTGCATTTCACGAATAGCAGACAGATGTTCGCGAATGCGTGGCATTAAGTCGAATAAAACATGAACAGTACATAATTGCGTATTTGAAAATAAAAGTGTCGTAAATGATACGTATATTCGATATATGGAAAATACCTGATATCGCCATATCTGTGAACATCACATTCGTCCAGTGAGTTTGCAATTCAGTGCGCGCAAATTGACTGTGGTGTACACATGTAAATATTTAACATTATTAAAGGGCGCCAAGAGTAAAACTACTCGTTCTCAAAAATAGTTGATGATGAAGATTTTAAGAATTGTATTCACTCCTCATATGACAATCTTCTGCTCATATCTTATGTATGCTACATGTACATGAACACACATATAATTGGCAGTATACACGGTATTGCTATGCATGTAAGAGCATAACAGCATTGTAAATAACACGTCAATAAAGGCGAATTAGTCAAAATGTAGTGTTCCGTGATATTCCATTTGCAATGACTCACATTGAATAGATGTGAAGTAAAATGTGGCTACCATCCTGTGGATGCATAATTATGTGACATGGTTGTTTCAACTACGTATCTATACTTTGGCCTGTGGATTTTCAAGATACACTGGAAATATTTTATAAAAATAATCGATCCATTTATTACACGGATTCTACTGGTATCCTGTGTGGGACAATTATTACCTTGATGAGTATTCAGTAACCATCTACTGCTCCCTGGGCAAAGTGGAGGTACAGCCACAATTTGAAAAGATCTTTCACTGCTCATAATCAGTATCCTTTACAACGAATTGGTGCCTAAGTGCTAAGCAGGCACAGTACGGGCGACCTTGCTCAAGGGTAACAACCTGGCGCGAACATTGAACAGCGCACAATCCGACAATTGCTCGTCGATCAATTCCGATGGGAACTAATCTCGATGTGTTAACAGCGAACACAGGTCCGACTCGCTATAACCACTGAACCCCGGAGCTCCACTGCATATTTCAGTTCATTGGTCGACAACCGATTTATGCATTTAACTGTCAATATTTGTCTCAGAAGTTATTCAGCAGCTGATGTTTCTCAAGCCAATTGGAAATCGTCAGACAGATCAATCAATTGATTGTGATATCCACGCAGGTCTAAGTGTGACAACTTCCACTGAGCCATAAATTTCGCTGAATGTCTCATGTTCAATGTGCTAACATTCGGTCTTATCTCTGTGGACACTATTACATTCATTTGCGATTCAGCAAATCTACGATATATTTCGACACTATTGCTTGGTCGCCCGCATTTCCCTATTTCAAATATGTTATGCCTGTCGCCGACGCTCAAACGTGTTTAGATATCGGACTATGCACATCCCAGTTGCTTGTCTGTATATTTCGTCGGCTCGACAAGTCTGGTCTGGGCAGGCATTTAGTCAAACTGATCACATGTACTGTGTGTTGGCTGTTAGTGGGTCTTTCCTTCTGGGTGATACTGACCACAACACGATGTAAATTAATAGTATATGTTAACCCACATGTCATATGTTAACAGTATTCCTGTGGGTTGACTATGTATTTCGTTTTTGCTTGAATGCTTATTCATATAAAATATATGTAAACCATTGGTTTGGTTTGATGACCATTTTAACGCACCCTGTCAGCCACGTGCATCTTCCATTAAAATGCATTGTAGACTGGTATATAATACATGTTAATATATGCAGCCTAAATATGCAACTATTATGCCCGATGCTTGCATTTACAGTGTATAACAGTTTATGGAAGCACGCACTCAGTGTGAGTGTTCATTGTTTCAATACGAAGGCTTTAATGAGCGGGAACAAATCTCATTTATTATCGAAATGGCCATGTATCGTTGGGAATGGCACATTGAGATGTCCCTCAACTCACATCAAGCTTGGTTCGAGTTATTGTATGTGACAACCCTATTGACGTCATATATGCAACCATACGTACGACATATCTCGCGCAAATAGGTTCATACTCGACCTATAATATTCAAATAGGTTCATAGTGGATTATTTGATTAGGAAAAATAAACCAACAGTTGACTTATATCCGTTATTCAGTTTTATGGCGCGGGCCAGAGTGAACACACATTCACGTTAAAGAGCGTACATCTGGTAAGTCGTGAGTTGGTTTATTCTTGTTATTGTCCGCCATAATTAATTTATAATAAGTTATTATGAGTCGATAATGGAAATAAAACACTCTTATTTCAGTTCGGTATGGGCTCAAAATGAGACGAATCTACGCCCATTATGAACTCAAACCATATCCTATTATAAGCCGATGACGTGCTGATGTTCGGGAGAACAGGCTGATACGTATTACGACTGCAATGTAGTTTTGTGCTACATGTTGGCTTTGAAAATATCAACATTGGCGATAAAGTTAAAGTCTATCAATTAATA
Organism: Siphonodentalium dalli; assembly: GCA_032622095.1. Lineage (NCBI taxonomy): Eukaryota > Metazoa > Mollusca > Scaphopoda > Gadilida > Siphonodentaliidae > Siphonodentalium > Siphonodentalium dalli. The sequence goes on along the minus strand of CP136065.1, from coordinate 63,269,584 downwards.
TTGATTTGATTTAATTTGGAATTTGATTCGTATAAAATAACTCTGCCGTTTAATGATGGTCCCTGATATTTACGACCGTCTTTTATATTTGCATTTGGTTTAGTTAATTTAACGGACTAGCTAGAGTGCCGTATACGGCCCTTTAGCCGAACTGCTAAATTGCCGTACGCGGTACTTTAGCCAAACTGCTAAAGTACCGTAGATCTATGCGCTGCTTGCATGACGTCATGTGTCACGTCACATGTGCGCGTTCGTCACAATAGCAGCGCCGAGCGCTGATTTATTCAACGCCGATTCCACAGGCACATGTATTCTCAATGGAATTCGAGCGCTTTCAGACAACACGAGATATTGGGGATTTTAATCCACGTAGGATGATCCATTTCCAAAATCTAAATCACGTTGCTGGTTATAGTATTACTGTAAATTATGGACTCGAAAGAGACTATATAGACGAAATACCATTACAAAACGATTTGTGCATGGCTCAAGGGCTGTCCTGACCACCACGTTCAAATACGAAATAAAGAATCATTATTCAAAACACAATAATGTCTGTATAATCGCGTGGCATGTGAATCAAAATATAGGCCTACAGTACTTTAGTCAAACTGCTAAAGTGCCGTATGCGGTACTTTAGCAGTTTGAATAGAGTTCGGCTAAAGTGCCGTATACGGTACTCTAGCCACGGCCTTATTTTAATTATTGAAAATAAGCGTATGCTACACTTTAGGTATTATCAACTTGATTCGGACTTAATATTACAATATATACAATTAACTGGAGACGTTTTGCGTTCGTATTCGATCGGAACACCACGCTGAAGCCCTCTATCTAAAAGTTCTATATATTGTAACAAATATATGGCTCATTAATTGGTAGTATATGTGTCACATTATAATAAAATAATTTCGAAACAAAATCAATATTTAAATGATAGAATCGTTTCCGGACAGGGATTTCCAACTCATGCGTATTATTTCATACACAGAAAGCTATCTAAAATTTGTCATTTAACTGTTTAATCACCTTAGGCTTTCCTAGACACTTTGAAATATATCCCCATAAGGGTCGCTCGACGGCTCGTATCATATCCCTAGAAGCGCCAAAGAGCGCGGTACCAGATTTTCCCCACACACTCCAGACCGCCAGACTCGGAGACAGACTACTAATAAGTTCGCCCATGTTTCCCTGCTATTTTCTAATCAAGACCGTCAGGTTATGTTAACTCGTTATTTGCCTATCTGATAACAATAAACGTGGCACCACGGGCATCGCGTGCGATTACTGCTGTGTTAGATGCGGCCTATATTGGAGCCAGGCGTCAGTGGTACCATTCTAAGTATTGGCAAACAACATGGCTGCAACATTTTCGAAACAACAAGATGATAGCGTTTTTAGAGGATATTGTTGTACCTCATCATCAGAATATTCAGACGACGGTGACCCCCCCCCCGGGCCTGCTACCAACGGCAATGTGTCGCCCAGCGCCCATAGCATCGTGAATATTAACCCGATCGACTGGTCAAATACATTTCGAAAGGTATCACTACCGCATTTTACCCAACAGATGGGGCCAGTTATACCAGAGGAATTCGATACTGATACGGCAATATGTTTCTGATGCCACTAAATTACTTAAGTAGCAAACTAATATGTATTTGCATATGCTATATATTTTGATTTGAGCCAGATTCGGCATGATCGTACAATAACACTGACAGTAACTGTAGGTCACTGGATATAACTTCGACAAGAGTTACCTTTGGGGTTGCAGTGTTTGTCTCTTATCTGTCAGTAACGTAATCCCCTTACTCCAAACCACCGGGACCACACAGCTAACAGTTTTATGACTAGCAACCAAATGTCGGTGCTAAATTTTAAATGGTGGTACCATAATGTGTTTGTACAAAGATGAACTTCCAAATACCGCACTTAGCAAGGTGTGATAATACGTGTCTTTTTGAAGTCGAAGGAAAATTGATATTGAGTAATTAGACAACCCACCACCTCTTTAATATGTCTTACAGCTACATTCCTCTTCCATCACGATATACATGCTATACAAACACCTATGTTATACTTATATCATGTGAAACATGATATGTATGGCAGGATAATCAGTCTTTTTACTATTTTGTATTCCTTTGTTGATTTGTAGATAGCCGAGAGTTCGCCGTTGTCAATCGACTCCTACTGGTTTTTACATGTCAGTCCGGGGGCGGTGTGGCGATATGCACCCTGTTTTAAGTTATTAGATCCGACATCCACTTTGCCATAATTGGCATTAAACATAAAACAAATATCAACATTGACGGTTAAAGTGAAGCATTATTAAGTCGAGCCTGTAATGAACATCTGGTGGTGAGAATGTCAACAATTGAGTGGGTCATAAGAGTGAACATAAATCAATAACATCTTATCGACAGTTAGTGGTAACCAATCGCTTTGACTTGAACCCATATAAGCTATGCCCCTGAGAGCTTATCTGACATTCCCTTAGGAATGTGCGAGGTATAATAAAAGAGGTCGATCTTTTACATGACACTAATGGATCTAAACCATTAAATTTTCATGAACGGCCGACGATTGGCCGGAATGATGGCACCTATTCACGAAAGTAGGTGTCTTGAAAGACCCTGATGTATTGGAAGATGGCCTATCCATTGATTCTGGTATACTCATGGTACGATATCTTCACTTTAACGTATACGTTAATCTGATCAACATCACGCCCGGGCGACTCCGTATATCAGAGCGATTGGGTTTGTTTACATGTAAGCTGGTCAATGCTCTGGCGTTATTGTGCTCACTTGGAGATTTACAGTTTCTGCAACGACAGCAGTAGTAACACGACATAGTACATATTGTGGCTCAGTCGGTAAGGCACATAGGACAACATAAGCCCAGTGACTGGGAGGCTGGTTCTACTCCAATTAGACACCGAAGTATATGGTCCAGGAACATGTGAGATAAACTGATTCGTGTCTCTGGGCAAGTTTGACAGTTACTTTTCGGGAGTCGGTGGTTCCTGCGTGCAACGGAGTGATTTCCCGATGACTTTAATCTTTCACGGGGGTCATGACGGGAGCTGCGCTGGTGCAGCATTAAATATCATGTGCCAGTACATTGTCTTATATATGCCAGTCTCCCATAGGGAGCCTCGCAAATATAAGATAATGCACTGGCTTACAATGCCATAGTAAATGTGCCAGTGCACTGTCTTATATTTGCCTCACATATATAAGAGAATGCACTGGCAAACAATGTCAAGGTAAATATTGTTAGGCCAATGTATTCTCCTACACATGCGAGGCTCCCTATATATGGAATTTATACGAGAATGCGTTGTCACTGGGTTTTCGCAAAATTTCAGGAAACTCCATACATGGAAGGATTAACGATTTGCGCAGTCCGTCCTTCGCGAATATCAAAGTCAGCTTTGTAATGTGACCATGTGCTTGAGACGATGATACCATCAATAAACCAAACCTATCGATGTTATACATTTCATCCCGGCGGATGATTAACGAACTGCATATGGGAGAGGAGCTCAATTGCCAAATATCGTAACACAACTTCATGTTAATCATACCCGTTTTAGCGGTGCTCTTATTGAATGTTTCAGAATTGCGTCGGCAACGATAAGTCCCTAGGAAATCACATAATAGAGCATGTATATGCGTAGAAGATATTTGCTTAGATATTAACGGTGCTTATAAGACCTGCGATTATTTACAAGACTCGCCGAAGTCACTGTCAAGTTTTAAATAACATTGATACTGAAAAAAAAAGCAATGATTGACTTATTTTGGTACATCGACGATTCGTGGTTGTTTTCAAAACCAGCATAGCGTTGTTAGCTTCTGTTTGGAAATACCTGTGATTGGGTTTGAAATGTTATGGTATATAATCAGCGCGACATATATATGTGTCCCATTCGGTGTATCGTTCTGTAGATTGTAATACGATGATCAAATAACATAGCTGCAAGTCTCTGTGATATGTACTTGAAATTATGGCCATATTTAAATATGACAATCATGTGCAATAATGACATGCTATCGGTCAGTGCATAATTATTTAGCATATATCGGGATCTTATGTAACAGTTGGCAATGACATGAGAAGATGTTTGTGGTTGGAAATGTTCTATTTCCAATTGAAAACTATCAGTCTGGTATATAGATCGAATTATTCTTAACTTTCGTTCTAAACTCATAAATATTTAAAGAAGCAGAATCCAATCCGATTGGATGGTACCCGTATCATCAGATTGTAACAACAACAACATTTCTTCAAAAGACGCTTTAGTTATCAGAATCGACTAATTACCAAAACATATAATGCTAACCACTGTCAACTCTTGTATAAAATTTTCCAAAACGTGCTATATATCAACATTTTGTTCAACGTAATTTGGTATCGAGAGTATGTCGGTCGGCTCTTTGAATATTTACTGGGCGCTAAATTTTCAGATGGTGCAAAATCGATATCTGATAACTTGTTATGGTTGATGGTTGGGTTCCTCCACTCGAAAATAATTATTACCCTCGAAGCCAAAGAAATAGTAATTTTGGAGCGTTAATTCGGATTATGCATCTTTAACGGTAAAGAATAACTGAAACATGAGATAGACAAACCGTAACTTATTTGCTAGTCTGAAATTTCACCACTGTTTTTTGTATATTATTTCACCGCTGTTGTTTTAGTCCCATATCACCGAAGATCGCGACCACGGTAGTCGTGTGCGGTGGCTGGTCATGATTGTCAACACTATAGAGGATTGCTATGTAACTACAGCCTGCGTTGGCGTATTATCTGTATAACACAGGCGGTTTAGCTGATACCATCTATCAGACTTATAAACGCCTCAGAGCACGCAAGCTTCCGAACAGACGGCAATCTGTTTGCTTACGTCGGATTGTTCGCTGGTTTAAAGGTAATGATCACACAATCGGTCAAACTGAGGTAGAATATACAGAAGCATATCGGTGAACGATCTTACGGGAGGGCACACTGTGGGTCTAGATTGATTTGTCCCAACTCAATATCTCAGTTTGTTCAGTTTGATAGACATTAGCTATTTCATGAATGCTTATTCATTTCCTTGCATGGGGAAAACAAATTGTTAGCTGAACTTATTATCTGAACATTCCTTCCAAATGACCGAGTGGGAATACATTCAGTGATATACCATCCTAATATATATTATTACAACGTGATGGGAAAATTCATTCGGAATAATTCCGAAATGATATGGAGCCAGGACGCCGGTTTGAACTATTTCGTACTCAAAGGTTCCTGGGTGCCAAAATTATATGTCAATATGTGTACATGTTGGGTTGATATCATTACAAAGTATTACTAATACCTTCTCACAACGACCTACATGTACATATCGTCAAATGAACTTGAAGAGCTATTCTTGTTTACATTATAACGAGGCATATTCTTCCGCGATATAATATTGCACGCCCATACGGTACGATATTGACTTAAGTTATATCGAATACGGTATTGAAAAATATATCGCGATATGGCTAACTATCGTGGACAATTTTATATATCAAAAATTAGATGACTGATCTCACATTTATGACGTATAGTTCCGCAATAACGATCTTATTCTCATTAAACACGAACATGGCAGAAATACTGTGTTGCTTGCGTTCCTAAATTGTCTGGGCGTCGCGTACGATTGTAAAAATAAAATAAATTATTAATTGGTTCTTATCGTATTTTAGTGAAATTCTAACTGAGAGTTTTGAATTCCTAACTTGTCCTATATTTATATATATGTATATATCATTGTAATTATATCGCCATCGGCGTATTAAGTGTCTCAAACCAACCGACTATTACAGTACTGGTCAGAAGAAGTGGTATACTAAGAGTGCTAACATCCAGTTAATATCCCAAGTGGAAACGCTTATAAGGGCGCCGCTTGCGATATTATTGCGATTATCAAATATCGTAAACTCGGCTTGGGGCGACAGGTTGTTTGCAAGACGGTTAAACGACTCCCTTTGCACGTTAGCAATGTTTTTACACATTGACAATCACTGGTGAGTTCATGTAGTTATGTGTTCAGTCATTTTCCGAATTATTTATTGGAGTGAAATTATAAAAATAACGGTAAAAATGGATTTGTTAGTCGAACAGCTGGCATTCGTTTGACGCAGCCGTTTACGTGTTCTTGTAACAAACCTTGTGTGTGGATTCAATAAAACTACTCGTTTCATACAATCAGAGAACATTTGTTCTAGTGTTGCCATATAATCGCGCAAAAAACAACAAAACACGCTCAATATCGCGGTAAAGGCGAGCACCAATATACCAATTGTTCTGATTGGTACTGTACTTTGTTTAAAACCGACTACAATATTTTAATGACATCGCGATGTGACTTAATAACGATAAACCGCGAATCCCTACACACATGTAATACTTAGTCGTTTATTCACTTTCCTGTGTGAGGGTGCCTTGGTGGCTCAGTCGGTAAGGGGCTCTGTTCCAGACCATCTCGCTCTCCAGCGCTGGAGATATAGGTTCAATTCCCAGTGGAGTCATCTGTGACTTTGTATCCCATATCGCTATCTGGGGGAGTTGCCAGTTATTCGCCGATATTCGGTGGCTTCGCCGGACACAATGGGTCATTCTTCTAGCCAATGAAATGACTGTTAGATTTGCGTTAGTGCACGGACTTTCCCTCCACCAATAAAACCGACAACGTGATATAGCCCTGGCTGCTGAAAGCGACATTAAACACCAATCAATAGATAAATACTTTCCGGGATCACAACATGGAATACATACTCACATACGCGATATATCGCAGTAACTAAAGTTATCATCCAACATAATGTCAAGACAAAAATAACTCCGTAACTTCTGGGGCTTATGACACAACGCATGTATTATACATGAGAAGACATAGCTAACGAGATCAAATTGTCATTCGGGATTCTCTGGACAGGTGCTATCTGAATTTAGTGTCTCGCTTAATTCAACGCACTATTGCCAACATCATCTCAGCGATATTGCGTAAACAAATACTCACTGGAAACGTCACATACACGAAACACAAACATGTGCAACTAACGGATATACAAGCGCGGGGCAAACCACCCACCTGGTCCTATCTGTACTTGTTTTGCATACCACACTAACTGACCATTCCAAAAAAACATTATTTTCCTCTTTGAAGAGGGTTTCATCACTTGGTTATCTGTATCAATTTATGTCTCTGAATATCTGGCACAACACACTACTGACACAGAAGGTGATCACCAAATCGATTGTATTGCGTGATATCTTCGAGACATATCCCCAATATCACCGCCAAGCGTGCTTTCAACAACATAAATCTCAATAACACTTCTGAAAACACATTTACCATATTATACTATACCCTATAAGCATCTCGTGTCACACTTAAAAGTGCTCTAAGAGATAGATGTCAAATCGGATAAGTTTCACTGTTCAAAACTAGTTAGAGAAACACGTTGGGAAAGAGGCTCCGTTTGAGTGGTTTATTTAATTTAACATCATTTCAGAATTTGGAATCAGTACAGACTCTTCAGGAACATAATACAGCATCTTTAACCCTTTCATGGCGCAACAATAAAGACCCTGTACACCAATGCATTCTCTTATATATGCGATTTTACCACAGGTTGCCTAGCATATATAAGAGAATGCATTGGTCTAACAATATTTTATAATTTTTATCAAGTTTCTTACATTTAACAATTTTTTCCTTTTTTTTATAATTTTTTCTTATATTCTTAAACAATTTTTATCATTTTTTATATTTGTTCTAACATTTTATAAAAAAAAAAAAAATTCTATATTCTTTAAGAATTGTTTTTCATTTATTATTATTTTTTCTTACATTATTTATCAATTTTTATAATTTTTTCTTAATTCTTTAGCAAATTTTATAATTTTTTATCATTATTTTTTACAAATCTTAAATAATTTTTTTCATTTTTTATCACATTTTTTAACAATTATAAAAAATAATATAAAATTTGTTGGGGCAAGAGAATGCATTGACACAGGGTTTTCGCAAAAAATCAGGAAGCTCCAGTCATGGACGGATTAAATGCACTTGAAAATATTGTAGTGCTATTATAGTAAATAACCCAGCTTATTCTCATGAAAATAAGCGTAATATGCGCTTATTTTATAATAGCGCGAAATAAGCTCACATTGCCGCTTGTTATCGTGAACATAAGCACATAACGGGGTTATTTTAATGCGCGAAAGATATTGACATTATTTAAACGTTATGTATGCTCTATGTGGAAGTCAAACGCGGTTTTTAAAACAATCCAATATGGGACTATTTTTATACGAAATGAGCCCATATTGGCAGCATTTGATATATCTTTATTGGTAATATTTGAACACTCAAACACGCTATATAGTAAATATGTTCTTTCGTGTGTTGGGGATCATATATATGAGGTCAGACCATAACCACTAATCATAACCACTATAAGGGTAAATGCATCCCTGATTATTCTCGTAACCAGATAGGCGGCACATCGAACGGTAGGTGTGACCTCTACACTGTCTCGACTCTCGACCAACATTAATAATGCTTGATGTCTAACATATTCTTGTGCAAAATAGGTTCACATTGAAGCTAAATATTCACCTAGGTTCATATTCGACTTATTTGAATGAGCTTGTATATAACCTATAGCTAAAACTGCTATATTGGACTTACATCATATTGAACGCATTTTGGCACCAACATAGGTTCATATTGAGCTTATGATTCAGAACAGACTCCGTTCCTTGAAAAAAAAAGCATGTCAGCATCTTCCTTTACTTTTCTTTTCGTATAGTATGTTTTCTTTGAATAAATACCGTTAACGTATACCTCTACAGGGTAGTACCTGTAATGTATACAGTGCATACCATTTGCTGTAGCATCAATATCAGCACAGAAAGCAGTCTCCGCTTGACAGTATCAGAATATATAATAGATTATGTCAAGTGACTACTAAATAAACTTAATACTGAGCTTACGTGTTATAAGCAACCTTGATACTCCGGTATTTGATTGAATAAATTGTGCGCATGATCAACCGATTATGAGTAATACCCTCAAGTCTTCGTGCATCTATGATAGCGTATCCTCTATTTAGTCTAATGATGTTTGTCTACGCAGTCGTTTCACGAGAGCATTGGACATGGGATGTATAATGTCTGGGAATAAACATGATATTCGGTAGCATGCATTAATTCGGTTATGCTACTTCTCGGGTAGTAATTTGCCATACAAAGATAGTGGTTGTGCAATACACGTCGTAGATGCGTGCCTTTCGGTTTTTGACAATATATACTGAGAGTAATTGACTAATTTGGTTATGAGATTTCGGCATACACGTGAGATTATTACTATGCCATTATAAGTAATTCCAGTGTCATTAATACCTTTGAACACACGCATGTGCACGGGGCATCTGGTGTAAGCTGTACAGCAATATCGAAGCTGGTTCAAGTCCTGAAAGGAGCGTATTTGTGATACACGAAACGGGAAACCTCCTTTATTCGTGTTACTGGGCAAGTGTGTACAGTTGAGGTCCGGGTTGGTGGTTTCTATGTCAGTACTGTGGAATTAAACTGCCACAAGACTTTCATTCGCCCATAAAACTGACATCGTCAGGATATGGCCAAGCGGCTGATATTAAGAATCTCCAAAGTAAAATCAAATTCAACCAGAATGTGTCCGGAAAATGCAAAGACAACATCTGCAAAAGTGTTCTTATAAAGTTCGTGGAAGGTTTTCAACCTTGGTTCGAGCTGCCACTTACTTAATGCACAAATAATTTACATTCAGTAAAATTATTTGCATCTGTTAAGAGAGTTGTCAATTCCCCAAGAGTGTGACAACTATTTATTTAAATTAATAAATTAATTAATCAATAGCATTCATCCCACACACTGTATACCCACAGTTGGATAGTGGCTGTTTATGCAGATTGGATATATTTACCTCTTATGTCAACGGTAGTTAATCAATTATTTATGCTGGTGATGTTTACATAGATAATCCACTTTCTGTAAAGGTGTCCTTAATGGCATGTTCACACGAAGCTGCAACAAAATATCTGCAACAAAATATCAGGCACATATTTACACTGACATTTTATTGCGGCAAAAGTAAAAATCGTGAGAACGTGGCGGTTTAGATGGTGACGATTGAGCTTACTCATAACATTATTAGGTGTGCGGGTTCGAGTGAATTGGTTCGGATAAACAATATATAGTCCATCCATATTTGCAATTCATAGCATTATTATATATTATGAAATTCCACCGATTTTGTCGAGAAAGGAACGTGACCTCGCTGTTGGAATGGTGTTTTGTGTACTTTATGAACACATAAACATGGCATCAGAACACCGGTGAGTTCTGCCCTGGATGGGCCGAACACCGGAGTCGAAAAGAACGAAGGACGTGTCACGGGCATGGCGAAACGTGCTAAGTATGTGTCCCACCCCCAATTTTGGTCCAAACTTTCAACAGTTGGAAATTTCACATCAACAATAGGTTGAAATTGTTCTCATAGTTGGAATTTCCAGCAATTTATTAGTGAGAATTTATTGTTTTATACCAACATTTGCATATTTTCCTAATTTTGAAAAATTTGGACTGAAATTGCCAACAGTTAGACATTTTTCAACCTTATAAGGGTGTCAGGTTAGAATTTACAAACAATTGCAGATTGAGGTGATCGTTTTCTCAAATGGTTCGGCACATTATTATGCTCCCCATCCTAGCTATACTGATCCGTTTAAAATAGGCTAATAACCAGGCAAAATCAAAGCACAAGGAGTGAGGTGCAAACGGAATTACGCAAACTTGTGACTTTGGCGTGGTTCAATTGGTGGGGGTGGGGTGCAGTTGTAAATCACAAGGAACGCATCAGACATGGAATTACGAAGTCAGTTATTGAACAGACGATACTATTGATGGATCATAACAAGAGCGCTGAATGGTTACGATCGAATTCCTGCGAGATTTTTAACGGATACAGGTAAACGTGCCATACATGTGTGCAATTATGTTGAAGAGTGACTGGTTTCCTGTTTTAGAGAATTTGTTTGATGGACGCGAATTATTTTGATTTAGCTGCTGTGCTTATTTAATTATTGACCAAGTTTGGAAATTCGGAGTCGCATCACACACAATTATCTCATGGTTTGACCTTTTAATACGTCCGAATTTGTGTTCCACAAAACCCTTAATTTCGGTTCAATAACATTTGGCAAAGTCTTAGATAAATTGGCAAAAGCATTGGCAACAAACAATTAAGGGGCAGCCAGGACCCTGTCTCCACCAATATCTGACAGCATCATTTGTTATATACTGGTTCACCAATCATTAACAGCTCTGAGTAGGTAATAAACAGAAACAAATTCCTCATTTGCCAAACAAACCAGACATCAGTTTCACTCATTGTAGATTAGATGATATGCGAGTGCAGCTGGTGCTACACCGAAGTGCACTTCGTGCCTCGCGGGCAACAGTAATAATGTGTCGTGTTTATCGATGGAAATCAATACAACTTGTTGCGTGACTGATCCGATGTTATGCCTCTGCTCACACCGGTTAAGTAGCTCTGTTAATTGACTATGGATTGGTGAGTCCTGCTGATTTAGCCATGCTATTAACTTTGTGGGGTAAGGTGATTCTTAAATGTGTTAATAAACAGTGGGTTACTGTTAACAGAACATATCTGTTGTTACATGTTTTTAATATTGGCTGTTCTGGCTGTTGAACAACGATAGGAAGAGACGTCTTGATTAACTGGCTATCACATTGCAACAAGCATCACACACAACATTAAAGGCACGGGCCGCGTTCGTTGCAGAAATATTCACATTTGTTCAAATCGCCATCAACAGAAGGAATATTAAAAAATATATAGTTTTGTGCATATGCCAAACATAATCAGCGCGTAAATAGAATATTGTCGTCAAGACATACGATGGTGTACGTAAACAAGAGCCTGCTCGTGTTACAGAAGTTTTGCTTCTGTTTACATAACACAGCGCAATTCCTATTGGTTAATCACACACAAATGATATAAACACTCTTTATTATTTCCATATCAGGAAAACAGTAACAAATAACGCTCTTTATGTTTACCATATCCGGATCTAAACAAAAGCCAGGAAACGTAACATTTTTTGCTTTTGTTTACATAACAAAGGGAAAACAATTGACAATAACATACTGTTTATGCCATATTTCTGATTGGTATAAGAACAAGGTCTGTCTATATTTTACTATTCTTTCTGTTTATAGCAGTTTTTGATGGAGGTGAATATTTTAACAGCATACCCACCGCCAACCGGCCCGTATCTTTAAGATATGTTATCGAATGTGTTATAAATACTATAGCTGTTGTGCATGTGTTGATGGTGGTATCATGAAATAGTCATGGGCCAATTTGACACACAATCAGTAAAACAAATCTTAAGCCAATGTTCAGCTCACCAGGCAACACAGTATTGAAACATACTTGTAATCACCATCATCGTCAAGATCCACATAAGGATTAATCAGTTTTACGTTCAAGTGAATTGTTTGGAGTTTTCGCAATATCTGTGTTATACACATGATGATGATTTTGACAGATAAGCTGAATTTTTTTCAAGGGAATTTTTACTAATTTTGCTGTCAAATCGTGCATCGCTAAACGATTGGATATTCAAAATCTATTATATATATCATAGTGGAGAAAAGCATTTATTAAAGAAAAAGAAAAAGATAAAAGTAGCAATTTTGTTATAATTTTAGGTCTTCTTTGTTGGTTGAGCGTGTTTTTAAATAGATTCTATCTTATCGTCTACGGACATTATAAGACATCATAATCATTCAAAGTCATACAAGTTAGAATCCCGACTTTTCTTCAACAAGGAACAATAACGATCGACCATTTTAGTCTATTCCGGATAAGCTAAAATTAAAGAGCATTGGTCTCACTTCGGTGCGACAATTGAAAACAGCAGAACATTCACATGATTTTGGCAAATTGTTGTAGAGTATAGAAAGTCTGCAGAGAGGTAATTCGTGTATTTATAGAAATATATGAACATTGCTCCTTTGGGAGCAGGGATTGGTTACCTGAACAGAGTCGGCTGAATTCTGGTCTCAGGTCTAGACTTTTATTTAAAAACACGCTCAATGGGCTGTTGCACGTACATATAGTAAATACAACATATATCAACATATACATGTAGAATAATTGAAAATGAGTAAATACTTATACGTTATGCATAGAACCTTAACATGACTTTCTCGTGAATTTACTGTTATAAAAGCTAACCTTTACTGGCTAGCTTTTGTTAACAATATTGTCTCGAGTGGTGAAGAAAGCAAGTGTTAACAATTTTGTTGGCGACAGAATGTAACAAAATAGCGCTGAATCAAAACGGTAGTTCGTGGTCATACATTTATACGACTACTTTACTAGTTGTCACATAACAAAGCGATTCGGTAGATAGGCAAGAAAATTATGATCATACGCAACTATTCCCGATGTCTGTTTCGGTATTGCCCGAAAATGCATTAAAAAAGTCGGGTAAGAAACGTATTCAACAAGCCTGCAATTAGTGTGTCTGTCATTTGCAGAATAAGGTCCCAAATGGTGAAATTGGTGACGCTACCCTGCACAGCGGGCTAGCATCACCAAATTAACCCTCGGGACCTCATTCTGCTTAGGTATCATCTTCTTGGAAGTAACTATAGTCTCAAGCTAACAATGTTTAGTTACCTTTTCGCCTTCTTCAGTTTCTATATCCCCTAATTTGCAGAAGATAAAATGCATAATCGAGTTGACTAATGTGTGAATATCACCAACTTCAGCTGGGGAATTTAAATATGACCATAGGTCTCCTTCAGTAGTTGAGAGCTAAGCAGAATGAGGTCCCCATAGGGTGAATTTGGTGACGCGAGCCCGCTGCGCGGGATAGCGTAACTAATTTCACCCTCTGTAGACCTCATTCTGCAAATGACAGACACGATATTTGCAGGGTTGCTATTCAATTTGAGTTTCAATGACCACTAAATAATCCACAAGGAAAATGTGTTTTCTATTCAGTTGAGTGTTCACATGCGCCCTGAACCTTTCTCTCGATGCGACACCATCGCCATTAAATATCGAGTATCAATCGTCCTCCATAGCCATTAGGCATCAAGTGGCAATCAGGTAGTCAGTGATATCAATCATCTTGTTTAAATAAAACGACTCCAGATATTGATAGTTCCAGATTTTCACCAATTGCTGGTTACAAATGTCAATCCTCGCGTTAGCCACTCTTTTTCATTCAAGATGGATTTGAATGGAACCCGTAACACAAATAATCAATACAATTTAACGGACACCACAGTATCTAACACGCGAACACTCGAGTGTTTGCTGGCCAGAAGGAGCGAAATAGGGATTGCGAGCTCACGGGGATAAAAGATAAACAAAACGGGAAGTAAGTTCTGCGGCGTCAGCGATGCTGCATTACCAGGGCATACAAATCAGAGCTGCAGTACCAGTCAGAAGAAGTGGTATATTGATGTGTGGCGCTTATTATTGCGATATTGAGCGCATAATATTGCGTTATTAAGTGCGCATTGTCGTAATATTGAGCGCGACAAAATATCATACCGACCCGATAGTGTTATATTTATATTAGATAAATACTGTGCATATAGTGTACATATAGTATACATTATTGTATATAGTATAGCATTTACAACTATAATATTATACATATCTAAAACATTGTCTCTATTTATGCCAAACAATATAGCAGAAGCAATGATTTGCTTTAAATGTCACAATTTTGAGTGCAAGATGTCGCAATACTAAGCGCACGATATCGCAATATCAAGCGCGAAAAATTACGATATTAAGCGCAAAATATTGCAATAATATCGCAAGCGGTGCCCTTATAAGCGTTTGCACTTGCAATATTATTGCGATATTGGGCACAAAAATAGCACGCTTAATATACCACTTCTTTTAACTGCTAATGTGTGCTGCAAAATGTACTGTAAGCTAAACGAGTACAGCGAAGTAGATTGAATACCGACTTAGCACAGATTCTATGTGTTTTTGAGATCTCCGGTGGCCGATTAAGACATCAAAAATACTATTATCTCGAAATTTCGAGATACATGTAACATCTTGAAATTTTGAAATAACGTAACATAAATACATTCCTTGGATTAATACATTAACATCACATGCACCTCAAATTTAGAGGAAGTGTTCGCGAAAGAATGGCAATATATTAATACATTGGTTCATGAAATCTCTCCAAAATCAGGTAATGCCAAATGTTATGGTCACAACAAACGTTCCAATTGTTCAGAGATTAAAAACTTTTAACTGGCATATTAACCCGACGACCTTGACATGCCGTGGACACATACGTTATCCATTTTCCGAAAGGGTGACATCGTCTCATATCGCAATCTTGGAGTCTACACCCATGCTCGGGATTCGCCCTCGCTTAAATATGAATTCCGGGAGGGCGAAGTTAGCATAACTTATAATGAATACACAATTATCAGAGAGAATTCCAGCCTGAATTTAAAGTAGTAAGCCTACCATACACATCCCATGCATATATTGGTATGTGCTATTGTTGACATGATTGTGCTAATCCGTCATAGCTCAGACATGTCGACATTTGATGGATTTCCGCAAAGCCCGAAGGGTTAATCTTGTTTTGTCATGTATTTGGGCAAATCAAGTTCGCCTCATGCATGCTGCTTAATTACTGCATGTGAGGTTGACTGTTTCTGCATGCGACTGATTGATTACCGGAGACATTAACCATTGATTAGGCAATAAGACATGATTCAAATAATCACTTATTAACCTTGCTTTTAGTCAATACCATTTAACAGTGAATTGTGGCATTCCAAGCTGTGTAAAATCGTATACTTACTGACTTAACTTAAATAGTTTATCGTTAACCTCCTCAGTTTAGGAGAGCATATATACAAATGACAAATATATACATGTTATGTAAATATGCACGCAAATATTATACGAATCACAATATTAATCACAATACTAATCTTACAGTATTGCCGCCATGTCACACGCATACGAACAGGTTCTGACATTTTCAATTTTCAAGTGTTTGTGAGGTCGGAGATAATCTAATATAATTTAGAAATTGGATGGTATACATAGAAGTGCCTGAATATCAGTTGCCCTTTTTAAAAACCCTAATAGCAATATCACATGCGTGTAACCAAGCAAGATAAAACTTCCAAATGAAATATTTACTGGAGATAAAAGTTGAATATTGGAACATTATAGAGTGGAATTAGACAAAGGTTTCAGATATCGAATTCAGAAAGTAGCATATATCGCATGAAAATGGCCTATTTAAAAAACTGGAAATAAATTAGTAAGTGTATGTTATTGTGACTAAGAAAGAGTTAATTCATTGGTCTACTGAATAAGTTCTTAATGTGATAACCACTATGTCGCTGGTTTAGTGTATAACTAAGTAGTTTTTGTGTTCCTCTCAATGAGTCGCCTGCACATAGGAGAAATGTAGCTGTGGAGTAAACAATTTTGTCAAGCTGGTGCGCAGGTAAGTCAAGTGTCACATGATGGAGGGTAGAACCGAAATACAGAGCGAATAAATTGTTCGAAGATAGGCGAGACATGAGTAGGTATGTTTGTATACCGCAGTGGTTGAGAATGTACTCACAGTATTGATTCCGTGCATATATTAACATATGAGACTGGCGGTATTCGCACACATGACGTTGCATGCCCTACATATTCGCGTATAAAATCAGTTCAAAATTATAACTTTGCCTGTTATCATACATGGTAGACATTGGATGGGTCTGGCGTTAATAAAATGTATGATTATCATTGTTATATCAGTAGTCATTGGCATTCAACACTTAAATGTTGCTGCATGTCTGCAGTGCGACACCATAAGACAATGTCTGAAACAATTTGTTCAATTATTCACATTGACAGGTTCTGAGATATGCCTCGTCCAAACAAAATAGAGGACGTAATATCTTTTTGCCTCAGGTCAGCCGATAGTCGACGCTAGGGTAACAGGGCTGTTTACCATGATATAACTAGTCTGTATGCAATGTTCTTGACTGAAACAATTGTGTTGATCCGGATTGTAACTGAATGTGTTTGATCGCGACAGGATATAATTAGCGTCATGTGCACGCCCACCTGGTCGTATCGCCGGAGATGTTCTATGCAGCAGTGTTAAATCGATTCTTCGCTGATATATCTCGATGTCGTTTTGAAACTTTCTGAAATACCGATAGCACCCCGGAGCGATGAATGTCGTGGTGCAATTTGTGAGTTAATAGCATCGATCGCTGGTTAAACAATACCGTTTGATAATGATATCACCTATAACCGTCACCATATGACAACGATAAACTTGAAGCATGCAAGAACACTATTGAACTCGATGACAATCGAAGATAGCACGACTAATAATTATTGTTGCGAAATGTTAGCTCTCGTAATAAGTGCTCTATATGTGATAGGACACCAGATGAACTCTTCAAATTCGATTGGGCCTCGACATCATGAGTAGCATGTGGTCCGCTGCTTCTGGTAGTGTGCTCTGTGTAACATAAAGCGAGCGAGAGGGGGACACAAGATATCACTGCATGATAATCACCAAAGAGAGGTTTGAAAAAAAAAAAAGTTCCATAATATATTAGCTGAACCTGTCTATCAGGTTGAATGTGTGCGCGCTACATCCGGTAGCGCTTTGCTGCATATAAGTGTTTTTAGTTTGATATATCTCATACATGTCGATCGACACTTGACTTAGTTGAAACTTATTGGTTAAAGGGACTTACTCTCACTCAAGGCTTTCGATGTAGGTTCATGCGGAATAACAAACATCTGTAAAACAAATATCGTCAACAAGTACACGAAACAATAAACTTACGTTATTGTTATTTTCATTATTAATAACTCTCCAATACTGATAAGCATTACTGTTACAGTGGAATTACCGTCCAATTAGTCACCAAAGATTAATCAGATCTTGACGTTAAACATTAGAAAAGATCAAAGCATTTAAAGATATTCTGAAAATCATATTCAGACTAGAATATTTGAACTTACTACACGATTAGTCATGCTTGTTGACAAATCACTGTTAGTTTTTTTTGTTACTACATAACACTGATTTTAAGATGAGATACGTTTTATTAGAGAACTATCTCAATAATGGATTTAAGAACAATGGTATCTATTTCTCTCAGTCGTGATGTTTTAGTAACTTTGATATTTTTTCCAGGAGACCAAGTTGCGAGTACCTTGGGAAGTTGGGTCCCTTTAACAATACCATGACTGGAGCTTCCTGAAATTTTGCGAAAATCCTGTGCCAATGCATTATCTTATATAAGCGAGTCTTTCATAGTGAGCCTCGCATAATATAATAGGCACATGCTCTTTAATGCTACACAAGCGCAGCTCCCGTCATTAAAGGGTTAAATTAAAAATATATCTAGACTAGCCACAAAGTAATATGGCATCTATAATCCGAACACACGCGGTGCTATGCTTCTAACGACACGATGATGGAGAAATAACTACATATAATGTAATTACTAATAAACCTAAACGCAAAGTATGTACTGTCCGACATTCCGCTAACAATAATATCCGCGAACACGCTTAATATGTTAACAATACCAACATAGATAGACATATAGTTAGCTGTCCTTAGCAGTGTACGTCTTTTTCTCCTCTCACGTCGATGATTATTTTCAAGAGCTGAAAGTACCTCACGAGATGGGGAAACGTCAAATACTAATCAGAACAGTTTTAACCCATTCATGACGGGAGCTGCGCTGGCTCAACGTGCCAATGCATTGTCTTATCTATGCAAGTCGACCATAGGTCGCCTCCCATATATAATATAATGCATTGGCCTAACAATTGTTTATCAATTTTTATAAATTTTTCTTACATTCTTTAACAATTTTTATCAACTTTATTATTTTTTTTTACATTCCTTAACAATTGTTATAATTTTTGTTTTATTTTTCTTACATTCTATAACAGTTTTCATATTTTTTCCTAATATTATTTAACAATTTATCATTTTAATAATATTTTCCTATATTCTTTAACAATTTTATAATTTTTTTTATAATTTTTCCTTACACTCATTAACAATTTTTATCATTTTTATCATTATTTCTTTAAGAATTTGTAATCATGATATTTCATTTTTTTCTTACATAATTTAACAATAAACAAATATTTAACAATAATATGAAATTTCTCTTATAATTACGACGCGACATCGACTCGCATATATAAGAGAATGCATTGGCACATGGTTTTTATCAAAGTTCAGGACGCTCCAGTCATCAAATGGGTACCTGCTGTCTTTAATATATGTTCTATTCCAGTTTTTGTCGACCTATATCACCATTTGAACGTTGGGCTTACCACTTTGACCCGAAGCTACAAGGTACCAACCGTTTTCGTTAACGTAAAGCAGAAGCAGACCAATTAAGTCCAATATGAACCTGTGTTAATATTTAGGTCCTATATGAACCTACTTGCAGGAGGATATGTTGGCAAGATACGTCCCTCCATTCGCCTCCATCCATTCCTAAATAACTTATCTCGAGTTTTTGCATCTTAGTGGTAGTATAATGGGTTCATTATTAACACATGGACGCATCATGCTAAAAAATCGGCGGCCTTCTTAATTTATACGAGAAATTCTATTAAGTGCAAATGGCTTTGGCTTGGTGATATATGGGAGTGGTAGAGAATGTTTGTACGCAGCAGGGCTTTCAATTGAAATAACTTTTCTCCTCAATCATATTCTTTGCTGCTTCGGTTTCAGCACAGCATGATACAAACCTCCCGACCACTAATATTATGTAGGGCAACAGTACATTCGATGAAGCTACATGCCATATATATAATTTATTTAGAAAAAAACATCGAAATATGATAAATGAACATACTTTGTTTTATTTATCAGCTCATACAGCTGATGTATGCAGTATTGCAAGTAGTAATATTGTTAGTCAACATTAACAAGGTACATACAGCGCTATACATACTACATGTACAACATGCATAATAATGCACACACCAGCCATATGATCTCATTCCACCTGATGACGAATGATTCGAAACCGTGTTCTCATTTTTATGTTGCATAAGCCCTCGGTGAAAGTTAACCTTTTTGGTTGTTCCACTGATACGACACTCGCAAATCAGAGATAGCCGAAGTGTGCGTATGTTCTACTCCCGGTACGGGATTACTATGGGTCCAGCCTGTTCTCATGAAAATATGTCCAAATTGAACGTATGTCAAAAACCCAAATACGCCCGTATCCGCATAATTTGAATCTGAATTACGCTCTACATGGGGCACGAAACAGTCGTATATGGGCGTATTTTTATTACAAATACGTCCATATCGGGCGGATTTGATGCACCCCATACGAAACTCGCCCATATTGGCATTATTTAATCTAAATTGTTTCATCGACACGACTTACCAGATTCACGCTCTATATAATGTGGTTTCACTGCGGCCCGCGCTATTCAACGGAATAACGGGTATATGGTCATTGTGGACTTATTTAAGAAACTATACTGTTTTCGTGCCACATTTACGTTCATATAATGTAGATTCAAATAACGAAAATATGGGCGTATTTCCGTTTTTGAAATACGTTCAATATGAACCTATTTGCATGAGAATATGTTGATGGGTCAGCCCGATAATTAATTTAAATTACAAAACATCCGGGAATGAGTTTTAATGCTGATTTCATCATGAGTGATGCAAATACCATAAAAAAAACGACCGGACTCAATCGCAAACGGATGAAAATTAATGTTGTACCATATCTTTGAGAATTACGTTTGAGGAGTTTATATTGAAGGGCTCTGGCGGTGGTTACAGGGAAATTGCAACATGGGAGTTTGAGACTTTGGTAGAATCTGTTAATAGTTGGAAATTTCATGTCTGACACAACGTTAGTTACAGTTTACACAACATATAGGTTACATTTGTGCTCATTGTTTCGGCTGCCAGCCAGTAATTAATGGGGAACTTTGGTATGGTAGGGTAATTTTTCAACTTGTCCGGTTGGATAGTTCCCAACCCGGGGGAGGAGGTGTAAATGGAAGATTGCGAACCAGTGAGTTATCTGGTTCAAGTGGGTGCAGTTGGAATTTCAATACGTATGTAATGTTTTACAATGCCGGGACATTTGCTGAACACATATCCGTCTAGTTACAGTTTATTTCCCTGTTGTTTCTATTACTTCAATCAATCCTTCTGCCAGGGCTGTAGGGGGTCTTGGAATGATATGCCGGATCAGGTGCACATCTCGATGAGGCCCGAGTTTGGATGGGTTTTGGGGGGAAATACAACGCTTGGGTATTTTCCTTTTTTGCATTTTTAATGGTCCGGTGGTGCATCTGGGGCCTATCTAAAACTAATGTCATGATTGGGAATTCTCTATGGTGGATATTTAGACAATTTTAAAACAAAAATAACCTACTTACTTATATATAGGTTCTTCAAATATACAGGCCTACAATTAATGGTACATGACGATTTAACATGAATGTTCTGATCTGCTCCTGCATTGCCTCTACCAAATATGTCTTAGCAAATAGCTAGTGCCGAATGTATAGTGATTTTGTATATACGGTATATTATTTAGGTAGATGGCAGGGCAATTTAACCATGTGTTAGACCTTTTTTGGATATTTGGTTGGGGATCCGTCACAGAAACATATTATGGGGCACAGACTCATCCAGGTCCTCCATACCTATACACCCCAGCTTTCCGCAGGGATAATCTATCTATTTATCGACATAATATGACAATACAAGCGGACTATGTTAAAACATGCGTCAAAGCCTACCCAGAGGGGCGCATAAATATCACATTAGATAATTGGCTTCTAGAGTATATTATTGTTCTGTCCTGGTATTGACGTTTCAACTAATAATGACTAGTCTCGTTTTCTTTGTAAATATAGCAACTAAATGGAGAATACAACTGGATGTTGGATATTATTCTTGTTACAGTACAGGTAGATTTTGAAACGGCAAATCTTTAACTGCATTAATTGTGGGGGTGGTTAAGTCCAAGGCTAATGCAATTAGCCCAGCCTGTTCTTTCTCCTGACAATAAGCTCATATTGGTTTGTTTCAAAAAACACAAATTGGCGCATATCGGCATTAATTGAATATGAATTACGCTCTATGTGAACCTAAATCGACTAAACAGACGTACCTCTTAATAATGTTTTTTCACTGTGGCCCGCGCCATAAAACGGAATAACGGGTATAAGTCCACTATGGGCTTATTTCATAATCAAATAAGCCCAATATGAAGCTATTTGTTCGAGGATATGTTGAATACATGTAGCCATATATTGACATTTTATATGGTTTCGTTCGTGTACGAACAAACAATATCCCGAAGGCCTGTTAGGACGCACCGTCGAAATAACTCTTATTCTAATTTCCTAATTCGACCAGCCCTGATATATAGTAAACAATTTGACAATCTTTATAAAACTCGTGTTGGAATAATCATCCAAACAGAGCACAGCTGTAACATTAAATGCTAAATACGATTCGAAATGCTAACTTAAGATATTTTAATGGAAATAATGCGTTCGCATTTTTACACGTATATTTAATTTTAAAGGCACGTGAGGACTTAGTTGTCGAAAATATTCATATTTGTTCCAATCACCGTAAACAGAAAAACATTAAAAGCATACAGTTTCGTTCATATATACCATGACCGTCGCGTAAACAGCATGTTATCATAAAGATTTACTATAGTTTACCAAAGCAAGAGCCTGATTGTGTTACAGAAGACAGCACAATGCTTCTGGCTAATCACACACAAATGGCATAAGGTAGCAGTACACGATTTCACGGGTTGTAGGTCGTCTGAAAAATAGAAATATAAGTATCTGGGGGGCATAACGGCCAGTGTAGCCTGTGTTAACTGTGTCATTACTGGTTTGAAGGTTTATTTATTTTACAAAACTGGGAAAGTTCTCAAAAAAGTGAAAAATTTGGATACGCAACAGGGTTTTCGTATTCAGTGAAGGCCAACTCTGTGTTATTGATTACAGGAAAATAGCCCGATTTCTCTCCCCTGATTCTGTCATCTGGGCTCGCAAGACTTTTTTTTCAAATTGATACGATAACTTTTTTTCTATTTCAAATATTTCTCAGCTCTAGCATAGCTCTATCAGGTGGAAGAATCTTATTTACTGACATTCGCTCTATCATGGTCTGTTTTTGGGTTGAAAATGGCCAATTTGAGTAAAAAAATGGGTAAAATTGAGCGGTTCGTGTGTGCTAACCAAGGGGCATAACTCAATGACAAACTGTACGAAGAACCAAAAGTACATTTATATGATTACACCTAAAATTTCTGTCGAAATTAAAACATGCTCGATTGGATATATGCCAACGATAATGGCTTAGCATTGATTTGAAGTACAGTAACCCCTCCCAGGTTGGCAAAATTGCTGGAAATCGTGTATTGCTACCTTAAAGAGACATATCAAATTGGATAAATTAGTGAAAATCTACTGAAACATTTTATCTTTCCTATCTTCGTGTCTGAGTTACTATTGACAGTTTCTATTTATGACTGTTCTCGGAATTAGGTGCATTTGCTTGTAGAGTATTTGTATCAGAGGCTGTAAACTTTGATAGTATGGATTCCAGCTTGACAAGTCACTGAATGATCACACCGACAGGGCAAAAAACAAATTCAACGTATGTCTGCTATCGATAAAAAAACCCATTCCGGTTCACATTTGGGGGGGGGGGGGGTGGTTATGTGATTATATATGCATCAGTTACTCTGTACGATTCGTTTCGAGTGGTGCGGTTTTGTGTAATTACATAAAATTGACATTAATTTAATGAAACGTGTTGCCACGCAAACATTTCAACAATAGATTTCCTTGGATACCTGGTGTGAAAAGCCATATTAATGTTGGTTATTTAGTCTTGGTCGTGTTTCCGATTGACCGAGTAATGTCAATATGTATATTGGAGAGGGGGTAAAGTCAGCTACTGAGTTATCACGAACAGCGCGTGAGCACCAGCACAATACAAATGGTATATAAGATTCCATAAATAATTAAATAGTGTGATTTCAACTTGACAATTAAGTCATTGAATGTACACCGACCGGCCAAATAAACATGGTTCACATTTTGGGGGAGGGGTGATTATATATGCATTAGTTATTCCCTACGATTTGTTTGGAATTTTGTTGCGTTCTTACATGTTTATGACTGACCACATAAAAGTGATTTGCATGTAACGAAATGTGTTGCTAAGGGAACATCCCAACAATGAAACTCCTCGGATACCACCCACCTACGAATAGGCGTATTGATTGATAACATATTTGGGGGGGGGGGGGGGTGACAAGAACATTGTCTTAACATATGCGGGGGAGGATGGGGGGGGGCTGGCTAGTAAATAACCACAGTGCATATGCTTTGGTCAGCAGAATACAGATGTAATATGTCTGTTCAGACTGCCTTTTTGACTGGGATGTTTAGTTTTAAGGTGGTGGGCATGATGTCACATTTATAATTTAACTGTTTTTTTTCTCTCGCTATAACCATTAATTTGGGTGAATTTGGTTCATTTTTATTGAAACCACACTACTTATATTGACCTTATTTCCCATTCGCACTGAAGAAACACCATATGTGTTATATATCAAAGTTATCGGTGTACGTCAGAGACTTAACTGGACATTTGCGCGTAGAAGGGGGATAACTCTATTTTTCCTTTAAGGTAGCAGTACACGATTTCACGGGTTGTAGGTCGTCTGAAAAATAGAAATATAAGTATCTGGGGGGCATAACGGCCAGTGTAGCCTGTGTTAACTGTGTCATTACTGGTTTGAAGGTTTATTTATTTTACAAAACTGGGAAAGTTCTCAAAAAAGTGAAAAATTTGGATACGCAACAGGGTTTTCGTATTCAGTGAAGGCCAACTCTGTGTTATTGATTACAGGAAAATAGCCCGATTTCTCTCCCCTGATTCTGTCATCTGGGCTCGCAAGACTTTTTTTTCAAATTGATACGATAACTTTTTTTCTATTTCAAATATTTCTCAGCTCTAGCATAGCTCTATCAGGTGGAAGAATCTTATTTACTGACATTCGCTCTATCATGGTCTGTTTTTGGGTTGAAAATGGCCAATTTGAGTAAAAAAATGGGTAAAATTGAGCGGTTCGTGTGTGCTAACCAAGGGGCATAACTCAATGACAAACTGTACGAAGAACCAAAAGTACATTTATATGATTACACCTAAAATTTCTGTCGAAATTAAAACATGCTCGATTGGATATATGCCAACGATAATGGCTTAGCAATGATTTGAAGTACAGTAACCCCTCCCAGGTTGGCAAAATTGCTGGAAATCGTGTATTGCTACCTTAAAGAGACATATCAAATTGGATAAATTAGTGAAAATCTACTGAAACATTTTATCTTTCCTATCTTCGTGTCTGAGTTACTATTGACAGTTTCTATTTATGACTGTTCTCGGAATTAGGTGCATTTGCTTGTAGAGTATTTGTATCAGAGGCTGTAAACTTTGATAGTATGGATTCCAGCTTGACAAGTCACTGAATGATCACACCGACAGGGCAAAAAACAAATTCAACGTATGTCTGCTATCGATAAAAAAAACCATTCCGGTTCACATTTGGGGGGGGGGGGGGGTGGTTATGTGATTATATATGCATCAGTTACTCTGTACGATTCGTTTCGAGTGGTGCGGTTTTGTGTAATTACATAAAATTGACATTAATTTAATGAAACGTGTTGCCACGCAAACATTTCAACAATAGATTTCCTTGGATACCTGGTGTGAAAAGCCATATTAATGTTGGTTATTTAGTCTTGGTCGTGTTTCCGATTGACCGAGTAATGTCAATATGTATATTGGAGAGGGGGTAAAGTCAGCTACTGAGTTATCACGAACAGCGCGTGAGCACCAGCACAATACAAATGGTATATAAGATTCCATAAATAATTAAATAGTGTGATTTCAACTTGACAATTAAGTCATTGAATGTACACCGACCGGCCAAATAAACATGGTTCACATTTTGGGGGAGGGGTGATTATATATGCATTAGTTATTCCCTACGATTTGTTTGGAATTTTGTTGCGTTCTTACATGTTTATGACTGACCACATAAAAGTGATTTGCATGTAACGAAATGTGTTGCTAAGGGAACATCCCAACAATGAAACTCCTCGGATACCACCCACCTACGAATAGGCGTATTGATTGATAACATATTTGGGGGGGGGGGGGGTGACAAGAACATTGTCTTAACATATGCGGGGGAGGATGGGGGGGGGGGGGGCTGGCTAGTAAATAACCACAGTGCATATGCTTTGGTCAGCAGAATACAGATGTAATATGTCTGTTCAGACTGCCTTTTTGACTGGGATGTTTAGTTTTAAGGTGGTGGGCATGATGTCACATTTATAATTTAACTGTTTTTTTTCTCTCGCTATAACCATTAATTTGGGTGAATTTGGTTCATTTTTATTGAAACCACACTACTTATATTGACCTTATTTCCCATTCGCACTGAAGAAACACCATATGTGTTATATATCAAAGTTATCGGTGTACGTCAGAGACTTAACTGGACATTTGCGCGTAGAAGGGGGATAACTCTATTTTTCCTTTAAGGTAGCAGTACACGATTTCACGGGTTGTAGGTCGTCTGAAAAATAGAAATATAAGTATCTGGGGGGCATAACGGCCAGTGTAGCCTGTGTTAACTGTGTCATTACTGGTTTGAAGGTTTATTTATTTTACAAAACTGGGAAAGTTCTCAAAAAAGTGAAAAATTTGGATACGCAACAGGGTTTTCGTATTCAGTGAAGGCCAACTCTGTGTTATTGATTACAGGAAAATAGCCCGATTTCTCTCCCCTGATTCTGTCATCTGGGCTCGCAAGACTTTTTTTTCAAATTGATACGATAACTTTTTTTCTATTTCAAATATTTCTCAGCTCTAGCATAGCTCTATCAGGTGGAAGAATCTTATTTACTGACATTCGCTCTATCATGGTCTGTTTTTGGGTTGAAAATGGCCAATTTGAGTAAAACAATGGGTAAAATTGAGCGGTTCGTGTGTGCTAACCAAGGGGCATAACTCAATGACAAACTGTACGAAGAACCAAAAGTACATTTATATGATTACACCTAAAATTTCTGTCGAAATTAAAACATGCTCGATTGGATATATGCCAACGATAATGGCTTAGCATTGATTTGAAGTACAGTAACCCCTCCCAGGTTGGCAAAATTGCTGGAAATCGTGTATTGCTACCTAAACGCTCTTTATTCGTTCCATATCAGGAATTCACCAACAAAGAATACTCTTTATGTTTACCATCATAATATAAACAAACACCAGAAAAGTAACTTTTTATGCTTTTGTTTACATAACAATGGTCAAATATATGACAATAACATACTGTTTATGCGATATTTCTTATTTGTATACGGACAAAGTCTGTCTACATTTTGTTGTTCTTTCTGTTTGTGGCGGTTTTTTGACGGGTGGAAATATTTTCACAGGATACCCACCGCCAAGGCCAACCGTGTCTTTAATTATGTGTGTTGTGTATATATTCAGGCTGTTGGGGGCCAAGGTGGCTCAGTCTGTAACGGGCTCTGCTGCACACCGGCTCGCTATCCAGTGCTGGCGATATGGGTTTAATTCCCGGTGGAGTCATCTGACTTTGTATCCCATATCGCTGTCTGGATGAGTTACCAGTAACTCGCCAATAGTCGGTGGTTTCGCCGGGCACAATGGGTCATTCTTCTAGCCAATGAAATGACTGCTAGATTTACCTTAGTGCACGGACTTTCCCTCCACCAATAAAACTGGCAAAACCGTGATATAGCTATGGATGTTGAAAGCGACGTTAAACCCCAATAAATAAATGTTCAGTCTGTTATTTAATGTTGTATGTTTGTTCAGTGTAATGAGTTACGTGCACATGTATGATGTTTCCGTTGGATGTTTACCCTTCCCAGTTTACTATTCCATGTCTAAATTAGAGTATCGTTCATTCACTTTATGATTAATTAATTTAACATTCCCAACACTACATGCGTGGGACGAATGCTCTCTGTTTTACCTCACATTAACAAAGTGTTAATTCAACATCGAATTGTATCACTCATTTCGCAATATTTCCCTCCCATGAAACATTGGCAGTCAAATTTCTTTTGCGCTGTTTACCATTCGCCAGAGACGTCCCGAAGTAACCAACAAAAATAGAATTACGAAGTTGACGCTGTTTATTTGAGAGCCAAACTACCTCCGCATTATCATAGAACATCGGAGATAAACGACCACCTCAAAAGTTAGACCCATTCCTTTGGTTTAAAAAAAACATGGTCATATTGGATATATGACCATGTTACATACATATGACAGTGTCTAGAGACACATATTCGGTCACAACATGTCTATTCGGCACAACACAGCGGGAGATATTCGGCGAAACATTCCACAATGGTCCCCTAAAGTCCAGTCATCATTTTGATATCAGCTACGTCTTATGAAGCAGAAACTGAATGTTCTTTTGACGTTGTAACGTGCCGAGAGAAAATGGCGACCGTTGCGTTGATACCACATGTATTTTAGTTCAGTGGGTCTTTCATAGACACCTGACGCTAACGTGGGATAATTAACCCAATGTGATCCGCGGAATAGACAATGACTGTAATTATCAGGTTTAACGACACATGATCACATTCGACAATAAATAATTCAGAAGTTCTTGAGCCAATAGTCCGCAAACCGGACAATGACACATACTTGCAATCAATATCGTACAGGCATCGCGAAAATCCGCAATATAACCGTTAAGTCGAAAACGACCACAAAAGTTCATCATTTAGAACACTCGTTATTATCTGCCACATTTGGTCGACGGAAACTTTATATTATATTTACTAACTCGACTCCAGTATTGTGAACTACAACTGTGTTTTTATCAGATATCAGGAGGAATTCTGTTATTTAACTGCTACTTGGCATTAATGGGGGATCCGTGCTGTATGCAAAAACGGCTCGGTCCCTTTCCATACAGCTCGCTCTATGGGTAATAAAACGTGCTGAGCTGTATGAAATGACATGGTATTACACGATGCAGCTCGCCTCTTGAGCTTGCTTAATTAAGCAAGCTTAATCGTGTAATGGCACCTTTAAGAGACGATCGTTTGTATTTATCTTGGTTGAAAACAATTAAAAACGAATTAAAACTGTTGAAAATTTATATCTGGGCATCAATCCCCATGAAGAGACTCATGGGAGACTCATGGGTCCAATCTAACTACTTTCTCTTATATAAAACGTGAAGATGGTGGTTTTGTGAGCACGTCGCAACGTATATCTTACGAATGGTAATACATATAGCTGTACTGGTTGAAATTGTCGATATCTTTTCCTGATCTTATTCTTATACACTTCAGTACACGCAGTACAGTACATACAAAAATCCCGAATCAGTTAACAAATGGTGAATGCTAAATGCCTTTTCACAAAAGGGGTGATGACTGCAAACCAGTTAAGAATATATATGTGATGAAGGACAAACATTTCTATACCATCTATTTTCATCACTATTCTCAATAGTAATCTACCAAATCGTACCACAATGAAAGACAAGTCATGTTACATGTATCTACTTATTACTATATTTTCTGAACAGCAATCACCGGACGAGACGCGAATCAGTGCCGATCACGGGCAAACTATACAGCCCAATTTACAGAACGAGACACGGGGCCGGCTATCTCAGCAGCAGCAAATAATATCATACCAAATTATATATATATATATATTTTTTAAATTATTATTATTTGAATAAATTGTTTTTTTTACAAAATCTACATTATAATTTGATCCTTCCTCTAGATCTGTACCCACAATAACACAAGTTATATATTACTTTCATACTAACACCACGCTTATCTAATTATAAGTTTATACAAGAAAACAGAAATATCCAATTGTGATCCCCAACCCATCACGCACGCATGTTATGTTATGGTCTGCACGTCCTCGATATCAACTTAGAGTACCAAAAACTACATCAAAGACTGACAATTTGACATTGGCTGCTAGCGGGTGGTGGGATATGGAAATTCATCCACCAAAACGACTCATATGTAAGCACACATGCATGCTTACTCTTTGATCCAATCCATGCATTCCTGCTTTATCCTTTATTTGTGACTTATTTTTCATAAAATTACATGGACTAAATAATGTTTAAAGGGGTACTGTATACTAACTCCGGCCATTTATGGGACCATATCATTTTACACTCAATAGAATACTCCCCCTTTAAACCAAACAGGATAAATAAGGATAAAATGCCAATTTTAGTCATCAAATACCACATGCAGTCTTCTAATGAGTGCCGAATACCATTCTATGTGGGGGTAAAAAGGCTGAATGTCGGCTAACAGTGTGATATACGTCTTGAAAATGGCATGAATCTCGCGTACCAAAACCAGGGGAGGTGACACCTCAAAATTATAAGATATTCGCAACAAATCCTCGTGGAAATAGCTTCATATTTGACCTAAGTAGTCACATAAGTTCATATTTGTTGCCGAGATGAGCCCACAGCGAGCTTATATCCGCTATTCCGTTGAATGGCGCGGGCCGCAGTGAAAACACATTATAAAGAGCGTGAATCTGGTAAATCGCGTCGACGAAGACAGTAGATTAAATATTGGGTTTATTTCGCATGGAAATAGTCCCTTAATTTACTGTTTTAAAAACCGAGTTCTAGGTCCGTCTAGAGTGTATATTGAGGATAAATAATGCACACATGAGCTGATTTCACTTATAGCCCGGTGTGTGCTTATTTTCACGATAATATTATGACATTCGACATGCATTACTGATACAATCTGTAATGCATGTCGAATGAGCCAGAACTTTGGAAGCTTGTTCTCATAAATATTCCAATGACGAGACGTGGCAATTCATAACATACTGATATGATTGAGTGAATTGGCGATATCCACGAATCACGCCAAAACCACACGTAATGAGGTATTGATAAAGACAGAACGTCACCCTGCCGACATAAAGAACATCAATCAAAGTCACCCTTGACGTCAGTTTCAGTCGAACAAATCTCGCTACATTATGGTAGTTGTCATCTCAATCTCGTGGTATATTTTCCATGCCAAGAGTAGGAACACGTGCCTCCCAGGGGAGAGGTGTATACATGTAATTGTTCACACCGTCTGGTTTACATAGTGTTCAGGGATAACCATTCTATACAAGGAGAGGCACATGTCGTGTTCCTGTTCTCGTTAGATTAGGTACGCTTAAATGGATGGCCACTGAGGGATGTTCTGGCTATATATCTTTCTCAGTGACACGCGATATATAATGAAATCGACCAAATGTGGCAGTATAGTGCCAACAATAATTCAAATATAGCGTCGATGGCATAGTTCATCTGGGCTGAGGATTTCGATAGCAACTGTCTCGGTTTCGACACTGCCAGTTTTTATTGTCAATTGACCACACAGATGGATAATTTTACAAGTATAAGAAAGGACCAAACAGATTTTCTAATTTACATGATTGATTTAACCTTTTTAACTATACGAAGAACGACATGGTGGTGATAGCTCGTAGCGATCCGGTTCTCTTAGAGTGTCGAAGTTAAGGACATATAGTATGTGATATTTCACTACATCAAACTTTAAATCATATTTCAAATAGTTTACGGCTCGGCCACTACGCCCAGTTGAAGAATGTATCATCACACTATTATTGTCGAAAAGTTCAACAACAATGGATGTACCAGTTCTTATAACACGCCAATCAGCCCTCGACCAATGGAAGTTATCTAATGAGGTAAATATCTTTAAGTCATCGCCTGTTCTATCAAACGGTCTATCATGATTACAACACTCTTATGCATTGTATTCGCGGCGCACACCTTGATTAAAACACGTTATTTTTCCACCGAGGTGAGCATTACTAATATGGACTGCGATACCATGTTTAGTCACAACGAGCAGATGCAGGGACGTAGCAATAGGAATACATGGGCGATACGTCATGCTAGATATATAAACGTTAATAATTAAGTACAATGTGGGTGAAATACCGACCATGGGGTATTGATTGGTATTCACCGAACCATGTTTGTAAGACTGACCACACATTTAATTTGTAACAGAAACTCATCACTGATTGTAAGTTTCTGGGGCTAATTGGGTGTCATAAATATGTTATTTATAAGTGAAATAAACACCACGCGCGCCCGCCGGGCTCTTGTGATCTTTATTTCAATTATAATTCGGACGCCGTGCTTATAACGTAGATGTAAAACACAGCATCTGAACTACACACACCTGTAAACAGATAGTCCGCCATTCGTTCCGAACAAATCGCCGATAAACAAACGAGAATGAGTTTAAATATGAAAGAATGACTTTGTGAGGTGACAATTTTGATACTAAATTACTTATTATGCGTCCTTTGAGCAAGTCTATTCACTAATTGTGGACCACAGCGGAGGGTATCACGCCACTTAAAGCCATCATGGGCTAGAATGTGTTGCCGCTGTGGTATTTTCTCTTTATGCTCAGCGATCGATGCGATGCGGGTTGGTGTATTGCTATTTATCATCATTTAGCCAAATCACGACATTGCCAGTTTTACCAGAGGAGGAAAGATTGCAGAGATGGCTAGTTCCACAGGGGAATCATTTAACTGCACTGGGGAACCACCAACCACCGGCAATCTACTGATAAACTCGCCCAGATGCACGAATTAGGTTCCATGTACCTTTCCTGTGCGTGGATCCCAAAATACTCATTAATCGAGTTCGAACCAGCTTGGTCAAACGATGGGCGCCTAGCTGGCTTAGTGTACCATGCACCGTACCGAATGAGTCACCGGGAAACTACCGGCTCAATTAAGCGCGCGGTTTTCAGTGAAACTCGAGCCGAAAGCATTCTTTTTGGGTTCATTTGACAAGGGACTTCGACTCAAATGTCTCACACACACTTAGTGTTAACAGTACGGATGAGCCACACTGCCTTAAGCCAAGCAGCATGGACATGATAAGGTGAAACACATTGAAGCCAATCTGTCTCGGAATTCGCTATACAAATCCATGTATTCTCATTAACCACACGATGGATAAGGTACAACCATAAACAAAAATCCGACTACATTGCAAGAGCAATTGGGGGTAAACAGGTAAGCTAATTTCTTACCTGGTGTTATTTCTCTTATTTTGTTAATTCTTTTAAGAATGTCACACCTTATTAACCCTTTCGCGCTCGTGCATCATTAAGGACCCTGTGTCAGTGCATTATCTTATATTTGTGAGTCGTCCATAGGGAGCCACGCATATATAAGATAACGCACTGACTTGCACGGCCAATTCAATTGTTAGGCCAATGCATTCTCATATATGTGAGGTTCCCTTGGGAGACCCGTATATAATTATAATGCATTGGCACAGGGTTTTCGCAAAATATCATCTCATGGAAGGGTTAGAAATAAACAAGTGGTCACAATATATATACGGATATTTTCTTAAATATGTCCCATCCTATTTCACTTTGAATTACCCACTGTAATTGTGTACCGCCCCACTGCGAGATTCGAGAGTCCCCTGATGTGACACTCTGCTTGCCGTTAGGTACTAGTATGTCACATGAGCGGCACTGTAAGAGTACGATGTGTTGCTAGTGCGCCCGTATTACGTGAGACATCGACCAGCGGGTACGCATTAGCGCATTGTCCACTTTGTTTCTACATCGCTTCAAAATTGGTGGTTGAATTGTCTCAACCGGCTAATCGCACTTCTCCATGGTACACCATATTAAATTGTCTGTTCTGACGTTCACAGTTTTGTTTTCTGCTCATTCGTGTATGTTGTTTCTGTCGTCTAGTTTTTGTGACTTCTAAATACAAAAAAGTTAATGCTGAGCAAAACTTGCATATCAAGATACTAAGACAACTGCAGGACATCGACCCACTGGAGATTGCACATGTTCTGTAGTTGTGGTCGGAGGAAGTTTGTTGACGCCAGCCGTCAGACGGTGAGTCAGACCAATGCTGTCCATGTATCACATAAAACGCGTCAGGATAGCTTGTTTGAATCAGTTACGTGTATCACACAAACGTATCGTCGGATATAGAAATGAAAACTTGTTCGGTTCTGGTGGAACCGGCTGTTACAAAACAATCACCAAAGTCCCTCAACAATTATAGTTCGAGGGAGAAAAGTTAAAAAATGGACTTGATAGTGGTAGAAGACAAGACAAACATTTTTTATATGGAAACTTAGGAAATATTATAACTGTACGAATCCTACTCACTGTGTGGACTGAGACTTTTCTAATCACGCACATTAAACAACAGATCAGCATAAAAAATACACTAAACTTAACTATTTCCTGTTTATTATTATTCTGTGAATATCAATGATACATTATGTATGTTCACTGGTCAATTCTCGATTCTATTCCTGACTCAAATTAGAAGCGATTATTGCTGTGTGCTTTACTTGTAAATAGCTCAGTTTTAATGCATCCACTGTTGCTTCGTTCCAAAATGTTTGACTACCCATTTCCTTTCATTTCTTAGTGGCGACATGCCTGAGCGACTTAAACGACGTCAAACTGCAATCAACAAAACATCACAAGAGGCACTACTATAAAGTTCATGCAAAATTGTCCTTAGTGTACATCAATATGATATACAACGATATATCATGCCTGATTATTCCCATGAAGAACGAATCAGAACGACTTATTCACAAAACATTACTCACGAAAGCGCATTATCTAATAATTTACTAGCAAAGTTATAAACATAAGTAACATATGTTGACACCATTAAGGCACATACCAGGCTTCTACATTAGATGATTCTGTACAAATGGTTTCGATGAAATTTAAATTTCAATACGAATCATGCTTGGAAGCTAAAATTCTGCGCAAGGTGGCATACTCTTAGTATGAGGTGATGTTCGTGCTGTTGACGAATATGAAATACAAATCAGTATACTAATGGTAGTGGCCTACTAATGGGTTATTAATTTTGTCATTGGCGCACTATTTCCCCCTTTTGATCCAAAGATAACAAATCGCATATACAGGTTCCTGTTATGTAAACCATGTACAAAACCAGGGGTGCCCCTTACGATTTGACACCATGATCTATTTGTACGCTTTATATTGCCAAAATATTCATATTGAACATGTATGTATGCAACATATCCTAATGC
Organism: Siphonodentalium dalli; assembly: GCA_032622095.1. Lineage (NCBI taxonomy): Eukaryota > Metazoa > Mollusca > Scaphopoda > Gadilida > Siphonodentaliidae > Siphonodentalium > Siphonodentalium dalli. The sequence continues at coordinate 63,234,148 of CP136065.1, read as the reverse complement.
AAATAGGTTCATATTGGACCTAAATATTCACATAGGTTTATACTGGATTTATTTGCTTGTAAGTCGTGAGTTTATTCTTGTTATTTTCCAGTCTAAACAGCACAATACGGGCTTATTCCATATTGAAATAGGGCTGTTTTAATAACCAGCGTTTATGCACATATATAGCTTATTTTACATCTAAATAATGCAAATAAGAGCTTATCTCAGACCCACGAAATACGTTTATTATGAGTCTATTTCCGCGAGAACATCTGTCTGAGATCTTGAATTAGTTGTCGCCTTTCAAAAAGATCCCGATTCACCAATGTTTGGCTTGTTCCGTGCTTATTTAACCCTTTCTATACTAAATGGACTCTCCCACTCAGTTATAAAAGTATACATTGGTATGGTATATTATTCATTCGGATGGGTGTTCATGCAATAAAAGCAGACGACAGGCAGATTAACATATAATACAAGAGCGGAATGATTCATATTCATTGGTGGTAATTGTTCCGATAGTAAGTTTAATATGGTCGTTTGTTGAACTTTCTATCTGGACATTCCCTAACCCTAAGGGACTTCATCGTTAACGAGTATTTAGTTTATGCAAGTTTACCCCTTCATGACAGGAGATGTGCTGGTGCAGCATTAACGACTAGTATAGCAAGGGTTAAGTGAACCAAACCAATAAATAAGTACCCGGCCCATGCTTACCTTCTCGAAACCGTAATCGTAAGTATACGGATATGGCAACACGACAACTGATAGAAATAACACAAATACTACTGACGTAGTACCCTATTCGTAATTCTTATCAATAGTAGTTCATTATGCGAAAGGTGTCCATTATACAATAATCGTCTACATACAACCTTCAAATCTTCAAAAAAGCCATACATACATGTACTATACCATGACTACACTGAAAATATTGTTCACTGAACTTTGACTCAACAATTAATCAACACTAGTTTATGTACACGACCAAGCGACGTTGACTAAGTGTTGAGTAAACTTTGAGTAAATATTTTACTCAACACTGAAAGTGAAATCGCTCAAAAAACGATTATTTTGCTCAAAAGTTGAATGAGAAATGTCGCTAAATGTTGAGCAATAATAAATTTTCTTAGAAATTGAACTGGTTGATATATCCAGAATCAGCGACCGAAGCAGAATTGGACATATTGGAAAATTAATGAAATTCCCGATATAGTACCTGATAACATTTCGTCTGTCGAAAGATATTAATTTTGTCTATGATATGTTTTATTCATGCGATTGATATGTCTGTATTGTCTGTGGTCTAAATGCAATTAGAACATTGTCTTCGAAATATTTACGCTTTAATGAAATTCTGATATGACTATCGGCCATCTCCTCTCATCTCAATATTGCATTTGTATACATGTAGGTCTGAAAACAATGTGGTAACGTAGATTAAACACCTCGAAATAGATGCCCAGTATTTTAAATTGAGTTATTGTTCCTAGAACGTTTAATCAACGTGTTGATTAAATCCCAAACAAATATCCTCATTTGTCATTGTTGAGTACGCGTTCCTCAACCGCTGAATACAATCCGCTCAAATAATCTCATTCATCGTGTTGAGCAGACATTTTAGTCAAAACGATTTTCAGTGTATAATATACCATGTTTAGCAGGCATCATATCCCCTGTAGTCACCCTCCTATTATACCAAATCGCCTGTATTTAATTATTACTGTCATAATACGATGTTATACATAGTCTGCATGAATGTACATGGGCAGAGAACCCGTTAGTGTAAGTTTTAAGAATGTGTCATTCAAGCCCCAGTCGTTGTATTCTATAGCACACACACATATGTGTTTAAATAAAATCCAACATAGCCGATCTTTGCATCTTTGCATATTATCATACTACGACAACTGTATCCAGGAACGATGTTATACATCAAGACCCCAGTCGTTGTATTCTATAGCACACATACGTATGTTTAAATAAAATCCAGCATAGCCTAACTTTGCATCTTTGCATATTACCATACTACGACAACTGTATCCAGGAACGATGTTATACATCAAGACCTCGGTCGTTGCATTCTATAGCACACATACATATGTTTAAATCAAATCCAGCATAACATATCTTTGCATCTTTGCATACTATCATACTACGACAACTGTATCCAGGAACTTGATTAAATTCAACATAGATCAGCACGATTATGTTCAACGGCCACAATACTAAAATAATTGGATTGAACAATTCTCAACCAACGAAGAAAAGAAAACAAGATGATTCTCTTCCAAAAGGTCTCAGAAAGAATCTCTTCCTTTGGAGAACCTCAAAAAACCCACCCGCTTAAGTCGTCACACACAACCCCATTTTCGAGACATCCATTTTGGCTACTCAGACGTCTACAAATAAGCTTGGAATAAGCTTGAAACTGAGACTCACTACCTGCACTTAATCCACGATATCTGATACCGATGCCAAGGTTATCAGAAACCCAAACAACTCTAAACGAAATATTAATAATTAATTTACGGAACCTTGACGCCTGTGCCGTGCGATAATGATTCTCAATTTAGCACTGTAACCAATCAAGATCAAGATCAAGCCTACATTCAATACTAGAAATTCATCTATGCATGCACATGTTATACGTATATATGACCCATCTACTAAGTATACCCTATGTTTCCATGGTTACTTACCTGGACAACCGCGTTCTTCCATAAGATATTCCAAAGAGGAAATTAACAAACACCAGAATCACACGCATCTTTAGAAAGCTTATAAATAAACAGCAGCTTCTGTTAAAAGGAAACGCACATCAAACTGGCTCCTCTAGGGTTAAAATTCCATTTGCTAAACCAGGTGAATATTTCGACTATGAGATTCAAATGTATGTAGTGTTATCGAGTAATTTTATATCACTGTTCCCGATATTGCAGTCGAGTAGTTGTGTTTGTGTCAATTGGATGGTACTCTTTTCACCGTATTCCAATACCTTAGTCCAGTATTTTGGTTTTGTCTGCCCTGTTCAGAGAATTCCAATATTACACTAAGTGTTTTTTGCTTATGTCAATAGGATGTTACTCTTTTATCACAAATTCCAATATTGTGCGCACGTGGAATACTGTAGTCGCGGCTATAATCCTAACACATTGTGCCTCCGTACTATGAGCTCCGCGCAATAGTCTGTTCTATGAGCACATGTTGGTCGTATATCAATGAGATCTATACGGCGTACCGACACGATGCCTCGATGTGCGCATTTTTTATTTGACAGAGTACTGGTGTCGTTCAAACGAACTTCGACACCAATAGTTGTTAGAAGCAGATGGAGCTGTCAAACGTTAATGAGTAGCACTGAGGGCAGCTATGCGATGATTATTAGATAAATCATGATCGTTATACGGCGACGCTGTGTGGTCGCTCAATGTGATCGATACATCGTCGAGGTCGATAGAGCACCATAATCACGGTTACCCAGCCATTTTTCAAGACCAATAACAGAAAAAGTTTATAACTACAGGTACGACACTCTCAAATGATAGCCTAGTATATCGCTGAAATGAACGGAGTACACATGGTGCAATAATATTGAAGTATTTAGATGTCAAACAGTAGTTTCCTATTGTAGTCTTTGGCTTGTAACACTTAAATTTCTAGATAACTTATCAAAGCAATAATTAAAACAAGAGAACGCAATAAAATATTTGCAATTCCGTAACATCCTGCAACTTTAATTTAACGTTGGTAGTGTTATACTGAGTATGGTTGCATACTTTAAGGTAGAACAAGATTTTGTTCACACACACACGTCAGCCTTTTAAGTAGAAAATTATTTCATTCACACACACGAACGTGAAACAACCAGGTTGTACGTTGGTGTCGATGCCACTGTGGTGTGACATTAAAGGCACAGAAATCATACATATTTATATAGACAGCAATATAACGAGCTTTTTGGGAGTGGCACATCAATGTTTATTCAGAACAAAATTGAAAGGATTGTATTTGGCGCGGAAAGTTTACATGTTAGTATTTACATGCATAGTTGGCTAACACCAACCAAACGACTGCGACCAGAAACTTACTGAAACATTTTCTGTTTGAATTAAGGCAGTTTGTTTATACATCACTGTAATTTGTCGCATCTGACGGACACTTTAATATCATTATGGGATATTGTGCCATCACGTCCCTACACATGTACACAACCAGTGAATATGGTACTCTCAGAATGGACGTCATTGATGAGACCGGTCAATAAATAATAGGTCGAAACGATGAACGGAGCCGCCGGTAACTACTATACAATGCATAGTATGCATGTGATACCATTATTGAGGCCCCCACCCACCCCCCGTGGAATACGGAATACCACTTAACACAGATGGTGGAATACGGAATACCAGTTAACAGCCATATGGAATACATAAAATTATATGAAAATTCCATTTTTTCGAAGGTCGGCGTACGAATACCTGTATTTTTGGAATACCGAATACCTCCTAACAGAGGGCCGGAATACGGCGTACCGCATAACAGGGGATGGAATGCGGCGTACGAAAAGAGGGGGTGGGGGCCTCATTATTGCGGTTGACGCGAACATCTGTAATCGTGGAACAGCGATCTAGTCATTCATTGTCGGGTGTCGACCAGCAATTCGGGACCTGCTGTGCCAGATGTTTAGGTAATACAGGATTTCATTCATACACAGTTGGCAGTATAATAATGTTGTTGCAGAAGAGGTATATGCAGAAGTTGAAGATTAAAGAACCTTTTGACAATCGGTTGAGTTATAACTGGTTATAAATTCGAATGATCGATCATCATAATCGATACTATTGATTGATAGAGATATCCAACATGTTCTCGATCAAATACGCACATAATCGGCCTATAATTTTAAAGATATAAATAATGTGAAAAATTGATTCTGAAATAAGCATATAATGGAGCCATAGCCGTTAGTTCGTTTATGGCACGGGCCACAGTGAAAATTCATGTTAAAAGGCGTACACATGAAAAGTCGTGGGTTGGCTTTGAATCGCCTAATTATGGGGATAATGTGATTAGATGCTCTCAATTTCAGCACATTATCGACTTAAAACGATTCTAATCAGATAATCTACCTAAAACAATTTCTTTATAAGCAGACAATGTGCGATTTTCTGGAGAACACATATTGCATTCAATTTGCATTTCAAAGAAAATAATGACAAATGGGATTTGAAGCAAACGTTATCACATTTAACCGGCACTACTAACATAATTCAACATGGTGTATGACACTCTTATCTGTACTTGTACCAACCTCCACCGGATGTACACTTTGAATACGAATGTGGTTTTAGCCACGTAAATATGTTATAAGCATGGCTTTTGTTTTATCCATACAATAAATATCACGCCCGCCCTTCGGACACTTGTGTGTGATATTTATTCTGTGTATAAAACGCACGCCATGCTAATAAGGTACATGTATATATAATACTGATAATATCGCATATCGTACATATACACCAATGGGTGTCATCGAGAACAGTTATGCGATAATTACCATGATGACGACGATAAACGCAATCACCTCGCTATTATTGCAAGACCTATTACCATAGCCACGTTTGTAACTAAGCTAAGTTCATAACCAAAGGCACGACTGGACTGAAATGATCCTACTCGATCGCGGATATACACTTGTAATGCACAATTGTGGTGCAGTCATATTGAAGTATTTCTGGGTAAAAAAAAAACAGCACAGATTCCGCTTTTAGCCTTTTGCTTGTAACTTATCTTGTTATGTAAACGGTAGCATATATTGTCATGGCGAAAATTATTACATGATAGCGCAATCAAATATTTGTAATTAGAAACAACTTGCTGCACCGATTTGATTAACACTTTGGTAGTATAGTAATAAGTGTGGCTGAAGAATGGATAGCTATGTAGAAGTTGACGTTTAAAGAACCTTCTGGCACTCGGTTGAGTTATAACTGGTTATAAATTAGAATGGTTAAAGTGATGTGAAACACTCCGGTAGGGTGAAATTGAGAATAATATATCTCAAAGTAGTTATTTGTTACGAATATTAATCCAAATTGGCGATATCCATCGTCATTCTTATATATTAATTAAATGCATTGACATTCGATGGCGAAATCAGTTGTGTTAAATTGTCGCCGATAGTTGCGTCCCGAATCGAGACGTAAATAATTACAATCGGGCATAGTTCAGGCGATGTTTTCTATGGAGTAGTACCGTCGATTTCTTTGAAATTTCGGCGATGTTAATAGAATGTTACATTCCCCAAGTTGGCATAGCGCCTGAGTTCTAACTGATAAATTTCACCCACCCAAACAAGTCCATAATATGTCTTTAATCACCAAAGTCGATTATATTGAATGAACTATTTTTCAGATCAATTTGATGACGAGGGCTTGAATTTAAACTTGTTCGTTATCACATGCAGTCAGCCGTCATCGTCAATACATTCAGTCATTCCTATAACCCACGATGTTCATGTTAATGGTTCCTCATATCCAGTTTGACAATTTTGACAATGAATTAGTTTGTGATATTTTCCGCAATAGCATCTTTACAACAATTCAAAGAAAATTTAAACGTTTAAACAGTATATACGAAGACACAATCACTGCAAATATCAGAAACCACATAAATTTAACTAAACAAACCGAAGAGGCGTAACTGGTCGATTAATTTGAGCCGGGTCAATTAAACCGCCCATCTTGAAGCGACGTATGGTGAGGCCATGAGCTAAACCGTACTTACATGTCGGCGGCTCGCGTGATACGACCGCCTTAGTACCACCATGCAGGAATCATACGACACACCACACCGGAAGCACCACACGACAAACATAGTGCCACATTATAGGGGACTCATCCCTTGCAATGGGGTCTTAGACCTATTCTACCCCGGGCCCAAACCGGGCATTTACCTATTCACCGTGGTAAGTGTGCAAACGCTGAAAGCAAAGGCCAGCACATGGATGACCAAACGCTCGGACGAACACAAATTGTATACGTAGGGACGGCCATACTGCTCCCACTATACAAGGAAGCGAAAGAGTTATACAACTAAGATCATGGCCTAAGATGGTAGTACATGTATCCCGATTGCCCTACTTTTGGCGTTCATATGTTATACCGCATCACGGATACACCTTAACCCTTTACCCAACAAACCGGCCAAAACCGGCCAAATAAAGCTTCAACAGCCTAAAATATCTTCGGTCTGTCTCAATAGAACCATACACATATGGATATCATTGGAACCGGCTCATTGACCACATTGCGATAGTTACAGTTATGCTCTGTGCCAATGCATTCTCTTATATATGCGAGTCGACCATAGGTCGCCTCGCATATATAAGAGAATGCATTGGCCTAAAAAAAATCTTTTTTTTAACACTTTTTACCATTTTTTCTTACATTCTTTAACAATTTTATAATTTTTAATGTGTTAAGCCAATGCATTCTCTTATATATGCGAGGCGACCTATGGTCGACTCGCATATATAAGAGAATGCATTGGCACAGGGCCGTTCTGTTGGGTAAAGGGTTAAACATTAAACGTACATGGTCGTGTTCTTCTTATTAATACACACTCCACATCTGGCGTATATCATGACCTCCTAGCCAGACATGTCAGGGGACATAAATATCTACATCACAATCCGATATCAATGATGACAGGGACGGTTAACTTTTCACATTCAATCATTAATTGACCAATGTTTGAACTGACAATAATTGTTTCATAACGCCAACTGTTTTCTGTCATTTTTATCCCTTGTGTCGAAGGTTACGTAACACGCACAGGAGTGGATAGCGAACGATTTTTCTGAATAGGGATCACACCGTCACACGCGATGTTTGTCTGGAATATATTTTGAAATTAGTATCATGAAGCTCTTTAAACACACTTATTCGGTTAATTTAACAAAATTATTATTTTTTTATTTCTGAATATCACCATTATTTAGTCAATATAATCATTCCAAAAGGAAGTGTATTTACTAGTGGCCAGTTGGCTCAGGTTATCCCCGGAATGAAAGCCTAGCATCGCGTGGATCATGTCACTCATAGTGCATACCAATCGCTATCTAATCGTGAAGCCCTGTTATATATTGTTTGATTTTTATAACCCTTGGTGTATTGGTTGTCGGTGGTTATCTGTTTGTTCTCGTCACAGACATATCGATAGTTCAAGCATGACACTCCCAGGTTTCCCAATGACATGTAAACGAGCAAGTACAAGCAGTTACGGATATCAATGTGTTACAACTGTTCTGGAAATCTGGGTGAGAGAGAAATGTCTCTAATATTTTGAGAACATCGAATCTCATAAAAAGCTGAGTCCTTTGCATCAACGTCAGTCACCCTGATTGGTCCAGCTAGAAGACAATGACACCGTTCATGTGTCAATGATTCAGTCTGACTTACGCCTGATACAAAAGTATCACAAAAAATAAGCTAATGATTACATGGTCCCCATATAAGTATACTGCTAGCTGCAAGAAGTTTCTAAGAACAATGAACCAAGAGAATTAACCAATTCTCAAATGGGTACAAAACCTACAATTTACTCTGGTAACTCAGTTAAGATTTATGACCTCGTATCGGGGATTTAATAATGGTTCAGTCATTTGAAATTTAATGAATACTCACGAACTGTAAAGCTGCCATAATATTACACAAGAATTCCATTAGTAGCAGGTGACATAGTTGTGCTTCGATGTGTGTCATTAATCATGATAATCGAGATCTTCTCTAGATGAATTTTCGCGAGTTACTCTTTTGCTAGAAGTTCTGTGTCTATTATCTGTACTGTGGTTCGTTGAGTGCAGACGACGTTGTGCAGTTTTTCTATTTATGAAATCATCTGGGGAATGCGAAATTTTTATTTTACACAAAATATACTACATCATACATGAATGAGAAGGGTGTCCGCACTTGGCGAAGGTTACTATCTTTTGTTAGCTTGAATGCGGTGTGCTGGTCTTTGTTGTTGGCTTTGACAGAATGGTCAAATAAACCTCTCTATGCTTACGCTGTAATAATAAACAAAATCCAATAAAGTACTGAGGTAACAACATATAATATATATACATGCTAATGGTGCATATTTATGGTCATGGTGGGAAACAATTTAACACAAGTTTGACACACAAAGATTAATCAGTGACCAGACAGTAAGGCTAGCATTGGCTGGGTAAAACACAATAGGGATTAATTAACTTGATTGACAATACAATATGCATAATTTAATCTTTTCACTGATATCAGTCCTCAGTGCAGTGAGGCTAGCATTGGCTGGGTAAAACACAATAGGGATTAATTAGTTTGATTTACAATACAATAGGCATAATTTAATCTTTTCACTTATATCCCCCAGTGGGTGTATACTAGGAAATTATGTAGAATGCATGCATATTATAACTGCATTTATAGCCACTGGTAAAAATATTTAGAGTAACTTACTGGAATAAAAGTTGATATTTTAACATACAAATCAATACATACCTTGATATGTGTCAGAAAGTTGGAAGTGCTTTTGTTTGCCCCGGAAATATAGCTTGGACAATGTTTGCATTGTACTTTCATAGTAGTACCAGATTGAGTGTCTGGCATGTGGAAGTGATTCAAAACGGTAGACATGATTGCAGTTCTGAACACTGATGATATGGTTTGAAGCAAATGTGTGGGATTTATATATGTGACTTGTGTTTTGTTTATCTAAACATGGTCACACCTGTATATTCACAGTGAGATGGTTTCATAGCCTGAGTGTGAGCTCACTGAGCTGGCTTCACACTCAATGAAAACACTGTTTGGATAACAATGAGTTCAAAGTGAACAAACTTCAACACACAACTGCTATTCAACATAGACTTGTTATTCCAGTAAACAAACAATTACCAATAAGAGCCTTTGTGGTACATCAAGGTATATCACTTCACAATACACCACTAATATAACACATGGTGAAATTGTGTTAACTCTCTTATGTTGGCTTGTATTTGTGCATACTGCACAGTACTATACTATGAGACTATGGGTATCCATTCATATTGATATTTTAATAAAAGTAATCAAAAAAGTAATCAAAATGTAATCATGATTACAGGTACTTTTTAAAGTAATCGATTACGATTACGATTACTTGTAATAAAAAAATGTCATGATTACTGATTACAGGTGATTACTCCAAATTGTGTAATCGATTACTTTGATTACAATTACTGATTACGATTACCCCAACCCTGCACACTATGTAATCACTCGAATGCGGTTCGGTGCCGCATCCCGTTCTCGGTAGTTAAACGTCCCGTTCTCGGTGTGCATTTTGTTCTACGCTGCCCACTTTCGAAACAAGATGGAGCGTCCTCAAGCAGACTGGACATTCAGTCATATTATTATCGATAGAAATGGAGCTTAGCTCCCGTTTTGTTATGATAAAAGTGTCACACAAATCGTCAACTCTACGACATTTCTATTCGAAAACGGGACTACAGGTCACTAATCAAGTCTCTAACCTAAAGCTGTTTTAATTTTTAGTTTTGTTTTAAACATATAAACGTTTGTCTGGTGGGATAGACTAGTACATCATCTGTAGAAATTCACAATGCACATTCAGAAATCAAAAACACATATTTATAACTGATATATTACAAGGATAATAAGTATCGATTGTGCTCAGATTATGAACATCAACCACATCTCAACAATTTACTATAGATGTCAGTCAAATGCACATTGTCCCTTTTCAGTTGTAAGTACAATAAATCTCGCAAACAATACCTAGCTTACCCACTACATAAGTGCCAGCTATCCAAACTTTTGAAGCGACGGTTTATAGATTACATTTAGTGGCATGTGTTCCAGGTCCCGAATAGAATTATGTTGAAATAAGCAGAGCAATGTACACATAACGGGACTTATAACTACCGAGAACGGAATGTGCAACTGAACATCATTCATGTGAGTAGATGTGTGCCGATGGTGTCGTAAGCTACTCAGGGTAGTATCCCATCACAATTGGTAGAAACTGACGTTTGAGCATTTTGAAGTAAATATATGTATCTTGACAACTTTCTCCGTGTGGTATATGTCCATGTAGTACCATGCCATGAAGAATATCGGGACAATGTTAAATATATCCGCTAGTATTTCTATCAGGTATGGACAACATGTAAGAACACACATAGATATATTGTTAAGGCAGTGGTTTCGCTGCCAAAACATTTGACTCACTTGAAAAAAAAATGGCATCGGAATTATCGATCACCATTCGCCCATTTCAGAAGGACGATTGAAGACAGCGGTGACATAGATGTATTACACCAGAGCGTATTTTGGATGTAAAAGTTTTGTATGTCATATTTGTGTCGCAGAGGAAGATATAATCTCAGCGAAATGACCAAAATGCAATTGTCGAAAATACATCCAGTATGGAGTATGTGTATCAGCATATAAACATACACCTGTTCCACAACCATGCCAGCCCCCAAAATATACTACAAATAATACTGTAGCATTCACGGAAAGGGCACGGAAGAATTGATAACGGCGCTGACATTTTTTTTATATTTCAGAATAATGGGCATTATTTATTAATGGGGGTATTTTGGGGGCGGTTATGTCTAGAAGCTGTTGGTGTACAGCAGGCGAATGTTGAAGGATAGATTGTATTAAGTTGTCAAAACGCAACTTCATAGTCAATCAAAAATGTCTTATTTAATATTAAAATGTAGACTGATTTCAAAATACATAATGTCAAACCATATACATGTATATACAAAATATCAGTTGGTTGTAGAATAGCACAATATTGATGGGACTTTCTTTTGATACCCCGAGCTCTCGGGGTGTTCGCATGGAATCGAGTAATTTTAGTACGTGGGCGGAGATACATGCTATAAGTAGAGTAACACAGTAAAACACATTACACTAATTTTATCCGACCAATAGTAGAATATCCCTCCCTGTATCCATAGTGATGAAACTGAAAATATTCAGTATGAAGTGGCCCGACTAGTAACAGGTACAACAATCAGCCCGAGTAATGGTCTCCTCTCCTCGCGTCGTATGCCAATTTTGTAAAATGATTCGTGGAACAGCTCCATCAATTTAAAGAAATTGTGTACAACCAATGCATGCAAACAATTCCATATATAATTTCAGGTTTGAGCATGCAGGACTTCCCCCCGAATATTAACTATAATTATTATATGGATTCGTTCTTGTGAGCTGCGATTACTGAATGGAACAAACTTCCAGAAACTACAAAGAGCTGCAGTAAACTCGAAGACTTCAAAACTGAACTGAACGATGATAATACTCGCACACCCGCCTATTTGTATCATATCAAATGTTGTAAATCCCATATCATTCATATATAACCGGTTAAGGCTGAAAAGCAGCAATCTGAGTTATGCCCTGGCACATAATATTGTATAAACTTCAGTCAACATACCACTATCTCTTAGAATGTACATTTTATCAAGAGCCAAAAAGAGAACTATTTGACTCCCTACACAACGTTGTCTTATCTGAAAATACCCTTCTGTATGGATCAAGAGAGCCTTAACGTCTGCCCATATCCAATTTTCCTTATGTATAAATGACCTGAGTGAGTGTTTGGCTGGTGCAGACATGGAGTGAATGGAAACAGTTTCTAATGAGATGCCGTGAAAATAGACTGTTATCTGAAAATGTGTGTTCTTTTTTACGCTGATGATTCCGTTTTATTCGCCGAATATAAAAACGATCTGAAGTACCAGTTGAACTGCTTCGAAGACTACTGCCGAATCTGGAAACTAAACCTTTAACATTCTGAAAATCAACGTGAAGGTATTTTACTTTTCACAGGGCCGACAACCCAAAATTCGTAAGTCTTTCATTCAATAATATGGATTGAGTATTGGCTAGCTCATTCGACTATTTTGGTATAGCTCGTACCACACATTGGTCCTTTATAGAACTAAACGCGTTGCAGTAAGAACGGCTACTCATTCAATGTATGAAGTCCTGATAAAAAGTATTCATACACAGACTGTTAATCAATGCGCGTCTACGACCATTTGACAGTATGGTATTACTCAACCTGATTTATGGCTCAGAAATATAATAGAATGGATGCATTTTAAAGTTTGTAAATTGTTACTTCACTGGAGATTCACTTTCCCCGTGCAGCTTCATGGTATACGGGGAATTGGGCCGATACTCCCTCGATGTCACCATTACGGTGAGCTTATCAGTTATTGTATCAATCTTTTGAACGGATCCGTTAAGTATCTCTCCCAAGATCTATATCACATGATTGCCTTCATGATATCCGAAACTGGTGGATTTTACACACCTTGGTTGAGAAAATCGATATTGGATTTTAAATTATTGTGGGTTATCGCATTTGTGGATCGGACAGAATCCCGCCGTAGATTTAAATGTTACCAAATCGCGTGTGAAACATAAACTGACTGATCAATTTAATCAAGAACGGCATGAATCATGTAAACGCTGCTGTAAAGGAGAAATATACAGGATATTAAAACCGAAGGTTGATCATGAATACTATATCAACCATTGTATCAAACTGTCTATGTTGTTAACACATCTATGTTTATTTATGCACCATAATAATCAGTTAATTCTAAGTCAATGAAGTTATCAACTGGAAACCAAAACTAACCGGGAAAAAAGTCAACAAGGATCATAACTCCGTTACCTACACATTTCCAAGTAGCATAACTCTGTCATCGGACCGAATCCAAATTAGAACTTGACATGTATTTTCATGCGAGCAATCGATATACGCAATTTGAAAACAATCGGATAATTATAACCAAAATCGTCGGAAACCAAATAATCGCCAAATTATAAGTTGACAATTAAACGGACATGGCCCATCGGAGCTTCCACGTTCTGTCTACGTAATTAGTAAGGATGTATGCGAAATGTTGACAAATACATGAAATTTTATATACAGGCTTCAACAAAAACATTCACTTTACTTTAGGCACCGCTATCAAGATTAACTATTGTATTTAATTGACATACAAAACAAGAATTTTGAAACCTGTTTTTAACTCATCTGATTTTTTAATCAGCTGAATTAATTCGTTGTTATTGTTCAGCTATTGATTTTGCAACTTGTGACCAGTACCATAACGTCGCATCAGTGCTGTAAGGTCGTAACTCCATTTGCAGGAAATGAGTATTTGATATCATTCGAATCGTGAGAAAAATTCCAATCCGATGGGCCAAACTGTTTTTGCATTGGCTGGCATATATTCTCACAAACCAGTGACACAAATGTCGTATCTCCAGCGATCTTCACAATTATTCGTGCTATAAGGTCGTATGTCCAACATCAGCCAATTCGATGCTTCAGGTTGTCCACGTGACTTCTGTTTTGTGTTTGTTATGGTCGTATCTCCATGTTAGTCACGTGATCATTTGGTGATTTAAATTTTATGATTGTTCCACAAATTTATGTATGATGATGCACATGAGTGAATATTCATAATGTAGAATAGGCACTGTTTAGTTCATAGACGCATGCGATTGCCACTATATTTAGCTTAATCTGTATTTATTAGCACAACTTACTTATAGCACGGAAACCAATCGTCGTTGGCATACGCAAAAGGTCCTGCCTCCAAACAAGTTATTGCATTTTAAAAGAAAACGAGGGAGTAAACAGAATTAAGTATGTGGTTCAATGGACTGCTAATGTCAGTTTTCATTGGGATAAATACAACAATACGTCATGCCGTGTCAACATTAGGAGAAATGTTGTCGGAAAACTTCAACCTTCATTTTCTTGGAAAGTTGAAATGTGGGTTACGACATTATAGCACTGCTGCGACGATATTAAAGCGACCGTAAACAGGTTAGGTAATTATAAATATTGCACAAATCACATGTTTTATATTATAATACGTTCACCCTCAGAGATGGTTGTAAATTCTAAGGATGATGACAATGACTTTAACCACCAGGAAAAACACAAGAATACAATGTTTATTTTATTATCAAATACTAATTAATTATGTTAATGGAGAACATTTTGTGTCTTGTCTGTCATTTTGTCAGTCACTCTCGGAAATACAAATCACAAAGTAAGTAGACTGAAAACGTTGATGCGACATATAAAACCCTAAATAATACCATGTCCGCAATTTTTTTCAGAACTGGGGAACATGTGTTAATATTGTGTAGACTTAATAAAAGAGAAACAAAGTGGCTCGAAAAGAACATTTTAAATATAGTGCACCTTTAAACTAGCTTCCACACTGATCAGTGTAGGGTGTCATTACAGTTCAGACACCGCCCATTATACCGTTCCTTCCACACTGATCAGTGTAGGGTGTCATTACAGTTCAGGCACCGCCCACACTGATCAGTGTAGGGTGTCATTACAGTTCAGGCACCGCCCATTATACCGTTCCTTCCACACTGATCAGTGTAGGGTGTCATTACAGTTCAGGCACCGCCCACACTGATCAGTGTAGGGTGTCATTACAGTTCAGGCACCGCCCATTATACCGTTCCTTCCACATTGATCAGTGTAGGGTGTCATTACAGTTCAGGCACCGCCAATTATACCGTTCCAAGTGTAGCTACCCGTTCTTTGTGTAGATTTGAGAAAGTTTATGTTCTGACCCTCGGTGCCGTTGGTAGCGTACATGATTATGTCGCGTACATATAGTTATGAAACCAACTTGACTCGCTAGATCTGACCACAATTAGGATGTCTGTTTTTATTCTCCACCTGCGATTTCCCCCGACTTCTACGACTTAAATATTAGCGTATGCGGTGGAACTAACATATGGATAAAAGGTTGGCCTGTGACCCGTGGGTCAAACATAAACACCATGTCAAGTTTCATCAGCCCTGGTTAGTACCGTAGCGTATGTGTTTTGTTCTCCGCTGCATTTGGAATCGTTTCGTGCAACCAACACAGTCATGATATTATTCTGCTGGTACCATAACAGTCCCATTACAGTACTGTTGAAACTCTCTTTATATGACACATTTTAGATAGGTTCCTGGGTATGAAATAATACGTATGAGTTGGAAAACCTGTCCGGAAACGATATATAAATAATGTTGATTTTATTTCGATATTATTCCATTATAATGTGACAAATATATTATTAATTATGAGAATATATTTATTTCTATATTTAGAATTCCAGCTGGTTGCTCCGAACGAATGCGAGCCACAAAATATCTCCAATTGATTCTATATATTCTAGTGGAAGATGCCGAGAGTGTAGCATTGTTGCGTCGCGCCGTCGATGAATTTTAAGAGGACTGTATGATAGTTTCGACTAGTTCGGATGTGATCCCCATGATATGGCAAATGATTGGTCGAGATGAATTGTATATAAGATTTGATTTATGTATAAGAAATTTACATTTGATAGGATGGCATTTGTTTGTCTGAGATTTGGTTATTGACCTTATGACTTAATTTATAACTGCGTCGTGTTATTCATATTCCAAATGTCACTATGGAGGTTTATATCCGAATGTTCAGGGTCACTATATGAAGTTATATATCAGAATGTTTCTGTTTCACTCTATAAGAAGGTATATATCCAAATGTTTCTGGGTCACTATATATGAATTTATATATGTCCGAATGTTCTGTGTCACTCTATAAGACGGTGTATAATGTCCGAATGTTTCTGTGTCACTCTATAAGAAGGTATATCCGAATTTTCTGGTACATCCAATTTAGTTACGATTTCTTTTAATCCATTGAATATGTATATATATACAAATGAATGTCACGTAACGATCGTTGATGTATGTAGCGACGATTTCTCTTAATTCATTAAATAACATATACATATGTGAATGAATGTCACGTCTTCTTCTTGAACTAATGTTCCACAATATTCCTTTTAAAATTCCTTTGAAAAAGGTCTTCAATATCACAAATGCCAAATTCTGTGTTTTATATACTATTTTCATGCTAAATATCAAGCTCATTGTTATTACAAATAATTTGATCACAATGTCATTTTGATATATAACATGTGCAACAACATTTTTTTCCAGGGTTTGAGGATGGGGCGATGAAGCACATTCAAGTTCAAAGTTCAAGTTCAAAAGCTTTATTTATAAAGTCAGGCATTTTAAATTCCAAACACGAGCATTAAGCTCTTAACTGACTTGTAAAATAATGAATATGTACATAAACAGTAACGTGAATAAAACACAACCTATCTGAAAAATAATTGCATGTATATTAGCTAAAACATTGTAAAATACGAATAAAATCACTCAGGACAGGTAGCCCTGACTCGATCAAAGGCGTAAGACACAAATTTGTATATTCATATACGGCACAGTAATGTGCACAACGAGTCCATATTTCATTCCTGGATAACACGTTTTGTTCCATTCAGAGATACCAGACCGAGAGTGAGGATTAAAATACAAAACATATACATATAATTAGGATATCCTACAGGCACTGCATTTACATTTAAAACTATTCCAGGTTTCTAACATACATTCAAAGTCTTTCATCGTCTCTGCGGGTTTGCATGACTCTGGAAGAGAATTCCACACTTTTGGTACCATGAATCTAAACGAGCTTAAACCGAAAGTAGTAGTATCAGGTGATGGCAGTTCCAGAGTCTCAGAATTTCTAAAAGAGTATGAACTATGTATAAGTTTCACCAGGCAGTCCAAATAGGAAGGAGTGCTAATGTCCTTTAGTATTTTGAAAACTGTGGGTGCCATAAGTCTGAGTCTTTGGAGATGTAGATGCTCACAGTTTGCAAGCTTTAGGAGAAAGTCATAATCATAGGTGTAGTCATTATAGATAAAACGAAAGGCTCTCTCCTGAATTTTCTCCAGCCTGTCGGTAGAAGACACACTGCAGAAATGCCAGGTAAGAGGGAAGTAATTAAAATTTGAGAGGATGAAAGATTTGAAGATACATTTTTTACCTGAGAGGGTCAGCATATGTCCAAGTCTCTTTTAGACATTTAGCTGCCTTGATGCCTTTGAACATAGCGAATCAATATGAGTGTTAAACGTCAATTTACAGTCTAGAATTATACCGAGTAATTTCACTTCCCCGATACATGGGATAAGATGTGAAGCATTTATGCCAGTTATAGATTTAGTTTTGGGACCCAATGGTATTGCTTGGAACTTCTCTGGGCCCATTATTTATCCCTGTGGTACACCCTTGGTGATGCACCTCCAGGAACTCACACTGGAGCCAAGTTTAACGCATTGTCTGCGACCAGAAACATAGCTCCCCATATAACATACCGACTTTTCACAAAGATTATATGCACGTAATTTCTCTAACATAAGATCATGAGGTAGACAATCAAAAGCCTTTGAAAGGTCCATCATTACAGCGGCAACACTTTCATGCTTGTCAAGTGCCCTGCGCCAGTCTTAAATGGCACTTAACTTTACGTCACTGCATCCATGATGCTTCCTAAAAGCTGAGAGAGCGGGGTTAAAAATAGAGTAAAAATGCATTTGTAGCTGTGAATTTATCGCTTTCTCAAATAATTTTGATATAGTAGGTAAAATACTAACAGACCTGTAGTTTTCCTTACTCAAAGTATCATTTTTCTTGTGTATAGGTGTCACTTGAGCAACTTTAAGGCTATCTGGGAAAGCAACGACAGACAGAGACACATCGTGTTCCCAGTTTGAATAGAAATATCCAACTGTTGCGGATTTTACCATCAAAGTTTCAACAATTGAAATTGTACGTTAAAGTTGCGGGCGAGACACCAGAAATATCCCTGCCGCCACGTCCATGCACCCCATGTATAGTCGGGAAGATTCCATCAGAAGCCTAGTAATTCCTTAAATTTCTAGTACAGCTGTTGTTTTAGACGTCAATTTCTAACTGTTGAACAGATTAAGGATGGGGTGGAACACACAACCACACCCAGTGTAACATGACTCTTTCTTGAAAAAAGGTTTGTAACAATTGGTGTATACTAGCTAAAACAGGCCCATGAAGGCAGCCTATATTCATCGTCGGATGGGGCCTTGATATTTAAAAAAAATGAAAAATTTAGTTTTAATTTAGTTAAAACAAAACATAATTATTTATTTAAACAAAACATAATTATTTATTCAAACAAAATTAAATTAGTTTTTAATTCAACATTTTGAAAATCTAATGTCGTTAAAGACTTTGCTAACCCATTTGCAACCCACATTTGATGAAGTCGGAATAAAGGATTATTATTATGTTCACTTTTATTATCAAAGCAACCAAACCAATTGATGCAACATTTTAAAAGAGTATAATTCATGATGGACTATGTTAGAAATACAAATTGTGAAATTTAAAATCTCAAATTAAAAAAACACAAAGCCCATATCTAAGAAAAAAAAAATCTGGGTATGTGTATTAAACACTGAAGAATTATAAACAATGAAAATTTACTCACATTTCTTGAATGTTCTTTTGATTTTTGGTTTTGAAGCTGTTATCTACAAATGGTAAATGTCATTGCTCAGTGATGATGTTTGGAAGCTGAATTTGATGTGTCAAGTTAATATTAACTCAAGTCAGCTGGGATTATGATCTCAGCTGCTGACCCATGAGAATATTATCTCATGATTAGTGACCTAGTTTCTGGGCTACATGGTATAAACATATTGGGGATTACACAATTATGTTGTGAAGAGATGCACAACACAACACTGTCCACAGATAAACTGCCACCTCCAAACCAGCAACGTTAGGCAAGTTACTCTACAATTTGTAAACAATTGGTTCTCAGTAATTGTATCAAAGAACGCTTGATAAATATGAATATTTCATTGTCCATCATTCCTCACAATATTCAGAACACATTGCAATGTTTTCGTAGATATGGACTGTAGATTTTATAATAAATCTCTATAAATTCACATTTAGTATTTATAGCACAATCCACCATGAATTATACTTTTTTTGCATCCATGGGTTTGGTTGCTGTAATTACTAATGAATGTGAACATAATCCTTTATTTTTACTCCATAAAATTTGGGGGAAATTGTGTTAGCAAAGTCCTTAAAACATCCGTCATGGCATCCCCGAGTCACCACGCCAAATTTGGTTTAAATCGGTCCAGGTGTCTGAGTTAATAAATCGCGAATAGACAGACAGATCCCACTGTTTTATATATGTAGATAAGGAATAGCCGATCCAACGACTACATCATTCCCATGGTTACTCCTGGTTGAATAACGCATGTACCGCAATACGCGGGTATTGACACCAGCTATATAGGTCACTGGTCTACCAATGATTGTGACCAAATATCATTGATTGGAACATCATGGCGCGTCACTGAATGTTTTAGAAGACTGAAGATGCCCTGGTGTAGAGCGTCGCCCAATATAAATGACATGGGCTATAATGTAGTCCTACCTGGTGAATATTACTGCTAGTGTTCATGAATTAAGAGTTACTATACTTCAAACCACACAATATGGAAATATTCACATGTAGATGTTCATTGATTATGAGACAAAGTATCCATGAATTAAGAGTTACTTAATATACTTAAATCATTCACATGTTGGTGTCCATATATTGTGAGCAAAGTGCCCATGAACTATTAGTTAGTATACTGTTCCAAGATAGTCAGGTGTCCATACTATACTTCCAATTGGTGTCCATAAATTGTGAGCTAAGTGTTCATAGATAATCAGTTACTCACAACTTATGTTGATTAAGCGAGTCGTTGATCACTGATGGCAGAGAAACTTGAGGGCATCCAATATACCATTGTAAGCCGTGTCGACAATACATGACAAATAATTGTAAAACCAAGGTGTTACTCGTTCAATTTATTCACCACAGATATCCCAGTCTGAATAAACCCAGACAACATTACACATTCTGGGTACATTGATCGGTTTCCGATATTTCAAAGACCGGATGGGATTCCCCGAGGACTCATTAGCATTCGTGAACTATTCCGTTGAAATAAAAAATACAAAAATGTTCAAAGACTGTAATTGATCGAAGTGAAATATTTTCTGGATTTATTCAGACAGCAGGCTTCCAAACAGCCGCCCCGTGTTGGCCCGGTGTCGAATAGGCCTACCGCCCCACTGCGAGGGGTACAAATCCCCAAATGTGGCACCCAGTTTGCCGTATGGTGCATCCCGTGATGTGTGGTGTAGAGGTCCTAAAGGTACTAGGGCCGCCGTATTATGTGAGGCATCGACATGCGGTTACGACTTGGCTCATGGTCCTCTTTGGTCCTACACCTCTTCAACTTTGTAGTTGAGTTGACCCTGCTCAATCAATCGGCTAGTTACCCCTCTCCACGGTGTTTTAGATTCAAGTTTTGTATTATTGTATTATTGTCATTTTCTTTTTCACGTATGATATTTCTGTTCTCTTATGTCTCTTTTGTGTTCGTCCTGATGATTATTGAGTGTTGAATACTGTATTGTTCACGCCCGTCTCACTATGGAGGCTGCTATATGCAGTGGCTAAACTGGTCACTGCTTCGGCTATGTGCCAGTCTTTGGTCCGACCAGATTTCGAAATGTAGTCCCTGCGGCTGCTGGTCTATTTGTCGATTTTTTGCTTTTCGTATGACAACTCAAATAAAAAAACAACACCTATTGCTCGTAAGAATGATGACTCACCAAGTTCCAATGATGCTGTGGTTTCCCCATCAGTACATGTTTCTTGGCTCTGAACCGACTGTGAAAAGACCTATCATTGTCATTGATAAAAGGCTAAAAACCATTGCCGGATAATTTGAATATGTTAAACCAATCAGGACTGGGCCAACAATTGGCTCCCTCTTGATTGAATATTCAAAGAAAGTTCAATCCGATGCCCTGCTGCAGTTAACAACTATTGCACAGGCACCATTGTTGGTTACACTTCACAAGACATTGGATAGTAGCCAAGCTGTGTTGCGAACCCGTGATATAGCTGATTCTTCGGAGTCAGAAATACTGGCGGAGTTGGCACTACGGGGAGTTACAGAAATCCGTAGATTTACAAAGACTGTTGATGAACTAAAAGTTCCTCTTAATAGTTAACTTCAATCGGTGCAAACATCCACCGACATTGAAGGTTGGGTACATGGAGGTAGATATGAGTACATATGTACCAAATCCATTACTATGTGTACCCCTTGTGGGCCAGGGGTAGAATAGGCCTACCGCGCCACTGCGAGGGGTACGAGTCCCCTAATGTGACACCCTAGTGGATCCTGTGTGGTGTGGTATATGCGTCCTGGAGGTACTAGCGCGGCCGTACCACGTGAGGCGTCGACCTGCAGACACGGCTTAGCTCATGGTCCTCTTTGGTCCTACATCTCTTCAAGACTGGTCGTTGAGTTGACCCGGCTCAATCAATCGGCTAGTCACGCCTCTCCACAGTGTTTCAGATTACATTTTTGCCATCTGTTCTACTATTTTTCTGGTATCTAGTTGTCGATTATTTGCTTTCCATATGGCAACTCATAACTAAAAAACGCAAGAATAGCCACCCACCAAGTTCAACTGGTGATAAGGTCTATCCTCAGTACTTGGTACTTGGTTTTGATCCGAATTTCAAGAGACCTTCTGTGTTTGTGATTGATAGAACGCTTCAAACATAGCCGGACAATTAAAATATGTCAAGCCGATCAGGATTGGGCCACTAAGTGGCTCTCTTCTGATCGAATGCTCAAGGAAAATTCAAACTGGCGCTCTTGTGCAATTAACATATATTGAGAAACACCAGTGTTGATTACTCCTCACTAGACATTTAACAGTAGCAGAGTTGACAACTCGCGATATAGCTGATTCTTCTTTGTCAGAGATACTGGCTGAGTTAGCGCTACAGTGTGTTACAGAAGTCCACAGATTTACAAAAAAAACAGTTGATGGACAAACAGTTCCTTTGAATAGTTATCTTCTGGCATTCAATCGATGTGAACATTGAAAATTGGGTATATGAAGAGAGATTTAAGCACATATGTTCCAAACCATTGCGACGTTTTAAATGCCAGGGCTATGGCCATGAACACTGTACAAATAAAGAAACCAAATGTGCACGCTGTTCTATTTCTGGTCATGATCATAAGGATTGTACGAATCTTAAGAAATGCTCCAACTGTCAAGGTTCACATGCTGCAATGGATCGTTCGTGTCCCATTTGGGACTATGAATTCAAGATTAAACTATGTAAAGCTGAGAAGCATCTGTCATATATAGATGCCAAGAAAAGAGTTGGTTTTCGACCATCCATTCCACAGGTCACACACTCAGCATTCGTGTCTATAAAAGTGTTTTGATGCCAGCATGCAGACACAAAGTCAAACCAAACTCGTTAGTTTATCACTACATGTTGAACCACAATATGAGGAGTCTGTTATTATTCCTGTCCCAGAACCTGTAGCGCAGGTAATGGATACAGCTTCTGCCGTTGAGATATTTCCTCCAAAACAGTATATGCAAGTTGATCCTATTGTTCCAAAAACAAAAATCTCCCAAGTCTGTCATATATTTTGACTCTCAGAAGCAGAAGTTGAACTTTGATGTTTCAAAGTTCGATACGATGCTTTGAGAGGAAGGGTCATCTTTGGATGTGGATGCACATGCATATTGGAGGCTGGCTTTTGGCAAGGAATCGCCCACCGGGTCAGCCACCCGATTATCTGCTTGACGAATTGATAAAGTCTCACGCCAGATTCATCAGATATCATAAATATCTTTTCAATCATCAATGAGGCGGTGTTGTCAGCTATTTCAAATATTTTGATATTTTGGCGGTGTACGAATCTTGAGAAATGCCCCAACTGTCAAGGTCACATGCTGCAATGGATCGTTCGTGTCCCATTTGGGACAATGAATTCAAGATTAAACTATGTAAAGCTAAGAAGCATCTGTCATATATAGATGCCAAGAAAAGAGTTGGTTTTCGACCATCCATTCCACAGGTCACACACTCAGCATTCGTGTCTATAAAAGTGTTTTGATGCCAGCATGCAGACACAAAGTCAAACCAAACTGGTTAGTTTATCACTACATGTAGAACCACAATATGAGGAGTCTGTTATTATTCCTGTTCCAGAACCTGTAGCGCAGGTAATGGATACAGCTTCTGCCGTTGAGATATTTCCTCCAAAACAGTATATGCAAGTTGATCCTATTGTTCCAAAAACAAAAATCTCCCAAGTCTGTCATATATTTTGACTCTCAGAAGCAGAGGTTGAACTTTGATGTTTCAAAGTTCGATACGATGCTTTGAGAGGAAGGGTCATCTTTGGATGTGGATGCCCATGCATATTGGAGGCTGGCTTTTGGCAAGGAATCGCCCACCGGGTCAGCCACCCGATTATCTGCTTGACGAATTGATAAAGTCTCACGCCAGATTCATCAGATATCATAAATATCTTTTCAATCATCAATGAGGCGGTGTTGTCAGCTATTTCAAATATTTTGTTATTTTGGCGGTGTACGAATCTTAAGAAATGCACCAACTGTCAAGGTCACATGCTGCAATGGATCGTTCGTGTCCCATTTGGGACAATGAATTCAAGATTAAACTATGTAAAGCTAAGAAACATCTGTCATATATAGATGCCAAGAAAAGAGTTGGTTTTCGACCATCCATTCCACAGGTCACACACTCAGCATTCGTGTCTATAAAAGTGTTTTGATGCCAGCATGCAGACACAAAGTCAAACCAAACTGGTTAGTTTATCACTACATGTAGAACCACAATACGAGGAGTCTGTTATTATTCCTGTTCCAGAACCTGTAGCGCAGGTAATGGATACAGCTTCTGCCGTTGAGATATTTCCTCCAAAACAGTATATGCAAGTTGATCCTATTGTTCCAAAAACAAAAATCTCCCAAGTCTGTCATATATTTTGACTCTCAGAAGCAGAGGTTGAACTTTGATGTTTCAAAGTTCGATACGATGCTTTGAGAGGAAGGGTCATCTTTGGATGTGGATGCCCATGCATATTGGAGGCTGGCTTTTGGCAAGGAATCGCCCACCGGGTCAGCCACCCGATTATCTGCTTGACGAATTGATAAAGTATCACGTCAGATTCATCAGATATCATAAATATCTTTTCAATCATCAATGAGGCGGTGTTGTCAGCTATTTCAAATATGTTGATGTGCGAAAGTCTTAATAAATTATTCATATTTGCCGATGACATCATCATGAAGGTGTTATGTTAGCTGTTTTCAAAGCAGTATTGCTATCTGTTTTGATATGCTGTTTTATATGTGTTTGCATAATGGTCTGTTTCTTAATGGTTCTGGTCCCAATCGAGCACTCACGCTCCGATTTGGGTGTCTTTATTTATATATATTTTGTTTCGTTAGCTCGAGTTTACTGTCATTTCTAATCACAGTTGCCTCACTCGATTTTGATATATGTTTCTTCTCGTCGTGATATGGCCTTGTTGCTAAAACGACAATAAACCCCAATCAATTAATCAATTCAAACACAGCCCACAACACAACGAAATCGCTAGGGCTATTTAAGTGTTCATATGTACTCAGTCACACTCAACTAGGTTTATCTGCTGAATAAACTAGTCCATATATTTCAGTTTTCTCCCCAAGCAGTCATTTGCTGGACAGCATGTACTTACTGGGCTCATGAGCACACGAATATCCTAAACAGGATTGTTTTTCCAGCAGCCCATATCAGCATATTTTACATTCTACTTTCAACCTTCAGTCGCTGGAAACTTAAGTGGAACCCTATAATATGGATACATGGGTGTCCGTACATTGAGCAAAGTATTTATAAACATTGTTGATGCT
Organism: Siphonodentalium dalli; assembly: GCA_032622095.1. Classification (NCBI taxonomy): domain Eukaryota; kingdom Metazoa; phylum Mollusca; class Scaphopoda; order Gadilida; family Siphonodentaliidae; genus Siphonodentalium; species Siphonodentalium dalli. The sequence goes on along the minus strand of CP136065.1, from coordinate 63,208,344 downwards.
ATCCAGTTCAAATATTGTGTTCAATGTTACTTAAAGGCACGTGAGGCCTTAGTTGTAGAAAATATTCATATTTGTTCCAATCACCGTAAAAAGAAAAACATTAAAACGCATACAGTTTCGTTCATATATACCATGACCATCGCGTAAACAGCATGTTATCATAAAGATTTACTATATTTTACCTAAGCAAGAGCCTGATTGTGTTACAGAAGACAGCACAATGCTGCTGGCTAATCACACACAAATGGCATAAACGCTCTTTATACGTTCCATATCAGGAATTCACCAACAAAGAACGCTCTTTATGTTTACCATCATAATATAAACAAACACCAGAAAAGTAACTTTTTATGCTTTTGTTTACATAACAATGGTCAAATATATGACAATAACATACTGTTTATGCGATATTTCTTATTTGTATACGGACAAAGTCTGTCTACATTTTGTTGTTCTTTCTGTTTGTGGCGGTTTTTGACGGGTGGAAATATTTTCACAGGATACCCACCGCCAAGGCCAACCGTACCTTTAAAATATCCAGGTGTAGGCGTCCATATCGTTTTGCAAAGCGGCCATGTACTACGAGTTATTATACTGTCCACAGATAGTGAGCATTGTGTCCATGAATCAAGAACAGTTAAACGTGAAATATAAAGAGGCAATGTTCATGTATAAATAGAATACGATGTACACATATGTTCTCCCTCAATAGCGATTGGATTTTTTTTTTTAACTAACATGTACGCTTAAAGGATTTATTTGACCATGTTTAGTTGTGAATTGCCCTTATTTGTCAAATAAGGACTAGAGGGTGTACATTATATGCTTAAACTTGTTATTATCATGCGGCAATGCAACATGGTGTGTGATCAGAAGAAACTAGAATGGGACTGCTATTTAAAATATTTAGCTTATCATACTTAACTTTTAAATATGAACGGATAAAAACTTATTAATATGAACAGTGAATCTTATACTTACCAAGTGTTATAACCCGTTTTGATAACTCATAAATTTAAACACAAATTTAACTGATCAAATATTTAACTCACACATGCTGTTTGTTGCTAGTACCGTCTACCATTTCGTTTTTTCAGATGCTAACTTTAGATAGTCTCAATCAGGCCCTTTTTATTGGAATGCTTTTTGGGTGATAACTGTAGTAAGTCTGAACTGAATGGAATGAAATTGGATATGTGAATTAATTAACCCACCCGAAAGGTCATCTTGTAATTTGGGTTCCGCCCGCCAATTTTAACCAGAGTTATGGCCTTTTTGTTGGAATTAGCACTCACGTATTTTGCCACACCATAGCGACGCTCCTGTTAAATTCTTAACTGCGAAAATTGGGACCATCCACTGGAACTGATTTAGGACATGAGTGTGCTGGGCTTAGTTTTAGGATGTTGGACCTCATGAGTTTGTATACCAATCTTACTGTGCCTCAAACCGATGCTCAGTAGGGCCTACATAAAAAGATGACAAATATCTAGATCTCGAAAAGGACGGAATTCTTGTAGAAAGTGACCCTTCTGGTCATGCATCAAAGCTCCAACAAATGAATATATATGCGTTTGGCTCTTTTCGATCGATTACAGTCCATTTCGATAGATATACATGTATGTGATACCGAATTTTGTAAACCCTAGTACATCTGGGGGTTGTTTACCGTGTCCGAAGAACTGAACTGTGTTATTTTGTCGAATTTTTTCTTTCGCTTAGTGTCCGCCGAATTCCTCGTCGTCTGGGTGCTTATGCCATGCTGGTGACGTTTCATCACGGTGTAGACCAAAGCAAATAAACGTATTGGATTGGATATCGATTGGTATCGGATACATTTAGGATGAACATAATAAACACAAAGCACTTTGCAACCCTACAATTTGACTTGGCTCACACCTGCACAAACCACATAACACTGCCAGTTGATATAATACCTTGCAAAATAATAACCCGAGCTTGTGAAAATTGAGGATGTAAATGATGTTAAGTTCAAAAGTCTGGAATCCGTCACTATTCATTCATCAATGTCTAGAAAATTTGTCGAAACAAAATTAAGAATATGGAGAATTTCAAAAATTGTATTGTCAACGAGCTTTCGTATTTCTTAACGTGTGTTTAATACCATAAGTACGCTCAAACCGGCTGCATGTACATAGTAACGACGTCTATTCACAAAATGCATGCTCCAAATACTGCGAAAGGCGTTATTGTCTTCGCAAACGGCTGAATAATCTCATTATTACATAGATAAGATATAACATTTATTGACAATTTACATCCACGGTAGTGGCAGATGTCATGCATAATATACAAGCAACATCAATACACATAACATAACATAAAATTGTTAGAAATATAATTATTAATACAAGTTATTGTTTTATGCTCTATCTTTAAAGACTTTCCGGATCAAGTAACAAGCTGTAGTTGCAACATCTTTGTTTCCGTTTGCCATATGAAATATTCGGGTATTTCCAGCGCAATGCAAGCCGTAACGCATCAATTATATTGTCATTAAGTGCGTGCGCCACGACGTTTCTTGTTTGTTCCGATACAAAATGGCGGCTATCTGCGAAGCGAAAGATAGGCGATTTGTATTTATGCCAATGAAGGTTTAGCTGTTGCGATTTGACATTGTCGTAGAAATTATATAACAGAAATATTTCAATATTGTATTTATTCAAGTAGCGAACTTATCACTTCTGTTCCTGAAACTGGTGAGGTCCGTGAATTCAAAGATGTTATATGGTACTGGTTCGGTGATAACCCCCACTGTCACCAGAGAAGAGTGGTGTCATTTCAACAGGACTGAACACAACATCTCTCCACCAGCAATGACAAGATACTAAGCCTCATAATATCTACAGGGAATTTCTGATGATTATACGAATAGTTCTAGCGACAACATAATGTCGATTTAAGTATTTCTGGGACCGGTGGGAATGCACATTCACATACAGCTTAAAATATACGATATCAGCCTAATGGCCCTCAGAGTTGATTTAAGAAGGGCACATCAAATTGCATCATCAACAATGCTATCGAGATGACGCGTGTATAGTTTTCCCCCACGGGAGGCGGGATGTGCAGTGTATCATTATATCCATCGACAGAAGATATTTAAGTGTTTTAGGTGGAACATTGGGGTTTTAAAATGACTTTGAGTTGACTTCAGTTTAAAAACTAGGTGGCGGTTTGCTTGACAATTTAGTTTTTAGAGAAACGATCCGGATTGGTACCCATACAATTAATCATGTCTGTGACACACACTTGATACTTTTCCCCACATGCGACGATATAGTTCCTGCGCTCACATTGATATGAATACCCCACCATAAAACAACCATAGCGACACATATATGTATACCACTGGGAATGACAGGACGACAGCCTGTCAGGGCTATGTTATCCGTGAGCAATATACAACATACCTGTATTTATTGTTTGCTACATACCTGTTTGTATATTACCTTATGTAACCTTATGTTGTTAGTGGACGCTGGCTTCTATAGATGCCACTATATCCACCTCTGATTCTTCATCTTCTATTTCTCCGAACTCTCCTGCATTTTTGTTTTTTGTTTGACTGATCGTATCAGGGTCTGTCAGCCTCAATTCAGCCTTGAAATTTAATTTAATCTCTTGGTCCTGCCAATGGTAATCGAGATTGTTTTTGAATGAATTCATGTCTTCTGCATAGACGACTTTTTCTGCTAGATGATTCCATGGCTCCACCACTCTTAGGCTAAATGAGTATTTCCTCACATCCCTGTTTGCTCCTTCCAAGAATAATTTATAATTATGTCCTCTGGTTCGGAGTTCGGTGCTTCTTCTTAATATGTCATTCACTTCCGGATCATAGGTGTTAAATATCTTGAAGCATTCTATCATATCTCCTCTTATTCTTCTGTAGTTAAGTGTTGGTATATTTAGCTTCTTTAGTCTTTCTTCATATGGTAGTTCTTTTAATTCTGGTATTAGTTTTGTGAATCTTTTTTGGACTTTCTCGAGCATTTCAATGTCTTTCTTTAAATGTGGACTCCAGGCCGGTTGGGCATATTCTAGATGTGGTCTCACCAGACTTTTGTATAGTTTCAGCATTGTTTTGGTGTCCATGTGCGTAAATGCTCTGCGTATAGCTCCAGTGACTGCATTTGCTTTCTGTATTTTCTCATTTATATGTTGGTCAAATTTCAGTTTGTTATCAGTTGTGACTCCTATATCTTTCTCTTCAGTTACCTCCTTTAGTTGTACATATTGTCCATCTTTGTTCTTCATGTGATAGTTTGGCTCTTCTGTTTTCGTGCCGATGTTCATTGTCACACATTTATCTGGGTGAAATTTCAAAAGCCACTTGTCTGACCATGTCTGGAGTTCATCTAAGTCATTCTGTAATGCATCCACATCTGGTATACCCTGTATTTCCCTGTAAATTTTAGTGTCGTCTGCAAACATCATGACATCCGATTTGACGTTGGATGGGAGGTCATTTATATATATGACAAATAATATGGGTCCGAGCACGCTTCCTTGTGGTATTCCACTTATTACTTCTCGTGTTGTTGACGCTTCGCCATTTATCATCACTCTTTGTTGTCTTCCCTGTAAAAAATTCTCTATCCATTCCAATATATTTCCATTTATTCCGTAGCTTCTTGCTTTATGCAGTAGTCTTTGATGTGGAACGGTATCAAATGCTTTCTGGAAGTCCATATAAATTACATGTGTTGCATATCCTTCATTTATGGTCTTGGTCCACTTTTCCAAGGAGTGCAGTAGCTGTAATGTTGTAGATCGTCCCTTGATGAATCCAAATTGCTTCTTACTAAATAATTGGTTATTTCTCATATGGTCCATTATTTTATCCCGTATTCTTGCCTCCAGAGCTTTGCCTACTATACTGGTTAGGCTGACTGGGCGATAGTTGTTTGGTTTAGATTGTTCCCCCTTTTTGTATATAGCAGATATGTTTGCTGTTTTCCATTAATTTGGTAGTATTCCTAGTCGTAGGCTGTTATTGAAGATTTGTGCTATTGGTATGCTTAGTTCCTTCGCTAGCTCTTTTAGGATTTTAGGGTGTATATTGTCAGGACCCTGGGACTTGCATGGTTTGAGTTTTGATAGCCTAATCTCTACTCCCTCTGCAGTTACTTCAAGGTCTTCCATCTCATGCTTTATTGTCTTCATATCGATATCTGGGATGTTTCCTTTAGGTTCCCGTGTGAATACTTCGGAGAAGAAATCTGCCAACACTTCTGCTTTTTCCTTATCGCTTGTTGTTACACTTCCATCTGCTTTCTCTAAGTTGTCTATCCCTGTCTTCGTCTTCGTACGTCTCGATACATAGTCCCAGAATTTTTTGGGGTTATCTTTAGCTTGGTCAGCAATATCTCGTTCGTGATTTTTCTGCTTCTTCCTTGTCAAATTTCTCACTTGGTTCCTATATTTTGTATATATGTTGTAGTTTTGTTGTGTCCTGTTTTCCATATAGCGAGTCCAAGCTCTATGCTTCTTCCTCACCACCTCTCTTGTTTTTGCATCTAGCGGCATTCTATTTTTTTTGCTGGATGTATTTCTTTCTGGTATGTGTTTGTCTGTAGCTTCTTCGAGTACTAGGCAGAATATTGTAAATAAAGTTATCCTAGCCTATCTCATCATATCCTTGTTACACACATCTGCTGTTCAATCAATCATTTATTGTAAAAGACTGCAGACAATAATGAATACAACATGCAAATAAATAAATAAATATACATTACATTATGGTACATTATTCCATCACACGTACCATATTGTCTATCTCAGGGACATTGTATGCATAGTAATGGCAAAATAGTACAAATCCTGATTTTCCTGTAGGTTGATAAATTCGGTGAATACTTTCACATGGGCTTCCTATGCCACAGAACGACCTACTCAAGTCATATGCTTTACAGAAAATCGGCTCCCGACTTTTCTTCAACATGGAACAACTAAGTCCGTTCCGTAGTAACTGACTGATGCAACACGTGGTGACTTAAGAACAATACAAACGCTAGACACTTAGATGAAGGGAAGAACCATATCACATGAACAAGAATCCAATATTTTTTGAATATTTCTACTAAATGCTAATAGTAAGGAAATTTCGATTTATTCAACTAAAATTCATTTAAAGTGTTTTTGTTTTTGGAAGACAATATCCAACTTTACCGTTAGGATGTGGCGGTGAACATACATACCAAAATTACATTCCATTTAGATCCGTAAAACTAAAGTTATTATCCGGAAACGAAATATGAATGGGCGGACGGACAGGCCAAAACATAATACACCCCGTTGTGTTCAAATGGGCGTCTATGTTGTTAAACTGTAATTTAATTTCCAAATACCAAAATTTAAAGCAATTTGGATAGCTCTCACTAAAGTAATCACCCGGACGCCAAACATTAGACAACAAATAGTGATTCAAAGAGGGTTTATTCGTCGAACCAAACCCAAACTGTACTGCTAAAGTGATCCACATGCCATATCGGAAGCAGGCAAATAACAATAACTAAAGACATCATCAGGACAGCAGAATAATCTGCAAATTCTAGGTGGAAGGTGAGAATAAATCCACCAATAATGATTCCCAGACCCAGACCAAACATAGAACCTAACCTTAAGTGTCATCTGGACATAAAAAACATTAGCAAATTCTTAGTAGGAAGGAGTCGTGTCGGACAAAAATTCGAACTTTCGTTACTATATGATGCGAATAACATATAACAAGTTTAATACATTTCTGTTAAATGTTATTCAAGCAGTCATCGCGAAAAGTGTCTCGGGCGGGCGGACAGGCTCGTTTTACAGGCCAAGATACCATATAAATTTGGTTTCGGAGACAACTAGTTGCGGTAATGTTAACGCGGTTCAAATGATCTTACCCAAGAGGCACGGCATATTGGCGATTTAAACGTGACAAACAACATTCACACCCCATGGCTCAGATACGTCCATGGAGACACGATGGTTCGCAGGCAATCGCAACCGATGTGTTGGCTCAGTCATGTCAGTGTGTTCATGGTCATAATGACGCCCAACACGCTACCAGTGAGACCAATATCGCTGAGCTCCCTGCGGATGGTAAAATGTGTTCGCAACATAATAATCAATTGCCCATAGTAGCCACTTGGCCAACATACTAATTTGCGGAGGCCAGTCGCCAGATGTATACAGTTCACGCATTTGCATGCGCGTGTATCCACGGGGTGTGCCCATGATATACATAAATGCACACGGTGTCGTTATGAATATATCGTTGCATCGACCCCTGTCAGCATTAACTGCCGTCTTATCTGAAAAACAAAGACTGTTAGACGCTTTTAAACTGGCATGGCTCATTTGAGCACCCAACTAATGACAAAATTGGTCGTCACCCCATAGTTTCGGTGATTGTTTTTACCAAGTTCGAAAAATGAGAATCATGTACCGGAATAAATAACATACATTCTTTTACGCTTGCTTCCTGTGCTCGGCCACGAAGTAGTTACGGAAATGGACGTTGTTGAAAATTATGTCTGCGGAATTTAGAAGGATGCCATAGGCATACATGTACCAATTGTCGAGACCAGCACTCTTTATTTTTTACCAGATAATTAATAGCCCAACAAGAGTCTGTCTTTGTTGTTCCAAAGTGAAGAACGTTTAGTTGTCTAAATTCTATTACTTCAAGTCGAGCTACTGTAGCCTACGTTCTCTTGGTTGAGGACCAACTTCGAGGACCTACATGGTGTTTATTACCTATTGATCTTACAATTCAGTGAAATTGATGTGAAACACTCCGATAGGGTGATGAAACAGAAATGGAAATTAATATTGTTCAAAGCAGATATTTTTTACAAATATTATAGCTGAATTTACAACACACACCGTTATTCTTATATTTTAATTAAATGCAGTGACACTCGATGGCAAAATCGTTGTCGTTAGTTTATCGCTGATAGTTGCGTCACGAATGGAGGAGTAAATATTTACAATTTAGCGTAGTTCAGACGATGTTTTCTATGGAGGGGTACGTTCGATTTGCTTCAGATGTTCGATGATTTTAGTAGAATGCTACATTCCCCCAGTTGGCATAGCGCCTGAATACCAACTTAACGGTTTCACGAACCCGCACAAGTACACAAATAATATGTCCTTCAAGAGAATATCGAATAAAATGTACTTTGACGTGGGAACTATTGTCGTTTCATTGATGAAAAAGAAAACAATAAAACTTTCTCTCTTTCGTGAAACATTACACCATCCAAACACTATCGAAATTTCATGCCCGGTAACGCCACTTACGAAAGAATTCAAGAGATCTACATTTGATGACACTAAACGAGATGAACAGAAAATTAAACCTAGAACTATTTTTTTTAAATGATTGTCTTAGAGACTTATATAACAAACACACTTTCTGTAAAAGATAGGATTAATTTCACAAAACTCCGTATTAGAGATCATAAACTCGCTAACGAGAAAGGTAGTCACCATCAGCTTATAACTAAAGAACGGAAGAGGTTGTACCTTAAATGCAGCAGCGGTTCTATTATAGAAAATGAGTATCACTCGTTATGGAATGTCCACACTATTTCGATCTCAGAACAGTACTTTTCCAAATTGTTGGCAGTTATCACAATAATTTTACAAGTATATCAAACGATCAGAAATCCAATTGTATAATGAAGAATGATATACCCCTGACATAATCAGCGAGATTTGTAACATGGTCCGGCGCTTCTTTGGTAAGCGTTCTGAACGAATAGTATGCACGCCATCACACAATAACACATATGTAGTTATATAGACATGCCATGTTCACATGTAATTATTTATTAATGATTGTGTTTTTGTGCATTGTATTGTTGGCATACTGTCTTTATTGGTACATGTTATATTATCTTATGTCTATGTCAGATAAAAGCAAAGAAATATGCAGATGAACAGTTCCAATAAATATCGATAAATGAGACGATTACGAGCGTTTTTCTCGAAAACAGTCATTGGCTGCCAACAAAACCACACCCCTTGACACGACTCTTGCGAGTGATAATTGCATGTTGACTTTGTCGTGAACACAAGAGGCACAATACCACTCGGTACAACTTTGTTAGAAAATAAACGTTGACATAATAAAATAGTTGTTTTTGGGCTGAACATAGCGTGGTATATATACGTAATACGACTGTACAGGTGTATCGTCCGGTTCGATAGCACACAATACGCTGTTTTCGAATTGACAAATTACTTAATCCGAGTTTTGACGCATCAGTTAGAATGTGTTTTTGTCATAAGAACTCACCAGCAGTGATCGGATTGGCAGACAATTTAGCAATGGTATTCAGCTTTACAATGTTGATGGGCGCTTAAAACAAATCACGATATCTTGATGAATAACTTATCCCACATTCAATTATGTGATTTAATCGCACGTGTCACGTGTATAAATGCCAGACATATAACATTTACATCTAAATATCAACTCCGATAATAGTTATTTTCCCCGTAAATATGCGAGATTAGCCGAAAGTTTGTGCTGATTGTTAACAAGTGCGTGCGTTGTAGTTTCGATGCGAGCATGCGAATCACAATTTACAACACACATGAGACAGAAAATGAAGCCTATATAACAACACTGAATGAACAGTACGTTGTATGTTGGTATGGTAAGATCAATTTTATATCGAATGTTTACCTTGTCCGTAGTAAGCACCACAAATGCTAGTATATGCATGTTGTCAATTAATTGTTTACACCGAGAAGTGAGTGTGCATTATGTGCAGGTTTGTTTGTGTTATTCGGCTACTTTCTTGACAATTATAATGGCTATGCAATGCATGATTGGCACAACTAACTGATAGGCTACGTTCTATGATATACACTGTATGTACGAAAACTTAACTAGTATCATAAATTGCGGTAACTTCGCCTTAGGTTTCCAACTTTATCTCACGTGGAGGCCAAGATGTGACGATATATACCCTACACTTCGTGTGATCAGAACATTGTTATCTCTACTACGATAGTTATCTATCCAATTTTAAAACTACAATCAACTGCAAAAGGTGGATAATTTACCCTTTTGACGGGCAAGAACATATCAGGAATGCCCCATGTGACTTACTTGACCAATAAAAACACTAATACAGGAAAATATCCGATAGAGGCAGTGCACTGGTATGTTATCGCCTGTGGGTGATATTAACCTTGATTGGTGGTCATCGGTATCCGTTGAATAATCTCTAAGGGATATGCAGGTAATCGCGTTATGGTTATCTACGACAAACCGTGCATGTGTAAAAAAGAACTAGTCGACCACACATGCTGCACTGAACATACACAACGAAGCGTTCAATTTTATCTCAGGCGAATCTGCACATGCATTCATTCCAAAGTTTACATAATTAGGTAGGGTAGAGTTATGTGTGGACGCTGCCCTTTTTCGGGACTCTATATGCTCGAACTGTCTTGAATATTCACCACGCGGTTTTCATTGGTCAAAATACTGGCACATCTGGTGGCTGCGCCAAGTAAGTCGAATTTCATGGGTGGAACTGCCTCGAAGTAGACATGCTTTCCTATTCATTTCTTGACTTCCAGTTAGGACATATATAGAATCTCAGCTTCTAGTAAGAAATGAGAGGAAAACGACGCTGGAAACATTCAGTGGCGAAGTTACCCCGTGGATGTATCACTTACCAGCTCTTGGAACATTTTCGAGTATTCGGCAAGAACATTAATTTCTTGTAAACCAACGTACGCAGGCAGCCTCATTTTGTTGTACAACCTCATGTGTGCCTGTTCTTTTTATTTTCTCCCGGATACCTCCACTTTTCCCGACAATCTCTGTAATTATCTTAGAAGTTCTTTGGATTTATAGCGGTGAAATAAATAATACAATGTGATGTAGGCAATTACCAGATTAATGTGTACCACTCCCATATGTTTAAGACGCATCTCCAAAATTTGGAAAACTAGCATTGCATATGGGAAGTTTTTTTAGTGGAAGGAGCTGAGGCACAATCTAGGACAGCAACTGCCTCATAATTCCATGCTGAGTTTAATATAATTAATCTGTTTTAATAGTACATCGCTCAGGTGGTTCCTGAATTATTACCATTTGAGCAAAACTGAATGAGGTCAACAAGTCTTTATGCTGCTAAACCAACATTCAGATTGTGGACACACTCTATGGGCGCAAATTATACAATATGTACAATTAGCCTAACTTGTTATTTATCCTGCAGTTTGACCATCTATATGTCTGCAAGCAGTTCCGCTCATGCGGGGGCCAATATTATAACTCTAAAATACCGTTTAACCCTCGGATTTTAATCTCACATTCAGTTAGACAATTATAAATTGGTATAGCGTTAAACACAAGATATGATATTCTTTATAGATCAGTATCTGGACCCGAGTCACTATCACCCGTACCTTGTTATTGTAACCCATATTGTTTGTGACTGGAATCGGAATTTGAGAAATCAATGTGTGAAGTATTTCATTTAATAGTTATACTGCCGGTATTATTGCAAAGCCATCAATTGACAAGCACCTACTAAAGCACTCAAATTACAACTACATGTATCAGTGAATTTGTCCCAGCAGTTATGACTGCAATGTTCCTTATAAGCTCGGCCCCATTGTCGCCAACTTTGGTTTGGGAAAACACATTGTGGCCATAGAATGATACCAATATACACAGATGCCACAACATGTGGAAGTACGAGTTTTTAGATATCACAAAGTTTCTTCAGACTAAAGAGTCATTTCTTGAATCGACATATCGACAAGAAATGCATCAGAGACATTTTGAAATGTAGGTAAGCTGCACATGTAAATTGGAAAAACTAAGGCCGTGCGACCCTTTCCTATCAATGAAGCGTCCAGCATGTAGTCCACCAGGGTTGGTGATGATACACGAATTACATCGATACAGCCGATAGTTGCACCCAAGCCGGCTACGTTATAAATTTTTCCTTCAAATGGTCGAGACCGTTGTGTTATTACTTTGATGACATATCTTTTCTACTTGCACATTGCATGATTAAATGCCTCTGTTGGCATATAACATGATGAAATGCCTCTTCTGTTGGTACGTGATGAAATACCTCTTATGTTATGATATTGCATGGCGAAATGCCTCTGCTGTTGGAATACTGCATGCTGAAGTGCCTCTTATGTTGTCATATTGCATTACGAAATGCCTCTACTAATGGCATATTGCATGATGAAATGCATCTTCTGTTGGCATATTGTTTGCATGGTGAATGCATCTTCTGTTGGCATATTGCATGGTGAAATGCATCTTTTGTTGGCATACTGCATGATAAAATGCCTCTTCTGTTGGTATACGAGATGATGAAATGCATCTGCTGTTGGCATGAAATGCATCTTCTGTTGACATATTGCATGGTGAAATGCATCTTATGTTGGCATATTGCATCGTGAAATGCATCTTCTGTTGGCATACTGCATGGTAAAATGCCGCTTCTTTTGGTATACTACATGATGAAATGCATCATGTGTTGGCATATTGCATGATAAAATGCCTCTTCTGTTGGTATACTGCATGATGAAATGCCTCTTATGTTGGCATGCCGAAATGCATCTTCTGTTGGCATATTGCATGGTGAATGCATCTTCTGTTGGCATATTGCATGGTGAAATGCATCTTCTGTTGGCATATTTCATGGTGAAATGCATCTTCTGTTGGCATATTGCATGGTGAAATGCCTCTTCTGTTGGTATACTACATGATGAAATGCAATTTTGTTGGCATATTGCATGAAAAAATGCCTCTTCTGTTGGTATAATGTGTTATGAAATGCCTCTTCTGTTGGCATAGTGCATGCCGAAATGCCTCGTATGTTGGCATATTGCATGATGAAATGCATCTTCTGCTATATTGCATGATGAAATGCATCTTCTGTTGGCATATTGCATGCTAAAATGCCTCTTCTGTTGGCATATTTCATGGTGAAATGCATCTTCTGTTGGCATATTGCATGGTAAAATGCCTCTTCTGTTGGTATACTACATGATGAAATACATCTTCTGTTATATTGCATGATGAAATGCATCTTCTGTTGGCATAGTGCATGATAAAATGCCTCTTCTGTTGGTATACTGCATGATGAAATGCCTCTTATGTTGGCATATTACATGACGAAATGCCTCTTCTGTTGGCATATTACATGTTGCATTGCCCCTTCTGTTGGCATAATACAAGATGAAATGCCTCTTCTGTTGGTATAATGTTTGATGAAATGCCTCTTATGTTGGCATAGTGCATGCCGAAATGCCTCGTATGTTGGCATATTGCATGACGAAATGCATCTTCTGTTGTTATAATGCATGATGATTGGCATCTTCTGTTTGCATATCGCATGATGAAATGCCTCTTCTGTTATATTGCATGATGAATTATATCTTCGGTTGACATAATGCATTGGCTATTTTGCTCACATTGGCTGAGATCTACGTTACAGGACACGGTCCACTCTCTGGAAACTGCATGTTGCAATTGCAAAATCAAACGCAACCGAAGGGTGGACGTTACGTCTTCGGATCTCCTTGTTGGCCATTTTATATATCTTGCTACTAAGTGTGCTTAGACGGGTCTTTGGAGAGTCTGGATCTCATCAAACATGCTTCTTCGTATTCCTAGAACGGATTCGATCTATCCCTGAATAAGGAGATAACTCTCTGCGCGAAATGTCATCAAGATCACAATTCCATAATTTGTAAACTGTCCATGATGTTGTACACGCGAAGAAAAAACTGGCAGTGAAGCAAGGGACAAAACAAGCGTGACAACAATCATAATGCACTCCAGTCTGGACGACATAATCCGATAAAAAACACCATGTCCACAACCGTAACTCGTGATCGATTACAATCAATCTCATAAATCATATCACCGACCCGGCGAGTCTCAAACACATCTGAGCAATGGTTGAAAAATTAAACCTATTCTTATTCAGATGCACGCCTGTGTTTCTCGTTCGAACAACGATGTCCGCTAGTTCAGCATACTTGTGCAAAGGGGAATAGCCACTGAATGTTTTTTTGTTGAATACGAAAACATGTTCGACTGATTCGAGTTATCTTAAAATTCTCATCGCTGACAAAATAAATATCCACGATAAAGTTAGGGTACCAACCAGACTTGCGGTTGCGTTTGCCAAAGCTGTGGAGTGATACTGCAATGGGATGTCATCGGATATTAGCTTGGGTGTGATTGTCCCGGACAACGGCCAAATACTATCTAGTATTTCAGTGTCAGAATACAATAATTTCTAGTATACATTCATCAGATATTAAGTACAGATCATGACTATTTTTGAGTTGGAATTCTATAGTATACAAATACTGCAAATCAGATTACGCGTTGTTAAAATGTGTAATTCTTTGTTATATAAACACTGCATACAGACATGGGCAACATAAATAATAAATTATTATTATATTATAATAAACGACTGCGTTAGATCACTTGATTACAACCCCATACACTCCTTAATTACAATGACCACACTCCTTAATTACAACCCCTATACTCCTTAATTACAACCCATACACTCCTTAATTACAAACCTACACTCCTTAATTACAATCCTGCACTCCTCAATTACAACCCCTACACTCCTTAATTACAACCCTGCACTCCTTAATTACAACCCCTAGAGTCCTCAATTACAAACCATACACTCCTTAATTACAACCCATACACTCCTTAATTACAAACATACACTCCTTAATTGCAACCCAACACTCCCTAATTACAATTATTAGGGGCGGAATCTCTCTATTAAATACAGATTCAGTTGTTTGAGCTATCAGTTGCAGATCACCTAAATCGTCTGACACTTGACCTTTATTTCTTTAGACTAAAGAAACATTCCAGGAGGTAATATAAACGAGAAATGCATCAAGAGTTGTGGGTCATTTAGTGGCTACGGAAAACATATGGGCTTAGATCGAAATTGAATTAACCGTACATTTCACACTAAAAAAGTGAAGACCAAATATGATTAGCAGAACTAAAACAAGGCATTGTTAAGCATATCAACATAATCAGATTGATATTTAAGTATGAGAGCTACAATTTTCAGTTGTTTACCGATGAGATGTATTTGGGATGACAAAAGTCTAAAGAGATACATTGATATATAGCAAGCGTACCTCTAGATGTTACGGCATCTTTGTAAATGTTGGCCATTATATGGCCACAGATCCCCCCAACTGTGCCGACAGTGGGGACCGAATATATAATCAAAATTCCTGTTCTATGTAATTGACATAGAACTGGTCTAACAATAGTTACATTGACATTGTAAGCCAGTGCATTCTCTAATATATGCGAGGCTCCCTATATATGGAGACTCTAATATTGAATAGAATCCATTGGCACATGATGTTCACAACATTTCAGGAAGGTTCAGTCATGGAAGGGTTGAACAAGTCTGACTGATGCATATTTAGTCTTCACAAACGTATTTTTCAACCTAATTTCATCGCCCGACACGGACAGGAATGTAAGGACAATATATAATATGGGGATATGTAGGTTGTGATTGGAATGGCAATGTTAAGCATACACATGTAGAATCGCTTAGAAAATCCACGCCTCTCTCACTTAGCCCCCACAATGTAAACAAGCTAGCGGAAAATTGCACCAGCACACTGAAGCAACACAAGAATTCCATATGGTATCATCTAATTGTATAACTGGGTTTTCAACAGCATTGTCGTCATCTACCTTACAGCGGCGTTTGCACTTTTACACATTTTTGTGTGACTGGTGGTCCCCTTATATCGCTGTTTTCTCGAATATTATTGGCTCTTATGACAGTTGGCTAATTATTGTAGCTCATATGAAGCTCATCAGTAGGGTTTTAACGTGTTATCATTGTGTTAAAATCAGACTGTTTTCAGTGGGAGACAATGTTCAGAAACCATACCCAGGCATTTTGTGTAGCGTTATTCTCAGACATAGAAACTAAGGGAGGGGCGAAGAAGCGTGCATCTGTTGGCACTAATATCACCCTACAGGTCTGTGAACCGTTGAATTGTAATAAATATGATAATTACCTACCCATGTACTGCATGTAGATATTACTGACTTTGTTCGTCTCGGTCGCTCGAAAAAATCGCGATTTGACCGCCACAGCACCCGTACACTCCAACACAGCGGACACACACCCGCCGCAGCGCAGAAACGATTGGTCGGTGTGGTAACAGAGGTTGCATAAGTGTGAGACGAACCGCAATTGGGTACGATGTAAACCAGAATGGCCAATGGAAGATCGAAATTACGAGATTATCCAAAAATCGGAAGAACAAAAGCATTTCAGAGAATTGTTTGAGATCTGCCTGAATGGTTTTTTTGTACCCGGTTAAGCTATTACAGTCATACAAGTCATATATCAAAACACCTCCGAACTAATAAGCTTTTAAGCGACTTAGAATCAGGATTTACACCGAATGATAGCACCGTATTCCAATTAATTGATATTTATCACTATATTATCTCAGCTCTTGATGACGGGAAGGAAATAAGGGGTGTGTTCTGCGATATAAGCAAGGCGTTTGACAAAGTTTGGCACAGGGGTCTCATTTTCAAGCTTAAAAGAATGGGTATAACAGGGAAAATTTTAAAACTCTTGGAAAATTATCTCGAAAATAGACAACAAAGAGTTACAATTTCTAATTTTAATTCTCCATGGAAAGAAGTTAAAGCAGGAGTGCCTCAAGGATCCATACTCTGCCCTCTTCTCTTTCTCGTGTACGTAAACGACATAGTCTATGGAATTACATGCAACATACGTTTATTTGCTGATGATACATCACTTTATATTGCTATAGAAGATCCCATAATTGCTGCAGAGGTGATAAATTCAGACCTACACAAAATATTCAACTGGTCGAAAACCTGGGCAGTTAAATTTAACCCATTGAAAACAGAATCCTTGCTTGTATCGTGGAAACAAATACCCATACACCAACCAGTATTAAATATGGCCAACGAGAGCATTGATGAGGTGGAAACACATAAACATTTGGGTCTGACATTCAACCGGCAGGGGAAATGGAAAGACCATATAGAAGATATTGAAAATCGAGCGACCAAAAGAATGTACATACTGAGGAAATATAAATTTATCCTTGACAGAAGAACTTTAGAAAGAATCTATTTGTCCTATATTCGACCTGTCTTGGAATATGCTTCCTCAGTATGGGATAACTGTACAGGCGAAGAAGCCAATTCTTTAGAAGATATTCAATACGAAGCAGCTAGACTAGTAACCGGTGGGACTAGAAGTTGTAATAAAGACATAGTTCTCCAAGAAATTGGTTGGGACACATTATCAAAACGGAGAGAACATTCTAAACTTGTACTATATTTTAAAATGACGAAAAAACTAACTCCCCCTTACTTATACAATGCTGTTCCGAATAAAGTATCGCGCACAAGTGGATATGACACGAGATCAGATGACCTTAGAGTACCTTTCTGCAACTCAGTTACTTATCAGAAATCCTTTCTTCCACGATCTATCAATCTCTGGAACAAGTTAAAACCAGAAGCGAGGAACTGTGAAACACTCTCAGACTTTAAAGTTTTTCTGAATAGCGGTATAAAAGAACGTCCTCGATATCTGGAATTTGCATATACGAGAGCAAGCCATATATACCATTGTCGACTAAGACTGGAATGCAGTAATTTAAATCATGATCTTCACAGCAATCACGTGAGAGATAATCCGTTATGTATATGTGGTACCGAAGAAACAGCAGAACATTTTCTTTTTTATTGTCGCAGGTTCTCTGCTGAAAGAAATAGGTGCTTCGCAGGGTTAATAACCCGACCAGGCATAGCAACCCTGCTACATGGAAACAGCGAAGTATCACTGGAAGAGAATATAGATATATTTCTGAGGGTTCAAAAATTTATATTGTTGTCTAAACGATTCTCAAATTGAACTTTACCCAAGTCGCTCTCCGTATAAATACGTATAAATAAGTTTAAATAAGTTTAAATAAGTTTAAATAAGTTTAAATAAATACAAATAAATAAATGGTAATTCCTGCTCATACACGAAACAAGGCGAGTGTACAAAGGCCCATTATCACATATAAGTGACTAAATATATAGCACAACTCAGAAAACTAGAAAATATCTCTTATTTCCTATTCTGTCATCGGGCATGATAACCTAGAGTTGCTCGTAATAAGTATATACATACAATGCATCACTCTTGTCGTATCGATCGTGAAACGTTAATTATGCTATGCTTATTGTAAACTGACCGAGTGGGGTCAATGGTCAGGTCACAAACAAACAAACAGGTAGTAACAATTCAGTTCAACTGATGCGTGGACTGCCCAACAGTGACCCATTATTACGGGTTACTGTTGGACAGTCTATGCCCCAGACGGCTGACAATGATAATAATAAGATAGTAAAATTTAAACAAAAACAAGATCTAACTGGGAAAAGAACATTATGATAAAGCAATAAAGACACCACCACATGTGTATGACAAAGATGGGGAAATGGCTAATATAAGCATCACACTTTCTGCCAAATCCCATTCTCTAAAATAATTGTCTTTATGTATATTATACAACTCTGTTAATTAATGTGCATGATTTAGAGAAATAAATATGTTTACACCATACAAGTCATCGACTTCAGTCCCACTGTGGGGGAACTGTTCCTCGAAAACTAATTCCGCCCGAGCAAAATTCCCATTCCGAGCGGTTGAAGAAAGATTTGCTCGATTTTCCACGACCATGTTTACTAATCGGTGTATTTTGAGGGAACAACTTATGTGATAACATATTCAAAAGATAAGACTTGTTTCCAAGGTATTTTACTCTTCGCATACTTATTCTTTAGTCCCATATATAGCACGATGAACCAAATTACAAAGGAATTTTGCTCACTCAAATCCACAAACAAAGACGAAAAGTATTGTGTATAAATCTGAATTTTGATGCGAAAGAGATAACGTTTTTTAGAACAAATTGCTTTTGTTTATCCACAAGCATCCCATCGTTATACTTTAATCGTTAGTTGAGCAAAATACGCGATGTTAGTCTGACATAATGCCTTCAAAGTAGCACTACCATACCTACCGATTCTGTTTTCGGAGTGTTCCGATTCACGACATGCACATTTTGAGCATTCCGATTCTTGTCATGGATAAATGATTACCGTAATTCAGTTAATTGCTTCATTTTTTTAGGCTCCGCGGCCGTTCTTTATGACGGTAATTGGTCCGATAGTGATTTGCCAAGTACTACGAATTAGTATCTTAAGTTTGTGGACAGATTTGTGGGCTTACGTTTCCTGCCTGGATCATAATAAATACACGTATATTGTGTCATCGTTGATAATTTGCCCTGCTATTCGATAAACCGTACTGGCCTAGCTGTAGCTCATCACAATTTCAAAGTAAAATATGCTACTTCCGGTGCGAAACTGGTAATTACACGGACGTACATGTAGTAAGGTTTCAACGAGATTACTGTTTATATCAGGAAAATGAGGACATCGATAATTTTGATAACAGAAAATGTACTGCCCCTTTAATACTGTCATCATGTTGATGACAAAAGCTAAGGGCAAGTTCATGGAGACGTTTATCGCTGGATAACTGAACGTATGTAGTCGAAATCCCAATAGCATCGCTTGGGCGACAATTGAACTTATTAGGGCGACAACCGAACATACAGTGCGGGAATCGGAGCGAAAACTTAAATCACCGTTTTCAACATTTTGCTGGCTTATTTTGGCAAAAATTGATCGGGAAATATGTCCCTGTTGACGCTAGAGGTTAACATTAACACAATATGTTATTAAACTTACCTTATATCTGTGTATTTATGTTTTTCGGCTGGTAATTTGAAAACTACTCGGTTGACAAGCGGAATAACTTGTAACGGAATTGGTTTTCGAGGAACAGATCCTCCACAGTACTCTTTCCTGTCAAGATTTGTGACATTTGTTATATAACATGGGTCTGGTGTTTAACTTTGATAATGGGTGTTGATTTAGTGGCCGTCTCTGTTTGCTAGTGTTAGTCACACATTATTCGATATAGTTCACCGCCATTGACAGCCTATTCTGGAAATAAGATCATATTGAACTTATTTATAAAAAAACACACAAATAAGCCCATATCGGCATTATTTGAAACTGAATTACGCACCATATCAACCTAAATGAACTTGTCAGATTCACGCGCTTTATAATTTGTTTTCACTGTGGCTCGCGCCAAATAAAGTTTGCTATTGGCTTATTTCACAATCAAGTCCAATATGAACATATGTGAATATCTAGGTCCAATATGAACCTATTTGCACGAGGATATATTGGTGTATCATGCCTGCGGAGTCGACGGAAAGCATTTGTTTGTGCTTGGAGGTGATCTTTACGTTTTGACATTTTGACTTCATTGTAATTTCTCTGTGGGATATGCAATAGGTCAAAGTTTTATACTTATACCTTTGATCTTCTGCAAATAAATTGTTTGCCGTACCAGCAATCACTAATACAACTGCAAAGATTATCCCGTGTTGCCCGACCACCGTGTGCATATTTTATACCCTATGAAAGCAAACTCCTGTAGTGTTAGATATTTACTATTTTACTAATGCTTATGTTATTGTTTATTCGTTGTTCGTGTGTTATATATCGTATGTAGACACAACGTCTGGATTATATGGAACTCACAGCAGGATCATGTTCTCAACGTTCCACAAATAATTACCTGGCAGCTCTACCCAATACGAACTGGCTAAAAATTAAAGATGCCCTGATTTGACCCAATAATACCCACTATCTGTAAGTTTTCTACCCCAGAACATAATTATGTCGGACGAATTAGCCCACTAACTTGAGCTTTTGATAGCGACTTCAAAAAGAGGTAGTTTTAACTTTGAACACGTTTTGAAAGTTTGTCACCCTAGCAATACGTTCAATGATCGCCACACAAACAACGTCATTCTTCTGTCACCAATATCGTTAGGTAATTACGAGCTATTGATATCGTTTTCGGTGTATTACAGAGAGGGAGGGAGAGAGAGAGAGAGAGAGAGAGAGAGAGAGAGAGAGAGAGAGAGAGAGAGAGAGAGAGAGAGAGAAAGAGAGAGAGTGAGGGAGAGAGATGATTTATTAGTAATATATAGCATACATTATATATTAAATACAAAGCTTTGACATAGATACAAATTACATCACACTTACTCCGAAATGGGAGCAATTTTGCCTGGAGTCGACATAACTCTGTCTTCCTGCCTACCCCATCATACATTTTGCATCAACTCCGGCTATGAAAATTGATCTAGGGTGGCATTTTAGGCCTCGTGTGTTATTTACATTTAGATATACATAATACAGCAGTCCTAATTGTCTTAACCCTTTACCCAACAGAAGGGCCCTGTGCCAATGCATTCTCTTATATATGCGAGTCGACCATAGGTCGCCTCGCATATATAAGAGAATGCATTGGCTTAACACATTAAAAATTATAAAATTGTTAAAGAATGTAAGAAAAAATGATAAAAAGTGTTAAAAAAAGATTTTTTTTAGGCCAATGCATTCTCTTATATATGCGAGGCGACCTATGGTCGACTCGCATATATAAGAGAATGCATTGGCACAGGGCATAACTGTAACCATCACAATGTGGTCAAGGAGCCGGTTCCAATGATATCCATATTTGTATGGTTCTATTGAGACAGACCGAAGATATTTTAGGCTGTTGAAGCTTTATTTGGCCGGTTTTGGCCGGTTTGTTGGGTAAAGGGTTAAAAACCCACGGAACAAGTAGGAGGAGATCTATTTGGGAGTATATATTTTAGATCGGAAGACCTATGGGTGCCACACTGGCGACAGGTAGGAGAATATCCATTTGGGAGTATATATTTTTAGATCGGAAGACATGGGTGAATGTGTGGATTTTAGAGATGTCTGCCACAATGTTGTTGATATGAGGTATTTTTCATTTTACTCTATAGAATGTTAAGCTGAAAATTCGCGTGGGGGAATTTGGTCCAATTTGGTGTCAAATCGGACGGCATTTTTAACCCTTTCATGACGGGAGCTGCGGTGGTGCAGCATCAAAATCAAGTTCCAGTGCATTATCTTATTTATGCAAGTCTGCCTTAGGGCGCTTCGCGTATATAACAGAATGCACTGTCTTACAAGGTCAAGGTATATATTGTTATTCCAATGTATTCTCTTATATATGCGATGCACAGGGTTTTTTGTGTGCACAATTTCAGCCATGGAAGTGTTAATCGGGCGGCATCTTTAAGGTGGTGTGAAATAGCTAGAAAACCTTGCACCTGTACCAAGTTCGAGCACTATTTTATTTCTTGGAGAATATACTGTTCTGCAATTTAACAAACATCTCCCAAAATGACACTTTCTGGTTTTCAAAAAGACATACCTAAATCAGCCTATTGACCTAATGAACTGTGTGTGCACTAGACTAAATTGTTATCTGAACAGATCAGACATATTTGTGATTTTCGTGAAGATTCAATGACAGTTTTGTTTTTCTATTCTAAAGACATGTCATCTAATTCTGAGAATTATCTCCCTTTATTGTTCGGAAAGAAGGTCTCGTTTACTACGTGTCTGTGTGTACGCATGAACGTATGTACGTATACATGTGTTTAAATGTACGTACGCACGCATGTATTAGTGAACATGCATACATACAGCCATGGCATTTTGCATGCATGCATGTAAGCATACATGCATGTATGTATGTATGTACGTACTTACGCACGCACGCACGCACGCACGCACGCATTGAGAAAACAAAATGTGTTTTTTTTTAAAGAAAGATGGACAGCAGATATACAGACTGACATGACATATATATATACAAT
Source organism: Siphonodentalium dalli (assembly GCA_032622095.1). Classification (NCBI taxonomy): domain Eukaryota; kingdom Metazoa; phylum Mollusca; class Scaphopoda; order Gadilida; family Siphonodentaliidae; genus Siphonodentalium; species Siphonodentalium dalli. The sequence continues at coordinate 63,185,415 of CP136065.1, read as the reverse complement.
AGACACACTATACCCCGTTTTTTTCTTCTCATAATAGCCCGGCCGGTTACTTCATCCTCGCGATTTTTATCACCACATCATCACCACCACCATCATCATCATTATTCTCCTCGTGCTCATCACATCATATTCATCACCGTCATAACCTTCGTCCTCTTCCCCGCGATCATCATCTTCATCACCGTCGCCGCCTGGTCATCATCATAATAATCACCAGCATCGTCCCCTTCCTCACGATCAACATCGTCGCCGTCATCATCATCGTCGATCATAATCATCATCAAAACACTCATCATCATCAGCATCATCATCATCATCGTCATCATCACCATCATCCTCTTCCTCGCGAGCATCATCTTCATCAACGTCGTCGTCTGGTCATCATCATAATCATCACCAGCATCGTCCTCTTCCTCACGATCATCATCGTAGTCGTCATCATCATCATCGTCGTCGATCATAATCATCAAAACACTCATCAGCATCACCACCATCATCATCATCATCATCATCATCATCATCAGCACCAAGTAGTCTTGATGACCCGATTAATATTTCGGATAGATTCACATAGTTTACACAACTTAGCCAAAAATGTCATGTTCAATATATTATTAATAACAATTATATTTGATCGATACGAATACATCATTGGAACGTATATATCCTCTATCATATGAATAGTTACATAAATGACATAAAACAAACATATAGGAAAAAGAATAGTATAGTGGGAAAAATACAGATATAAATCTGAGCTACTAAGATAAATGTCCTTTTCTCGGCAGAATATTTCGCACACGTTCTCCCTGGGTCAGACATTGAATATTTACCGTGAACCGCGTGCATTTGGTTAACTGGGAATTTGAAATAACATGGGAGGATAATTCACGTTTGTAATGAAAGATGGAGGCTTCTCGACAGGCTCGCTTCCATACAAGTTTCTCTGGAAAATGAGAAGTGTGAATAAGGTTTCAGCGTAATGCGAGAGCTGTCGGTCGCTAATAATTGGAATTAATTCGGATGAAAATTTAATTATTTTCGCTCCACCGAAAGTATCATCTAACAAACGCATCAACGCATCACGAACATTTCGTGGACTGTTTCATAACGACCGAAAAAAATTCTCTTTTCGATGTACAATGTACGATGTTGGAAGTCATTGAATATTGTGTGTGCACATTCTTGACCATCGGCTGGTTTCAATTGGCAATATATGATTGCTTGTTCTATACAATGAACTGTATATTGATCTATATATATAAAAGAGTAGGATATGTCCGTCCGTCTGTCTGTCCGGATTTCTCCTAGACCTCTGGACCGTTTTCAACCAAATTTGGTGTGGTGACTCGGGTTAACGTGACGGAGGTCATAACGTAACTCTTTTCCAAATTCTGATTAAAAATAAATTAGCTATAATTTTTTATTTAAAGAAATCAAAATCAAATATGTTTGTTAATTTGAGCAAGCAGCTCAATCTAAAAAAACAAAACATTTTAATATAATTATAAAAAAATCAAACTGTTTAAATGATCATGCCTCTGTCTAAGATCAAAATGTGCCCGAAGCGCACAGGGGCCGCAATCCATTAATACACAATGGGGCCGCAGGCCCCTCCGACGCTGAATACAATAATAATAGCAATAATAGTAATACACTAATAATGTAATTATATTTCTGTCGTCAAGGGTTTTTTAATGTTCTTCGAAATTAAGGTCGTGTTTTATGTCATTTTGCGTACTGATTCTGTAATTGCTGACAAGGCTACACTTCACGTACTCGATAATACTGTAATTGCTGATAAGGCTACACTTCACCTATTCGATCATACTGTACTTGTTGATAAGGCTACACTTCACGTACCTGATCATACTGTAATTGCTGATAATGCCATACTTCACGTACTCGATCATATTGTACTTGCTGATACGGCTACACTTCACGTACTCTATAATACTGTAATTGCTGATAAGTCTACACTTCACGTACTCGAGAATACTGTAATTTCTGATAAGGCTACACTTCACGTACTCGAGAATATTGTGCTTGCTGATAAGGCTACACTTCACGTACTCTATAATACTGTAATTGCTGATAAAGCTACACTTCACGTATTCGATCATACTGTACTTGCTGATAAGGCTACACTTCACGTACTCGATCATACTGTAATGGCTGATAAGGCTACACTTCACGTACTCGAGAATACTGTAATTGTTGATAAGGCTACACTTCACGTACTTGATAATACTGTAATTGTTGATAAGGCTACACTTCACGTACTCGAGAATTCTGTAATTGCTGATAATGCTACACTTAACGTACTCGATAATTAATACTGTAATTGCTGATAAGGCTACACTTCACGTACTCGAGAATACTGTAATTGCTGATAAGGCTACACTTCACGTACTCTATAATACTGTAATTGCTGATAAGTCTACACTTCACGTACTCGAGAATACTGTAATTGCTGATAAGGCTACACTTCACGTACTCGAGAATACTGTAATTGCTGATAAGGCTACACTTCACGTACTCGATAATACTGTAATTGCTGATAATTCTACATTTCACGTACTCGATAATACTGTAATTGCTGATAAGGCTACACTTAACGTACTCGAGAATACTGTAATTTCTGATAAGGCTACACTTAACGTACTCGATAATACTGTAATTGCTGATAAGGCTACACTTCACGTACTCGAGAATACTGTAATTGCTGATAAGGCTACACTTCACGTACTCGAGAATACTGTAATTGCTGATAAGGCTACACTTCACGTACTCGAGAATACTGTAATTGCTGATAAGGCTACACTTAACGTACTCGAGAATACTGTAATTTCTGATAAGGCTACACTTCACGTACTCGAGAATATTGTGCTTGCTGATAAGGCTACACTTCACGTACTCTATAATACTGTAATTGCTGATAAGGCTACACTTCACGTATTCGATCATACTGTACTTGCTGATAAGGCTACACTTCACGTACTCGATCATACTGTAATTGCTGATAAGGCTACACTGCACGTACTCGAGAATATTGTGCTTGCTGATAAGGCTACACTTCACGTACTCTATAATACTGTAATTGCTGATAAGGCTACACTTCACGTATTCGATCATACTGTACTTGCTGATAAGGCTACACTTCACGTACTCGATAATACTGTAATTGCTGATAAGGCTACACTTCACGTACTCGAGAATACTGTAATTGCTGATAAGGCTACACTTCACGTACTCGAGAATACTGTAATTGCTGATAAGGCTACACTTAACGTACTCGATAATACTATCTCGGTTTGATAAATACCTAGTAGATAAGTGACGTCTCTGACCACAGTTTATTAAAACAATGCTGATCTTTCTGATCCAGAGGTAGTTACATCGATTGGTGGTTATCCACTGTCGCCATATATCATGTAATTTGGCATTGAGTGTTTAAAGGTATTCAATCCGATCAGAGGGTCCCCATATTTTCAAGATATAACAACAACATTTCTTCAAAATACACTTTAGTTATCAGAATCGATTAATTGCAACAAAATAATGCTAACCAACCACTGTCAACTATGGTATCCAATTTCCCAAAACGTGTTATTTGTCAACATTTTGTTCAACGAAATATGGCCGTATTATCACTTGAATATTCACGAAATTTGGCCGTATTACCGCTTGTTTTTAGAGTTGTCCATCTTCATCCGCAATTTTTACCGAGTCCATCCTATTGACGGCTTGTTTCTGGGCCACAAAAAGTTGAAATAACAAACTACAAAAATCGATATCTGATCACTCTGAACTTTGATGGTTAGGTTCCTCGGCTCGAATCAAATATTTTTTTACCCCCGAAGCCAAAGAAATAGTAGTTTAGGAGTGTTTGAGTACCTTTAAGCTTCAAAATGTGCCTTATAAATTCCCGGTGAACATTCTCTGGTGTCGTTATTTCCGAAACCCCAAATTTCACAGTCGTAAGTGAGAATTGGCAGCACTTGTAACTCAAAGAGTTCAGACTCATTCTTAATTGACAGACAATGTGTTCATGCCTTGGTAATGGGTATATTGATTTTGTAGCGAGCGCTTTTTCTTTCGCATCAGAGAGTCGTAGGATTTAGTTAGAACAATGCCGAAATAATTAAAATGATTAACAGCTTCAATTTAGTTTCCATCGTACATACATTTGACATGTTTTTGGTTTATTCCTTTTACGTCCAACTACAATGAACAAATATTTCTGTGACAGTGAACAATTTGGTCACGTTGAGGCGATTTGTAATGTTCAGGCGTGCGATTAAACCTAGCAATATATCTGATATTCTTATTTCTTTAAACGGACATGGCTCATTCGAACCTCCAAATTTGGAGCGACGGATACGGTAGGTCGATAAATAAACGAACTATTGATATACCGGCTTCATATGCTCTGAAAAACACTTGCCAAAGTCACAGCCATTTTTTAGCCGTTTTCAACTTTTCGCCAGAAGTAAGATAAACGGTCTTTATTGGTATCATATCAAGAATAGACTACCACGGAACGCTCTTTTCTGTTCCATGTCGCGCAAATGGCTGTTTTGTGTTTGGGACCCAAACACCGTATTTACAGTTGTATTTTGTATTAGTCAGTACGTATTTTTGAGCTACATAATGCTCGGAAAGGTAGTTCAGATATTTATCGACCTATTTCGATACTGAGAAAAATTCAAAAGCGAATACTATTATGTGTATTTCCGAGCGCAAACCGCCATGTGGCTTTAAATTTATATAGATGCGTCTCCGATTAAATTTGTATTTCTGTCATTTAAGCTTGGTGGATATCTTGGCTGGTATGCTGCCCGTCTCGAATGCATTTCTCCTGATTGTTTTGAGATTTATAAATGACCTTGTTATGCGTCGGAATACGTATGGGTTTACATTTCCACCATGTGTGGGTTACCTGATGCGGGTTAAACCCCGCTCCACATGGGACACAACAGTGAAGAGACCTCGACTAATAAATACATGACATTCATATGTATAAGGACTATAGATACATGCATATGCATCTGGAACACTGGTTTGATCGTTTATTGCTCAGAAGAAAATTGGATCACCTGTTCAAACAGCATATTACTGTACAACAATAAGTGGTGTTTTTTATTAAATCCCGTTGTGGTTTTAATGCTATAATTATACTAGCTTTTGCTACGGTTCCGGTTCACAGAATCCAAATAGGATGATAAACACACCGAATACGTATTCAAGTTGTAGTATTTAAGAACATGGAAGGTAAAAATAAAGACAGCTGAAAAATTGCTATGATTATGCGATAATATTCCCACAGAAGCCTTCTGCTGGGAGTTGTATTGTATCGGAAGAAGAAGAAGAAGAAGACTGCTAAGTTCTTTTTTCCAGAGCAAATAAGACAATACAAAATATTATATAAATTGATCGACCTAATTTATTCCTTCTCCAAAATTACTAGGGTCCTGCGAATATTCGAGATTCGATTCGATGTCGATATCACGTGTGTGATGTCGAACCCCTGATTCGAAAAAGTTGGCGTTATCCAACATATCTCCATCACTGAACTATGGTTGCGGAGATTGTGCTGTGGATCATTAACTACATTTAGGAATGGTATGCATGCGCCATATTCTACGGCACACATGCGGTGTGTTAAATTAGTAAAGGGTGTGTCACGCCAAAAAAGCGCACATAAGAAACAAGCTGTCACAAATGGCCTAACATTTGTATGACTGGTAGCTGGTTATGTTAATTGCGTTATCGGAGTGCGATTTTGTTCTCGCGATCTGAATAATCCTGGTACTAGTATAAGTCATCGGGTGTGTAGGAGCATGGTCACGCTGTGCACCGACTGCTAATTGATTTTGTCACAATATGGCCCGATCGAATGGTTGTAGGGTCGCGAACGGACTCCTATAACGGTCATAGTGTGCGCACAATGATACTTGAGATGATTAATATAACGATTACCGCAAACTGAATATCTATTTTGCTCACAAGCGCACACTGAACCAATTTAGGTTAATTATATTCTTATAATCAGATTCTGTACAATTATATTCACGTATATTTTGTATTTTATTTCAAAATACATACAGGTTAACTGAAACTTCCCGACGCAGTATAGGAACAAATTTGATGACCTATACGCTATGCACCGTTGTTGCCGATTCGATTCGAGATTCGATTCGATATCGATATTAGCCACCCGATTTCGAATCAGCGGAAATGTGCCGATTCGCAGGCCACTAAAAATTATGTAGATATAATCTGGAGTTTCAACAACTTTGTTTGAAAATATCTGTACATGAAAGCGAAAACTAGTAGTGAACTTCCGTATATCTTCCATGAGTATATGTATGTAAAGCCCTTATATAGATATTTATGTATCCGTTGAGATCCTTAACATGGCATGACATGGCTGCTAAAACTACGATAAACCCTAACTAAGTCGGAATACTCACATGTGCTATGTTTGCTTTTTAGGTTTTAATGCCGGTCTAGCGACAGAGCCATATAACGACGATAATTATAAACTATATATGGCAATGTACATACAAGGACATCTGAAAATAGCACTATATTGTCAACAATATTGACGCGCGATAACCGTTTTCATAAAGAATATAAAGTGTCACGTGCCGTTATAACCGCCGGAAATAGGCGGTGATTTTGGAGTATAAGGAATCGTGACTACGGTTTTGTGTTGCAAATTCCAGAGAACACCACATCCTAACCTCTCCAATCGGTGAACACTTATCATGTTTGGTGGAAGTGAAATTGGACGGAAATTGGGCCAACGAAAAATGATGGTCGATTAAGATAATACAATTACACAGAGTGGTGTACTCAGTCAGTTCAGAGTACAATCAGTTTAGGATCAATTATATGTGACCGCAGGACAGTACAGATCAAGTTAATGACGCATGCAACTAACCATAGCCCTCTTACAGAGTATACACATACGACCATGGTCCATACAGTTCTAACTCCAACATGTATGTAATCATTGAAAATATGCATGTTTTCGTTGCAACTTGGCAACAGTGTTCTTCCACGTGACTACGCCATATTTAGCCAATATTACACATAACTTGCAACATGTTACTATGATATTGCTATGGGGATAGTAATGCTAATAATGAGGATTATTTCGGCCAATTTGGCCGTTTACTTCATGTATGTTTTTCATCTGACGTGTGTGTCGGATAAATACTGTGGAGGATTTATGTAAATGTTAGCCCAAACTACATTTCCAAGTAACGATGGTTTTGTTGTTTATTTTGAGGAATAATACCGCGTCAGATGAATTCAGCCCAAATATGTTAACAGTTGTCGTGTCAAACATTCGCAGTAGGTTAGCGTTATTTAGTATTTGTGGATGTCCTTTAACATGGGGAAAATAGACTACTGCGCTTGAACGAGCATGTGAATTTGTCGTTTTTAATGTATAGCAACTTGATAATCAATAACAGAGGCATTCTCTGTCAAATAAGGTCGCTCTATTTACGATACCAATTGGGGAACTTTGTAAATTAAATTACGCGTAAATCAGCGTAAACGTATACCTGCTGCAAATAGAGAAGCTGTCGGAATCGGCGTACTCGCCTCAGGGCTAACTCGCCCCATCGACGTGTGCCAACTCGGAATAAAAGGCCAGCTCGGAATAAAAGATGTATACGGGGTGCTATATGGCGTTTGGTCCGTTGTTTCTCAATGAATATTATTGAAATTTGGTGTATATGTCCGGGCTGGGACATGGAATACAACAACGTTTGAATTGTTTTTAAATTTACAAATTTGTTGATTTTATTAATTTTTGTTCGTTCCGAAACACACTATAAAGTGTATATAATATAATAACGAACACGAGACATACATAATTTATAAACAGTTAACAAAAGATATCAAATTCAATACATGACAAAGATGACTCAGTGGAGTTTATAAAGTGAACATAAAAACATTGAGGTAAGAATCTTTTTAAGGAATGCAACTTTATTTAATGATAATAAACACATAAATTAAAATAACAAACATGAGACATACATGATTTATAAACTGTTAATAAAAGATATTGAACTCAATACATGACAAAGATGACTCAGTGAAGTTTACAAAGTGAACATAAAAATATTAAGGTAAGAATCTTTTTAAGCATTACTAAACCGTTTAGCACAGTCCATTTCACTCATCCGATCATCACCAAACTTCATATTTATCTTGATATTGATCTATCAGATGAGAGCTATCAAATATTTTTTTTAATTTTATAGGAAAAAATGGTCGCCAGCGGCCATATTGCATTTACGTTATATGTTATCGCGTCATGTCGATATCTAGTATTACTTAGAAATTTCACCTTTCCAGATTCATAATTGCTCCATTGACTGTAACAGATGAAATTATTCCCCTCTTCGGATAGAGTGTCACTGAAACTTTATTTTGTCAGACTCTGTATAGTCACTGATTATATATGGCAATAATCTGTAATAAGATGTAGCACTATTTTATTTTATATTTACATGCAGTGCTGTTTTTATACAACAATTATACCCCCCCCTAGATCATCATGTGATCGACCATACATCGCGCGAGGACCTGGTTGAATTAAGGGGGGTTTTATGGATAACTTCTGTCCTCAAGCTAGATTATACTTATGACATTTAATGGCATGTTTCTAACGTGGAGGGTTAGATATACTTGAGACACCACCACTCTTCAATTCACAGCAAGTTCTCAGCTGTCATATTCGGATATTAGAACCCATAGCCATGATATATGGTTTATTTTGTGTATACTAGTAATATTGTTATTTTCAGTACCTTTATATACCAGTACTGTGTATAACAATGCATATAAATTAATCCATGTATACATGTATATTGATTCAACGGATTCAGTGGTTTTGTCCATCATTCTATCAAATTTGCGGGGAAAACATGGCCACAAGCAGTACACCCTGCTAAATTTCGAATTTGAATCAATTGGCGCACCCTGCAGCCAGCTTTTATTGGAGAACATTTTCTCATGTGGATATTTTGGGTCACCGCTAGATGTGAGCCATATTTTGTTCTCAAACTGTCCTTGTGAAGACATCACTGCCAGCGGTGATCTTGAATTTTACTATTTATATGGCTAAATAATTTGGTTGATCCTACAGACGACACCCCTTGTCCGATCGTCACCAGATTCCACAATGATCTTCTGGATAACCAGGGTGAGAGTAATCTAATTTTCCCGAATTTCGTTAAAAAACATTACCACAGGCAGCAATTTGGTATCTTACTGTTTGATCATCTTTTGCATGACTGAATTGTTTAGCAACTGTACAGACATATCCCTCATCTGATAGTCACCAAACTTCATATTGATCTTCGGGCTGACAACTAGATGGGAGCTATCGAATTTTTTTGGAAAACATTGTCGCCAGCAGTCATCTTCTATTTTTGGTTTATATATACATGTATATCTCTTCATTCGGATAGCCAGTATTACGTAGGTACTTCAACTTTCCGCATTCCTGTCTTCATTTGAAATATACAAATTTACCTGATACATGCACCCTTCAAAATTTGTTTCGTCGTATCTATTTTAATGACCCGTATGGTAACATTGATACAGATATATTTGTCAAACATTTCTTTGTACAATATACAGGTATTTAGTTTTAACTAAATCTAGAAATATATAATAGTAGCTGGTGGACCCGACTTCGTCCGGGATGTTCCCCTCTGATTTTCGGAGAATTGCGCGATTTAACCTTGAATTGACCATTTTAAAGGTGAACGTCATGTCGGGTCACGATTTGACCCGTCCAAAACACTCCCCGACAAAAGTACCCGTCGAAATCCGCCCGACCCGAAACACTCCGGGGACAAAAGTGACAGTAGGTATTAAATTTCGTTGAAATACTTCCGTTTTACCAGATTTGACCTTGAATTGATCTTTTTGAATGTCAAAGTCAGGTCGGGATCAAGATTTGACCCGTCCAAAATACTCCCTGGAAATAATTTCCCCTAGGTATCAAATTTCGTCAAATCTGTCCGGCAGTTTTCCCGGCCATAGCTAACAGACAAACAGACAGACAAATGTCCAAAATATATATTAAACTCGCTGATGTACTCGACTTCGTTCGGGCTATTTAGGGATTTTTTTGTGATCGCCTCCATCTGGACAGTACCCAGTATATACAGCGTCTGGCCAAACTATTGTTCAATTGGTCCAGAAACATGCCTATATCAACACGTTCGAGAACATGGTCCCACGTGAAATTGGACCCGTCCATATTGCTCCCGGGATCGAAGTAGTCCTACACACAATTTTTTAGTCGGATCGGTCAAGGTCCAGAAACATGCCTATGAGCGAGGTCAAGTTGACACGTTAAATACCAAATCCGAGTCGGATCAGTCGAGCAGTGTTAGAGTCTATAACACATACAAACATGCATTCGTGCATACACACATACATACAGACAGGTGTTCCAAAATGTATAATCGATAGCTACAAACAATTCGATGGTAGATAGTTCACGGCCGACCTGATGCATGCATCTTAGTTTTCTTGTATCACTTATCTCTCTAACATAAAGCAATACACGCATTCTACATTATTACCCCATTTGAGCAATACCGAGTCTAATGCATGCTGACATATTTCGGGCGTTTCACGATAGAGCGGTCAATAATCACCCAATAAGCTAGGTCTTTAGCGTTTAGATACGACGAACTAGTTCGCCGGTGATTCGAACGCATGTCGCTATGTTTACAGCGACTACAAGTCTAACCACTGAGATACCGATCATGTTTATACCCCCATCCCAAAAGATCGTTCATTGACGTTTGTTCAAATTTTCCGTTCAAGAGTTATCCCTCTTTCTTTATCTGAAAATGTTGGATTTCCGTCCGTAGTTTATCACATCACATTTATATTTCACAATTTGGTTTCCAACGTGCCCATATTTCAATTTTCACCATACACCCGTGGTGCAACCTTTTGTTAGAAATATTCTAAATTATACCTTTGTGGTATAAAACTAACACAACTTCACGGCTCCAAACTCACACGCTTTATACATTGGATCAACTTGTAGAACAAAACTCTAAACAATCGCCGGGTGGTGTGGTGGACAAACTTTCCATACTGCGCTCACGTGTACGCTTTATTGGCTTCAATCATAAAAAGATCTTCAGCGCAGGCATATCCCATTCCCACTGCATGAAAAACGTTTGGTCGATCGATTGGTTATTAGAGTGGAATCACTCCTCTCTCCTCCTCAAATCCTCACTATACACGTTGGATACTTAGACGGAATGACAGTGTATAGGTGTCACACATCATGGCATAAGTGAATAGCCATGGAGTCTGTCGTCGATTTAGCTGCCGGGCCATATCACGACGTTGTCCGTTTTCATGTATTAATCGCATGGAAGCAACTGGCAAACTTATCTAGCTACTCGATTCAAATTAGCTTCTCTTTGCATGAACACAAATCCGCCTTCATCGGGATTCGAACCATCGCTGGACGGATTCAATTGGCACCAAGCACCTTACCAGCTGTGAGAGGAGGGTAAGCATAAGTGGATCACACTTGTCCTCCAATCCCAATGCCAATTCGTATTGTAATATACTTATTGGTAATGGTCCATGACGATTCCCGTTTTCCACTCTTGCCGAATGTATAGTAATCATTACACAGAGTTTTTTCGTCTTCCCATGGCATCCCTGGTGGTGTCTTTGACACACACTTGGCACCAATTTTGTTTTTCGGGACTCATCGTCGGTGTTGTAATTTGTCAGTGTATTGTACCTGGAATATTTGGTATTCTAAGTGACTAGGACGTGTCCTCTAATCGTCTTAGGCAAAAATATATTTATTAGCAAATAACACATGTTTAATACTTTCTATACTTAATACTCATTGATGAGTAGTTCTCTCAGAAAATGTTCAGGTAATAAGTTCAAGTCGTTTGTTGAACTTATTATCTAAATAGTCCACTAATCAATTTGTATTCTTCTGCACTGGTATTATATTTTCCAATGTATTTCGACTGCTTTTAATACCTGAACACTAATTCAAACTAATACTTGACCATTCCAATATATATAAGGATTAACTGTCATGTGGACTGTTTTTATGGAGATGTAACCGTGAGGTAAGTGGTCATAACTTGTATGTAAAACCCTTGTAAATGTATTTAAACCGAAAAGTGTATCGTGACAAAACCAGCCCAAAATATCCCATACCACCCTTGGCAAAAGTTAACAGGAACAATGTCTTTATATTGAAACCTGATGATTTAATTTCAGTCAATCCTGCGCGAGTACAAATGCGCCCAAAACATTACGCGTTTTTCTTTCCGGTATCGATGACGTATCGATGTAATTATGGGCTTGCAGTTATGAGCTGTTGCGCGTTCACCGAGAAATAACTGCAACTAGTCACGTGGGCGCCGACCAATCGAAATGCTGGATTTAGTGATAATCACACTTAGTATGTAAATATACTGTTATAACTGAATGGGAGCATCCATTTAGTATAGAAAGTGTTAAACAAACTACAATGATCAGATTAAACCTAAAGAACACTAGTAGTAACATCCTGGTGACCAATATAGACCAAAACATATTTAAGAAATAACACTTTTGTTTCGATTCAGGTTAGGCAGTTATAACTGAAACGTTTGAAGACACATTATATAACGCGCATTGTATAGTAAATATGTCTTCAAACCTTTTCGTTATAACTCAACATTATGTAACCGAGTTATTTCTTATAATTTAAACGGACATGGCTCATTCGAGCTTCCAAATTTTGTCTACGTAATTTGGATGGAGGTAAAAGATAGGTCGACAAATTCACGATCTGTTGATTTACCGGCTTCATATGTTCTGAAAAATGCTTTCCATGCCATGGTCACAGACATTTTCCAGATGTTTTAATTTTTTTGCATATAAATGAAATAGACGCTCTTTATTTTTAACATATCAGGAATATAATAACACGGAACGCTCTTTTCTATTCCATGCCGTGCAAATGGCTGTTTTGTGTTTGGGACCCACACATCGTGATCAAAGTTGTATCTTGAATGACTTCAATGCGTCTTTCTGTGAGATATAATGCTCATAGAAAGGTAGTCATCGACCTATTTCGGTACCGGGAAAAATTCTACAGCGAATATTATTATATGTGTATTTTGGAGCGAAAACCGCCATGTGGCTTTAATCCCATCATCCGTCGAAAAAGTCTAGATTTCACTATTATAAATATACTTCCATAAAATTGAAAATTCCTTGCGATAAAAAAATTATGTCTTCGGAACAAACACTTGACAATCCTAGTGAACAGCAACTTCATTTCTGTCATTTTGATTGGTCGACCAATTTAGACCAGCAATGTTGCCATCTTCCAAACACGTGTAAGACTGTTGTCCGCGCGCAGTGAAGAGTGGCCCACACCGATTGTGGTTATCTAGAAACAACCTTAATGGCTAATTAGTGACGACCAATTGTTTTATATAAAAATGGGACTGTATATACATCAGAATCACCCAATGCATCCATACTGCCGATACTGTGAGCGCCAGAAGCGCCATTAAGAAGTGGCCCTAATAGTATTCCATAAGAATGTCATGCAATTCTAAAGCAATGCCGTGAAAGAATTATGTCAATTTCAAGGGCTGGTTAACTTGAAAATAAATACACCTTGATTGTTTAGATATGGTATTTACGAATTGAAAAATTGTTGACTGAAAATGGCGCAAAACGTCGAATGCTCACATGATTCGAAATGTCTAGATCAAACTCGTTGTTTTTCTCGAAGTTTTATTCTCATCGATGTAAAAAAAATTCGATTAACATTTATTAAGTGCCTATTTGACATAAAACACATTAGGTTTATGGGAAAAGTATTAACGCGGTGCATGGCGCTCACGAAAACATGAACGTCAAATTAAAACCATCATGACGAAACAATAGTTACGGACTTCATTGAAATTAAATCGAGTTCAGAAAAACAATCAACACTTGTCTGTGTAAATAATTGTATTCATATAATTAACTCATGACTATCTGACCGCGGTATCGCTTAGTTTTTAATTCGCGCCAAAGCGAAACAGAACATAGTGAATGGGCCACAAAAATCTTTCTGGCCTCAAGTATAAATTCGGATTAAAATCGTCGGAACGCAGTTCCAAATGATCAAGTATGTAGCGGAACCTGCTTTAAAATGAATAAAAAACAAATCCTATATCATATCTCTATTGAACGCACGTCATAATCTTGTTTCCGGTGGGATTGCTTGCGTTAAGATTCCATTTATTTCTTCTTTAATTCGCAGCATCTGTCAGCATAAATACAGGTGCATTATTCAAAAGGCAAACGACTACCGCCGTCACTTAAAGCCTTAACGGATCTAATCGAAGGCCAGCACCGACGTTCCACCCTGGCGGTCTCATTAGTTCCTTTGCTTTGTTGTGTCTTCCCACGTTCCCACACAGCGCGATGCGAATGCATGCGAATTTCCAATTGTTCAGAACATTCATATGCACCGCACCGCGTATTCGCCACAAAGCTGGCTTTTCATTGACGTTTAGTAATGTTCTAATGCCAGTAACTTCAGACGAAATGAATGCAATACACATGTTACAACTTGCATGTTGAATCAGACAGAATATATTTCATTACTGGAGCGTGACAAAAGCTTCAAATTACCAGGTTTGAACTGAACGCTGAATATTATTAGCCGATTTAACCCTTTCACGAGGGAGCCGATCTGGTGTAGCATTAAAGACCATGTTCCAGTGCATTTTTATATATACGAGTCTCCTACAGGGATCCTCGCATATAAATGAGAATTCACTGGCTTTCAAGGTCATGGTAAATATTGTTAGTCCAATGTATTCTCTTATATATGCATAGGCACACGGTTTTCGCAAACTTTCAGGAAGCTCGAGTAATGAAAGGGTTAAAAGTGTTGGCACGAAGGAGAACAATGGAGAGGTTTCGCAACCTCACAGTTAGCTGTTTGGTCGTAACATTTATGTAGCGCATGAAATCCGTTTCGCAAAAACGATGAGTATATTTATTGAGCTTCATAAAGCATGGAAAATCGTGCCAATTTATATTTCACTTTGCAAGCTCTGCCAGATTAAGCACAACGTTTACGGGAATCTTCTATTCAATCGATATCGATAGCTGTGGGCAGGTTTGGTAAATAATTGTTGCACGCATCACAAACCTAGTTGACTAAATTACATTTTGGGTACAACTCGAATACATTGAATACTTATCCGTAAAGACTTCAGTGTTACATGTTGTGGACAAAACTTGGTGATGTGCCATAACTGTAAACGTAACTGCTAACTGTGAGTTCATGAAACACCTCTTTAAGTCCGCCGAGATCAACGGCACCTAACTCATGACACTTATCGTGTCAAATTACCTATGTGTGCCAATGTTCCCACATATCTTCTGAGCAATAATACACTATCTTCATTGATCATCTATGTTAATATAGTTAATAGTGCCGCTTTGATACATCGGATATCAAATGTCAGGTAACCCATGTGTATCAATTTACCTACATATCGTGTAAGGTGATTAATATATTATTCCCGTTGATCTGATCTGATGTCAAATGCGCATACCACATGATATACCCCTGGTCAGGTGACGACTGTGTACCAATTTTCCTACACACCGTCTAAGCTAACCAGGAACTCACTTTTCGTGGTCGTATACATGTACGATCATATATTGTTTAAGTTCCCTTTTAGGGTCACCGGCAAGTATCCAAAGCTACTCTCCGGTCCAATTTAGGTCTTCCTACCAGTGTCCAGCGACCAGGCTCTAACCATTTTGGGTATGAGATTAATTATTTTATTAAAATTGCGAGGTCAACGACACCATATCATATGGCACTGCTCGGGTCAGTTTACCCACCAATGTTCAACGACCAGATTCCAACACTTTTGGGTATATAATAAGTATTTAGTAAATTTAGTAAATTAATTATCAATACCATTTTAAGACATTTCACCGACTTCACGTCAAAATTCAGCTATGAGGGTCCAGCTGTTTAGTCATCCATAGCCCGAAATACAAACAAACAATCCACATTGAGTTCAATTAGTATAGATGGTATGGTAATGATTATTTCGTGGCTGACAAAATATGCAAAATGAGTTAAAACGTTCCATTTTAAATTTAATTGCCAGGCCACCAAAGCCTCCTACTAATTGGCCAATTGGTCCGATCTAACTATTTGCAGGGGGGGGGGGGGGGAAATGGCATATATTGTGGTTTTATGCTGAAAATCGGACGGGCATCTTTAAAAATCAATATCTTACCATAAAAACCTCCCGAGAATAGGATCATGTGTGTCGTCTTATTATGGCTGGTGTACAAGACGTTTAGCTTAAACATATTTATTTGTCTATTTTATATAACACATAATATAACACATATAGTTTTATACAATGTAATTGGGGCCAGTGCTGAGACTCACTTATTGGTACCCCTCTCCCATATGTTATTACACTGAAAAATAAATAAAGAATAATAGCAAAGAAACACGACTACCAAAAACACATTGAACATATATACAGATCACCGGTAAACCCCTCCCCCGAGTCAGTCATAATATTGAATATGTATTTCTTTAAAGTATGGTTTGTTTATTTGAAAGATTTATTAAAAGAATCTTGATTTGTCTCACGTACGAATGACTACAGCTAAGACATTTTTCACTTGTCACAATCGGGTAGAGTAGGATATCCACAAAAAAAAGAGCAAAATGTTTAGTGAGTAAATATTAAAAGGAAGTAGTTTATTTAATAGACGAATTCTTTGTATTGAATGTAGGTGAAAATCAACGAAATAATGTAGTAGACGTATGCCTAGCAGTTGTGTGACGTAAAGTTGAGGATGCTAAAAGAAGCATATATGTGTAAACTTGAAAAAACTAATCTAATTGAATAGAATATTACCACATACACATAAACTGATTTTATATATTTGGATGCTGTCTTCAAATTCGACCACACATGTCGATACATCGTGCATTTCTTTCTTTTTGTAATTCGACTATATACTTTGAACTAGAGTGTTTTTCAGAAACATGCTGTATAATATTCGGGTTATTATCTTTTATAATTTCCCACCCATATAACAGTTCGTTTGTTTAAACTATGACGTCAATAATGAACTCACTATTGAACTGTGACACCCTTTCTTGTTGTCTCCCGAAATTTGAATTATGGTATAATAATAATAATACGGTTTATAGCCACGGATCCACGATATGTGCTCTCGGGCTTTACACAAAAATAATATATATCATACAAATAGCATGTTAACATGCAAACATAATATATAGAGCTGTAGTGACGAATTGACATCTGAGGTTGAATTATTGACACTGTGTGTGACCGAATGCCCTTTTGAACAAGTGACACCTTAAAGCTGATTCCAGAGCCTGGGACCGGCCACGGAAAATGCGCGGTCGCCGCATGTTTTTAGATTACCAGGAGTATGTATAAACAAGTTAGACTTTGCAGACCTAAGTAGTCTAGGTGGTTGATAACGTGCAACGATATCGGATAGGTAAGATGGTGCCAAGCCATTTAGACACTTGTATACGATTAATATTGTTTTGAAACGAACTCTTTCCTCGATCGGAAGCCAATGCAGTTTATACAGTATAGGAGTTATATGGTCAAATTTTTTGGTTTTAGTGACAAGCCTAGCCGCACAATTTTGAATGACCTGGAGCTTGTGCAACAAAGACTGGTTGCAACCAAGGAGCAGGGCATTATAATCGATGCGGCTTGTTACAAATGCATTGACAAGTTGTTTTGTCGTCTCCATGTCAAGCACGTTTCGCACCCTGCTTATATTTCTCAGATGGTGATATGAGAGTCTGCACACATGTGTCACATGCGCATCCGCAGACAGGTTCTCATCAATTTGATATCCCAGATGGCGAACAGTGGTTGACTTGGAGACAACACTCTCTTCAAGAAGAATAGTACATGTTGTCGCCTTCAGCAGTTGGTATATCTAAAATGAAAACCAGTGCAAGTGGCTAGATAGCAATTCCATTTCACTTTATTTAGCCTAGAATGATTTTTAAGATGCCCGATCTGACAGTATATTGCATTAGCAAATATTCCGCTTTCCGCAAAAGAAAACGAAAAATACTTGAAATCACCATCATTTTTATCACACAGGCATCGCAAAAATCCACAAAATCATCCATAAATAAACAATCACAAAACCTCAGAAATGAGAACGCTCTTGATTATCTAACGCTTTTGTTTGGCGGAAGTATGGACCCATTAAGAGGCGATCACTGGATTTTTTGCAAACGTGTTCAAACTTCTTCTTTTGAAAGTCGATAAATGTACAAAACCTTCTATGTGTGTCCGATATAATTATTTTCTGGGTAAACAGAACGCACATAAGGTTGTTCTGTCTTCTCAAATTGGCCAGGGCATATTTAACCAATTCGCCTGTGGTTTCTTGTATGGGAGTTGATCAGAGTGATGAACGCACGAGGCGATGACATCTCTGCATTGCTTGTACATGCACCACGATTTGTCGTGGTACGATCTAGAATTGTATCACAAAACATATTCAATAGAACACATACAGCTGACCAGTCAGGGCGACCCTTATAAATATGTATATGCAAGGTTCAGGGACGTGGCGACAGGGGGTTTGGGGAATATCACCCCCAACTTTGGTCAAAATTTTCAACAGTTGGACATTTCATACCTGACACCACATTGGTTGAACATTTCACAACAAAAATAAGTTGAAAATGTTCATGCAGTTTGATTTTCAAACTATTTGGGGAATTTATTGTTTTTTGCATATTTTCCTACTTTTGGTAAAATTTTTGGACTGAAATGGCCATCAACTAGAAATTTTCCAAACTGGGGGGGGGGGGGGGTGTCAGATTGGAAATTTCCAACACTTGGAAAGCTTGTGCCCTGGTTCCTCCCCCATGGCCAGTGAAAAAAACTGCTAGTTAATTTAAGAGAACAATATTGTCCTACATTTGGTCAACATTGTCATTGGAATTGTCATCAGTTGGAAATTTTTCAACCTAAGGTAGTGTGTCAGGTTTGAAATTTCCAACTCTAGGAAGGCTAGAGGCTAGTCCAGATGCTAGGATTTTGCGATTTTCTTGTTCAGATTTAAACATTTTCACACACCTGGCCGAACCATAGTCGACCGGGTGTGTCATGGTCCCTCCCCTTGGCCAATAAAAACTGCTAATTAGTTTAAGGAAACAATATTTTACTCCATTTGGTCAAAATTGTGGACTGAAATGGTCATCAGTTGGAGAATTTTCCATCCTAAGGGAGAGTATGAGTTTTGAAATTTCCAAAAAAGGAAAGCTTGGGGCCAGTCTAGATGCTAGAATTTTGCGATTTTCTTGTGTGGTTTTAAAAATGTTCCCATACCGGTCAGAACAACAATTGTCGACCCGGTGTGTCCTGGTCTCTTGCCCATAGCTTCGTGCATTGGTCTAGATGTTAGGATTTATACAATTTTCAGGTTCAAATATCTGAATGTTCTCATACCCGGTATATAGAACCATGGTTTGGGAACCGAGGAGCAATTGGGTGCAAATATAATTATGCACACCTCCTCCCAACAGATACCCTCTAGCCACGTCCCTGACAAGGTCGTAGTACAATACAGTATATATTATGCATAAGGGGAAAATAAGATACCGAACTAAGGATAGTGGTGCCACGACAGTAGAATAATCAATTATGTCATGAAGTCCCATAACCGATTACTCAAACGACAATGCATTAGGTTCATGTCAGAATCACGCCGAGGTCCCGTAATACTATCATTGTTTCCTTTGTCGTTTAGTTATTTTGGCACGACCTTGTCGTAATACAGGACACGTTCTCTGTTCGCATGACATGGCCTACATCGGGGTGGAGAGGAGACTTATGGGTCAAATGAAGAAAGACTATATTGCCATGGTCTTGCCATATCTCCCGTCATGGAGGATTTTTTATTCCCCGATTGGTCAACAGCATGCAACATAAACTATCTAATAGAGTTATCCCGCTGAGATAACACCCGCCTGCTAATTCATGAAGTGAAAACACATTTACCTGTAGTCCAATTTCCCCACGACGTAAAGCAGATGGTGAAATTGGTTGGGATAATGCTGTTTTACATCGAAGACCCGTCTGTATATCTTTCTGGGGGGGGGGGGTCGGAGGCTCAGTCGGTTAGGGTACAACTCCAAGCCGTCTCGCCATCTAGTGATGGCAATGATGGTTCAAATCCACACGTTTCCACGATGGACTGTGTAACTGTGTAACTCTAAATCGTTTACTGGCGAAGTTGCCAGTTACTCGCCGATGGCCGGTGGTTTGCCGGACATGGTCGACGAATTTATCAGCCATTGAAATCACTGTTAGATTATCCGTAAGTGTGCGGATTTTCTCAACCGCTGAAAGCGACTTTAATCCCCAATCAACCAATCAATAAATATTTCTATATCGATGTGTATAGTTGTTGACCCGCACACCTATAATCCCCAAATAACTGTTATAAAATGTTAAATGCCAAATTAATTCTTGCTTCATTCTCTATTTTGTAACTGTATGTTATGAAATTACATGGGGTAAGTTTATCAAATACGTAATTCTACAAGTGACTGTTTATTATTGTGGGTGAATGGAATCAACTGCCAATAACTCATTTATGAAGTTTAATAATACACATATTCAAATTTTGCAAGTAATTTATACGAAAATACAATAAAGGTGCAAATGTGCAGATGAATTTCTATTTTCTATTAATTGGTGGGAAGTGTTCAGATAATAAGTTCAACGGAAACATGACCGTTTGTTGAACTTACTATGTGAACATCTCCGGAGTGAACAACTCATCGAACATTTAGCATAGCAAGGGTCGAATATGTTGGCGAAAGAACATCGCCCGTTGGTTCGAGGCCGCGGAATGGTTGGTAAATATTAAAACACTTCTATACTTGCAATTTGCAAGACATGAACCCTTTCATGGAGGTCCATGACGGTAGATGTGCTGGTGCAACATTAAATATCTAAGTGGTCAAATGTTATTGGCCATTGACTTTCATGTTGTCAATTCTGATAGTACACATTAGTTATCAAATGAAACCCGACGACTGTGGGAATTTCAACTTGTTTATGAGTGATTGTTTTCTCATTCATTTCACTTTGTTTTGGCTGCTCAAACTATTTTCGTTTGAATGCCATTTCCGCCTGTTCGAGAGACGTGTGCCAGCCTGTCAGGCACGCCCACATGAAGAAAGTTCCTCCAGCATCGTCGTACGTACCGGGCGCTGACAGGTATGGTTTGTTCAGACATGCTTCACAGCAATCTTTATACCACCATCCATCTCCACAATCCCAGGTCGGTTGTGGTGCCTGATCGTCGACGTCAAATGTCGAGAAGGGCATTCCATTGTGATGTGATATCAGGCTATCACAGGCAGACCCCATCTTCACTGTACCAACTGACAGTCGATACCAATCTTCACATGGACTCAACGAGAAGTTGTCGTATGTGACAACATTCCAAGTGGTACTGCCGAACTGCTTCATTCGAATTCTCAACTCTGTGGTGCCTAGTGTTGCCAGCTGGTAAACATGCTCCAGGCCGAGCCAATGTTCCCCGTTGGGATCCCCAAATCCTGACCTATATTTGTGCCATGTGCGATGGAAGTCTACACTACCGTCGAATCTTTTCTGGAACACTGTCCATCCGCCATTAGTCGTGTCACACCAGGCCTCCATCTGTGTGGCGCCATCTGGTGAAATCAAGTATACCCCGTCTGTTGTTGATCCATTGTCGAAATAATGTTTGCAGTCTGTAAGTCAAAATGCACAATTACCGATAAAGTATAAAGTATAGATATTATGGTTCTCACTATACAGCAGGACGTGGATAGTGAGTCTATATTCGAATTGTCCGACTTGCAATTTACAACTACACACACACACAAACTAATCACTCCGCATCACGGCGTCGTATCTCTGGTATTTATTTTAAAAAATCAGTCATAAACCCGGAAGCAAATTTAATTTGCCAAAACTAGCCATTTTGTAAAATACTTGTCATTTGCCAAATATAAATCAAATATATAACGAAGAAGTAATGAATATACGCTCTAAATATTTATGAAGTTATATTCTTGTCCATATTTATGTTTTCAAATCCGGATTCATGTTAATTCACTCTTTGTGTATTTATTTCATTTTTATAAATATATATTGTGTTGCATAAGAACTAAAAATAGTACTCACAGTAGACTGTGGTTGCTTTTGAATTTTTTTAATTTGTTGTCGGGTCTTTGAAACTGATTTTTTCAATAAATATGAGAGATACGATGCCGTGATTTGGCGTGATTGATCTGGGTGGTGGGTCAGTAAACAATTCCGCTTCTAGTGATGTGTGATATATACATATACATTCTACTTACTGATGAGTGTGTTTTTGAAGCGCAAGTCGGTGTAAAAATATGTCTCTTTGACCCAGTTGAGCGGACACCATATCGAACGATTGAAACTTTACAGCCGGTTTGCGTCAGACCTGTGCTCATAACCGGAGTTTATCTAAACCAATTTTTACACGGGATACATTAAATTGAAGAGTAATAAAATATCCTTTTACCTATACATGAGGCATTTATGTAACAAATATTGTTCTTGTGTATTTTGAACCTGTTTTTGGACTTTGAAAAAATATTAGGCACGGCCAAGATGGATTCCTTTCTATAGGACTAAGTACTATTGGGGTGGGTCAATTTTGGTTCTGGGGACCTATGGTGCGGACAATTACACAAATAAGTTAACTCACTACCTTTCAGGTGTACGGTCTTTAACGTGTGGTTTCATTGTGGCCGCGCAATAAAACGAAATAACTGGTAAGAGTCCATTATCTGCATATTTCAGAATCAAATAATCACATTATGTACCTATTTAACATGATAGGTCGATTATATGCGTATTTACGCGAGGATATGTTGTCCTACACAGTTGACATAACATTACTGAACGGTTTGACCATGTATGTGTAGACGAAATGGTCAAGAGAGTCAGGTGACTGTCATTGTCAATTGCATACACGGGACAAGTTACACGTTCGTGTGCTGCACCTGGCTAAATGTCGATATAAGTATTAGACATACGAATAGGTCTCATTCGGTATTTTACCTCAACGAATATTAAAGAGTTCAAAAACTTTAACTCTAAAAACTTATCGAAATCGTTACATTCTTTACGGGAATAGAACCTTATGTTGCCTTACTACATGTAGTATAAAATATGCAACTCGCTCTAAGTTGGTGAAATTGATATCACGTCCAATACAAATATTGGGTTGATGGGTTTCATCTGTTACCAGCAGTCCTTCGAGGTAGAGAGCGGCGCAGGTGACTGGCATATAGTAACCACAGTTCAGCAGCAAAATATGGCCATTACAATCGAAACAATGCAACCGAAACTAAGAAAATATTCGACTTTTGGTATAAAACAACAAAATTTCACACTAAACTAGAATAATTTTAGTGTGGGTTATCAAATGATCTTGTGTTGGGGATCCAACTACTGCAATGTTCAATGAAAGTTGGGGGATGGACACCTGCAACTCACCAACCCCGCCGTCACACCCTGGATATGGAACGTGTTGGTCAACAATGGGAAAATGACACCTATATATATTATGCGATCATCTGACTTGGTAAACAGACGCCTATATATATTATGCGATCATCTGACTTGGTAAACTGACAGATTTTCAAGCAAACTTGTCATTGTGTGAACGCATCCTTTTACACGTTTCTCGAAAGACGATATCAGTACACACTGTCATATGTATAGCTAAATAATGTGTCAAATTTATAGTATAACGTTTTTGTATTACAATTTAGGTTGTCAATTTGTTATTTCTAGACGATCGATTTCTCTGCTTTTAAAATATGCTTATTATTCTTTAAAACTTACGAAAATGTTTCGTTTTGTCTTTGCTAAAAAGTAGATTTCGTTCAAAATTTACGAACCACAATCTGGAATATAACAATCAAATAGAAAAATCCCAATTAAAATAAAAAGTTATATCTATGATTGTATGCAAATCAATTCACAAAATCAAACATAATTTCCCTGATTGTAGTTTATCGAACTTAAAATATTGAGTCATAACTAAAAAAAAAAACTACATGGTTAATAATAAAATAGGCTTTTGACAGCTAAAACCGTAGTTTAAACATGAGACCACAGGTCTAAAAATATTTATTCTTCTCCATAATACCAGAAATTTTAAAGCGGTTTAAATGCGCCAAATTGGTGCCGTTTGGGTCAGGGATGATGGATGGGACGGGCTCTAAAATAGATCAGTCGTCGATTTCCAGGAAACATATATATATAGTCATATTCGTGATAAAAGGAATATTATGTTGTGGTTTAAAGTTGCCAAAAGTGGCGCCAATTGAATCAGGGATTGGGCTGAGAGGGGTACAAAAACTGGACAAAAATTGTCGCCGGTTTCACCAAACTAATATATCATTGTCTTCGTGATTTCGATCGAAGAACCTAATAGTTTGTGATTAAATGGGACACCGTTCGGGCAGGAATTGGTGAGGGGAAACCAGAATTGATAAAACATTTTAAAGAGTCACATTCGAAAACACCAAATGACATTGTATAGCTATTTGTTGACGGTTGGCTGCTTCTTTCCATCAGATTGACTGGACTAATAAGGAACAGAAACATTGACACAAAAAACATAAATAGGACGCTATTTCAAAGAGCTGCAGAATAGGCTTCTCGAAGCGAATTTTAGCGGATTTTCGACATGTTCCACGATTCTGACCGACAAAATGGCATCAAGAACAGCTTACTAATAATTTGGTTTAGGTTCACCTCAAGATCGAGTCTCAACGACCAGTCTGGTATAAAAATGACATTTGTGGTGCCCATTTGGGTACAACATTTTTGAGAATGACAACTTTGAGAAAGATCATTATAAATTTCGGCAGCAGAGGGTCCCACACCACTTTAACATGGGCAACTCCGGGTCACCCTGCTAGTATTTTCGATATAATCACTACACGCTCTTTCAATTCTGAAAACACAGTACAGGGCGTGGTAAAGTGAAATTTCAGAGTGGATCTGCATATAAAAGCAATATGTACATGTATGTGTATATGTACACATTTTCCAGTCATGAAGTGAAAAATGTCGTTACTAATCTACACCATTATTAGTCGATACATAAACGAAATACCGATCTATAGGCTTTATATACTGGGAAAAAGCTTACCAAACACATAACAATTTGTCTGCTGTTTTAAGTGTTTCGTAGGTAATATGTGAAACCCGCTCTTCAGATTTACCATAACATGAATTGTCTAACAAGGAACAATCTTCATGTTGATATGATGAAATGTCGTAATCCGGTTGTTCTAAACTCCATGGCCGTATCCGTCATCGACATCTCGGTTTAAACCGAAAGCTAAAACCCTAATTAAAAATCCAAGGGCGGATCTAGTGGGCGCAATCGGCGCGCATCCCCTCTATTTTGAGCTGGATAATATGATAAGCAACTCAATCTACATGATATAATGTATAATCGTGTTGATGATTTGCATGCTGATTTACTCATATCGAGATGAAAGTTAATCGAGGGTTATATAGCTGATATAATGTAAGTTACATAAAAAAACGTTTGACAGGTATATCGCACGCATCGAGAACAAGCTACATTGACACCGACAAGACCACACAAATACGCAATATACTCCATGTAAAATAATTTTAACCTGTGGGGTGTATTTTCTATTGATTTCTTAGTTTGGTCAACATTCAGCGAGATACTTGACGGAATGTACAGATATGCATCGACTGACATACGTGCGTGACAGGACCTGCGATGGTCGTTGTGATTGTTTTCGGCATGCCGCAAAGGAGTGTAATTCAATTACTGGGACGAAACAAAATCTATTCATAGAACAGTACCTGTAACGTTGACAATGTGTACATTTATGCAAGATAACACTGAGAGTTTGGTTCATTCACGTCAAGAAAACCTTTAGCATGTAATACAGTCAAGCGTTCCTAAAACAAGAGATTATCGTATCTTGTCGTTGTTATAATGAACCAGCCCTGTGATGGTCACTTCAGTGTGTATCGATTTAAGTGCAGACCTGTTTGCTGGTTGTTAGTAGTCTATTCATTGCTGTTTGTTTACCAGATATCCTCTCTTCCCATCGTTATTTTGTGTAAACAGAGCTCAGTGGATTGTGTATTCAATAAATTGCTAACTTGTTTGTCGCACAGTTTACCCGGAATGAAGTGAATAGGGAATGCGGAATGTTTAAATGTAATACCAGAGGTCAACCCGAAGATACCACATAACCCTTAACAGTCGTCACGAGGATATACCCCAACTCGCCACTAGTCGATGGGGATGATGCTTCGCATGATCCATATATAGTGATATGGCGCCCCACTCTATTAAAAATGCATCGAACCGCCACTGAACTCGAGACCGCGGGACTAATTGACACATTAATTATATCAGGTTTAAACCCGGTCCAGGAAGACAAATTTAGCAGTGGTGTCTATATAGCGTCGCACTAAACAATCATATTGCATAATGCGGATCGCCGCGTTCTATCGACAGCGAAAATAGACAATTAAGTTAACGAGCATATTTTGATTGGAAATGTATAAGCGAGAAGCACTCATACCTGTAACGTATACTAGGAAAGTTTTGTGTCAATTTCGATCATTTTTGTTGGCGTTTCATAATAGCCTTAAGCCGATAACTATAACCATATTTCAGAAAAAAACTGGGTTTAATGAGTCTAGACATGAAAGGACGAATCCGTCTTTTCTGGAGCGCGGTTTACAATAATCTGCTCAATTGGCGGACTTACCAATACTCTCGATTGACGGCGTATCTGAGGTGGGAGTGGCTGATTGGGTGTTATCATGTCAAAATATATTTATTATAAGCGTGTACATCGCGTTAATTAAGCGCGTGCCAATAACCATTCTACCAGCCTGTTTGTGACCCCCATGGTAACTGGGTAATTTTATTGCACAATAATCATTCGTGCATGAAATCGACCATATGTTCAGGCTTCATTTCCTTATGTCCTTACACTGTATACATATATTTGGTCCGAATCACAAACATAGAAATCGCGAACCGATTTATAAAAGTATGTGATTTGCACAAATGTATTTATACTTATGTCAGGAATGACAATTATTCATTATAATTACAAATAAGTAATAACTATCAGCATAAACGTGAATTTTCAGTTGGACATATCACTAAATGTTTTTGCACGACGTAATACCTTGCCGAGACAAAATTCCTATACATGCTCAATGTCCGCTTTAGCCCTAATGTAATTATCCCATTTCTACCGGTTGACAAGATTAGCGATGCTTGGTAAAATATTACAGATAAGTGCGGGCGGCAAAGTGAACCCACAGAAAAGAAAGTATCGTGACTTGGAAAATTCAAGACGGCATTTCAAGAGAGTGTACTTGGCAGGCGAAATAGACGAAATAGAGTTCCTGGACGAAATGGCCAAGTTATGCGGTCACTGAGCATGTTGTTGTCATTGTTTCTAATTCGTTAATGTTTGTACCTCATGTTTTTGTGTTATAATATGTGCATGCATTTTATATTATCCATAACTAATAAACAGTCATATTGTATCTCACGTGACTTTGTTATTGAAATCAAGCTTTCCGATTGGTTGGCTTCTCGACTCTATTAGTCGTAGTTGTATACTACGCCTTCAAGTCTCTCCCATCGTGCACTATGCATATGTAGTTTTGACTACTAAAAATAGTAACGAACACTACATCAAATTTGTTCTGAAATTACTTGTTATTTCGCCGCTGATCCAAATTAAAGCTTCAGTAAGGCGAACATCAATTGTCTGAACTTAGTAAAAGTTGAAAATAGTAGTTTCCTACTGCTAAATCAAAATTACAAAGGTAAATTATAATGATGTTTAGAGAGACTTACATTCAGTAAATTATAATGAGGTTTAGAGAGACTTACATTCAGTAAATTATAATGAGGTTTAGAGAGACTTACATTCAGTAAATTATAATGAGGTTTGTAATTTCTGCATTTGTTCGATACAATATAATAATTAGAGCATGACTTGTCGTGAAATACGCCGATATAGTGCATAGTGCGGTTGTGTAGTTCACTCCGCTTCGCGTCGTGAACTACACAACCTCACTATGCACTATATCGGCGTATTTCACTCCAAGCCATGCTCTATTTATTAAATAAATGCAACCCAAATCTCCGTTATTTCCCATAATCAAAAGGGCAGAAAAAAAACCGAATCCAATCAAACCAACTAGGAAGGGCCTAAGTAGTCATTAAGAGGATTATTCACACCTCTACCCTAACCTACCGAAAACAATAGGTGTCTGCAAAGTGGGATGACCCCACTCAGACTAATGGCAAAATAATATTGAAATATAAGTGGGTGTATCTGTTGTTTTTTTCATCGCGATCGTCTTAACGTTTGCACTAACCATAAACGTGCTACTACAATTCATCAGCATGTTGATGAGCTTTAACCAGATGAAGTCAAAGATGTGGGAGGAGTTCACTGCATTATGTCACTAACCAAACTATTCCAATCAGAAACGGTCATAACTTTTTTTTCCGAATTCGAACGTCGCATCAAATATATGTATACCAATGCTGCAAATATTCAACCCCATACGTTTGAATAATTTTAAAGGGATAACACCACAAATCGATATATGTTGAAAATGTCAAAACTGTTATAAATGTCATACACGATCTTTCATGTCATTTATATGCATGTTGCAAACATTCAGCAAGCCTGCAACAATTTACATAAGTTTGAATATTCTAGCATGCTACATGTAGTTGTGCGAAGATGTGATAATGCATCACAGTTACACATATCGGGACGGCCTGGGACAGGCGGACAATTGTCGTTATGACAATGTTCCCGCAGGAATCTTCTGGTAATAATATAGTTGTTACCTCTGAACGTTTGGGTCAATTTTGGCGTCGCCAACACTGGACATATAGGCCTCTCTGTTGTCGTGTCGGCGGGTGGTGTGGTGGTCGTCGCTGTCACTTCCGTTGTCATTCCTTCGGTAGTCGTTGTTGCTGTAGTCGATGTAGTTGTGTTCCCTATATTAGTAGTATTTGTTTCAGTATTCGATCTTGTTGTTGTAGTTGTTATTGGTGTTGTTTCCTGTGGTGATGGTGGTAGTGGTGTTAGCGCTGGTGTTGGTGGTTGTGGGGCTTGTGTTGATTGTGGCGGCGGTGTTGTCGCTGATGATGCTGGTTGTGATGTCTGATCCATAATAGATATTGATAAAGAGACATATTTACAAAAGAAAGAATTGTCAAATACATATATATAATTTATATCGTCATAATAATAATCATCCTCAGTATCATCATCATAATCATCATCATCGTCATCATCATCATCACCATCATCATCATCGTTATCATCATCATCATCATCATCATCAACATCATCATCATCAATATCATCATCATCATCATCATCATTGTCGCCTTGTCGTCAGTATCGTCAATCATCATCATAGTCGTCGTTGTAAACATCGTCATATTCACTCCTACCTTTGTCAATTTAGTCATCGTCATCGTCATCATCAGTAGCATTAGTCGGCATCATTGTCGTCGTTCTCGTACACATCGACGTCGTCCCTATCATCGTTCTCGTGACCATGTCCCTCATCGTCGCTATATTCGTCATTTTCGTCGTCATCATCTCCGTCGCCGTCATCGTCGAAGTTGTCATCTTTATCATAGTCCGTCTCATCATCGTTATCATATTATTCATTGTCGTCGTCGCCCACTCCGTCATTATTAGCATTATCACCATCATCACTCCATAATCCTAATCATCATTGTCATCCTCCACAAATTGTGGGTCACAATCATTATCACACTCAGCATCACCGTCACCGTCACCCCCTAACAGCACCATAGCAATCCAGCGCGATCCACCAACAACATCATATTAAGTTAACCAGTCGTCGCATCAATGCTACAAGGTCGTAAGTTCATTTTAAAATTTTCCGATAAATTCGGGTTTTAAGTTTTCGTTGTTCAGTTTTCATATTTGCATCGTTCTGACCTCTTTGTAACTATGCGAATATTATCCATGACAACGAAATACAGTTAGATGTGACATTTCACAGTCCATTGCTAGAAACGACCCTAAGCGTGTTTGGAGATACGACTTTTACGGAACGTAGCGCGAGTTCACTTCCGGATTATAATGCCGTAGGATATACGACCTTTGAGCATGCATATGACCTTGTCGTAATTGTGTGTAATAGTGCCGAATGTAAAAGTAATAATGGGAAATGAACATGGTCTACATGTAGATTTGGTACAAACTGTGTTACTCGGTTAATTAAAAACAAAACGTGAATGTGGCATCTAATGACGCTACGTGTGTCTTTCGATGTTTCGAGTATCAGACAACAGGTACTGCAAGTCTTTGCGACTATATAAGAATAATGCACACTATACACTTTCCAGATAATAGCGTCATTCTGAACGTATCGTACATACATGTACGTGAATCACGTAAACACGGAACAGCTATGGTACATTTTACAACAGCAGTAATAGAGCGTGACAGTGACACAACAGTTACTTTGTTCAGTTTCTACTTCATGGACGTAAAAGAAATTTTCAATAGCAGACTCTCATGACAGTCTCGTCTCAAAATTGATCTAATTGCATAGTGGAAGAAAATTGCTACATATTGTCGTATGTCATTGTTTTGTGACTCGCATGTCTGCGAGCATTCAATGTCCCTTGTTGAATAGACTGTTGAAACTTTAACCAGAATTTAAACATCCTAGTACTGATTCCAATGACTTGTATATATAATGTAAACGTTTTCCCCAAAGATATCGTTAGCTTTTAGTGGGACAACGCATTATGGCTGAAACTATTTGACTAGATTAAATAGTTTATCAGGAACAGCTGCAGGGAATATGAAATATTTGTGAGGGATATATGGTGTATGTCGGTTCATATTGATTGGGAGAAGTAGCATGTATATTATTCATACATTACGTCGCATCGGTGCTATAAGGTCTTAAGTCCATTTTTCAATTTTCCGCGAAACTCGGGTTTGAAGTTTTGGTTGCTCAGTTTTCTTATTTGCATTGTTCTGACCTCTTTGTAGTTATTCGAATATTATCCACGACATCGCGATACACCTATATGTGACAGTTCACAGTCCAAAATGCGCTCAATCGCTAGAACACGACGTAAACGTGTTTGGAGATTCTACTTATACGGAAGGTATCGCGATTTTACTTCCGGATTATAAATTATAATCCGGAAGTGATCTCGCGCTACGTTTCGTAAAAGATACGACCTTTAAGCACGCATACGACCTCGTCATTGTGTGTAATAATTGGAAATGTATGGGTTTGCATATATAATTGGTACAAACTACTTACTCGGTTAACTAAAACAAGACGTGAATTTGGCATGTAATGACGCTATGTGTCTTTCGATGAATCAGACAACAGACAGGTACTGCAAGTCTTTGCACCTATATAAGAATAATGCACACTACACACTCTCCAGATACTAGAGTGGTTCTGAAGGTATCGCACATACATGTACGTGAATCATGTATACACAGAACATCTATGGTACATTTTACAACAGCAGCTCTAGAGCGTGACACAGAAGGGCCAGGTTATAACAAATCGGGAAGATGCTGTGATTGGGGCAAGAACCAGTCTAATGCGCGAATTGTTGACAACAACAGTTACTTTGTTCAGTTTCTACTTCATGGACGTAAAATAAAATTTCAATAACAGACTCTCATGACAGTCTCGTCTCAAATTTGATAAGGATTTGATCAAACTGTATAGTAGTCCTGTAGTGTACATATTTGTTTGTTTGCTTTTTCTGAATAATATGCACCCCAAATTGTACCGCTGCATATGTAGCACAAACCAATCGCGCGATGTATAATAATGCAACAGGGTCGATGCACGTATGTCAATCGATGACCGCATATCATCGTGTCATATAGCATTTGTGTGTGCGGTATGTGTGTATGTGAGTACTGTGCTTTTACAGAACGGACACGACTCAACAAAGATTCCACACCTACATGCATTAACCACGGGAGACAATCGAAATACAGCATACCAATATTCAGTTTGATGTCAACTCACCAAGCTTTACAATTATTCTCCCGCAACTGAACAATGGGGCTAACTTGTTAAACAAATTGCAACCAACGAGTACTTCACATGTTCTTGAAAAAAAGAACGGACATCAATCAATTCAGTTTTAGAGATATCCAACCCTCTGTCACGAGAGTGTCACACTAACAGAGACATGATAATACATATCAGCTATCCGATATGTCCTGAAATGTACTTGCATCAATCAATTTTCGCAATATGAAGCTCAAGTATTGTAAATCCCCGTGACGGTGATAATAGTATACATGCTGTTGTTACTTCGCGGGTCCAAATTTTACGTAGGCAGGGAACAATGATACTATAAAGTGTATCTGTCTAATAGATGATGCTTTATATGTCTATAGTAGACGGATACAGGAGTTGTCTAATGGGCTTTATATGTACATGTATAGTAGAGAGGTGTAGAAGATGAACAAAGAGCGTTTCTCCCAAAAGATACCTGGATTTTGTGGATTCAATATAACGCTTTGCAAATTCCGTACTTGTAACCATCGCTTGTTATATGATATTTTTACATATGTTTTTGTCATTCCACCCGAAAGACAAAACATATGTACAAATATCATATAATTATGTTATAAATGATATTATCAACTGAAAACTCGAACCCCGAGGGATTTTTAATTTAGTTTAAATTACACCAGCCCACCGAACGGTCAATAGCCTTCCAGCGACCCCCTGCTTATGGTGCCAATCTCATATTACATGGCATGAGAACCGAAATTCACACAATGAGTTCAATCAATTGTTTTTTTTTACTTTAAATTTATTTTATTTGTAATATATTAAAAGAAGTGGATTTGGGCATACTTTACACAACTTAATGAGCCCGGTATACATTGTTGCAATCATTCATGTTTTAATCATATTAAAAATGTGGCACAGTAACTAAGATTGTAAATGAATTTCACAAAACAAGCAAATCACAAACAAGCATAATGTCTTGACACGATAAGAGAGTGCTTCATTTGTTACACAATGTGGAGCTAAATGTTTTATTCAATGATAGATCATCGTATCTTCCAATTAGAGAATAAGACAGCCACACATATTTCAGCCCAATTGTTCGCCGATCGATAGGCATGACGTGAAGATCGCAATTATAGAAAATTAATTGTGGGTGGTTATCTATCTAAATTAAAATTCGTATTTCTTGAATCAAGAAAATTTAGTTCCATTTTTTTTAATTCAGATATGATGCCATGGATACATGAAGTTACAGCTTTTTCATGTCTTACAAGTATAATTGGCTTACAATTTCCAATAAGTGATGGTTCATAAATTGTGCATCACATTTATCATGTGTATCTAGTTTCAAAAATACATTTCAGACATATTTTGATATGATCCATAATAATTACGCAATAATATATGTGTGTGACACAGGCTAGAAACCGTGTTTATGAGTCAGGATCGTTGACTATGGTATCTATAACGTTAAAATAAATAATATTAATCAAGTTCACTCAACTACATCTTGGTTGGCCGCGTTTCAATACATCACATAACATTATACGATTAGGAAAAGAGACAATATACATAATTTGTGCATTATATCATCTACGTCGTTTGAAATCAGATCAGAGCAATTAGCAAAGTGGGATATTGGTAACAAGATGTAATTAGCATTATCCTGTCTGGATCAGTTTAAACCACCTCCAGATATAAAGTTTTAACCGTTCATTTTGAAATTCTGGCTAATAGTTTCACTTTTGTTTTAAGCAATATTTATATTCTTTATTTTTATTGCCCTTTTATTGATGCATCGGCTGTAAGAGAATTAAATAACGAAGTAGTAATAATTTATTATATTAACCCACATCCATATCTTCGCTCATCCACTGGACACTGTTTAAACTTTTTTTTGTTGAAACTTTGGGAAATAGTTTTCAAGATAGAAAAATTTCCGAACTCGCTAATGCTCAGAAAGTCAAGTTAATACCTACTGACAACGTTTATGCACTCAATACAACGATATATTGAGGTAGTATTTTAATTTTCCTTGGTTGTTTTCAAACTCTCATTATCCCCTTATTGTGTTATCTGTTTGTTTTAAACTTGTATTGCTATTGTAAATCGCATTGAAACTAATTTACCGTTTAATGCATTTTTAAATGTGAATATAATAAAGTATCCCAAAGATGTATTCAGACTCACATACTTCCCGTTACAACAGCGACACAAACCATCAAATTAACATGATTTTCAGTTTGGCTTGGTTGAAACAATGTTGAAACCAGATATGACATATACATAGTTATATAGTATATATCATAGTAATGGAGGCACATACCAGTATGAGTGATCATTGATTCAAATGTGCTTAATTGTGTGAGAGTGAACAAATAGACATGATATAGACATGTCAATGCCAAAAAGCATCAATCTGTATTTAAAAGAAATACAATAAGTTCTAATGTCCATATACAGAAATGGAACGGAACCGAAATAAATGCATACACACAATTCAATGTCAAATGAAATATCGTCTTCTGTGCAACAATTATCTCAAATAATCTAATTCTATGCACTATAATCAAAATAAAAAGTAAAACAATTGGTTCACATTGAGCAAGGTACCCTGAATACATCTGTACAAACGTTCTTAGTGTTGATATTTGTTATAACCATTCCCGTTTAATTATTTTGGCTGTTACTGTGGTTCTTCGAGATGGTTGTGTGTTATGTCATTAAACGTGTTCTCACTTTTGAGTCGTTGAACATAACTTCATTTAAGTATTTTTGGATGATATTGTGGGTCATCGAGTTTGTTTTATACAGATGACACGTATATGCAAAATAGAAGTGTTAATATATGGAAACGATGATCAGACAACAAGCCCCGTCCCATGCAATACGCGAGGGAGGGGTTTAGTTCAGATGGGAACGGTTGGAAATAATGGCTTTCGGATAATTGGAGACGCATACAGGAAAAAAGGAAGATAGGGATAGCAGGAGGCAGAGATGGGAAAGATAAAGAGAGGGAAGGAGAGAGTAGAAGACAACATGGGGAGATTAAGTCGGGAGATGATGACGATGGTTGGGAGTTGTCAATGATTTTGGTTGTTGCGTGAGTAATAATGATGCTCGTATATAGTAATCGTCATGTGTCAGACGCCATAGAGGGGGCCAATCACATCTGATGTTAATCGGATTATATCCGTCAAAAAGTAAGTACACACTCGCAGACAGAGTTTGTTAACTTTGTATTTATCTGACGTGCAAGTACTTCGTAAAAGTACTTGATAATATTGCACCAAATATTATAGGACACCGTGAATATATAACACATGTGAATAATCTGATGCGGTATATACAATATATAACACGAATATACAATTTATTTCTTACCCTGTTGCCTTCGATGTCCAGCATGAACCACTCCTTTGGTCGTATCGCTGCATAATCAACCGGGTGCAAGAGAGCACACATCTTTGATTTAACGTTGTATCCAATCGTTGTACAGTCAGCATGTCTCGTACACATTGTCTCACATCTCTTTACATTTGTCAGCTTTGTTTCAGTCAGAAAACCATCTGCTTGAGATGTAAAAGGATGGGCGCTGATACAGACAATATTGAGCAGCAAAGCAAACAATAGTCCGAATTTAAACTGTTCCCAGAACCAATACAATTTGTGTCCTTTAATTGTCCTCGGTTTTGGAGGCCTGCGTTCCATTGTTTGTTGCATATGAATTGAATCAAAAATAAAAATATTTTTTTTTGAGTCACATGGATCCAAAGTCAAAATGTGTTTTTTTTCCAATATATCTGTTAAATTACAATATTTTAACCCTGGTGTTGGGAATCGTTCCGTGACAAGAATAACTTATCTAACAGATGTAAGCGAGGAATGTCTAAATATAAAATGTCCAACGGCGACATCCATAACCTTTCTATCTGGATTATGAATCCCTTATATGTTGTACTTCACACATAGTAGGAACGTGGATGGACACAAAATATACAACATTATCACGTGTTGAATAATTAAATGTAATTTGAATTACATTATCACCTTGAAACATTCCTGTTGCCCGATGAATCTCTCGAGTCAGTTCGTCCTGATCCTGTTGTGTTCTGCGATAAACCGATATATGACTTGTGTGCATCAACAGCTTCACAGTACACACTATTATCAGATCGACAAGGCACTAGAGCTGCCAATCGATTAAAATGCTATGTGCATAGTTTAAATATGTATTAACGGTGGTAGTTAAAACAACTAAGTGCTATTTACATTTTCTGTACAAACTTATATAATGGGGCTCATTTGCTCAATAATATAAAATTAAAAAAATACGGTGACTTGACATCGTCCACACACAATTCCTTTGCTCTAACTCGCATTTCTCTTGGTCATGGTCTTACTAGTAGCGAGTTTGTTATTTCAAACCGGTACGGGTACGGGTACGCGTACGGGTAGCTAGCTACGCGTGCCGGTACACGTTTTGTAATCGCGAACTTTTTTACGGGTAGAATTCATCACATCGACTGGTAATGTATGGTGAGCCAACAGCAATAGCAACGATATTATAATATAGGTAGATTGTTATTCGCATTCGCTTTATTGGCCGACGTTATACATACCGTTATGGATTGTTGGAAATTGGCATTTAGATTAGATAGTCCTCAGGATAGTATGTTGCTTTCATCAAGGACGAGGCGGCAGTTGTAAGGGGTTGGTGCTTTTGTTTCACTTATCTTGGCAACATTTTCAACAATTGAATTCTACATGTCATAGACCAATCGAGTATTGACTGTAACTCAGTTGGAATCTTCAGACTTAGAAAATAGATTATGATAGCTCAAATATACATTTGCGTTACAGTTAAATTTTCCAATATTCGGTGTAAAATGTATTGGTTTAGACACAGGGTCTAATAATGTCCTACACGTACTTTCACTCAGATATAAGACCGAATTTGTCTCTTATTTTAGTTGGGGAATATTTAGTCATTTTTTATTAAGTGATCATTGGTTTGGAAACTTTCAACAGAGCGAAGGGTCGGGGCAAGGGAATATTTATCCCAAGAATTGGGATTTCTGCTATCGGGATCTAAACCCGAAGGTAGGTTGAAATGTTAAACTTGGTAACGATGAATGTTGTTAAAATGTGGTCTGTTCATTATATAGATTGAATAAAGAGCGTTTGCTTCACTTCTGTGTGAAATAAAGAAAACAGCTGAAACTCGCTCTGATTATGCTTAGATTTTGCAGAGTATGTATAGGTATTTCGTGTCTTTAGCGACCTATATTATGCCCACGACAATATACATCAGTCTTGCGGTTCAAATATGACATGTCCGTTCAGATGGTAAATATATATTAAAGTGTGAATTCAGTCCCCCACCTACATACGATAAATTAACTAAACGGTTGTATTAAAATGTGCAATACATGGATGTATACCACGATATATTGATGCCCATGTACAAAGGGCTGAGACAGGGACGTGACGACATGAGTGTCTCACCCCCTCCCCAATTTAGGTCAAATGTTCAACAATTGGAAATCTGATATACCTGGCACAATATTTGTTGAAAATTTCATAGCAACAATTGTTCTCGTAGTTTGATTTTCCAACAATTTATTGGTGGAGAATTTGTAGTTTTTAGACCAACAGTTGCATATTTTCCTTCTTTTGGTCAAGAATTTGGACTGAAATGGCTATCAGTTGGACAATTTTCAACCATAGGGGTGTATCTGGTGTCAACATTTCCAACAATTGGAATGCTTGATGCCAATCTGGATACTATGATTTAGCAAATTTCATGGTCGATCCGTTGTGCACCGGTTCCTCCCCAGTGGCCAGTCAGAAACTGATGATTTGTTTAAGAAAAAAACAAATCTGGGTGAATTTGCATGTCGTTAGACCACTATATATCAGTCTCAGATCTACACATTTTCTGGTACTGGTCATCCTGATTAGTGACAAAAGACTACTAATTCATTTAGAATATGCTACCATCCAGGCGGTTGTGAGGGACCAGTTGGGAAAAACCAAAGCCCAAAGGTGAGTGCAAATGGAATTACGCGCAAACGTCCCTGCAATGGGTCGAGACTGCGTATATAGCACCATCTACTCACTATATTAACCACAACCTGTCATTAATGCATTAACACAGTTGCTATTGATACAATTGGCATTCCGGATCGATCTAAGTGCCAGAAACCTCCTCGAGAAGTTGAACATAAACATGGCTTAAAATGAAACTTAACTACGATATTTAGAATAGATAGGTTAACGCATAGCTGACAGCAATTTCATGGAGATCATGAACCTTTGAGTGAGAAAATCGCCGTGAAAGGTTACCAGTAAATGGGACACATCTACCCGTTCCAAATCCCTATCGCTTTGTGTGCTGCATTGAAAGTACCCAAATGACCGTGACGATGTCGGACGGGTATCGCAAACGCGCCATTAACAACACCCCGTAGGGGATGATACAAATGTAGTCAGTGACAGTTTCATGTATCCAAACGTCAACTACAGTGATTGTGGAGATCGAGCGGTCGAATGCCAGATCATAGTTGTGTAATAGTACTTTCTTACTATATATAAAGAGATTTAGAAATATATGAATCAGTCATATCGACGTTTCTCAACACACCTGCTCCACTGCTACAAGGTTTGTTATGAGTAACCATCACAATGTTTGTGCAAGATACATGTACATGTATGTTAACCGAAGAAGCCCGGATGTTTGACCTTTCTTTGAACATTCAGCTAGGAGCGAGCCACTTACTGGCACGGTCCTGATTTGTTTGATAGATGTCAGAAGTCCAACTATACTTTGAAGTGATTGTCAATAACGAACACAGAAGCTCTCCTGACATCGCAATCACAGCTAAATGATTCTTCATTCTGAACCAAATATCAGAATCAATGGTTCTTGACACTGAATTGGGTTATTAGCGGAGAACCAAGATATATCAAATGATTCTTCATTTGGAACCAAATCTCAGAATTAATTCAGAATCAGTAGGTTCTCCTCTAAATTAAGTTGTTCTTCGTCTAGATATACAGGGAACCAAACGATATATGGTTATAAACCACTGCTCCACGTATTCTTTGCCCCACAATGAAAAGTCCACAGTCCACCGCCAACAAATCAGATAAGTTGAAATAACTTAACAAATAATTGAAAATAAACTTCAGCGGGGTATGCATCACAATTATACGCGCCTTTCATGTGCGGAACTGTAACTCTATTTTTTAGCCAATTATTATTTTATGAACTAATGTGTATATAGAGACACTGATAGAGAATAAAATATGTGGGTTGGCTCTCTAAATTTGAAATTTCTAACACCTTGAGAGCATGGTGCCAGCCAAGATGCTAGTATTTTCCAGTTTTCAGGTTCAGATTAAAAAATGTTCTCCATTGAGCTTAGAGTTCCTGATCCATCCCCCTGTGGCCAGTCAAAAACTACTAATTATTTTTAAATTCAAGGCTGAATTTGCCTGGAGTTACACCTCTATAGATGCTAGAAGTTTGCGGTTTCAGGTTCTGGTTTCAAAATGTTCTCCCACTGGGCTGATGGGTCCTGATCCCTGCCAATTTAGTTTTTTAATCAAGTGCTGAATTTACCTGGAGTTCAATATTATTTCCCATTGTTGGCGAGGGATCCTGGTCCCTCCCGATGTCCAGTTAAAATTTGTTAACCTACTAAAACAAATCGGGGTCTGAATTTGCCTGGAGTAACACTTCTAGATGCAAGGATTTTGCAGTATTCAGACTCAGATTTCAAACTAATTTTCTCACACCGGGGCAAACTATGGTCGGCCCGGTTGGTCCTCTTCCCCCCCGGTAGTCAGTCAAAGACAGATAATCACAAACACGAACTAATATCAGTGCTGTGGGGTCCCAGGTAGGAAACCACAAACCAAGGTGGTCTGCGTGTGCAGTTACTATTACGCGACATTGGTAGTATATCCTGGTTCAAAGAGGTCGTGCAGTTGAAAATTCAAAGATGGTCGAAACCCCCCTGCCCAACGGAAACCCTATAGCCACGCCCTGGTCGTGTCACCGACGCAGTCTATAGTAGTTTTATTTCTTCCAACAAGATGATCCAAAATGGTCAGTCCAATTCGTACTCGAGGTGGGGGTGAAATTAGTTGTAGGTTTGCGGAGTATTGTGTATAGTCGCGTCATGTGTATAATGCGTATAGTGGTGATTTATATATAAATACTAAATACTGTATCTATATATATATAGAAGAGTAGGATCTGCCTGTCTGTCTATTCGCGATCTTCCTCCTAAACGCCTGGACTGATTTCAACCAAATTTGGTGTGGTGACCCGGCCGATTTTATAACGGCGTACGTTTTTCAAAATATTGATGTAAACAATAACATTCAATTAAAATTAAATGCGACTTTTATTTCAACAGACGAATTTCGAAATAGACTCGAGTCTAACTCGAATTGAATTCGAGACGTCGGCAGTGCGACGTTTCTCATAAAGGTTATATGTGTGGTTATAAATTCCCCCACCCATCAAGCGAATTTTGGGTTTGGTACATATCAAATGAAAACCAGTAATATAGTATCTAGATAGAAATTCCATATCACTCTATTCAACCTAGCATGATTTTTAATATGCCCAGCGCGATTTGACAACAAATGTCCTTATCACGAGCATTTCGTTTAATCTAAATAAGTTAACACTTTCATGACGGGAGCTGCGCTGGCGCAACAATAAAGATTATGTTCCAATGCATTCTCTCATAGGTCGCATCCCATATATAAGAGAATGAATTGGCCTAACAGTTTTTATCACTTTTTCTTACATTGTTTAACAATTTTTATAATTTTTTATATTTTTTCTTACATTCTATAACAATATTATAATTTTTATAATTTTTTGTTAACATTGTTTAACAATTTTATTATTTTAAAAAAAATTGTATAAATTTTGATCATTTTCACTTACATTCTTTATCATTTATGTCTTACATTCTTTAACAATTTTTGTCATTATTTCTTACATTTTTAACAATTATGTATCATTTTTTACATTTTTATCTTTCATTTTTTAACAGTTATAACACATAATATAAAATTTATTAGGCCAATGCATTCTCTTATATATGTGAGGCGACCTATGGTCGACTCGCATATATACGAGAATGCATTGGCACAGTGTTTTCGAAAATATTCAAGAAGCTCCCGTTATGGAAGGGTTTAAGATCACCTGTCCGATTTGACATCAAATAAATTCCTTAACCAATTTTACCAGGCAAGAGAACAGGATAAATACTCGAAATCATTCGTATGACACAGGCATCGCTTAAGTCCACAAATTCATTCATAAGTAATACGCATGTACGCCCTTTATAAGACGCGATAACTGTAATTTTTGCAAAGCTGACCAAAGTTGAAAACGTGTTAAAAGCACGTGCGGCCTTAATTGTCGAAAATATTCATGTTTGTTCCAAACACCGTAAACAGAAAAACATTAAAACGCATACAGTTCCGTTCATATATACCATGACCATCGCGTAAACAGCATGTTATCATAAAGACCTACTATATTTTACCTAAGCAAGAGCCTGATTGTGTTACAGAAGACAGCACAATGCTACTGGCTAATCACACACAAATGGCATAAACGCTCTTTATTAGTTCCATATCAGGTATTCACCAACAAAGAACGCTCTTTATGTTTACCATCATAATATAAACAAACACCAGAAAAGTAACTTTTTATGCTTTTGTTTACATAACAATGGTCAAACATATGACCATAACATACTGTTTATGCGATTTTTACTTATTTGAATACGGACAAAGACCATATACATTATGATGTTCTTTCTGTTTGTGGCGG
Organism: Siphonodentalium dalli; assembly: GCA_032622095.1. Taxonomy (NCBI): domain Eukaryota; kingdom Metazoa; phylum Mollusca; class Scaphopoda; order Gadilida; family Siphonodentaliidae; genus Siphonodentalium; species Siphonodentalium dalli. The sequence continues at coordinate 63,143,235 of CP136065.1, read as the reverse complement.
TTTTTGACGGGTGGAGATATCTTCACAGGATACCCACCGCCAAGGCCAACCGTGTCTTTAAAACTTCTTCTTTGGAACGTGGCCATCAAAACCTCCTATTAATGGGCTCATGAGTCGATCTAATGGTACTCCGTTTAAAAAAAAGGGGTATACTGTTTTGCACCTGTCCGTCCGTCCGTACCACCCGTCCGTCCAATGTTTGTTCATGTCATAACTTGAACAGTAGTGCTCGGATCCTAATGGAGTTTGGTATGGATGTTCACAACTAGAGGGTTCCACCGTTTTGTTAGGATTTTCCATTCTAGAGTTATTCATCCTTGTTTTTCATTTTTTGCTGTTATGCAAAACGTACATATTAAGGTGATTTGCATGGTGTCAAATTGGACAGGGCACAGTTAACGGATTCGCATGTGGTTTGTTTTATGAAAGTTGCTGAGATGGCTGAATGCCTGAGGTAGCAATACACGATTTTATGGGTTTGTAGGAGGCTCAGAAATAATAATATAACCATATAATGGCTATATAACTGCCAGTTTGGCATTTGTTATTCGTGGGAGTAGTATTTTTGGTGGTTTATTTAATTTATAAAGGTATATTTTACCTTAGTATACAAAATGTGATCATGTTTGAATACGGGGTAAGTGATTGTGGTCTGGCGTGGGGCAGATCTGTGTTGTACTCCACCGGAAAAGAGCCTGATTTCTCTCCCTTGAAAACAGTTTTCTGGACTTCAAAGACAACATTTCAAAATTGCTACAACTTTTCTTCTTGATTTAATATATCTTAATATATCTAGATTATATCAGCTCCTAAGGTGATTATAGACTGGCAATCGCTTTGTCATGGTTAATCATGAGGCCGAAGACCCAAAAATGGGTTTAAAATCCGGTAAAAATATAGACACGTGAATTATCCGACCATTTATGCATTCATATGCTGTGCGTCAACGACCACGGCGCAGCAGAAGGTTGTAGTACAGCACACCCTCTCAAATTGGTGAAAATAACCATAAATCGTGTATTGCTACACGAGGCGATGACAGCTCTGCATTGATTGTACGTGTGCCACGATTTGTCGATGTACAAACTATAATTGTTCTACAAAACGACTTGAACTTACTCAATAAAACACATGCAGCTGTCCATCTATATAAACATTTATGAAAGGTCGTAGTACAATAGCGGATGTTTGCATTTAGTGGGATACCATATTAAAGATAGTGATGTCACGACCGTAGAGTCCTATATATAACCGATTAATCAAATGACAATGCCTTAGGTTCATGTCAGAAGCACACCGAGGCCCCGTAGTGCCATCATGGTGCAACATCGTTCCCTTTGTGGTTCAGCTATTCTCGAACGACCTTGTCGTAATTCAGAACACGTTCTCTGTTCGCATGGCACGGCCTACATCGGGGTCGATAGCAGACCTTTGGATCAAATGATGAAACATTATATTGCCATGGTCATGCAATTTCTGCCGCCATGGAGGATCTGTTATGCCCCGACTTGTCCACAACATACAACACAAGAACACTAAGATGCATGCATCAGGTCGGCCGTGAACTATCTACCATAGAATTGTTGTAGCTATCGATTATACATTTTGGAACACCTGTCTGTATGTATGTGTGTATGCATGAATGCATGTGTGTATGTGTTATAGACTCTAACACTGCTCGACTGATCCGACTCGGATTTGGTATTTAACGTGTCAACTTGACCTCGCTCATAGGCATGTTTCTGGACCTTGACCGATCCGACTAAAAATTTGTGTGTAGGACTACTTCGATCCCGGGAGCAATATTGACGGGTCCAATTTCATGTGGGACCATGTTCTCGAACCTGCTGATGTAGGTATGTTTCTGGACTATTTGGACGGGTCAAATCTTGATCCCGACCTGACTTTGACATTCCAAAAGATCAATTCAAGGTCAAATCTGGTAAAACGAAGTATTTCAACGAAATATAATACCTACTGTTACTTTTGTCCCAGGAGTGTTTCGGGTGGGTCAAATTATGACCCTGACCTGATCTTGACATTCAAAATTGTCAATTCAAGGTCAAATCGGGTAAAGCCGGGCGGATTTCGACGGGTACTTTTGTCGTGACTTTTGTCCGGGGAGTGTTTTGGGCGGGTAAAATCGTGACCCGACATGACGTTCACCTTTAAAATGGTCAATTCAAGGTTAAATCGCGCAATTCTCCGAAAATCAGAGGGGAACATCCCGGACGAAGTAGGGGCCACCAGCTACTATTATATATTTCTAGATTTAGTTACAAACTAAATACCTGTATATTGTACAAAGAAATGTTTGACAAATATATATGTATCAATATTACCATACGGGTCATTAAAATAGATACGACGAAACAAATTTTGAAGGGTGCATGGTATCAGGTAAATTTTTATATTTCAAATGATGACAGGAATGCGGAAAGTTGAAGTACCTACGTAATACTGGCTATCCGAATGAAGAGATATACATGTATATAAAAACCAAAATAGAATATGACTGCTGGCGACAATGTTTTCCAAAAAATATTCAAAGCATTCGATAGCTCCCATCTAGTTGTCAGCCCGAAGATCAATATAAAGTGTGGTGACTATCAGATGAGGGATATGACTGTACAGTTGCTAAACAATTCAGTCACGCAAAAGAGGATCAAACAGTAAGATACCAAATTGCTGCCTGTGGTAATGTTTTTTAACGAAATTCGGGAAAATTAGATTACTCTCCCCCTGGTTATCCAGAAGATCATTGTGGAATCTGGTGACGATCGGACAAGGGGTGTCGTCTGTAGGATCAACCAAATTATTTAGCCATAAAAATAGTAAAATTCAAGATCACCGCTGGCAGTGATGTCTTCACAAGGACAGCTTGAGAACAAAACATGGCTCACATCTAGCGGTGACCCAAACTATCCACATGAGAAAAAGTTCTCCAATAAAAGCTGGCTGCAGGGTGCGCCAATTGATTCAAATTCGAAATTTAACAGGGTGTACTGCTTGTGGCCATGTTTTCCCCGCAAATTTGATAGACTGATGGACAAAACCACTGAATCCGTTGAATCAATATACATGTATACATGGATTAATGTATATGCATTGTTATACACAGTACTGGTATATAAAGGTACTGAAAATAACAATATTACTAGTATACACAAAATAAACCATATATCATGGCTATGGGTTCTAATATCCGAATATGACAGCTGATAACTTGGTGTGAATTGAAGAGTGGTGGTGTCTCACGCATATCTAACCCTCCATGTTAGAAACATGCCATTAAATGTCATAAGTATAATCTAGCTTGAGGACAGAAGTTATCCATAAAAACCCCCCTTAATTCAACCAGGTCCTCGCGCGATGTATGGTCGATCACATGATAATCTAGGGGGGATTAGAATTGTTGTATAAAAACAGCACTGCATGTAAATATAAAATAAAATAGTGCTACATCTTATTACAGATTATTGCCATATATAATCAGTGACTATACAGACAGTCTGACAAAATAAAGTTTCAGTGACACTCTATCCGAAGATGGGAATAATTCCATCTGTTACAGTCAATGGAGCAATTATGAATCTGGAAAGGTGAAATTTCTAAGTAATACTAGATATCGACATGACGCGATAACATATAACGTAAATGCAATATGGCCGCTGGCGACCATTTTTTCCTATAAAATTAAAAAAATATTTGATAGCTCTCATCTGATAGATCAATATCAAGATAAATATGAAGTTTAGTGATGATCGGATGAGTGAAGTGGACTGTGCTAAACGGTTTAGTAATGCTTAAAAAGATTTTTACCTTAATATTTTTATGTTCACTTTATAAACTTCACTGAGTCATCTTTGTCATGTATTGAGTTTGATATCTGTTGTTAACAGTTTATAAATCATGTATGTCTCATGTTTGTTATTTTAATTTATGTGTTTATTATCATTAAATAAAGTTGAATTCCTTAAAAAGATTCTTACCTCAATGTTTTTATGTTCACTTTATAAACTCCACTGAGTCATCTTTGTCATGTATTGAATTTGATATATTTTGTTAACAGTTCATAAATTATGTATGTCTCGTGTTCGTTATTATATTATATACACTTTATAGTGTGTTTCAGAACGAAAACAAAATGAATAAAATCAACAAATTTGTAAATTTAAAAACAATTCAAACGTTGTTGTATTCCATGTCCCAGCCCGGACATATACACCAAATTTCAATAATATTCATTGAGAAACAACGGACCAAACGCCATATAACACCCCGTATGCATCTTTTATTCCGAGTTGGCCTTTTATTCCGAGTTGGCACGCGCCGATTGGGCGAGTTAGCCTATGGGGCGAGTTAGCCGATTCCGACACCTTTTCTATTTGCAGCAGGTTAAGTTTACGCGTAATTTAATTTACAAAGTTCCCCAATTGGTATCGTAAATAGAGCGACCTTATTTGACAGAGAATGCCTCTGTTATTGATTATAAAGTTGCTATACATTAAAAACGACAATTCACATGCTCGTTCAAGCGCAGTAGTCTATTTTCCCCATGTTAAAGGACGTCCACAAATACTAAATAACGCTAACTTACTGCCGAATGTTTTACACGACAACTGTTAACATATTTGGGCTGAATTCATCTGACGCGGTATTATTCCTCAAAATAAACAACAAAACCATCGTTACTTGGAAATGTAGTTTGGGCTAACATTTACATAAATCCTCCATATCATTATTCCGACACACACGTCAGATGAAAAAGTCACATGAAGTAACCGGCCAAATTGGCCGAAATAAACTAATAAATAGAGTTACCCCGCGGAGATAACACGAGACTGATAATTCATGGGCAGAAAACCCTTTCATCTGTTGTTCAAGTTTCCTTCGACTTAAATCAGCTAGTGAAATCGGTAGGGACAGTGTTGTCTGTATGTGTCTTTCTATATCAGTGTTTAGCGTTGTTGACCCGCTTATCTTACTTCCCCAAATAACTGTCATAAAATGTAAAATGTCAAATGAATTCTTGCTTCATTCAGTATTTGTTTTAGTGTATATTATGAAATATACATAGGTTAAATACTGTTTAACTGTACAGTTGATAACATGTCAAATGCGTATTAATGTAATTCGTTATCAATTGTGGTTACATGCGTCGCCATGCAATCAGTTTCTTCATGTGGCCAAATTCACCTATACACGCTGATGTACGTACCATGTATTTATTTATTCGTGCCATGGATGCATTAAATATACGCAGGGGGATTACTATTCCAGTAAGTGTCGAAAAGCGGTGGTTCTTCGCTTAGAGGGATCGCCATATACACACCTTACTTAAGACTATACAAACATACATCATACTTTCCTCTCCTATTGCAACATACACATATACTGTTTTAAATTTCTAAATTAAACCCTATGGCTATACATTTTATTCTGTCCTTTGCATACGCTCTAAATTATTTTCTAAATTATTAAGACCCAACATCGGGTTACGATCCATTAAATTTCAATCGGTTAGTTGTGGTGTTGGTATGCTTGCGGTGATTTTTAACTTCATCTTCATTCTTCAAACAATTTTGGTCCTTTTCAAGATACTTCACCATCGCTATCATTTGGTCATAAACTACCAAAAATGTGAGCTTCTTTTCAAAAATATATATTTCCGCCGAAATTATCCCAATTATACTTTCAATTTAGTTGACTATACTAATATCATTTTGACTTACTCACAATGTTTACTCAGGTAAAGGCATCACGTGTGTACACCAGTCGTTTAGGGATTACCATTGCTTCTGCGACGTTTCCAGCAACCCATGAAAAATATCACAACAAATTCACCTATGCACGCTTATGTGCCACGTATTTATGTTTTAAATATACACAAGGGAGTTTACCATTGTCGGTTGTGAATTCGACACTTTTCTCCATCATCCATTTATTTATGTCAATAACTCATTTATGACGTGACAATGGAGGACTTGGCTGCAAAAAGAAACGCTTCGAAAATAAGGCTTTACAGTATCAAAACAAGTCAAATTTAAAACACAAGAAGCCAAAAAGTACAAAAAGCCTAATCTTCCCGAGAATAAACGACTTAACAAAAATATACTGATTATAATTTATTTGCCGAAAAAGTAGGGAGCTACACGCTCCCTAAAATCGATATTAGAAGTTAGATGTATTATAATTTATATTGACAATTACAATACTGAATACAAATACAATACACTTATTGAAGTTGATGACTTATACAGGCATTGATTACACTTATACAGTTTACACAATCAGTGTTGAAATCAGACAATGAAAACTGGTAGTAGTAGTAATAATAACAACCTAGACACAGTAATATTCACGTGACATTGTGATTCATATTCATCTGTATCTGTAGTTGTTACGTCCTAGTGACCAAAGCTGGCTTTTACAGGACGGTGTTGAGAATGGTGTCATTGTAAATAACTTGCTGACAAATGATTTATGACTTTTATATGTGGAATATAGATATTCGAACCGAAATAGCTTGATAAGATCAGACTACTTCATGTATATGGAGTTAACTTATATTCGAATTCCCATTAAAATAATATTTTTGGCAAGAACACCGCTCGCAGCCTACATTGTAAACCAACTCTATATACCCGGTAAGGGAAACTATGGGCGGGTGGGTATTAAAAAAACGAGCTGTCGAGCTCAAATTCAAAATTATAGTGATCGAAGAAGTGTCAAACTTGACAGTAGTTAGGTACGCTATTCAGGTGCGCAAAGAGATACCACAAGCTATCTTATTGGATCAGAGCTCTCGCTAGCAACCAATGAAAACACGCGATACAACCTGTAACCGGATGTAAACTAAAACACGTGAATCGCTCGAATTTGGAAAAGGTCGTTTATATTTTGGTAAGATTAAATATTTTAAGATTAAAGAATCATAAAAGTACCCAATCTTCCCGAGAATAAACGACTTAACAACAATATACTGATTATAATTTATTTGCCGAAAAAGTAGGGAGCTACACGCTCCCTAAAATCGATATTAGAAGTTAGATGTATACAAATACAATACACTTATTGAAGTTGATGACTTATGCATGCATTGATTACACTTATACAGGTTACACAATCAGTAATTGAAATCAGACAATGAAAACTGGTAGTAGTAGTAGTAATAATAACCTAGACACAGTAATATTCACGTGACATTGTGATTCATATTCATCTGTATCTGTAGTTGTTACGTCCTAGTGACCAAAGCTGGCTTTTACAGGACGGTATGAGGAGCGCTATTTTTGTTCTCCCAGAGCCGCCTTGAATGTTTCTAGGTCGGCGGCATTGACTGTGCTGTTGTCCAGTTTGTTCCAGTCAAGTACAGTCCTCGGGAAGAAGGAATATCTGTATTGGTCTGTGTTTGTATGAATTGGTTCGTAGGCACTTTCGTTATTTGTGGTTAGTTTCTCCACGATGTTGTCACTAACAAAGTCCTTGAATTTTGTGGGTTTCTTTTTCCTCTTTGGGCGGTAGTTTCTTAGGTAGTGTTCGGAGTTGATACCCGGGGCTGATCCCTTTACCACTTTGTAAAATAGTGTCAGTCTCTGTTCCTTTCTTCTTGCTTCTAGTGATGGTAGTTGAAGTTCACTTAGCATTGATGTTACACAGCCTTTCTCTCTCGTTCGGTAGTCCTGTTTTATAAATCTTGCTCCTTTGCGTTGCACCTTCTCCAGCTTTGTCTTGTCCTTTTCATAGTGAGGATCCCAGATTGTTGCTGCATACTCTAGCTGAGGGCGGACTAATGCTATGTATGCCGTTTTTATAAGATCCATTTGGCAGTACCTGAGATTACGCCGAAGGAAGCCGAGGGTGGAGTTTGCCTTCTTCGTGGTGGACTCGATGTGGTGATGCCACTGCATGTCATTGGAGAATTGGACGCCAAGGTACGGGTTGTATGTGACTTCTTGGAGTATCTGCCCTGCCAGTTGGTAAAATCTTTGTGTCTTCTGCTTTAGGCTCATAATGTAGCACTTAGTTGGATTAAAGCGCATCCCCCATTTGGTGGCCCATTGTTCCAGTTTGCGTAGGTCTTGTGGCAATATTTCGTGGTCTTTGTAGGTGTTTATCTGGCGGTACAGGAGGCAGTCATCTGCGAATAGGCGGACTTGTGATGTTACTGTGTCCGGTAGGTCATTTATGTGACAGAGAAAGAGCAGCGGTCCCAATACTGTTCCATGTGGTACTCCTGATAGCACGTCAATTTCTTCTGAGTAGAATCCCTCGAGTGCAACTTTCATCTTTCTTTCCTTCAGAAAGGATGCTAGCCATCTGTTGACCGGGCCTGTGATACCGTACTGATTTAGTTTGGTCAATAGGCTGTCATGTGGCACAGTGTCGAAAGCTTTGGAGAAATCAAGGATGGCCACGTCGATCTGCTTCTTGTTGTCAAATGATTGTAATATGTCTTGTGTTGTCACTGCTAGTTGTGTTTCGCAGGAATATCCCCTTCGAAAGCCATGGTTTAGCTTTGTTAGTATGTTGTGCTTCTCCAGATGTTCATGGATATGGCGGCATATGAGGTGTTCTAGTAGCTTGCACGGTACTGATGTTAGGGACACAGGACGATTGTTTTCCGCTTGATGTCGGTCTCCTTTTTTGTAGACTGAGGCTATGTTGGCGCTGCGCCAGTCCCTTGGCAATGTGCCTGTGTCTAATGATAGTTGGAATATGAGCCTGAAGGCAGGTGCCAGTTGTTTTGCGTACTTCTTTAGGATGGAGTTTGGGATACCGTCTGGGCCAGAGGCTTTGGATGGGTTTAACCTCTTCGACTCCATTCACTGTCACTGTCAGTTTGCCGATGTTTTCGCATTTGGGTGGAAGGTCAGGAAGTGGTGGTTGGTTCTTGGTGAATACTGAATGGAACTGCTTTACCAGAATTTATGCTTTGCCTTTTGGGTCGTCAATCAGCTTGCCTTGCGATTTCAACGGCGACACTCCGATGTTATCTAGTTTTCTGCTCTTGATGTATCTCCAGAATGGTTTCGTCGTCTTTTGTTCTAAACCTTCTTTAATCTTAGCGTTGATGTAATCCCACTCAGCCTTCCTCATTTCCCTTTTACATTCTTTCTGCATGGCTCGATAGTTGGTCCAGTTGTTGTTCTTCTTTGCCTGTGTATATAGGCGCTGTTTCTTTCGTAGCAATTTCTTGATCTTATAGTTTACCCATGGAGTGTTCTGCTTTGGTGATATCAGCTTAGAGGGTATGTGTAGGTCCATATATCTATGTATGCCCTCCTTCAGATGTTTCCACATATCCTCCACGGTTGCACTATTTAGTGTACGTAGGCCTTCTCCCGGTATTTGCAGATCCAGTCCAAGTTGTGTCCAGTCTGCTTTTTTATATAGATAGCTCTTCCTCGGTTTTGAATGTTGGTATCTGGGCTTCATGTCGATGTCAGTAATGACTATGGCGTGGTCAGAGATGCCTGGTGATGCATTGTTGGTGAAGACCAGGTCTAGCAAGTTCTTTCCCCGCGTTGGTTGTTCGTGGATTTGTTTTAGCCCTTTTTCTGACATGATTTCTAGTAGGTGAGTTTGTATATCTTTGTCGTGGACTCCTCTGTTTACTACTGAGCTGTTCCACTCTATATCCGGGCAATTAAAGTCCCCACAGATGAGCATGTGTTTTTGCTTTCCAGATGTCGCTAGGTCTGCGATGTGGTGGTTCTCTCTGTGTGGCATATAGTAAGCCCCAATCAGTATGTCCTTGCTGGATGTTGATCTAACCTTGACCCAGTTGATTTCGCTATCTGTCACCAGTTGTGGTTGCTCCGTTGATATTAAGTTCTTGTGGACAAGGATGAAGACGCCCCCTCCAGTGGATACTCTGTCATTTCGGTAGCACGCATAGTTCTCTGGGAAAATTTCGCTTGACTTGATGTGCTCAGGTGTTGGGTTTTTCCCAGGTTTGACTCCCTGTAGCCATGATTCAGTGCCTATTACAATATCTGGCTTGGTGTATTCCAGTGATGCAGCTAGTTCGGCGTGTTTGTCTCTTATGCTGCGGCAGTTAACTGTCATTATCCTCATATTTCTCTTGGGTGGTAATTTGTACGGTCCAGTACGAGATGATGTTGATCCGGTGGTGTTCCGTGTGCTATTCGGTCTATTTCGTGGTACTGGTGTACTTGCCTCCATTGGGTTGAAGACAGACTCTGATGAAACTGAGTCGATGGTTGAATCCAGGTTGAGGCATTCATATATGTTGGGGTCAGCTTTCATATGAGTGGAAGGTGAAGCTGTCCAGATTTATGCTTTCGCATTTGCAGCAAATCCAAGAGATGCTCTTTCTGTGCAGGTTGCTGTATTCTCCTGCTGACATCTCAAGGCATGATTGATGGTACCAAATGCTGCATTCGTCACAACAGACTCCCTGTTGGTTCCACGTTACTAGACATTCGCAGTATCCATATGGGAACTTCTCTTCGAGCCCTGGTCCGGGGTTTGACTCTATGTCGCCTGCAAGCATCAATGTCATGAGGAAGATGGTTTTAGATGGGTTCGTGTTATCTGGCCATGTGATTGGACCTCTTCGTGCTGTTGATAGTCGAGGGTTTGTTAGATTATGTGCCAGCTGCTGGTGGTACCACGTCTTCTGGTTGTCTGAGTTGAGGTACGCAGTTATGGATGTTAAGATGAACAGTTGTAGTATCAATCTGTATGCCAGATCTGTGTTTTTAGTTCTCGGTCTCATTCGGCGTAGCTTGGTATCAAGTCCATGCTGTCTGAATGATCGCGAGAACTTGTTGGGTGGCATTTGATCTTTAGGGTGGGTTTTGAAAAGACAGTTTTTCTCAGAGTAGCTTGGTGTCAAGTCCATGCTGTCTGAGTGGTTGTCAATTGATGTATACTATAGAGTTATTTGTTATTGTTATGTTAATACTGACCTGTATACCATACATGCAGGTGTTAACCTATGTTAATACTGACCTGGGGGTTAGAGTTCCCAGCAGTCCTTCTCGCTTTGGTCTGCTATACGGCGAAGCCAGGTTTTTGCTAACGGCTTGTCGGGGTGGATGCCGTCTGTGTACAACGAGAAGTTGTAATAATGGCGAGATACCTTCTTTCTTTTGATGCTTGATCGGACGTATAGGTCGTTGGAGAATTTAGGAGAATAGGTCCTGTTTGAAGTGTTTATCTTCCTTATCTCTTGGTTTAGTGTCTTTATTAGTGAGGTGAGTATGTTGTCGTCTTCCTCAAACCATTATGGGTGATTGTGGCCTCTTGATTTGTTGAATAGCTTTATGGAGTAAGCTGGGGTCTCCAATGTGGTTATTATGCACTCTGTGAAGCTATCGATGAGATTTTGGATTTTGGATAGCTTCTCTAGTACCTCTGGCATTAAGAGTTCAGCGTTCGGGTGTAACTCGATGAACTTTCCCTTCTTGTCGGTGAGATCACAAGTTCCTAACCAGATGTAAAACCATACCCTGCCGTTGTAGTGATTTGCTATGGTTTTCAGGTGAGTTTCCAGCCACAGGATTGTGTGGTCGGTTCTGTAGCCTGGAGTAGATTTCCAAACAATCGATTTTTCCGTCGATGATGATATCTGATTTTGTAGGTAGTTTCCTTTACTGTCAGATATGATATATGCTTTCCTTGTTTGTAGTCTCCTATTTCTGGTGTGCTGGCTTTTGATAAACTTCTTAAGTTTCTGTTCAGACATTTACGCAAGAGCAATTCGAATGTTTATACTGACAACAAGATGGCGGCGCCCGTGGAAAAATACGGATCAGCCCACTTACCTGTTTACACTCATAAAATACATTTTAAATACACAATTTAACAATAACAAAGTTCTAAAACAAATGATTTATGATCAATCATCAGTATGTTGTTTCAGGTTTGATGATCCACGATGAGTTGATGGTGTAATTTGCGATATTTTATCCAGAAGTCTTTCATGTAGTGCATATTCACATTACGGTTAGTGCAAAGATGGATGCCAGTCTTGTTACAGGGAGAGTTCTAAGGTAGGATAAACAACATATTGACTTTCTTTTTCATTTTTGGCTGGCCTTCGGTTTGGCGGTGTTCTTGCCAAAAATAATATTTTAATGGGAATTCGAATATAAGTTAACTCCATATACATGAACTAGTCTGATCTTATCAAGCTATTTCGGTTCGAATATCTATATTCCACATATAAAAGTCATAATTCATTTGTCATAAAGTCATATTCATATGTTGAGAATGGTGTCATTGTAAATAACTTGCTGACAAATGAATTATGACTTTTATATGTGGAATATAGATATTCGAACCGAAATAGCTTGATAAGATCAGACTACTTCATGTATATGGAGTTAACTTATATTCGAATTCCCATTAAAATATTATTTTTGGCAAGAACACCGCCAAACCGAAGGCCAGCCAAAAATGAAAAAGAAAGTCAATAAGTTTTTTATCCTACCTTAGAACTCTCCCTGTAACAAGACTGGCATCCATCTTTGCACTAACCGTAATGTGAATATGCACTACATGAAAGACTTCTGTATTCAAGAGGTTTCATGATAATTGGTTCATCATATAACAAATAATCATCCAATAAATTATATACAATTCCTACCAGTTACAATAGCCAGATAGAAATTCTGTCACTAGCACGAGTTGGACCCCCGACCCTCGTCCTTACGGAACTTATGACTCAGGGTGACCAACTCTGGGAAGCTCTTTCAATCGAAAGGAAGAGTCATCCCCGGCAACAAGAAAAACAATCTGGCACTGTCCTGATAAATATCATGTTCTGGTGAACATACAATTACCCTGCATGTGTGTATTTATAAACACATTCAATTTCAATCCTGTTATTATAATGGGATCACATTTGCTTAATCAGTTGCATAAAGTATTTTGATAATGTATTTGAACCTAGAAAGTTCAGATGCAGACCATCATTCGTGCCATATAATGACCGGTCGGAACTTCCTCCCTTTACTAAAAATCTACGATACGAATGTCCATAGGAAATATTATGTCGGTGACACAGTTGCTGTAACATTTGGTTGATATTGGCCACTCTGCTTTTAGTGGTATCATAATCACAGAGTCGAGGGAGAATGGCTGACATAGTAATTTTCACTTGACGGCGCTGCAGAATTCCTATGAGGTTGCCAAATAATGATTCTATGTCATTGATTGTCTGGTCCTTAGGAATGTTATTGGTGCCCACGTGTATTAGGACACAGTCAAAGGATACTAAAATAGATTTGATGTATGAAATGTATCTGGAAAAACTTTCAATAGTCGCGCCTCTTTGACAGTCTAGATGGGTTCCATCTAATCCCGATACATATTTAACGATTGAATCCCCTAATATATAGACAGACTTCCTTTGACCTGTAATGAATACAAATTTATGGAAAGAGTTGTGAAATTGTCTTCAATCTATTACCCTACTTTATAGGTCATTTAGTGCAGATGCCATTTGTTTGGATACTGAAAGTTTGTGTTCTGCAGAGAACTCGAGGTAAACTTTATAGGCGTCGCTAATCCAGTCTCCATGCATTTGAATTAACTCAGATGGGACCTTCGTATGAAAGGCACATGATGCTCCGCCTCGTCTAAAGGAGTGAGTTGAGTAGAGAGATGGATCCCGGCCGGTCAATGATATTAGCGTACGAAATTTATCTGTAAATTCTTTGTATGTAATGGGTACTATATTGCCCTGCACTATTCTAACAAACACTGGTGAATTATTTGGTGCAGGTACTTGGGCTATCATATGCTTATAGGCACTGACAGGGCAGAATTTTGATTTTGGTATGGCAGTAATGGGAATCTTCAACACTCTCTGACCGAACTGAATAGTTTTTGTCCAGTTAATCGTAACAATCAATTGGTCTTTAAGGCATTTAATGTCTTTGCGAGAAAGAATTTTGGACGTCTCTGTAGCTAATCTAGTGGAAGGTACTAGATTAGATTTTCTCGCCATTAGGAAAAAGGCTAACAAAAACAAACACCAGTATGTAACGTCCAGTGGGGACGAAAAATCAATATAATTAACCATTTCATTGAATATTTGTGGAGTTACTGGTAAGGCCCTCTTAGGGCAGTGTGGGTTCTCACGAGAAATGCCTTTCATCAAAAGTTTCAGATAATATGCACTAAAGGCATCAAAGTTTACTTCACGAGAAACATGCAAAAATTTTACTCCTGATAGATAATTCTGTATGGCTGAAGGAGATTGGAATGATCGACTAAGAAATTGTACATAAAGACTGAGTGTCTGAACTGAGGCCGGTAAGGGCTCTAGGCTAAAATAAATAGAAAAACGCAGATAGGCTAAAATTTGGGTTTTCAAATTTTTCTTGGTCCCTTCGGCAAAGGCTGATCGGTGAGACTTTCTTGTTTCTTCCTTTAATTTCTGCAGTTCCGCATTTACAAGGAAGTGTTCAAAATTCCCATTACTCGCCATCCGAAATTCTTTTGAATATTCACTACCAATTATTTCTGAATTTAAAAAGCTCCGGATCAACTGATATCTCTGACATACTTTCTGTCAGGCCATTTTCTGTCATAATTGAATAACATTTTGCTTCTGCGTTTGACTCAGTGTCCCATCTCGATAACAGGTCAGAAACTCTGTTAGCCCTGCTACTGAGATGAACACTTTTTACTTCAAATTCATTTTGTGCTGCCAAATAACAAATTTCACGAAGACATTCTAGTAAAAAGTTGTCCCTACTTCTTCCTGCATTAATTACAGTGACTGAAGTTTTGATTGTCACAGAATATTTTAACCCTCTTTCCGCGTAACTGTCCACTCCAAAGTTTTAAGGCTATGCAGTTGATATCTAACTCTCTGTTTGTTATAAAAGATGGGAAAGAGGCATGAAAGAACTGAGTATTAAAGATTCCACCACACCCTGAAAGACAGGCGTCTGTTGAGAAAACTTCATCTGGTTTTGACCATTGTTCCATCTGCATAATCGACACCCCATTGAATTATCTCAGGAATTTTGACCACCATAATAAATCTGCATGAATGAAGTTTGGAATAACCAGTTGCCTATTTGGAGTTCTGTAATTGCATTCTCTTAACCAAGTTAGCAGCCTAGAAACGAAAATTCGCCCTGGCCTAATACACTGACTAACAAAGTGGAGTTTACCCAATAAAGACTGTAATTCTTTAATCGAGGTCCTTTTCTTACTCATCCAAATATTAACTAGGCTTAAAATTTCTTCTATTCTGTCTTCATCAATACTCAATGTAAGGGAAATAGTGTCAAACTTTATTCCAAGAAAGAGCATTGTTGTATTGGGGGCACAAGCTTTCTCAACAGACTCTTTCAGACCGCAGTTCTTCAAAAGATTCATCAAATAATTAAAGGCTAAATTAGCATTCTGAATGGAATCGGCTCCAGCAAAATCATCTAGATAATTCAGAAGAAAATATCTTTTCTTATGCATCATAAACGGAATCATAGAGGAAACCCTTTGGAAGATATAGGCAGAAGATTTTAATCCCATGGGCAGTGCCGTGTCAAAATATAACTGTTTCTCCCAGATAAAACCCATGTAATGAACGTCTGCGGGATCCAGAAAAATTTGTCTGTATGCTTTACGAAGATCCCGTTTATAAAGAAGGCATCCTTTACCAAAATTCTTCACAATATCTACCAGGTTATCCACTGAAGGGTAGGCTACTTTGGTAGACTGACCAAAGTATTCTTCATCTGCAATAAGTTCATTAATTGAATTGTTTTGGGGGAAGCTCAGATCAAATATAATTCTTCTATCCTCTGTATCTCTTTTGGGAACTGTGTTCAAGGATGAAATGCGAATTTCTTTTGAGAAAGGGTTCTCTTGAAAAGGGCCTACGACGGAACCATTCGTTATCTCTTTATCTATGTATTGGGCTACAATTTCTGGGTATTGTAGGGCTCCTCTATGATTACGAAAGATGTGTTTCTGTTGTTGAAAATTATAGTTATCAACATTTATGGGGAAACCATACTGTAAAAATTCAATTAATTGTTTGTCATAGTAGTCCACTAACTGGTTTCTAATGTAAAGAATATTTAGTTTGGAATATATTGGAATCTTACAATTTAGAAAGTTTGGAATACCAGATGAAGATATTACTTGATTTTCTTCAACATAAAAGTTTGCTGAGGGCGACAGTAATTCAAAATTCAGTTCCTGCAATGAACTGATATGACAAACATCTGAATTTTGTGGCAAAGAACATTGTGTTTGTGAATATTTTGGAATGCCGAACTGATTCCAGTCCAAAATTTCAAAGGGCGGGCCACAGACTCCCTGAATCACCGGAACCTCCCAATTAAGAGTTGCCATTGAAATCGACTCAGATTGATTATTTTCTTCAATGTCTTAATGAGCGGGCCCTAGTCAAATTCTGGGTCACTTTCCCAGCTAACCTCATTTAATTCAGAATCCAAATTGGTTGATGTTCCATGAATCACCGAATACAATTCAAAATCTGATACATTTAAAGGTTGTACTGGTATATTCTGTGAAACCCCGCCCCTTAACTTGGGCTAAGAAGAATCAGAGACGACAATCGGGTAATCATGTCATTTAAAATACGGACAGGCCGAAGAGCTTTCTGGGTGTGGCAACTGTGCATTATCTTTTTTGTAGCAAGTGGCACAATAGTGATGCACTGTTCGAACAGCATCGTAAATTTGGTGTGAGGGCCAGACTCTTCACACTTCTGTCTCTGATAGTCCGGGCAGAACCATTTGTAATTGGAAGGACTAGTATTCTTCACCCTAGTATTTTGCGAGCTAGCCTGCCATGGCTTTTTAGGTCCCCTAGGTTGTCTCGTTGACCCTGCTAATAGAGGGACTTCAATTTCTGAAGGGTTATCACTCCAATGGTTCTGCCCGTACTCTATTCTCCTCATGCGAGCTGCGTAATATCGCAAAAGTGCTTTCCATTCATAGATTTCATAATAGTATGACAATCTCTTTAACAAGTTTAGCCTCCCATCTTTTTCAGTTTCATTTTTTGTGCTACTGATAATTTCCAATTCCCCGGCTACAAATTGATTAAAGGTCAGGTTACTGAATTCAATTCCTTTTGTAACAAATTCCATTTGAAGGTTGGTGTGGGGACATTTCTGAGGGTGTTGAATTTTGAGTTTCAACTTAGAATCTAGCCCCGAACGAGTCTTTCTCTTTGATAATCTGTGATTATCGTACATGTACTCTTCATCTGAAGAAATGTTATTATCACTATCAGTCAGATTCATCACTTTCAATCTGGTTAAAAAGTCCCAATTTTCTCAACATTTCTTCTGCTCTCCGTGTCAAATCTTTATCATTTATTAAGTCTTTTACAGTTTTAGAATTACCTTTAGGTGTCTTCTTCTTCTTGGGCTCGGAGTCCAGCTTTCTGAGTCGTCGTCTTTCTTCACGCACCTTCTCTTCCATGGCTTCTCTTTCCTTTTCTTTCTCTTTCAACTTTCTCATAGTTACTAAATGTTCGTATTCACATTTCAAGTCTGACATAGTGTTCTCAAGTGCATTCAAGTCGCCAGATACCAATATTGGTTTTTTAAGATCAGTTTCACTGTCAATGTCCTCATCACTTTCACCCTTCAGCAAAATTTCATTTTCACTTTCACTGTCATTGGGTGTTGAATATTTGAAACCCTTCGAATTTGCAGTTTTGTAGTCAATTTTGCTTTTGCTCCTTGATTTACGAGTGTTGGATTCCATTGCCATTATTTTCAATAATCGGAAATTTAGTTCAAAATTCAATCGGATAAATAGTCAATAAAATAGTGAGTTTTGGCTTCACTTCAAATCATGAATGAAAACTTTAGTTAGTTGTGTCAATTATAGTGCTTGCAAAACATCAAATTAGTTTTGCAGGTCAAAATGGCGGAGCCAAGTCAAAAATGGCGGAGCCAATTCAAAAAACGAGCTGTCGAGCTCAAATTCAAAATTATAGTGATCGAAGAAGTGTCAAACTTGACAGTAGTTAGGTACGCTATTCAGGTGCGCAAAGAGATAACACAAGCTATCTTATTGGATCAGAGCTCTCGCTAGCAACCAATGAAAACACGCGATACAACCTGTAACCGGATGTAAACTAAAACACGTGAATCGCTCGAATTTGGAAAAGGTCGTTTGTATTTTGGTAAGATTAAATATTTTAAGATTAAAGAATCATAAAAGTACCCAATTAACAAAGAAAGAGACGATAATATGTTAAACTCGTAGGATTTGAAATTCCTTCTTGGAACTTTTATGAATGTTTTCAACTTAAGAACATTAACACATAATTGTGACAAAGATGGATCCTTAATAACGGTGGATAGTGGACGTTATTCCAGGACATTCAGGTAAATATCAAGATATGGAAAAGGGATAAGAAAAGGGGAAACACATTGATATTTGCGCCCCATGTAGTAATACGCGTATGAGCAAATTTAGAACATTGGCTAATACTATCAGATGTGACAAATGCAGACAACAATATCAGGGCATCTGCGCAGAAGACGCGAAATAAATACAAGTACAAATATGAGTTTTTTGTGAATGTTTGGCATACTTGTTAGAACACTTCATGCCTTTTTATGGCCATATACGTAACCCAAAAGATGTAATTTAAATTTGAGAATTTGCATTCTTGAAATGTACTCAAGTGTTGCCTAAATTTTCATATGCCTGTTGAGAAAAAACTGTCGTATTATGTAAATGGGTTGTCCGTCAGTCATCCATATGTCCGTCCATCCGCCTTTGGTTTCCAGATGATAGCTTTTGATTGAATCCTGTGATTCAAGTTTGGTATGATGGTTTATCACATTAAGATACAGATCAAGTTAGAATATGGTTTCGTCCGTATGATTTTGACTAAGTTATGCCCCTTTTTCGACTTAGATAATACCTGATATACGGTTTCCAGTTCTGATTGATTTGGTATGTGAATTTTTCATACAAAGATACCACACTTGAAGTTATTGTGTTTTATTTTTGATATTTGTTTTCGTCTTAAAGGGATACTGTACCTAACATGTTGTTGTTGGTTTCTATAGTCTCCGAGTCGGAGAATAAGGTAACACTTTTTCCATTATTTGAAAGTCTGTTGAGTACGAAGTAGTGTTACGGATGGCAAATTTACCGGAATGCAAAAATACAAATTGTCGTTGTCGAGTAATTTTTGTACAGTTTTCAACCAAATGAATCAAATTAAAGATATATTATATGCATACTATATTCTCATTTAAGTTATTGTATCGTCACTAGTCAGTGAGTAGCTTGAGTTTTCTCCCCATATCATCATAATGTTTAAACGATCGTGTGTGCGATCGGTTTAACAATCCAGTATCCCTCAATTACTTTATTTGATTACTTCGTGTACACGGAAATTCGTAATTTAGTCGACGCCATTTTATGGCTCCAGTCATAAATTCAATTTATATCAAATTATTAACTTTTAAATTATTAAATTTTAAGATAGCCTATTAACCTGAGCGTTTACAGAATACATCTACGACTCAAATTACTTATGTTTCTATATATTATCGATATTAGATCGTTGTTATCATCGGACATTTAATGAAAATGGCGTACAGTATCCCTTTAAGTCAAGGTTTCAAACAAGTGAATTAAACCTTGCCCCACCTGTACTCCAGAAACAGGGTATTATACCACGCCCTGACGATGTGCTCTTGTTTTACAAGTTGGTTTATACTCCACATCTGTAATTTGATTAATTGTTTGGACTAGCCAAATTTCAAGCTATCAATAATGAGCAGCTATGGTAGGTGTATGAAAGTCGTACAATGTGCGTACCAGTATAATGGCTGTATATACTAGTAACGTTAAGACTGGTACGCTGTACCGTTAAGCCTATTCATTCCATTACAAGTTTACTCCTGTAATTTGAATTTCCAGAATTTTCATTCTTGAATTCACTTAAGTGTACATGTAATCCAAACACTTAGCACTACTAATAATTTACACATGGTTTACATACTTGTAACTTAGAAGCCATATTGTATTATAAATTCTAAAATTGAGTCGTAATTTACATGCATGTAGATGACATCCTACATGTTTGGGTTATTATTCGTTATTATGAATTAATAGTATACCGGTATGCTATCGAGCTTCGCTATTTAAAATTTTGAGAAGTGGAGTAGATATATCTCAGTTTGTGTCATGTTTTTATACGATTTTCAGACTAAAACTATTGAAGCCATAAGACCGTACCTGACACATTAGTAAAATTTAAATTTCTGAACTTTCCCTTTCATATTTATATATACCGGTACGGGTAGCTAGGGTTCCTTTATCCTTCAATTCAGATTTGGTACCAGTTTTAATATAAATTTCTATTTTTAGCCTGTATAAATATGTAGTTGACAGGTTTGTAATATCTAGTTGACAAAGTATGACTCATTTCATTCTACATATACCGGTACATATATAGAATATTCGAGAAATGCGAACGAGTTTATTCATGATTTACATACATGTATCAATATCAGCATCATATAAGCTGAGCAAGAAATAGTCCACTCCTAGATGATATGATTTCAAAAGGGCATTGCGTTTGTGGTCATTCAGAGAGAGAGTTTCTCAAGTTGATTCCAACTCTGACTTGGTTTTTCTCGGAGTGGGTTATTTCAACTCTATATGATCACTTAATTTTGTAATAATTTTGATGACATTTGGTTTGACAGCTCTGAAGTTAGTAAAGTTTGTCTAAATTCAATTGGCACAATGAACAGAGTACTGCACGATTCAATTAACGGTTGCAGGTCATTCAGCTGCTAGTCTACTATATTTATGTGTGTGTTCATGAGTATCTATTTTAATTTCAACACGTACCGATAGGCTACAAGATAATTTCACATATTCTGACCTTGTTCCACTATCTTCGGTTTGGCGGCCTTCGGCTTGGCGGATTTTAATAATTTGAAAATTTAATGAATTTTGAGTTGACAATGGTATTCGAACCTTGGTATTTTTCTTCATTTCTTTGAGTGAATATATATTTGAATTTTATTTTGCTTATTGCTATTTGTTTGTCAATTTTTCATGTAGTTTGTACGACTAACATATTTTAATAATATTTGTAACACGTCTTTCACCCACTTGCTTACGAACGCCTAAATACAATATTATATTGTTTAGAAGTGTTCACTTAATTACAAGCCCTCCCTTGCTAATTGGATTGATTTTTACAAAAAATCATTTAATTTGCGAGGGACTACGGGCGCGTTTGTCGCTCTATTTTGGTCCCCGTTCTCCATGACCAGTTTATTACTATTTTTAGATACAGCGCGAATTTGTCATTCTCTGTTTTGCTATTGTGGGTGAAAGACGTCAAGATTTTTAACAAATATTTTTCCACACCCACCCGCCCTTCTTGCCGGGTATTTCATATTTGAACATACAAAACTCCACATTTGTCATTTCTAATTACACCGTTTTACATTTGGCCAGTTTGTATTTGCAATAATTTGTTAATATGAAAATTATTGCAAATACAAACTCATATTAATTTGCTCTGCATCACTTTCTGGATCGAAGTTTTTACGAACAGTTCTATATACTAAATGCCATTGACTCGAGTTATATATGTACATGTAATGTGTATTTGTCTATTCATTTTAAAATTGCCATTTGTTTCTTCTGACATAATATTATTTCCCCTTTTTCTGCATGGCGGATTTTAATAATTTGAAAATTTAATGAATTTTGAGTTGACAATGGTATTCGAACCTTGGTATTTTTCTTCATTTCTTTGAGTGAATATGTATTTGAATTTTATTTTGCTTATTGCTATTTGTTTGTCAATTTTTCATGTAGTTTGTACGACTAACATATTTTAATATTTGTAACACGTCTTTCACCCACTTGCTTACGTCATCTGCTATACGTCACTGTAATCTATGTCTGGGAATTAAAAAAGTCTCTAATAGTAAACTCGATCCAGAACGAGAAGTAAAAGAAGACGTAATTATTGAGGAAATAAATTGTCAACAAAAAATAAATCCAGAACAATTAAATTCTCAAGAAATAAAATACAATGGATGATGCACATGGAAAAACTAATGGACAAAATAATTACGAACATGGACTCATTCGAAGAGAGATCTACACACCGACTGGATAAGCGTTTAGAAATCTTAGATAAGAAACACATTGGCAACATGGATAAATACATAAACGAAATGAACGGCAGGATACAGAAAATGGAATCAGTAATTACGAAGCTCGAGAAAAAAATGAATCAGTGAAGAAAAATTAGGAATAGGAAAGAGTGAAATGCACACGCAATTAGAAACATAAAAAAAACTTAAAATGTTATCAAGGAATTCAAACAAAGGCAGAACAAGGAGATAGACAAAATCTGGAACGAAACTCGAAAAATACAGCAAACAATTGAGAACGCCCTGAAATATATAATTAAACCACCAACGGAAAACAATCATACCATCGCAACGACAGCAGTATAGTTATATGCAATATTCCCGAAACGTCTCAGCATTCTGATATATCAAATGAAAATGACTGGAAATAAATTTCACACACAATCAGGACAATGCCATCATGCAATCCGGGTTAAGACGTCGTGTCTTTCCACATGTTACGTACGTACAACAGATGAGAATAAAAACAGACCCGTAAAGATCATATTTCGTTCGAAATGTGTCAGAGACAAGGCGATAAGAGAAGCCATTGTTTACAACAGAAAGCACCATGAGCCTGCCGCAATATGAAAATATTCAATAAAAGTTAACAATAACGGAAATGAAAATCGTTTTAATCTTAGAGCATTGTTAAAACGAAAACAAAGAGATAGCACAGAGAATATATGGCAAATTGAAAACGAACAAATTGTTGAACTATGGTGTAGAAGCTACACATAGAACGATAAGTACCTCATTGTATATTGTCTTGTATATTAAATACGGGGACTAAAAGAGTAAGTCAGACTCGTTCCTTTAGCAGATATGAAGTGAAATGTATATTGGAAACCAAACATATTTCAATTTTGCAAATACTGTGTTGTTCTCTGGGAACTACTCGTGAAGAAATATTTAGTATATGAATAGTTAAATGTGTTTGCAAATCGTGACATGCCCCCTTCATAATAGCATCGTTTCTTTGTGAGACCCAACATGTCGGTAAATGGGGATGCCCAGAAGCAGAAGCGTCTACAAATAGAGGCACCGTGTCTTGCCCACCAGAAGCGGACATAAGCTAATGACAAGCAGAGCACCCGGCATGTTATAAAGGTAGTGTCTGATACAGTCTGAACGGGTTTGGAACAAAAGGGATAGCACACAAATGTTGTGTTAGCATTAAATTTAACAATGAGTATTCACAGGTTGATTCAGTATTTTCCGTACCTTTGTTCGAATGATGTGCTCAATGTTCGAACAATATACCTTTCCACAGCTGTCAATCAAATAATTATTAGCAGATATGTTTGACCAATCAGCAAATGAGCCGGTCTTTGGCTGCATACACATTCTGATGCCATCTGTTTTCACCCTCAGTTTCGATATCCATACATACAGTGTTAAATTGGCTATATTTAAACAACTTTCTGTTGTCAAATCATAATGTACTGAAATTTATATTTGCGCCATGTTCGATATTTATCCATGATTATAATTCATATTCTCATTTTTCATGACACTTGTCATAATTTTCACAATTAAAGCGAAAAGACAAAAGAGTAGTATCTGTCTGTTTGCGATTTTTCTCCCAGATCCTGGACCAATATCAACCAAATTTGGTTTGTTGCCCCGAATTTCACTGGTGGATGTTTTAACGGCGTTACTTTTTCTATTTCAATTGTTTTGTTTAAATTAAATTATATTCAAGTTTTTTTAATGTTAAATTGTGTCAGCAGTTCGATCTAAAACATACAATAATTCACATAAATTTTATTTAAAAATGTTTTAATTTAAAATTAAATTCAAATCGAGTCAGCTGTTCAATCTAAACAAATACAATAATTAACTTTTTATGGAATTAAACAAATTAAATTCAAATTTAAATGTTTAATTGAGCAAAGAGTTCAAATAAAACATTCACAGAAATTACATGTAAGAACTGGCACCGAGGAAACTGTTTCAGCAAGTTATAACATAAGGGCAAGCGAGGCTTATTGCCAGTGGGCGTTGTGCCGTGTATATATTACTGTTATAGTATGTAGGTTGGATGTTTGGCATAGACATACTGACGGATGTATAAAGTATGTTATGGCAAACAGACAGACATTTTGACATATATTGTCAAACACATGGTTACGCTATATTTCTTACATAAGACATTATTGTAGCCGGCTTTGTCCCCACCAAGAAGTAGGGTTGGTTTAGTTTCATGGGAAGATTAGTAAAAGATTGTGTGGCATGATAAAGGGGAGGCCAAAACTATAAAACTTCTATACGAGTAACTTGCAAGACATTAACAATGAAAGTCAATGGCTTATAACAGTGGAGCACTTGCATTGATTTCGTGTTGATAAAAGTATTACCAATAAGAAGCCAATAATATAGAAACAAATGGGACATGTGGTCTTTCCGATCATAGTGATAGTTCTTACCGTCATGTAAATAACATATGACTTGTGTATAAGTTTTATAGTATTGGGCGCTGCCAGGTGAAGAACCTAACTCCGGGATCTATATATGTTCACTGCGCTGGTGGATACGGATTCAAACTCCACGTTCAGCTCTACTGTATATATATATGCGTCTTTGATATCAAAGGTCTCGAAATGCATTTCGTTCGTGTACAAATCTGAGGTTTACACAAGTAGATTGGGTATAATAGCATACATGTTTCTGATGTCAATTTCAAATGTTCAACCAACTTATTTTGTATGTCATCTGATCACTTCTCAATGTGATTATTATGTTTCACAATCACCACAGGGAACAATAAAACTGAAGTCTATGAAAAAGAGTGTTTTATATAGTATTCGGGACATACATAATAAAAAGATAACTTATGAACTAAAAAGTTTGTGAAAATGTTGAATTTATTGAGTGATAAAATATCATTTTAATTAATACTTAACAGTTATATAATACTATACTATAAATATAAGTATTATATAGTATAATATTATATAATTTGTAATTATTAATTAAAACTACATTCTATCACTCAATAAATGACGTATATCATTTAGAAGGACTGCTTTTAACTCAAAATTTGACTTAAAATTCACGATTAGGGTTTAGTCTCATTCAATCATGCATACAATAAAAAATTTGACTGAGATAAATCGAATATATATTAGTAATATAAGTGACAGTCGAAATGTTTATTCCATATAACTGAAACTTTAATTCAGTGGAGCTGGGAATTTTTGGCTCCAACTAAACTCAATATTTAAACACCTCGGACAATAATTTCTTCTCACGGTTCTAGGTGATGGCAGATAAGCATTGGCCAGGCATGCTTCACAGCATCGGTTAAACCGCCACCATGCATCTACTCCACCCACAATCCCACACATCGGGGATTTTACAAGCAGTCGGGTATATAAATGTCATACATACTTCTGATGTTAATGTTAGAATGTCGTCCAACCTAACGTTTCATCAACATTTCATCTAAAATGCTCACTGTATAGCTTTAAAAGAAAATAGTTAGTTATGTATTGAAACCCAGCAACTGTAGATTCATTAAACAATGTCAACTTGTTTGTAGGTAATGTCTCCGCACTAATTAATGCCACTGGATTGTTTTATTTCATTTGAACATCATTTCCGTCTGTTCGAGAGACTCGTATCAGCCTGTCAGGCATTTCCGTGCGATGTATCTTCCCCGAGTCGCCATAGATTCCAGGTGTTGTCAGATAAGCTTTGGTCGGACATGCTTCAGATAATCGGAATAGAACCACCAACCTGCACCGACCCCACGCACAATCACACTTACGTTGTACGCGCGATCTCTGACATCGAAGGCCGAGCATGACATTCCGTTGTGCACACATCTGAGGATTTTGCTAGCAGTCGGGTGTATAGATGTCATGCACACTCTTACACATGTATGTCAATGTTAAATTGTCGACCAACCCAATGTTTCATCAACATTTCAGCGTCATCTAAACAATTATCACTGTATAGCTTTAAAAGAAATATAATCAGTGTCCATTCTGAAAGTACTCATTAGTTTGATATTGAAACCCAACGACTGTGGGATCATGAAACAATGTCAACTTGTGTGCAGGTAAAGTCTCCCCGCTACTTAATATCACTGCATTGTTGCCGCGGAAACTAAATTCGTTTGAACAACATCTCCGTCTGCTCAAGTGAGGTTTTCCAACCTGTCAGGCAATACCACGTGAGGAATCTACCTCCCGGATCACCATAGGTTCCCGGAGCTGGTAGGTAAGCATTGTTAAGAAAGCCTGTACCACAACGGTTATACCACCATCCGCCACCGCCCCCGCAGTCCCAGCCCGGCTCCACGGCGTGATCCTTGTTGTCGAATGTTGAGAACGGCATCCCGTTGTGTACAGATCTGAGACTGTCACAATCAGACGGCGACTTCACCATGCCAACTGACAGACGATACCAATCTTCACACGGACCCAGCGAGAATATTTTGTAGGTGACAACATCCCATTGAGTGCTGCTGAATTCTTTAATTCGAATTTTCAGTTCTGTTGAGCCCAGCGTTGTCAACTGATAAACATGTTCCAGGCCGAGCCAATGTTCCCCGTTGGGATCCCCAAATCCTGACCTATATTCGTGCCATGTGCGGTGGAAGTCTACACTGCCGTCGAATCTTTTCTGAAATACAGTCCAGCCGCCATTAGTCATGTCACACCAGGCATTCATCTGTGTGGCGCCATCTGGTGATATCAAGTATACCCCGTCTGCTGTTTCCGCGTTGTCGAAATGATCTTTGCAATCTGTAACACCAAAGGGACAGTTATTGATAAAGTAAAAACACATCGAATTGTGGTGCCATGGGTCCACACGTGGCTCTCGTTATACATCAGGGACGTGGCTTGAGGATTACGGCTCGGGGTGTCCGACTTGAAATATCCTACCTCCCCCACGTCCGTAGCCATTTCTTTACTAAATGAATGCTCCCGTTCAGCTATGACAGTATATATTGGAATTGTCTGTTATTAATGTGGATGTGTGTTCGGGATTATTATATAAGCTGAGAATATACCAGAAAACCAGATCATAACAATTTGTTACAGCTTCATCCAGCTTATAGTAGGATGTATGTCTATTGTCTTTTGTCCGTCACTTCCCATGAGTTATAGTTTGTGACTTTTGGTACAGTGGGTGGAGCGGGGATGACTGTCAACAGAATGCAAACCCAGCATTAAAAAATATATACCATGTAAAGCTACATGGGAATTAATGGATACATATCGTGTGGCAAAAGTGGGAAAAGGTTTAGAGGATCGGATATTGCGACTAAACTACATTGCCACCATCATAGATGTCACCGCCATCATTTTTGTATTATCAATAATAAACAGTCTAACATTTTAATTTAGCATCATGCTTAAGTTTTCTTTACACGAATTAGATGTATTTGTTGCAGCAACAGCAATACCATAGTTTGTGGGGTCACATAGCCATGAAATTTAAGCTGACATGGATTTACAGCAAGTGTCGTTATTAGTTTGTAACCTTAAAGACATTTTGATGTATTTATTTCAGACAATGAGTACCAATTAAGGCACTTTGCCCACATATATCATGCAGATTTCAACTAATGTTGGCGAAAATACCAGCTACGCCGATCATACCATTTCAGAAAACGCAACGTCTGAACTAGCCACACATTGTAACACGGAGTGTTCCATATCACTTATAAACGAGATAAACCAATGCTACATTAGAACGTTACAAGAAACTTCCAAACAAGTTATGGTGACAATTCCTTTATTTTGTCCACGACTAAACAGTTGAGAAAATACAAGGGTGTTCATTGTGTCTTTCGAGACATCCCGATGTATTTATTGCAACGAGAACAGTCTTGACTATTGTCGGATCAACACAATTTCTAATTCGGGTAATTCTGATCGTTCATCGGTTATGGATACAATAACTCAAGTGCTAGGCGTGAATGATGTTTGGTAATAGATGAAATGGTGATTTACGTTTTTGTTCTGAATAGTAAATTAGTAAGATCCACTCGCAACTTTGTGCGGTATGCTATTACAAGGTGGTGCATGACTTGCGAATTATAACTTTGTCATTGATACGTTCTATACTAAATGAATGATCGCACTCAACAATTATCAATTGGTTTCTCTATTATTCATCTTGAGGGATTTTCCGAACAAAATAAGCAGACGACAGATAATACAAGTACCGAATGAGTCCTATTTAATGCAGAGAAATATTCAGATAATGAGTTCATCAAACATGAACTCATTATCTGAACATTTCCCGGGGAATAACTAATCGTAAACGAATATTTAGTATAGAAAGGGAGCTGATGGGGTTTCCGATGAAACACATGGCTGCCAGCCGCCATCTTGTATTTAACTTTTTGCATGACTAAATTCTTCGGCACAACCTAATAATGGTGCTTATATAGCGCATGTTCCCGCGAGGGCGCTAAGCGCTTCACATTATTCAACCCAGCTGTTGAGAAATGCCGAGTCTTATGCGTGCTGCCATCTTACAGGCGCTTAACAAGAGCGGCTTACACTTACACACCACTCATCCGATCGTCACAAAACTTAAGACGGATGTTCTAGGTGACCTCTAAATGGGAGCCACTGATATATATAAATGTAAATGGACACCATATACAGGTAAAACCACATCACCTAAAGGTAAATGGACACCATACAAATTTGAATGGACACCATATTATGTAAATCGACACAATATAAAGGTGAATGCACATATAACGGACAATGTTCATCGGCATATATAAATGTGAATGGGAACCATACACATGTACAGGTGAATGAACACCATAATTATACAGGTCAATGGACAGCACATTAAGGTCAGTCGACACAATCTAAAGGTAAACCCACACCAGTTAAAGGTCAATGAAGATCACATAAAGGTAAATATACATCATATACAAGTGAATGGACATCATATGAATGTAAATGGACATCATACACATGTAAATGGACAGCATATAAAGGTGAATGCTCATCAAATGAAAAAAACAGCACTCATCACCATAAAGGTGAATGGACACCATATAAAGGTGAATGGACACCATATAAGGGTAAGTGGACACCATATAAAGGTGAATGGACACCACATAAAGGTGAATGGACACCACATAAAGGTAAATGGTCACAATATAACGGTGAATGGACACCATATAAAGGTGAATGGACACCACATAAAGGTAAATTGTCACAATATAAAGGTGAATGGACACTATATAAATATGAATGGACACCATAGAAACGTGAATGGACACCATATAAAGGTGAATGGACACCATATAAAGGTGAATGGACACCATATAAAGGTAAGTGGACACCATATAAAGGTGAATGGACACCACATAAAGGTGAATGGACACCACATAAAGGTAAATGGTTACAATATAACGGTGAATGGACACCATATAAGGGTGAATGGACACCACATAAAGGTAAATTGTCACAATATAAAGGTGAATGGACACTATATAAATATGAATGGACACCATATAAAGGTGAATGGACACCATATAAAGGTGAATGGACACCATATAAAGGTGAATGGACACCATATAACGGCGAATGAACACCACATAAAGGTGAATGGACACCATAGAAACGTGAATGAACACCATATAAAGGTGAATGAACACCATATAACGGCGAATGAACACCAAATAAAGGTGAATGGACACCATAGAAACGTGAATGAACACCATATAAAGGTGAATGGACACCATATAACGGCGAATGAACACCAAATAAAGGTGAATGGACACCATATGAAGGTGAATGGACACCATATAAAGGTGAATGGACACCATATAAAGGTGAATGGACACCATATGAAGGTGAATGGACACCATATAAAGGTGAATGGACACCATATGAAGGTGAATGGACACCATATGAAGGTGAATGGACACTATATAACGGCGAATGAACACCATATAAAGGTGAATGGACACCATATAACGGCGAATGAACACCATATAAAGGTGAATGAACACCATATAAAGGTAAATTGTCACAATATAAAGGTGAATGGACACTATATAAATATGAATGGACAGCACATAAAGGTGAATGGACACCATAGAAATGTGAATGAACACCATATAAAGGTGAATGAACACCATATAACGGCGAATGAACACCAAATAAAGGTGAATGGACACCATATGAAGGTGAATGGACACCATATAAAGGTGAATGAACACCATATAAAGGTGAATGAACACCATATAAAGGTGAATGGACACCATATAAAGGTGAATGGACACCATATAAAGGTGAATGGACACCATATAAAGGTGAATGGACACCATATAAAGGTGAATGGACACCATATGAAGGTGAATGGACACCATATAAAGGTGAATGGACACCGTATGAAGGTGAATGGACACCATATGAAGGTGAATGAACACCATAAACGGCGAATGGACACCATATATAGATAAATGGACACCATATAAAGGTGAATATACACCATATAAAGGTGAATTGACACCATATAAAGGCGAAAGGACACCATATAAAGGTGAATGGATACCATATACAGGTAAATGTACACCTTATAACGGCGAATGGACACCATATACAGATATTTGCACACCATATAAATGTGAATAGACACCATATATAGGTAAGACGTCATATAATGAACAGATCGCATCACCGTAAAGGTAAGTGGATACCATATATAGACACGTGAACACCATACAAAAGTGAATGGATACCATATAAAGATACATGGGCACCAAATAAATGTGAACGTACATCATATAAAGAACAGTGTTCATCATCATAAAGATAACAATAGAAAGGCGAATGTGCACACTATATTCTAAACCATGTCAGTCAGTATTCGTCATCCCCATTTTAAATCTTGTTTACAAAAACTTCTATGTCTAAAACGCAATTTGACAGCTAAACCATAGTTTAAACACGAGACCGCAGGTCTAACAGTAAATATTCTTCTCCGTGATACCAGGAATGTAATCGTGTGGGTTAAATATGTCAAATTGTTGCCGTTTGGTCAGGGGTGGGGGTGGCAGGGGAACTCAAGTTGATAAAATTGTTTTTAGTCCTCGATTTCCACGAAACGTATATATTATAGTCATCGACGTGATATGCGGTTTACAATACCAAAAAAAAACGATCGGGAGGGACACATAACTGGAGAAAAAAAAAATTGTCGCCATTTTCATCAAACTTATATATCGTCATCTTTATGATATTGTACAAATAATCTATATATCAAATTATCACCAAAATTAGGAAAAACATGTCGATATACATCCCACGTGAGTCGAAATATATATATATTCTTTTATCTTTAAGATAGAGACCAATGCGCTCTCAAAATAACTCATCTCGGACGCTTAAAAAAACAATATATCGTACAAATTGATTCGTTTTAATGAGATTTTGGCGTTCAAATTTCACAACCAAAAATTGATGCCTTCATCGTCTCAATGGTCATACGTAAGTGGGTACAAATAATGGGATGGTATATATGGCACATTTGCTGTACTTTTTGTTTAGTTATTTAGGCGAAGAAAGCGAATAATATCTCTTTGATACTAGACGTCTTGTCCCCATTTTTGAGTAATTTATGTGGCAAGATCCGATCCTTGGTGACTTTGGGGATGGGGCGCTATATATAGGGCAGCTATATATAGGGGCATCAGAATTGATACAACATTGTTGGTTCCAAATCTCCCACACATTTCTGTTTAGCATTTACGTGATAAGACGATATTACTCGTGTGGTTTGAAGATGACAAAGTGGCACCCATTGGGTTATATTGGCGGGGTCGCGGCATCAACATTGATAAATACAAAATTGCCAATAGAAAATTGACGATATAAAATGTTTGGTTACTTTGCACCTGTTAAAGTAGTAAATCAACTCGTTGGGTGTGTAACTATCCAAGCTGGAAGAATGCCTGACCATTCTCTACCTTTGCGTAGAATTCCAATTATTGATTATACCATTTCAAAAAAGGTAACAATGGAAGTCTGAGCAGTGTAAATATTTACCTATTTACTCCTGAAGTATTAATCGCGATAAAAAATGGCAATTATTCCGACATTATGAACCACTGATTATATAATCCATGTATAAGAATGACATTTGTGGTGCCCATTTAGTTACAACATTTATGAGAATGACAACTTTTAGCAAGATCAGTCTCTATTCTCATAAAATTTCCACAGCAGAGTGTTCCACACCACTTTATCATGGGCAACGCCGGGTCACCCTCTTAGTATATTCTTTATAATCACTAGACGCTCTGTTTATTCTGAAAACACCATAAGGGGGTAACTTTCAGGGTGGCTACACATCTAAAACCAATAAGTATGGATGCTGAATTCGTCTTTTCTGGACCGCGGTTAAGAGTAATAAGTTCAATGGGCGGACCTGTAAATAGCCCCGATTGACGGTGTGTCTAGGGTAAGTGTGGCGGCTTGGGTGGTATCGTATCCAAATAGATTCCTTCTCGCACGATAGTTGTTATAAGCGTGTATATTTCGCGTTAATTAAGGCCGTGTCAATAACCATTCTACTGGTATGTTTGTGGCCCGCATGGTAACTGGGTAATTTGATTACACACTCATACATCATACGTTCTGACGTTCAGGCCTCATTTCAAGTCTGTAATATAAATGCAGTGTGCATGCATATCGGTTCTTTGTCAACAATTGAATACCAACAATTGTTCTGGTGAACGTTTATGTCGTTGATTTCGAAATGGAGACATTGTACGGGTTATCTCATGTTATCTTTTTAAAGCTCTATCATTGGGATCGTTGATGATAACGACGTCAATATAACATTTATAAAACACACATAATGGTGAGGTCGAAGCACCAAGTGTAGGATTGATTCCCACCTGTCTTTCATCTTGATAGACTTATCACTCAGCCACATATGTAAGACCTTGTTTTGTTTCTACTCTCACCCTCTCATGTGCGCTACTGTATACACATATGCAAATACAAATGCTGG
The DNA here is from genome assembly GCA_032622095.1 of Siphonodentalium dalli. Taxonomy (NCBI): domain Eukaryota; kingdom Metazoa; phylum Mollusca; class Scaphopoda; order Gadilida; family Siphonodentaliidae; genus Siphonodentalium; species Siphonodentalium dalli. Next base: position 63,110,054 of record CP136065.1, on the reverse strand, counting down.
CCTGTACGCCGGAGGGATAACCCCACAAAGTTGCATGACTATGTATCAATCGATTGTTCTTTTTCGGGGCCTGTATGGATCAGAATATTTATGTAACACCACATGATCAAATGCGACCAAACTAGAAAGAATACACCGCTTTTGTCTTAAGCGCATACAAGGTCTTTCCATGAGATGCAGAACTGACACTGTACTTGGTTTATTAGGGAGTTTCCCCTTGTAATCGACAATGGCTATGAGGACACTCTCCTTATTTGGTGGACTATGTCGCGCCCCTCAATCGAAAGCATGTAAGCATATTTTTGTTAGACGACTCCACGAAATGAGAGCCAATCAGTCCCAGGATTACTCTTTTATAAGTGAACTGTGCTCTTTATTTGAAAAATATAACATGAATGATGTTTTCGTGGACTATGTCAAATCCGGGATCTCTATTCCAAAATTGGCATAGAAGAAACGCACTAGGGCAGAGGTACACGCCGTAAATGAAACTTCATGGAAATCAAATGTTATGACTGATCCTTCTTTCAGTCGCTTCTGCAGAATCCCTTCATATGTCTAACTTGTGGCGTGTATGTCGGAAATTTCCCGAAAACAAAACCGCATATTTCACAGTAACTCGGGTTATTGATCTCGAAGCAGGACTTTGCCAGTTATGTGGAAAGTCATACACCGACAAAGTTATGCACATCCTTATTGAGTGCAACGCCCTGGTTAACATACGCAATGACATGTTCTATGCAATAATTGACCAATACGGATTGCAATTATTTATCTCTGTCGAAGAACTGTCTCCTGACGATATGATATAATTACACTTATCCCACGTCCACGATAGCTTGGTAGAAGCAATTGACTGTACTGACTCGTTTATAAACTTTATTGTCACTGTCACTGAACATTTGTGGCAAACATAAAGATTTAGAGCTCAACGCAAACACATTCTAACGCAGTTAGAAATCGGCATTAATCTTGCTAACACACCACTAGGCGAGCCTTTAACTAACTTTGAACTGCCGTGATTGTTTTCGCGACTAACGCAGATATATCACCAATATGACCATGGCGTGTATCAAATAATAAATAATGAATCGAACGAGCATTGGCACGGCGATATATATGACAGTTTGAGCAAAGAGTGCCATCTACTGAATATCATTTGAAATGATTATGTGAATACGCTGCCCGCTTCAATAATATTACAAACATCATCATCATCATCATCATCACCGTCATCATCGTCTTCATCACCGTCATCATCATTTATATCGTCATTATCAGCATCATAATCAACGAAATGGAAACCACCTTCGTTGTCAGCATTGTCACACCATCGCTATCATCATAATCATAATATATATATATATATATATATATATCTTGAAACACAGAAAATAACATGAACTTAGACATAAATACACCATTGTCAGGGTATAATGCACCCCACTATACATGTATAAACTTGCATGAACATGCACAAATATACATATACCTGCAATGTGCATGCATATATAAATATATATATAGATAGATGTACGCGCACGCAGGCGCACACGTACACCTGATATAGATGTCGTTCACGAAGTGGATCGCTGTTACAAATTTGTTGGATGATAATCATAATGGTTACTTATTGTCTAGACTAAGCTCTCAGATACCCATATATTCCAAAGATGACCAGTATGACGAATGAAAAAATATATCAATTCAACGCCACCTCCTATTTTATTTCTGATGACGTCGGGAATCTTTCCCAGTAAAAGTATGATCTTGTCCTTTTTGGATAAGCTCTCTAGTGCTAGAAACAGGTCGACGCCAAAGCGGTCTAAGAAATTAAACCAAAATACATTTCTATGCTCCTCTAAGACGGAACAGTCGCAAATAACATGTTCTGCAATATTTGTGTAACTACGATGACATTTTGAACAAATTGCATCGCAAATATCCGACGGTGAGCAAATCAGCTGAGCGACCAAATAAAAAGTTGATTTCTCTTCGGGATATTTTTGACAGACTGTCCATAAATTTGACATACGAATATTGTTGTGTACAGATACAAATCTAATAAATGAGGGGTCATTTCCAACCCGGGTCTGCCATGCAGATTCAAATACGGTCCGCGAGTGGTTAATGATTTGCTTCCATGCCAGCTGTTTTGGAAAGTTTGATGATGAAACGCATCTTTCAAGTAGTCCTGGTTAACATACGCAATGACATGTTCTATGCAATAATTGACCAATACGGATTGCAATTATTTATCTCTGTCGAAGAACTGTCTCCTGACGATATGATATAATTACACTTATCCCACGTCCACGATAGCTTGGTAGAAGCAATTGACTGTATTGACTCGTTTATAAACTTTATTGTCACTGTCACTGAACATTTGTGGCAAACATACTGTTTTATAGCTCAACGCAAACACATTCTAACGACACACCACTAGGCGAGCCTTTAACTAACTTTGAACTGCCGTGATTGTTTTCGCGACTAACGCAGATATATCACCAATATGACCATGGCGTGTATCAAATAATAAATAATGAATCGAACGAGCATTGGCACGGCGATATATATGACAGTTTGAGCAAAGAGTGCCATCTACTGAATATCATTTGAAATGATTATGTGAATACGCTGCCCGCTTCATTATTATTACACACATCATCATCATCATCATCACCGTCATCATCGTCTTCATCACCGTCATCATCATTTATATCGTCATTATCAGCATCATAATCAACGAAATGGAAACCACCTTCGGTGTCAGAATTGTCACACCATCGCTATCATCATAATCATAATGATAATCCCTACCATTAACAACATCGCCATCGTTGATAACACACACATCATCAGCATCATTTATCATCAAACTCATCTCCGTCGCATCACCACCAACCTCGTCATATTCACCATGTGCACATATATGTAGATATATCCAGTGTCGGATATTTACATCAATTACTATGATTCAGCATTATTGATTCATATTTCTGTTCATATCGATTATTTGTTACATGTTTTATAAATCTTCATATACTGGAGGAAATAAAGATAAAATTATAATTTGCGTTCTATAACAATACGACAACCACAACGGCCACAAATTAGACAGTACAAATATATTTGGGCTGAATCACAAACAGATAAATCGCGAAGCGATTTATAAAAGTTTGTAATCTGCACAAATGTATAATTATGTCAGGAATGACTATTATTCATTATAATTACAAATAAGTAATAACTTTCATCATAAACGACGTAATATGTTGCCGAAAAAGCGCCGTTTAGAAACTAATGGGAAAATACTATTGAAATTTAAGTGGGTGTAATTACTGTGTTTTTATCGCCCTATTTGTTATCTTAGATATGTTTTAAAAGCATGTACAACTAGTACATAGTATAAAAACACATTAAGTTGTCAAATGGATAATAACTGTCTATAATTAACGTTTGTACTAACCATAAACGTTCTACACATCATCAGCATATTATTAATCTTCACATCTTAAGCTTTAGTCAGATGAAGTCAGAGGTAGACACGATCATAACGTGTTCAGACTTCGAGCGTCGCGTCAAATATATGCATGCCCATGCTACAAATCGTCAACGCCATACGCTTGAACAATATAATATCAACTGTCTACTGGGACTTGATAACACCACGACAGTACCCTAAATCGATATAATTATGTTGAAAATGTCAAAACGGTTATACATTCAACATTCAACACGCCTGCAACAATTTACCTAAATTTGAATATTCTAGTATATAAGTTGTATGGTAATACATCACAGTTACGTGGTTGGAGAGAGGCGGAACATTTTCATTATGATATCGCTCCCGTATGCCTGTACGTCAAAACGTCCGGGAATAAAAATAATTGTTACCTCTGAACGTTTGGGTGACTATTGGAGTCGGTAACACTGGGCATATAGGCATCTCTGTTGTCGTGTCGGAGAGTGGAGTCGTGGTAGTCGCTGTCGTCTCCGTTGTTATTCCTCCGGTAGTCGTTGTAGTTGTTGTTGTAGTTGTTGCTGATGGTGTTGTTGTTGGTGGATCTGTTGTTGTAGCTGTTGGTGATGGCGGTGCTGCTGGCGTTGTTGTTGTTGATGTTGTTGGTGGATCTGTTGTTGTAGCTGTTGTTGTTGTTTTAATTGTTGTTGCTGATGCTGGTGTTGTTAGTAGATCTGTTGTTGTTGGCGATGTTGGTGTTAATTCTGATGGTGGGGGTACTGTTGTTGTGTTCCCTAATTCTGGTGATGTTGTTGATACATGGACGCTGGTGCTGGATGTGTATATGTCATCTGTTTGCTAAGAGATATGAATGTGACACATGCGTTAGTACAACGAAAGGGCCTGACACGAGACCACGATGGTATTGTATGTGGGTCCACAATCTGTTAAATGTTAGCAGTCAAAGCTGCACTCCCTTTTAAAACAAAAACAAAACAGTTAAGCGAAATGAGCCAAAAAATAATTGCTCTTGGCGAGATTCCGATATTTACTAGACAGAAGTAAACAATCATATGAGAACACAGTTAATTTGTTAATTGGTTTTGCCATTGTGATATGGTGCTAGTTGGTCCTACTGAATTGCTATGATGTTGGTGGGGAAAAGCATTATTTTAACTAAAGTTTCCGCGTTTCCGCAGTGATTGGCTAATCCGAGTAATTTGAAAAAAAGCCAGTGATGTATGAAACATTCATGAACATACATGTTTTAAAATATTTTATTGATAGCTGCCCTACCATCTTGATTATGGTCAATTTTCAACAACATACATTGCCATTATTACAATATTTTACAATAAATATTTTTTAACGTTTTGTGCGCACTAAATGACATTGCCTCCAAATTAGTCGAAGGCAGCAATAAGAAAAATGATAAAGGTACAATATGTTAAGGCAATGTGGCGGTTTGGGCTCCAAAATACACAAATAAAAATACAAAATAATGTTCGATTTTGAATTTTTCACGGTATCGAAATATATCAATAATTACATACCCTTCTATGAGCATTATATGAATTAAAATACCCATTGAAGTCATAAACATAACATTGACACATGATGTTCGTGTTCCAATCAAAGTCATTGCCATCTGTGTTCAGGAATTCCAGAATCGGTTCCAAACGGAATGTCTGGAAAAGGTATATCGCGTTATCTTAAGACGAAACTATTTAAAAACCGTTCTATCTATTTATTGCAATATCATACCTTTATTCCATTCACTAAAACATTATATAAATTGAAAATGAGCTGATTGCCCGTCTAAATTTATCAGGAAATAGTTAGAAATTATAGAATTGTGTGTATCATGCACAATGACATAGGTTTGCGGAGATCAGCAATTTATAAAACAATATTTCTAATTGCAGCCTGGTAAATATCCTCTTTGTGTATATATTCTCAAAATATGTCAACTCTAGTTGAATTGGAGATTAACAACTGATATGTCATGGATATGTCCGCAAAATATAAACAGTGACTCCAACGTGTAGATTGAGCTTTCATGATAAAATGATATCTCACTGGATATGTAGGGGATATGCTCAGGGGGGGGGGGGGTGTCGGAAAAACAATTCAGGCACGTATGGCATTTTTTCCCTTTCGATAATTTTTTGTACCCACCCACCCCCACCGCCAATTTTTTTTCCGTTTTCGGCAGTTTTTTCCGGCCATTTTTTGACACCCACCCCCCTTTTAACACTAACACAGATATTTGAGGGGGGAAATTCACTGTAAACAGCTGTATATGAATTTCTGTGCATACTATTTATCATGGATGTTAACATGGACATGTAAATAGGAATGAGTCATTTTGAGGTCATTCGGCCAAAAAAACATGGCTGCCAGCGGCCATCTTGGATTTCAAAATTTGCAACAAAATACAACACGATAACTGCCTGCAGTCAGTTTACAGTTATAATTACATTATTTATCTTATTCAAAGTTGTTTTGAAGCCCAACTCATTGCCAAAACACTAAAAAACAAGCAGGAATTTTTTTTTTTAGTTGCGCAAAAAATTGCTTGTTGGTGGCTTTGACCACCCACCCACCCCGGCATACGTGCCGGAATTCCCCCCCTGATATGCTGGGAAATTTATAATTTGCTTGGATGCATATACCTTGTACGGTAAATAATACTAGTGTTTTGTGTGCACCTTCAGTTTCTGGTGAGTTACTCTGTTTGTCAACTACATCGATGCATTTGAATTTCCATTTATCACAACCATTTGTGACAGACATATGCCCATCAGCCAGTATTTGGAACAATCTTTATATTTGCCTGTATTAACAAAAATTTTCAATTAAAACAGTTTCTGAGTTATATCAGTATGGTTTGTTGCGGTTTTAAACCAAAATTAATGACATTTGGGGGGGGGGGGGTAAAACAGTTGGGAGTAAAAAATAATTTTGTTTGCTGTTTTGTGGGTGGTGGGCTTATATAAAGTCTTTTCCTCTTTGGCTACATGCCCCGTCCCCAATAAGTGGGGTGTATCGTTCAGTCGGGAAGGGTTGGAAATAATGGTTTTAGGAGAAATGGAGATATATAATTGAATTTGATTTAGGGATGAAATCAAAGGAAGAATATAGTGTTAGGGATAATCCTCGACTGGAAAATCATATTTGAGAACTCTCTTTATTGCAATGTGTTTACAACATTTCGAGACAATAGCCACGTCCAGCCACACGCAGGTGTAACCTGTAACGTGTGTTGCTATGCAATTGATATGCGTGGGTATGAATGTGGTGGGAAAATCACGTTTTGAGATGTAGCAGAACGTTTAGACCATAATACGGTAGTAGAGGCACAACATGTCCACAATGCGACCGAATATATGCTTAATTTTCTTTAATCGCATGCACCTAAGCGAGGTGGGGAACGACCGGTGTAATGTACATGTATATATGTTCAACTTGCTTTTGGTAGTCATGTTGCAATGCCATTATTCTTGATTTATGTTTCAGTGTAATAACAAACGGGATGGGAGGTACTCATAAGTGAGTCAGCAATTGTCCCCCAATCCCATTGTCTGTTTTACAAATCTATGTGTTATTTCCTATGTATTATCTAATTTAGACAAATAAATATGTTTAACCTTAAACATACGCGACGAAAAGATATCGGGGAAAAACTGTTGGGAGAAAAACAAAACAATTTAGGTTCCAGGAGGCAGACTATTTAAAGAAAGTTAATACCAACAAACCTATTGGAACAAGTAAATGCTGGATCACCGTTGTTAAACAATTTAGCAAGAACAGGTTCGCCGACTGACCTGAATATTGGATTACTCCTCTCTGCTACACGTTTCGTAATGCTACCCGTTTGACACAAAACTTCTAAACTGTTTAACCGTGCACGTGTATGCGGATTGGTCACGTAAGTCAGATGACTTCCGTTGGCAGATTCAAGATTCAAGATTCTTTATTATTGTTCTAATTACACGTGTAATATACGAACAAATCAATATATAATAAATAGCACTATGGTGTAAACAAATACAATGGTAGATATAACATGGAAATTTAATAAAGTCATCGTGAATATTTGCCGTCGTCGAGAGATGGTAATGTAAGGTGGTGATGCGGTGATCCGAATACTATAGTATGCCAATGGTTGCAGAGTCCATTCCTGTGAGGTATACCCTCAACAAGGAGTGAACTATGCAACATGTTGGGTGTATCTTAAAAACCCACACAACTTGTTCATATGCACAATTCGGTTGTGTTTAGAATTGAACAGAAGTTATACGCGTTTATTTGCTCAGTAAGGTGGCGTGGTAGGAATCTGTTTCTCAAAGAGCTATCTCTGGTGCATTCCATGATCAAATGGCATTCGTCCCCTATCGAACAGCGAGTGCCTAATATATTTAATCCAAGGATGGGTGTCTAGTCCGTGTGTATACTCCAATAACATATGCTTATATAAAATTTTATTTATTTTGTGTACGTCCGATGTGATTAGGTTAGTCCAGTAATTTCGCATTCTGCTTTTTATGTCGACACTCCGTGGATATACGCCTGTTTCCCCATACACCATGACAGTTGGAGTACTCGGCTTTAGTCCAAGGACATACTTGAGAAATTTCAATTGTACTTGCTCTATTCTTTTGATATATTGTGTTTGATATCCCCAAATGGCAATGGCAACACGCGTTACAAGTTACACGCACGTGTGGCTGAACCAGTCATGGCTATCAACAAACCACCCAATACTAATAATCATATATAATTGTGAAGCTATCATACGCAGCAAACATAATATTTTCTTCAATTCGATTATTTCATCGTCTCAGTCTGAGAAAGTGGATATATATTGTATTGAGACATATTCCGTGTTTGTCTCATCTTGTGATTGGCTGTATTATCGGGGTGAGGGGTGAAATAATGTAACAAAGCACAGCAACTGCGACATAGGATGACAAAATCCGACAACAAGCATATATAAAATATGTCTCGAAAACTCTTGAGAGTTTTCCCTATATATTTTTGTTCAAATAGCTTCAAAACATAATTGAATTAAATGTATCACCAAGTTAGAGTTTAAAATACACAATTTTTGGTCTACTTTCGACAGAAATATCATAAACGATATCATGCGTTATCATACTGTGTATCTCGAATTGTGTAGACTGATATATCATAGCACAGCGTAGTCCGAATTATTGCGCTTTTGTATTCCGTCCTGCCGAATTTTATAAAAACGTACTACCTGCGTGTTGAATTTTGGGGTAAGGGTGGACATAAGATCACAGCACCTATGACAAAGGATGACGTTGTTAGCCTATTATTATGCGGTATTTATTTTTGACACGATCTATGTTGTTCACGAGATCCCGCGTCATATTAATATTGAATTATCACCCATTTAGATGGGCAAAACAATTGAAAATTGCCGACTTTTTGGTCTATTTTCACAATAAACCGTCTATAAATGATATCATGCATGGAATTGCCATACATATATATAGGTATATATACTTCTATATATTACCATATAAATATCCCGAGATCCTGTACTTTTTTACTCCGAATTTTCACAAAAACAGTAACCTTTAGCAGAATTTTTGGGCGAAGGGTGAAATGATCGTACATAGTACAACACGTATTACAGATGTTGATATATTCAGTCTAGAATAATATGCGATATATATTGCCACCGTTTTCTAGACTATAACCTTAAGAGGGGCAAAACAAATGAATAATGGCATTTTTTGGGGTCTATTTTAACAATAAATCTCAGAAATCTTGCCATCTATCAACGAAGTCGTGACACTATCATAATAGGATCATACGCAAACGTAATTTGCGCCCGGTTGTTACTGTTCATGGGATTATCGGATGAATTTTTATCTTTAGAAGGATTTGATGATAAACCCTAACGGACACAATAAAATAATATATACAATGTATGTGAATAATCACATATAGCGTAAATGTGGATGTTTAGGGTGGATACACACATGCATGTAATCTCTGTATGTAAAATACATGTATTTTACATGGCCACACCGATAATTGACAACATTAATTACCTGAGAGCGAGCGGTTCATTGTTAACAGGCCAGACAAGTGAGTAGTCATAAGCGAAGTCAAACTCTCTGCTATCAGGACATTTAAGGCCAGTCCAAAAACATGTCTTCTCTTACGGATGTGGAAATTAGTTAAGTCTGTGTGATATCTGGCATTTTATTAATGCACATCACCAGAAGCGACACATCTGGTGTACACAGGCTTGATATAGAACATTTTCTACCATGATGCTTGCTTAGCGTGGGGTTTCGAAAGCTTCAAATCGATAAGGGACTTAGTTGAATGTATCGGTCGGAATAATCTGGTCAAGAAGGTACAATATATGTTTTACTTAAATAGATTTAGTCTTGTAACTTTCGGGATCATATATAGCCCCTAGTCGGGGGTCATATATAGCCCCTGCGTCAGGAAATTCTGATAATATTGCAGCAGCATAGCTGTGTCTGCGGGTTATGTATGTATGGGACCCCTTCTCCTATAGGTATGTGTATGTATATGCCCCTATAGTATGGCAACGCCCCCTTTTCTATGCTTTGTATGTGTTTATCTATGGGTCCATAGTGTTACAAACTCCTCCTTTTTTATGTATTAATTTTATAGGTTTAATTATTATATATCGCTCCTCATTTTTCTTAATTCCCTCCTTCCCACGCAATTTTATATTCTGGAACATTCTAGTAAAAATCCTTAAAATATTCCTTCCCACGCAATTTTTTTTGTTTCTGGAAAATTCTAGAAATTTTTTGTTTCTGGAAAATTCTACAAATTTTTGTTTTCTACAACATTCTAGTAAAATCCATATTGTATTCGTATTGTATTTGTATTCATACATGTACATATACGGCCTCTTTGAAATTATATACCTGTAAAGCCCCAATGTTAATTTCACACACACGGTACACACATTGGCTCTCACACTGTCTTAGCATCTATCTATTTACTGTTCTCCACGCAATTTTATCTTCTGGAACAATCTAGTAAAATTCCTAAAAATATACCTTCCCACGCAAATTATTCTTTCTGGAATATTCTGGAAATATTTGTCTTCTACAACATTCTAGTAAATCCATAATGGATTCGTGTAAGACAATTCATACTTGTATCGAATATGGCCCTTTAAACTAACGATGCTGAGGTACACGCACTTTTGTCTGTCAATTAACTTCTAAGCACGTTGTATTCTGCACATACTGCTAGGCACAGAGCTCTCAAGCTAATAACACAACATATAACCATTTCTGGAACATTCTCCATACGGACGGGAATAAGCGGTGAAACAGATTATGCATACCACTAGGTGATAAAACATTTAAGCCAGCACTAATTTGAATAAAAACCATTCAGGGGCCCGTATTATTTGCACATATTGGCTCAGAAAAAATAAAATGCCTTTCTAGCTGCCTCTGAAACAATTTATAAAATTAAAACAATCTACTAAAATCTCAACACGTGGTAGACCATCTAGGTATTAAAACACATCTAACTCCAAGCAGCCAACAGATGCTTACAGAGCATAACCCATGCATAACAGCCAATGTATTTTATGTTCTCGAAACTTCCATAATAATATCAAATCAAAGAGCACTAGGCTGCCAATATGGCAGGTTCCAATAATGCAAATACACAGGTGTAAACTATTAACTGCCACGAATCTGGCTTCTGTGAATATGTGTGTAATACCCGGATTGTCGACAGAACATCACCTTACGCCATAGATCCATAGGCAGTGGCTCAAAACATTCGACTCTAGACACCCTTTCATATGTTCTGCGGGATTGTATGTTAAACGACAACAACATTGTAACAGACTGGCCACTTACCTTCAAGTTAGATGTCACATATTATGCATGTACATTCGATGCACGAATCAACACTGTAGGAATTGAAGGTATTGATTTGTTATTACTTTAGAAATGTTTCATATAGCATACAACGCATTTGGGTCACATACCTTAAAGGTACATGGCTTCTGTGCAAGGGGTGTTTGTGAATATATTGAAAATGAGCGTATGTGACCATCACTTCATAGATTTACCTATCTATCCAACTTAAAGCATTTATGAAGAATGTAGGGACACCAAGCATTGTACATTTTCACAAACCGATGGGCACTAAACAGACCAGCGAGGCACTTGCTCTCACAAAAGCTATACCGCGAGCGGAATGAATCCTGAATACAGACTGACTCCCCGCTCTGTATCCCCCCTAATGGTCAACTGTTATGGTAAAATTGATTAAATCATCACTAACATTAGTTATGCTTTTTCTCTAAATACCCATTTAATATCTGTAATCGAACTATCAGGAATCAATCAACGCCTTACCAATAGATATTTGAACATTTCAAATAAAGTAAATCCTACACACAATTTCTCGAAGCTTCGTAATTAAACACATGTTTAAGTCAGTAACTGTCATTCAAATGCATGCTCCTAATGGCTTCTGCATATGTGGAGACTGAGAGATAGGTAGACACACTGTCCATATCAATATATATATATATACGAGATACATGGCATGACTTCACATACTCAAGCCACAGCTATGCTCTTTGAATACACATTAATAAAAGGATTAAAATCTTTCTCGAATAGTGTTCTAACACAGACAACAAAGTTAATGTTTCTGTAGAAATTAAGGTTTTATAGTGTGTCCCTACTTCAGATATGGTTCAAATAGCATACAAATCACCGCATTTTGGTCACATACCTTAAAGGTACACGTCATTTATGCATTTAAACCTAATTCCGCGTATACATCAATAAAAACGCTCTTTATTTTCAAAATAGTTTGAATGTCCCTAGTTTTAACAAATATTTATGCAATCTACATGCTTTCATTCATATAAAATTAACGAAATGTATGTTAAACGACAACAACATTGTAACAGATTGGCCACTTACCTTCAAGTTATAGGTCATATTAGCCTGTACATTTATGGGAGACAGACATGCATAATATAATGCATTGGCACAGTGTTACTGATAATAATAAGGTGTCATTACTTCAGAAATGGTTCCAATAGCATATTATTGTACCCGTGGTCACTTACCTTAAAGGAACACGTCACTTAAGCATTTAAACCTAACTCAGTGTATCTATCAATAAAACGCTCTTTATTTTCAAATTTGTCTGAATTGTACTAAATTTACATTTAAAATCAAGCATTTAAACCTAATTCCGTCTATCCGTAAATAAAAAACGCTCTTTATTTTTCAAAATTTGTCTTAATGTCCATCGTTTACTAAATTTATATTTAAAATTAAGCATTTAAACATAATTCATCATATCCATAAATAAAAAACGCTCTTTATTTTCAAAAACGTCCATAGTTTTAACAAAGATTTTTGCAATCTACATGCTTTCATTCATATAAAATTGACGAAATGTATGTTAAACGCCAACAACATTGTAACAGATTGGCCACTTACCTTCAAGTTATAGGTCATATTAGCCTGTACATTTATGGGAGACAGACATACATAATATAATGCATTGGCACAGTGTTACTGTTAATAATAAGGTTTCATTACTTCAGAAATGGTTCCAATAGCATACTATTGTACCCGTGGTCACATACCGTAAAGGAACACGTCACTTAAGCATTTAAACCTAATTCCGCCTATCCGTAAATAGAAAACGTTCTTTATTTTCAAAATTTGTCTTAATGTCCATCGTTTACTAAATTTATATTTAAAATTAAGCATTTAAACCTAACTCGGTGTATCTATCAATAAAACGCTCTTTAGTTTAAAAATTTGTCTTAATGTCCATCGTTTACTAAATTTATATTTAAAATTAAGCATTTAAACATAATTCATCATATCCATAAATAAAAAACGCTCTTTATTTTCAAAAACGTCCATAGTTTTAACAAAGATTTTTGCAATCTACAAGCTTTCATTCATATTACCCAGTGTGTGTTAGACAACAACATTATAACATATTGGCCTTCAAGTTACATATGCATGTACATTCGATGCACGAGGCAACCCTGTAGGAAATGAAGGTATTGATTTGTCATTACTTCAGAAATGGTTCATACAATTGACCGTATTTTGATCACATACCTTAAAGGTACACGTCGCGTTTGTCTATAATCAAACAATACATTACACATATAGTTGAACATGTCCACCGCAGTAAGCTTATTTACTTCAGAAATGGTTCCAATAACATAGTATTGTACCCGTGGTATCACATACCTTAAAGGTACACGTCACTTTTGTCTATAATCAGACATTACATTACACGTAGGGTTAAACATGTCCATCGTAGTAAGCTTATTTACTTCTGAAATGGTTCCAATAGCATAGTATTGTACCCGCGGGGTCACATACATTAAAGGTACACGTCATTTGTGTCTATAATCAGACAATACATTACACATAGGGTTCAACATGGTCACCGAAGCAACCACATCCAAAAGCAACGAACACCCATTACTGAGTCCCGCTGTTACACACATCACAATTACTCGGGATAAAGGTCTTCTGGTAATGAGTTATGGTTGTATACTTTAGAAATGGTACCTATAGCATAATATTGTACCCCATTGATGCACATCACGTTTCATATGAATTACATGAGCAGGTAACTCAATTCTCTGCATTTCGAATGGAGTTGGGTATTTTTGTTAATTATATACAGTGTTATTTAGCTTAGAAATGGTTGTTATTTTATATCAATATGCCAGTTTATGTCACAGACAAAATGCGTACTCACTCTTCACATAGACTAATATGTAAGCATTTGTATCATTTAGAATGTCAAAATATCATCAACGGACACATATTACATGGTCTGTATGATCCATGTAAAACTCCAAATACACGATAATTACAGAGATTACATGCATGTGTGTATCCACCCTTACCCTGCCCGTGTAATACGAGTCTCAGCTGTCTGGCTATCGACGCAGTCCTGTCTGGAATTTTGCGCGCCGATGTAGGTTGTGACGTCGTGATGTACGTCTTGATGTCATGACGCCCTTACTGGTTTCCGAAGAAGCAATCTTAAAAGGATTCTGCGATCTTTCAATTGGAACTTATAGTTTCCGTTTGTCGGCCTTGAACTTTGAATATTTCTTCAATTTTTTAGGCGGAAATTACGTTAGAAAATGGAAGATCAAATCTAAACGGCCAGTAAGGCCCCTGGAATCCTCTTTCGGGGCAAATATTTTTAATAATTTTATAAAATATGTAAATGAAACTTTTTCATGCAATTTCAGTTTTTGTTAATCAGGGCTTTGGTTTAATTTACATTCATTTTTTTAAATATCTTGGCTTTAGGAGCATGATGTTTCTACGTATGATGAAGTATAGCTAACATTTACCGAAACAAATGTTTTTATTTTTGCCCTGGAGAATTTTGCCCATTTACACATTTCGAGGTGGTATTAATCAATACAAAATGACGGCCGTCACCAACAATAATGTTTGGACTCGGCTGACCCTTGAGTTATGAATAACTTATTTTATTTTAGGTAAGTTCAATCTGTTTTTAGATTGGGCTGAAGAAGTCGATTAGTATATCTCATATCCGCATACGTATACCCTAGGTCGTTTCGCTTCCGCGGCTTTGCCGCGGGAGAGCGGGCCCTATTAAATATCTAGAAGTATGTATATTGCAATATATTAGCCAAAAAATTGTGTTTCTCTAATTGTATGTCTCATTTTGCGGCATTTTACAAAACAGCGATTGTTGCTGAATTTTGGCACTTAAACCTCTCAAAATGATCCTTTGCATCATTTGTATATTTCACATCTGGTCCTAGCTGGCGCGCAATGTCACATCTTTCAAATTATATATCACAAGCCTGTGTGTGGTACCGATGGACTTAAACTTTCTGAAATCAATTCCGTCCGCTCTACTTTTTTCTAGGGAAAAGAAATGAAGTAGCCATTAAGATGAATTATGTGTAACGTTCTTATAAATAATTAAACATGAAGCAGTGTCACTGTACACCTGAAAGACTTGAAGTTGTAAGCTGCCCCGGTCAATATATAGTAGAAAACACTAAGACGCGGTCAGTATCGATACGCATCGTGGTCAAGTGGTCCTGCTATATTTTGAGAGATATACGCGGTCAAAGTGATCGATGCATTGCCGCCTTCTTTGGTTAGTCAGAGCGATTCGAGGAAAAATTCAGGCATTGATTATGGTCGCTTTGTCACAATCAAAGCC
Organism: Siphonodentalium dalli; assembly: GCA_032622095.1. NCBI lineage: Eukaryota > Metazoa > Mollusca > Scaphopoda > Gadilida > Siphonodentaliidae > Siphonodentalium > Siphonodentalium dalli. The sequence continues at coordinate 63,094,321 of CP136065.1, read as the reverse complement.
AATATTTTAACACATTTTAAATATATATGTTCTTGAGTACTTGATACATGGCTTCCTTCGATTCGAAGCATCATATTGTCTCCATGTCTCTACCAGAATCGTTTTTCGGACCACCAGAAATCCGTGAGAGATTAGCGACGCTATATAGGGGAGCTTGACTGTCTCTGTTAACTTACAAGCTTCAATCTCAACGACTCGGACATTTCCGCGTTCGCGGGGAAATAACCTCTCCCATAAATAGAGACGACATTCGCGTAAAGCTACAATGCACGCCCCATGTTAATAAGAACGAATCGCGGAAAAATAATTATGTGTATTAAACATAAAAATCCAAAACATATCTGTTATAAAATATATTAATACTGGGTGTGTTGGTTGTCGGAAGCCGATCATAATCAAGGTGGCTATTTCTGTCGTTTTACAAGCACCCATTTTTTAAAATACTTATATCGTTTATATCATACAGCCACTGGCTTATCTTTTATTCTCCCAGATTAGCTAAACACGGCGAAAATTATACAACTTTAGAAACATTTGTTTCGTAACAGCATCAATTTTCATGACCAGCATCGTAGCAAATTAGCAGTACCACTTGACCAAGGGTATATATATTTTAGCGATATCGTGACAAAAGACACGTGCATGGGTTTACGCAAGTATTTTTGCGGGTTGCGTTACGGGTTGAAAGGTTAATAAAAAAACCCATAAATTTATGTTTTTCTTTTCTTTCTTTTAGATTGAACAACTTGGTCTGAGACTCACGGAATTATTACTTCGGCTTCTAGTTTTCGAAACTAATTGCCGATAATATTATGGTCCAATAATGTAATCGGTGATTGCGTTGTTCTAGTGGGGGATGCCATAACGTTTTTAATGGTATATCCTTCTATGCCCTCTTTCAACTGCGAGGATTTGTCTAGGAGATCGAAATTGTAGTCACCAGTTTTATGTTTCCTGATATATCAAGTGAGTCTGACACCGATGCATCTTAAAACTGCCAGTATTTTGGACCACAGTACTGTTCTGACATTTAAGATATTCCCAGTAGGATATGGATTTTCTTAGAGAATATATCAAAATATTGATGAGTCAAATTCTAATTCATGTCTACGCCTACATAACATATGGTGTGAGTCAGGAACATTACACATATACCTCCAAATGAGAGCCGCGATCTTTCCGAACACCATCGCGGTAACCTGGAATGCTTAGATTCTCTGAAGAGAACAATGGTTCTATGTGAATTTCGCTAAAACACCGAACATCGGAATCATTGACCCCCTCAACAATCGTTTCTAGTTTATTTCGTATAGTAGGTAGGGCCGGGGTTAATTTAATGTCCCATGTCAATGACAATATCTGGATGAAAACAATTTAAATGAATATTAATTTAAATTTCTATCAATTGATAATAAATATGTGGTAACACGCAAGTTATTTGCATCAGACATTTGCCAAGGGGGCAAATGTAGACAATTACCTGAACACAAAATGTACAACTCTTTGGATGTACTACTTTGAGTTATTATTGTGCTTTGATTTGGAACGATCACATCACAATTATAAACATATATAATATGAATGATACCCTAAGACAAGTTTTGGGCTGTTGAGAGTCATCTACTAATGGGACAAAGTTCATCGTGTGATGGTGCTTTCAGTCGGTGAATTCAGTACTAAAGTGTGTGGAATGTTGTCCCGCATATACACACATATGGGTTTCATAGCTGCATCAAAACCAATAGTAGTTTCATGAATTATTATTTGAGTCAGGCGAGGGTAGTTTTGGACGAGTAAGGTGGTTATCAGACACCAACAAGCATAATATCTTGACATTAAAGGCACGTGAGGTCTTAGTTGTCGAAAATATTCATATTTGTTCCAATCACCGTAAACAGAAAAACATTAAATTGCATACAGTTTCGTTCATATATGCCATGACTATCGCGTAAACATCATGTTATCATAACGACCTACTATATTTTACCTAAGCAATAGCCTGATTGTGTTACAGAAGACGACACAATGCTACTGGCTAATCACACAGAAAAGGCATACACGTTCTTTATTTGTTCCATATCAGGAATTCATCAACTAAGAACGCTCTTTATGTTTACCATCATAATATAAACAAACACCAGAAAAGTAACTTTTTATGCTGTTGTTTACATAACAATGGTCAAACAAATGACAACAACATACTGTTTATGCGATATTTCTTATTTGTATACGGACAAAGTCTGTCTACATTTTGATGTTCTTTCTGTTTGTGACGGTTTTTGACGGGTGGAAATATTTTTAATAAAACGTTCCATTTGTTAAACAATGTGGAGTTAAATGTTTGTTCATTGATCTATCATCGTGTCTCACGTCATAAACATTGAGAATAAATAATAATAACCAAAAATGTTACATGTGAAAATACATTCTGGTCCACTCAAGAATCAAGAGTCACATTATTAATAGATGGTGGTCAGCTGATATTTGGTTATGTAATAACGACATGTACCTCATCTCAGCCCAATTGTTCGCCGACCAATAGGCATAACATGAAAATCGCCGTTATAGAAAGTTATATGTGGGTGGTTATATATCTAAATGAAAATGCATATTTCTTGAATCAAGAAAATTAACTACCATTTCTTGCTATTCAGATATGATGCCATGGATACATGAATTACATTCATTCATAAAAAAGTTTATAATTTCCAACACGTGATTGTTCATAAATTGTGCATCTCATTTATCACATATATCTAATTTCAAAAATAAATTTCAGACATATTTTGATATAGTCCATAATAATTATTGAAATATCAGGATGTTTTTGTTTTTGTTAAGTGGTATATCAGTGACATATCAGTGGATCTACGCAAGAATATATGTGTGTGACACAGGCTGAAATCGTTGTTATGAGTCAGATATTAATCAAGTTCACACAACTACACCTTGGTCGCGTTTCAATACATCACAGAACATTCTACGATTAGGAAAAGAGGCAATATACACAAGTTTTAAATTATATTATCTACGTCGTTTGAAAAGAAGTCAGAGCAATTAGCCGGAAAGTAGCACATTGATAACAAGATGTAATTAACATTGTCCTGTCTGGATCAGTTTAAGTGACATCCAAATGTGAAGTTGTAGCCGTTACTTTTGAAAAACTGACGAATAGTTGGTTTAAACATATCTTATTGTAATATAATATTACAAGAGGGATCGGGGCACAAGTTTTAACAACTTAAATCCGCCCCTCTCCCATTAACATGTTAACAAATACAACTTTTAACAAATACAACAATATAGTTTCACGTTTTGTTTAAAAGCAATATGTTTTGTTCTTTTTATTTCTTTCTTTGAGTATTACCCTTTTGTCGGACGAATCGTCCGTAAGCGAGTGAAATAGCAAAATAGTAATCATTTATGATATTAATCCACATCCAAATTTTCACTAATCCACTGTACACTGGGTGGTGATACTGGGGCTTGCAAAATTAGTTAACCCTTTACCCAACAGAACGGCCCTGTGCCAATGCATTCTCTTATATATGCGAGTCGACCATATGTCGCCTCGCATATATAAGAGAATGCATTGGCTTAACACATATTAAAAATGATAAAATTGTCAAAGAATGTAGAAAAATATTATAACAATTGTTAAAAAATGTAATACAAAATTATAAAATTGTTTTTAGGCCAATGCATTCTCTTATATATGCGAGGCGACCTATGGTCGACTCGCATATATAAGCGAATTCATTGGCACAGGGCATAACTGTAACCATCACAATGTGGTCAATGAACCGGTTCCAATGATATCCATATGTGTATGGTTTTATTGAGACAGACCGAATATATTTTAGGCTGTTGAAGCTTTATTTGGGCGTTTTTGGCCGTTTTGTTGGGTAAAGGGTTAAATGCATGTAATATTAGTTGTAGCCAGCGATAACCAATCAGGTTTTTCGGAACACGGACAATTTTAAAAGACGTCGAATTGTAATCACGAAACGGTTTAGTTTTAAAGTCTGGGAAACAGTTTTTAATAGAACAACATTTCCGAACTCGCTGGTGCTCACATCCAATTTAATACTTACAAGCTAATACAACGTTTATGTTCTCAATACAACGATAGTGAGGTAGTTGTTAAATATTCACTGTTTTTTTTTTATAAAACTCACACCATGTTACCCCCCTATCTTATTATATCATTGTTTTAAACTTGTATTGGTATTGCAACGCGCATTGAAACTAATTTACTGCCTAATGCGTTTTTAAAGTAGAAATATTAATGAATCTCAAAGATCTATTCAGACTCCCAGATCTCCAATTGCAACAGCGACACAAACAATCAAAACAGTTTTATGTTTGGCTTGGTTGAAGCAATGTTGAATCCAGAATCCTCTTTCGGGGCAAATATTTTTAATAATTTTATAAAATATGTAAATGAAACTTTTTCATGCAATTTCAGTTTTTGTTAATCAGGGCTTTGGTTTAATTTACATTCATTTTTTTAAATATCTTGGCTTTAGGAGCATGATGTTTCTACGTATGATGAAGTATAGCTAACATTTACCGAAACAAATGTTTTTATTTTTGCCCTGGAGAATTTTGCCCATTTACACATTTCGAGGTGGTATTAATCAATACAAAATGACGGCCGTCACCAACAATAATGTTTGGACTCGGCTGACCCTTGAGTTATGAATAACTTATTTTATTTTAGGTAAGTTCAATCTGTTTTTAGATTGGGCTGAAGAAGTCGATTAGTATATCTCATATCCGCATACGTATACCCTAGGTCGTTTCGCTTCCGCGGCTTTGCCGCGGGAGAGCGGGCCCTATTAAATATCTAGAAGTATGTATATTGCAATATATTAGCCAAAAAATTGTGTTTCTCTAATTGTATGTCTCATTTTGCGGCATTTTACAAAACAGCGATTGTTGCTGAATTTTGGCACTTAAACCTCTCAAAATGATCCTTTGCATCATTTGTATATTTCACATCTGGTCCTAGCTGGCGCGCAATGTCACATCTTTCAAATTATATATCACAAGCCTGTGTGTGGTACCGATGGACTTAAACTTTCTGAAATCAATTCCGTCCGCTCTACTTTTTTCTAGGGAAAAGAAATGAAGTAGCCATTAAGATGAATTATGTGTAACGTTCTTATAAATAATTAAACATGAAGCAGTGTCACTGTACACCTGAAAGACTTGAAGTTGTAAGCTGCCCCGGTCAATATATAGTAGAAAACACTAAGACGCGGTCAGTATCGATACGCATCGTGGTCAAGTGGTCCTGCTATATTTTGAGAGATATACGCGGTCAAAGTGATCGATGCATTGCCGCCTTCTTTGGTTAGTCAGAGCGATTCGAGGAAAAATTCAGGCATTGATTATGGTCGCTTTGTCACAATCAAAGCCAATATTTTAACACATTTTAAATATATATGTTCTTGAGTACTTGATACATGGCTTCCTTCGATTCGAAGCATCATATTGTCTCCATGTCTCTACCAGAATCGTTTTTCGGACCACCAGAAATCCGTGGGAGATTAGCGACGCTATATAGGGGAGCTTGACTGTCTCTGTTAACTTACAAGCTTCAATCTCAACGACTCGGACATTTCCGCGTTCGCGGGGAAATAACCTCTCCCATAAATAGAGACGACATTCGCGTAAAGCTACAATGCACGCCCCATGTTAATAAGAACGAATCGCGGAAAAATAATTATGTGTATTAAACATAAAAATCCAAAACATATCTGTTATAAAATATATTAATACTGGGTGTGTTGGTTGTCGGAAGCCGATCATAATCAAGGTGGCTATTTCTGTCGTTTTACAAGCACCCATTTTTTAAAATACTTATATCGTTTATATCATACAGCCACTGGCTTATCTTTTATTCTCCCAGATTAGCTAAACACGGCGAAAATTATACAACTTTAGAAACATTTGTTTCGTAACAGCATCAATTTTCATGACCAGCATCGTAGCAAATTAGCAGTACCACTTGACCAAGGGTATATATATTTTAGCGATATCGTGACAAAAGACACGTGCATGGGTTTACGCAAGTATTTTTGCGGGTTGCGTTACGGGTTGAAAGGTTAATAAAAAAACCCATAAATTTATGTTTTTCTTTTCTTTCTTTTAGATTGAACAACTTGGTCTGAGACTCACGGAATTATTACTTCGGCTTCTAGTTTTCGAAACTAATTGCCGATAATATTATGGTCCAATAATGTAATCGGTGATTGCGTTGTTCTAGTGGGGGATGCCATAACGTTTTTAATGGTATATCCTTCTATGCCCTCTTTCAACTGCGAGGATTTGTCTAGGAGATCGAAATTGTAGTCACCAGTTTTATGTTTCCTGATATATCAAGTGAGTCTGACACCGATGCATCTTAAAACTGCCAGTATTTTGGACCACAGTACTGTTCTGACATTTAAGATATTCCCAGTAGGATATGGATTTTCTTAGAGAATATATCAAAATATTGATGAGTCAAATTCTAATTCATGTCTACGCCTACATAACATATGGTGTGAGTCAGGAACATTACACATATACCTCCAAATGAGAGCCGCGATCTTTCCGAACACCATCGCGGTAACCTGGAATGCTTAGATTCTCTGAAGAGAACAATGGTTCTATGTGAATTTCGCTAAAACACCGAACATCGGAATCATTGACCCCCTCAACAATCGTTTCTAGTTTATTTCGTATAGTAGGTAGGGCCGGGGTTAATTTAATGTCCCATGTCAATGACAATATCTGGATGAAAACAATTTAAATGAATATTAATTTAAATTTCTATCAATTGATAATAAATATGTGGTAACACGCAAGTTATTTGCATCAGACATTTGCCAAGGGGGCAAATGTAGACAATTACCTGAACACAAAATGTACAACTCTTTGGATGTACTACTTTGAGTTATTATTGTGCTTTGATTTGGAACGATCACATCACAATTATAAACATATATAATATGAATGATACCCTAAGACAAGTTTTGGGCTGTTGAGAGTCATCTACTAATGGGACAAAGTTCATCGTGTGATGGTGCTTTCAGTCGGTGAATTCAGTACTAAAGTGTGTGGAATGTTGTCCCGCATATACACACATATGGGTTTCATAGCTGCATCAAAACCAATAGTAGTTTCATGAATTATTATTTGAGTCAGGCGAGGGTAGTTTTGGACGAGTAAGGTGGTTATCAGACACCAACAAGCATAATATCTTGACATTAAAGGCACGTGAGGTCTTAGTTGTCGAAAATATTCATATTTGTTCCAATCACCGTAAACAGAAAAACATTAAATTGCATACAGTTTCGTTCATATATGCCATGACTATCGCGTAAACATCATGTTATCATAACGACCTACTATATTTTACCTAAGCAATAGCCTGATTGTGTTACAGAAGACGACACAATGCTACTGGCTAATCACACAGAAAAGGCATACACGTTCTTTATTTGTTCCATATCAGGAATTCATCAACTAAGAACGCTCTTTATGTTTACCATCATAATATAAACAAACACCAGAAAAGTAACTTTTTATGCTGTTGTTTACATAACAATGGTCAAACAAATGACAACAACATACTGTTTATGCGATATTTCTTATTTGTATACGGACAAAGTCTGTCTACATTTTGATGTTCTTTCTGTTTGTGACGGTTTTTGACGGGTGGAAATATTTTTAATAAAACGTTCCATTTGTTAAACAATGTGGAGTTAAATGTTTGTTCATTGATCTATCATCGTGTCTCACGTCATAAACATTGAGAATAAATAATAATAACCAAAAATGTTACATGTGAAAATACATTCTGGTCCACTCAAGAATCAAGAGTCACATTATTAATAGATGGTGGTCAGCTGATATTTGGTTATGTAATAACGACATGTACCTCATCTCAGCCCAATTGTTCGCCGACCAATAGGCATAACATGAAAATCGCCGTTATAGAAAGTTATATGTGGGTGGTTATATATCTAAATGAAAATGCATATTTCTTGAATCAAGAAAATTAACTACCATTTCTTGCTATTCAGATATGATGCCATGGATACATGAATTACATTCATTCATAAAAAAGTTTATAATTTCCAACACGTGATTGTTCATAAATTGTGCATCTCATTTATCACATATATCTAATTTCAAAAATAAATTTCAGACATATTTTGATATAGTCCATAATAATTATTGAAATATCAGGATGTTTTTGTTTTTGTTAAGTGGTATATCAGTGACATATCAGTGGATCTACGCAAGAATATATGTGTGTGACACAGGCTGAAATCGTTGTTATGAGTCAGATATTAATCAAGTTCACACAACTACACCTTGGTCGCGTTTCAATACATCACAGAACATTCTACGATTAGGAAAAGAGGCAATATACACAAGTTTTAAATTATATTATCTACGTCGTTTGAAAAGAAGTCAGAGCAATTAGCCGGAAAGTAGCACATTGATAACAAGATGTAATTAACATTGTCCTGTCTGGATCAGTTTAAGTGACATCCAAATGTGAAGTTGTAGCCGTTACTTTTGAAAAACTGACGAATAGTTGGTTTAAACATATCTTATTGTAATATAATATTACAAGAGGGATCGGGGCACAAGTTTTAACAACTTAAATCCGCCCCTCTCCCATTAACATGTTAACAAATACAACTTTTAACAAATACAACAATATAGTTTCACGTTTTGTTTAAAAGCAATATGTTTTGTTCTTTTTATTTCTTTCTTTGAGTATTACCCTTTTGTCGGACGAATCGTCCGTAAGCGAGTGAAATAGCAAAATAGTAATCATTTATGATATTAATCCACATCCAAATTTTCACTAATCCACTGTACACTGGGTGGTGATACTGGGGCTTGCAAAATTAGTTAACCCTTTACCCAACAGAACGGCCCTGTGCCAATGCATTCTCTTATATATGCGAGTCGACCATATGTCGCCTCGCATATATAAGAGAATGCATTGGCTTAACACATATTAAAAATGATAAAATTGTCAAAGAATGTAGAAAAATATTATAACAATTGTTAAAAAATGTAATACAAAATTATAAAATTGTTTTTAGGCCAATGCATTCTCTTATATATGCGAGGCGACCTATGGTCGACTCGCATATATAAGCGAATTCATTGGCACAGGGCATAACTGTAACCATCACAATGTGGTCAATGAACCGGTTCCAATGATATCCATATGTGTATGGTTTTATTGAGACAGACCGAATATATTTTAGGCTGTTGAAGCTTTATTTGGGCGTTTTTGGCCGTTTTGTTGGGTAAAGGGTTAAATGCATGTAATATTAGTTGTAGCCAGCGATAACCAATCAGGTTTTTCGGAACACGGACAATTTTAAAAGACGTCGAATTGTAATCACGAAACGGTTTAGTTTTAAAGTCTGGGAAACAGTTTTTAATAGAACAACATTTCCGAACTCGCTGGTGCTCACATCCAATTTAATACTTACAAGCTAATACAACGTTTATGTTCTCAATACAACGATAGTGAGGTAGTTGTTAAATATTCACTGTTTTTTTTTTATAAAACTCACACCATGTTACCCCCCTATCTTATTATATCATTGTTTTAAACTTGTATTGGTATTGCAACGCGCATTGAAACTAATTTACTGCCTAATGCGTTTTTAAAGTAGAAATATTAATGAATCTCAAAGATCTATTCAGACTCCCAGATCTCCAATTGCAACAGCGACACAAACAATCAAAACATAGTTTTATGTTTGGCTTGGTTGAAGCAATGTTGAATCCAGATATGACACACATATATCATAGTTGAAGGCCCAGACTTGAGTCCCGATTGCTTCAAATATGCTTAGTTTTGTTATCGTGAACAAACAGACATGATACAGACATATCAATACCAAACAGTATCTGTTTGTTATTCTAGTGTCCATCTAAAACAATGAAACCATATGAAATTAATGCAAAAAAAATGTCCCCAACGACCACAGCGCCGTATCCCCAATAACACACACAAACTACATTCATTTGTTATATTGATAAAGCTTTGATGGTGTATTCCCAGAAAAATGCCGAGAGTGGTATTTATGTTCACGAAATCTGCCGATAATATGACACTAGCCCATGCAGCACATTAAGGCAGTACAACATAAGATTTCCAAACTCTTACCTAAGCTAACGTGATCGATAGACATTACTGGCTTCATATGTAATTCCGCTGAACTTTTAAAAGGACGCCCAATTATTCTGCTGACCGCGCTTAGTGATTAGTCCAGATTAGGTCAACAGTTTGTAACTTCCTGTTCGTGATACACTCTTCGCATTATTGGGATGTAAACCGGGTGACCTAATTGGCAGTTGATCAATCACCAAACACGACTTAGTGTAACCCAGACGAGCTATGTAAATCTAATATATATTTTGGGACTTCTGTCTGTCTGCTTGTCTGTTAGCTATGGCCGGGAAAACTGCCGGACGGATTGAGGCCAAACTTCCTATCTAAGGGTAAAATCCCAGATGGATTGTCATCGCACCGCTTCTGAGAACGTCAGAGCACTCTTTCTCCAACCCCCGCCACCGTAATGGGAATTCATGGGTTAATCGCGTGATAGTTAAAGAGCGTTCGTATCCACAGTGTCGTTGATAAAGAGCGTATATGTGTCCAGACATGAGCGTGTTGTGTCTGTGTACAGACATGAGCATTTTGTCTGCGTTCGTATTTAGGGGTTCCTGTGAATGGGGAAGATTTTCATCGGGTCAGTTTTTCCGCCGAGGTGACATTCACCTTGAAACTGGTACCCACAAATGATCTAATATATCTTTTGGGACTTCTGTCAGTTTGTTTGTCTGTTAGCAATGGCCTGGAAAACTGCTGGACGGATTTCGACGAAATTTGATACCTACGGATGATTTTGTCCGGGGAATGTTTTGGACGGGTAAAATAGTGACTCCGACCGTACATTGACCTTCAAAATTGTCAATTCAATGTCAAAGCCCGGACGAAGTCGGGTCACCTGCTAGTCTAATATATATTTTGGGACTTCTGTCTGTTTGTCTGTTAGCTATGGCCTGGAAAACTGCCGGACGGATTCAGCCCAAACTTCCTATATAAGGGTAAAATACCAGATGAAGTGTCATCGCACCGATTCTGAGAACGTTAGAGCACTTCTTCTCCATTCCCCCGCCACCGCAATGGGAATTCATGGGTTAATCGCGTGATAGTTAAAGAGCGTTCGTATCCGCAGTGTCGTCGATAAAGAGCGAGTCTGTGTCCATACATGAGCGTGTTGTGTCTGTGTCCAGATATGAGCGTGTTGTGTGATTCTTATGTCTGTGTTCGTACTTAGGGGTTCCTAGGAGTGGGGAGATTTTCACCGGGTCAGATTTTCCGCCCGAGGTGACCTTCACCTTGAAACGGGTACCCACAAATGATCTAATATATATTTTGGGACTTCTGTCTGTTTGTTTGTCTGTTAGCTATGGCCGGGAAAACTGCTGGACGGGATTTCGACGAAATTTGATACCTACGGATAATTGTGTCCGGGGAGTGTTTTGCATGGGTCAAATAGTGGCCCGACCCGACATTGACCTTCAAAATGGTCAAATCGGGTAAAACTGACGGATTTCGACGAAATTTGATACCTAGGGGTACTTTTGTCCGGGGAGTGTTTTGGACGGGTCAAATAGTCTCTCCGACCTGACCTTGATCTTCAAAATGGTCAATTCAAGGTCAAGCCCGGACGAAGTCGGGTCATCTGCTGGTATTATATATAACGCGAATACACCATTTATATCTTACCTTGTTGCCTTCGGTGTCTAGCATGAACCACTCCTTTGACGGTCGTATCACTGCCGAATCATCTGGATGCATGAGAGCGCACATCTTTGATTTAATGTTGAATCCAATCTTTGTACAGTCCGCGTGTTTCGTACACATTGTCTCACATCTCTTGAAATTTGTCAGCTTTGTTTCAGTCAGAAAACCATCTGCTGGAGATGTAAAGGGATGGGCACTGATACCAATATTGAGCAGCAAAGCACACAACAATCCGAATTTAAACTGTTCCCAGAACCAACACAATTTGTGTCCTTTAATTTTCCTCGAATTTGAAGGCATACGTTCCATTGTTTGTTGCATGTCAACTGTATCCAAAATAAAACTATTATTCAATGTTTTGAGTATTATGGATCATAAGTCTCAAATATATGTTTGGAATTGTTCCGTGATTCTAATAACTTATTCAACAGGTGTGAACGAGGAGCGGCTATATCGAAAATGACCAACGGCGACATCCATAACCTCTATGGTTTATTTATATCTGGATGATGTAGCCCTTGTGTGACGGTGTGTTGTTTTTCATCCAAAGAGATAGGAACCGTGGATGAACACAACAGACAGAGCGTTCCATGTGTTGAACATTTAAATGTAATTTCAGTTACATTGTCACATTGAACCCTTCTGTTGTCCGATGCATCTCTCGATTCAGTTCGTCCTGATCGTGTTCTGCGATAAACCGATATGACAGGAGTGCATCAAAAGCTTGTCAGAGTACGCACTATTATCGATAAAGGCACCAGAGCTGCCAATCAAAATAAATGTTATGTGCAGACTTTAAATATGTATTAATATGTTAGTTACAAAAACTAAGAGCAAATTTACATTTACAAACTAATGTAATGGTTCTCATTTGCTCAATCCGATAAAATAAAAACAATACGGTGACTTGACATCGTCCACATACAATTTCTTTGCTATCTCTCTCTCTTTCTCTCGGATGCCTCTTGGTCTTACTATTAACGACAACACATATGGGAGGGGATGATACACATGTAGTCAGTGGCAGTTTCATGTATCCAACCGTCAACTACAGTGGGTGTGGATATCGACCGGTCGAATGTCAGATCATAGTTGTGTAATAGTAATTTCTTATTATCAAGTGCTTTAGACATATAGGAAACTGACATATCGTCGTTTATCAACACATCCTGATCTGTTGCTGTAAGGTTTGTGATGAGTAGCCATAAATATGTCGCCTGTTTGAACTTTCTTTGGACATTCAACCAGGAGCGAGGCATTTACTGACACGGTACTGATTTGTTTGATAGATTTCAGAAGTCCAGTTATAATTTGAAGCTCTACTGGCATCGCGATCACAGCTAAATGATTCTTCATTCGGACCAAATCTCAGAATCAATGGTGGTCCTTGACACTAAGATGGGTTATTAGAGGAGAATCAAGACATATAAACTGATTCTTCATTTGGAACCAAATCTCAGAATCAATTCAGATCAGTATGTTCTCCTTTCAATGTAGTTGTTCTTCGTCGAGACATACAGGGAACCAAACGATGAATGGTTATCAATCTGCTCCATCTCTTCTCTGCTCCACAAAGAGAAGTCCATTGTTGGCACCGCTAATTGCTAATAAGTTCAAATAACTGAACAAAAAATTGGAAAATCAGCACTTCAGCAGGATATAAAAAATGGCGACTTCCACACATATACGCACCTTTCACATGGGGTATAGAGCGATGCCTTAAGTCCGGAATTGTAACTCTATTTATGAGCCAGTTATGTGTTTTATGAGCCAATGTGCACATCGAGACACTGATAGAGAATCAAATGTTTTGGGTTGGCTATCTAAATTTGAAATTTCGTATAAATGGAGAGCTTGGTACTAGTCTAGATGCTAGGATTTTGCAGTTTTCATGTTCAGATTTCAAAATTCCCAGTACGCTGAGTGGTCCTGGTCCATCCCCGGGGCCAGTTAAAAATGCTTCTCAAACAAATCGAGGTTTGAGTTTGCCTGAAGTAAGGATTTTGAAGTTTTCGGGATCAGATTTCAAAATATTCTTACACCGGGCCAAAACATGTGGGTCCTCTTCCCTCTCCGGTAGTCATTCAAAGACAAATAATCACAAAAACAAACACATATCAGTGCTGTGTGGTCCCAGATCGGAAACCAAGGGGTCTGCATATGCAATTGGTATTCTGGTTCAAGGGCGTGCAGTTGAAAATTCCAAGATGATCCAATCCCCCAAACGGAGACCATCTAGCCACGTCCGTGGTCGTGTCACCGACGCAGTCTACAGTTGTTTTATGTCATCCAACAAGATGATCCAAATTGGCCAATCATTTTGGATTCGGGGTGGTGATGAAATTACTTGCATGTTTACAGAGTATTGTGTTTTGTCGCGTGATATGTATAATACGTAAACTGGCGATTTATACATATATATATTTTGGCAGATCTGTGAGGGTGTGTGTGTGTGTGGGGGGGGGGGGGGGTGTATGTGTGATCGCGATGAACTCGAAAACGGCCGACCCGATTTCGATGAAACTTGGTATGTGGGGATACTTTCGGCCGGTAACTGGCATAGGCATATTAATTTACCCGTGCGATGCGACCTTGACCTTCAAAACTCATATATCCGGATCCGGCGTGATTGTCACCCGATGCAGGGAGGATAACTCTATATTCATACGTCGACGAACGTAATCAATTTGCAGGCAATTACGCATCGTGTATTTATCCCAAAATTATAACATTTACAATATATATTGTCAATTTGCAGGCTATTAAGAATCGTGTATCTATCCCAAAATATATCATTTACAATTTGTGATTTATAAATTTTGTTACAGCTGATATTCTTAGGTCTATTGTCGATAGATTTATTTTTTGTATATTCATACCACGCATAGGCTCAAGTCGTTTACAGTTACCCCGCGGGTAAAAGTTCGCTAAATTATTATCATATTTATGGTATGGAATCTCATCAAAGAATCCATTTAGCTGAAATGGCTTCCGTGTACGAATCTACCGGTGGCCCCCAAACCGTCAATGCCAACAACATCGACATTGTTCAACTTTGACGGCGAGAAAATAATTAGTTATAATTAGTTAAAATTTACCACACAATGCTAATTTATCTTTACGTTGAAGCTTGATAATTAATGAGCGTGTGTATATGAGGCGCGTTTATATACTTGAGTGGAAATCAAATCGGGTAAAATTGGCGGACATTTACGGACGAAATTTGATACATATGGTATCTCGGTATCCGCTGGGCCGATTTCCCGGTATCCGCTGGGCCAATTTCCACCATTTTTGGGGTATTGGTGTTGGTGTTGGAAAACTGCCAGACGGATTTTGACGAAATTTGATACTTAGTGGTAATTTTTTCCCGGGAGTGTTTTGGACGGGTCAAATCGTGACCCCGACCTGACCTTGACCTTCAAACTGATCAATTCGAGGTCAAATCGGGTAAAACCGGATGGATTTCGACGGGTACTTTTGTCGGGTACTTTTGTGCGGGCAGTGTTTTGGATGGGTCAAATCGTGACCTTAAAAATGGACAATTCAAGGTCAAATCGCGCAATTCGCCGAAAAGCAGAGGGGAAACAGCCCGGACGAAGTCGGGTCCACCTGCTAGTATATATATATATATATATAACCGTTTATATAGTACTTGAGCGTAGAGTTGTATATAAGATCCAAAAGAATGGAGACATGACTTATAAAACTTATAATGATCGTTTTATAAGTCATGTCTCCATTCTTTTGGATCTTATATATATATATATATATATATATATATATATATATATATATATATATATGTGAGGGTGTGTGTGTGTGTGTGTGTGTGTGTGAGGGTGTGTGTGAGTGTGAGGGTGTGTGTGTAGAAGAGTAGAATATGTATATATGTATGGTTTGCCGGAAATGTAGAGGTCAAGGACACCGACAGGCGAGTTGTCCTCAATGGAGAACCAATCAGCCTTATGACCAAAACCAAACTAACATTCCGAATTACCAACAACAGTTAAAGAGTGAGCATGTTCGTGACGTAGAAACTTTCATGAAACCCCGGCAGCCTATTGTCAACGTCCAACAAAGCAAAGCTCCTCTATCAATAATGACAGCACCAAGGAGACAAAGCGGAATACGAAACCACCGCCAATTCCGAACAATGCGGACACAAACAATAAGGACCGGACACGCCCTGGTGTGACTGACAGCCTCGTACTTGGTGCGAGCAACTGTCGTGACGTCAAGATTGTCAGACCAAACGCTAAAATGGTCTATATATCAGGTGCTTCTTTCGAACACATAGACAAACTCATTGGGAAAGCAAAGGCCTACTCCGACGTTAACCCTGATAACATAAATAATATTTTCCGCGTTACGGAGTATAGAGGAAAATTACTGTCTTCACGGCATATGCAGAGTTAATGGGTAAAGAACGCTTTGTCGCGTGAATATTGTCTGGTCAGTGATTATCGATATGGGTGATTGGTACCCAGTCGCTGGTGTGATGTATGATTGTCATTGAGTGAGCAGGTATGCGCTATAAAAGCGTGAATGGTCAATCTAGTGCCAGTTGTCGTCGCGGTCGGACACAGTTTTCTGTACCTGTTTGTTTGGTTTTCTTAAGAAAATAGTTCTTTTTAAAAACGTGAGATACTATCTTTGTTCATCGGATGACGACTAAGAAAACGAATCCGACGTTTTTATCCCTGAGACCGGTATATTGAGAATTTTTCGGATACAGGTTTCCAGACCAACACATAAAAAAGATATAATGATAAAGTGAGGGGTCTGGTTTTTCCTGTAAGGCTTCCCAATCTGAGAAGGGTGACTGATTCTGTTGAGCCAAGATAGAATGTGCGCTATAATACATATTATATTTTTTCAATCCGCATAGTTTCGATCCATTTTCATCGCTTCAAATATATTGAGATAGTCTGCATGAATATATAGCGCACATATATTCATCAGAGCGATTTTATTATTTCATAATAAACGCTATCTAGGTCCGACCGCCTAGCGTAGCACTTAAAGCTTAATGCTCTTAGTTGTTGTTTGTTTACCCAGTAGCGGGTATGGAGTGAAGACAACATGTCACTCTTCACCTGGGTACCAACGACCTCACAAATAATAACGCAAGCGCCAGTCGAGTGATCACGTGGTTCCACCGTGCCTATACGAAGTTAACAGAGGAATTCAAACAGGCTAGCTTCAGCATTTGTAGCATCCCCCCACGCAGGATGCGGGGTGGAAAATCCCAGCCACATAATGCAGCGGCAACTGATGTAAATGGACATATCAGCATGTTCTGCGACACATCGGAAAATGATGACTTCGTCAGTAATGATTTTATGTTATGAAAGATGGAAATGTAGTGAAAACGCTGTTCAAAGAAAGTGATGCGTCAGGAGTTCATCTCAGTCCAAAGGGAAGCGAGAAGCTCAGTGGTATCCTCAATGACACCATTGATGTCGATGATTCGGGTGATATACAAACACCTGGAAACCCAAATAAAAGGCCACATATAGCTGTGTCACCAAACACATGAACTGTGACTAACAATGTACATACATGTATAAACATACAAACTCCCCCCATAATGCAGAAATTGAATTCTATAACACCGAATGTGAAATTGATAAACCATCGAAGCGACGCAGATGTTGAAATCTGGACTCATCACGAACACAATCAAATTGCTAATAAAGAAATGAAAAAAGTAAATAACACAATTGAACCAATCAAATACCTAATCAATGAATCTAATTATAACAAGAAAAAACTTCAATTACTCAGCTCCAGTGACAGTGATTTTTCTGCTCCGCTGAAATCAAAAATATTCACCCCACTTATAACTACATGCCGTGACAGTAAGATATTTGCGGCCAATTTAAAACAACAATGTGTGCGCTGTGACCACGTGGATAAATACGCATTTAGAAATAATAATAAAGTCCCAGTGACATCAATGCAAGGCCACGCCCCGGGTACGTGTTATGAAAACAGAATTGATTGCCATAACATTAAGATGAGCCCACTGGAAACTGATTGTGTTCGTGATGCGACAGACAAATCACCTGCAAGCTATAACCAATCGTGCGTAAACAATGTTAAAACAAACTCTCATGTTTGTATCTCTAACGTTATAAGACAAGCACGAGAAACATTGTACGCGGATGATATCATTGAGTCCCAATCTTATCGTAAATTGCGCTCGTGCAATAAAGACGTACATTCGACCGCCACTAGTGAACCGGTCGCCCCGATACGCTCAGCTGGGATTACCCATGAGTTGGACTCTAAAGTACCGTACGTTCCCGAATTATCCGCCTACAATGGGTCATTTAATAACAATGTCACACAAGTGGACCATCGTTGTTTTGACGCGCGGGGAATTCCCACACACAAAATGATAAGTGGTGTTGAATCGACATCACGCTTCTCACCTTATACTAGTACACATAATACTGACGCGGAGAAAACAAACCAAAATAATGAAGACGAATATGAATATAATATTACTCGCGATAGAATAGTGAACTTTGGAAAGGTGAAACCTCCCCAATTGAATTTTCCCCAAGACAAAAACGATAGTTTGTCAGATTTATACAACAAACATGACCAATTTACACAATATGACTGCAGTAAAACTACAAACAAATGCATATCTCACGATGTCTTTGGTATATCAGACGCTCTTAAGGAGGCCAGGGAAATATTGTTCAACCCAAATACAAACGAAGATAAAAATGTACATGACAATATTCCCAACAAAATTGAATACAGTATCCCTGAACATGATAGCACTTTTTATTGTGATTTAACCTCTAAAATATGTATGCCTGAATCTACTGGTGATACACCAAGATCAGCTGCTCTTAAAGGGGAAATGTTTAACCCAAGTAATACTGAATATATCCAGGTATGTGACAATACTCCAAACACACACAAATGTATAAATACCCCAGTATATGAAAAATGTCTCCCCATGGACAATAGATATGCCAAATATTGTGCGCCTGTTAAATCCCCATGTAACCTACAGATACTCACGATAAATGTGTGTGGACTCCAGAAAAGATTGCAATACCCAGAATTCCAAGTGCTATGCAATAAACATGATGTACTTTGTTTTGTTGATACCAAAACCGATGACTGCGACCAGCCAGAGCTGCCAGGCTTCAAATTTTACATGAAGAACCGGACTAAAATCTCTACTTGTAGATCTGGTGGCATTGTAATTAGCATAAAGGATAAATTTTTGAACTCCTGTAACATGATTGAAACAAAATCTAAATTTGTTAGCTGGGTTGAAATCACAAGACAAGACTCGTCATTTGGATTCCATGTAATAATTGGAGCCATTTATGTTCCACCAGAAGGTAGTAGGTATACATCAAAAGAAGCCTTCATTGAAATCGAAGATGAGCATTTGACACTCATGAATCGAACCCCTTATATTTTTCTTACTGGGGATCTGAATGCACGAACTGCATCTGAAACTGGCATATATATAGATGAAGTACCCCTGCCAATATTCCTGAAAGTCTCAATATGAATATTGACCAATTATTCTTTCTAGAGCTAACCAATATGCCTGTGGATAGAAGTAGTCAAGACCGCACCATAAACCAATACGGGAAAACACTGTTAGAAAAATGCCAATGTAATGGCTGGATTATACTAAATGGCCGGACTGGTGAGGATCAGGGTGTTGGAAAACTTACATGCCGTGATGCATCTGTCGTTGACTACACATTATGTTCTGCAGCTGCCCTACCCATTATTGAGAACTTTGTTGTACTTGACTACACCAATATTGCCTCAGATATTCACTGCCCAATCAAAACGGTGCTACACCTCGAAGATATAGACCGATCCCCCCAAAATTTACGCAATATCGAGTCCGCTATAATACCATCTCGCGTAAAACAAATGGGACCAAAATAGTGAAATGGAGTTTGTAGCAAATTTTAATTACGATAAAATATTGACACTCAGCAATATGTTAACCGCCGCTTATACAAATTTTACTAGTACTGACCAGTTGAATAACATAGTTAGCTCAGTGACTGACATTTTGGTTTCGTCCGCTGAAAAAACACTGGGAACATATACATGTAAGATTCCCCCAAATAAGAAAGCGGCCAGGAATAGTAAACATAAAGCATGGTTTAACAAGTCCTGTCAGACTGCCAGAGTAAGATACCGACAAGCGACCCGACAACATAAAACCAAACGAAATAACCACACAGAACAAAATATGCGACATGCATGCCATGTCTATAAATGTGAAATGGATGGAGCAATCAAATCACATAGAGCATTAATATCGCAAGAGCTAGCTTCAATGACAAAATCTGAACCTAAAAGTTTTTGAAAAAAAATGAAAGATTTTAAACCCCGCTCCCATAGTGGGGTAAATCTCGAGATATTCAGTGAATACTTCAAAGAAATTAATGCCACAACACATACCAATGACCCACAAATAGAAAAGTATATCACTAAAGAATTTAGCACAGATACCGAAGATGATCTCAACAGACCTATTTCACAGGATGAAGTATCATTTGCAATAAGACAACTTAAAAATGGTAAGTCCTGTGGACATGACCGTGTACAGAACGAATACATTAAAGCATCTTCCAAACTGTTACTAAATGTTTATTGCCGAATGTTTAACATTATACTAGATACCGGGCAAATACCGGAAGACTGGGTTACTGGAACAATTGTTCCAATATATAAAAATAAAGGTGATGCCACAA
This sequence comes from Siphonodentalium dalli, assembly GCA_032622095.1. Taxonomy (NCBI): domain Eukaryota; kingdom Metazoa; phylum Mollusca; class Scaphopoda; order Gadilida; family Siphonodentaliidae; genus Siphonodentalium; species Siphonodentalium dalli. The sequence goes on along the minus strand of CP136065.1, from coordinate 63,073,711 downwards.
ATCCGAATAACTATAGACCTATAACAATTATCATCTGCTTAGGAAAACTCTTTACAAAAATTTTAACCATTCGACTTAACAAATTCACAGAAGAAAATGAAATTATTTTACCAAACCAAGCTGGCTTTCGTAAAAATTACTACACTTCAGACAACATCATTGCCCTCTATGTATTGTTCGAACTTAGCAAGAGGATGGAAAAGAGATTATTCTGTGCATTTATTGACTTCCAAAAAGCATTTGACACAGTATGGAGACAAGGCCTATGGTACAAACTTATTAAAACAGGAATTAATAGGAAAATATTCAGAATAATTACTAATATGTATAGTCAAGTAAAATCCCGCGTACAAATTGGCAGTGAGCAATCAATCTACTTCCCATGTCTTGCAGGGGTCAGGCAAGGTGAAAGTTTATCACCGTTGCTCTTCTCGTTGTATCTTAATGACCTCGAAACATACTTACAAGCACATAGAATTAACGCACTGAGCACTATCAATAATGAAACAGAGAAAACACTCAATGAGTACATAAAAATCTTCATTGTATTATATGCCGATGATACAGTACTCATGGCCGAAAGTACAAGATACTTGAAATATCTGCTTGGCCGGTTTGAGGAATACTGTGACAAATGGAAACTGACAGTGAATGTGGAAAAGACCAAAATTATGTGTTTCTAAAAAAACTCACCATAAAAAAACGAAATTTTATTTTAAGGGCCAGAAAATTGACGTAGTTACAAAATTTATATATCTTGGTATCACTTTATGTAGAACAGGATCTTTTATTTCGGCAAAGAATATTTTAGCGGAAAAAGCCACTCGAGCAATGTACACAATAATAGGAAAAGCAAGGAAACATTCATTGACTATAAGTAATCAATTGGATTTATTTGATTCGCATGTTCTCCCTATCCTTCTGTATGGAAGTGAGATCTGGGGTTTTGGGAATAATGATGTTTTGGAGACTGTCCAGAGAAAATTCATCAAACATATCTTGAAGCTAAAACCCTCAACCCCTAACTTCATGATTTATAGTGAAACTGGTCTATTACCAGTTGATATCCACATTAGTACAAAAATGATTAAATATTGGTGCGAGGTTGTCGACAGCGAGCAAGAAAATTACCAAAATGTACTATTCCGATTATGCAGATCCATAATGGACAATACAGTAAATACAGAACACAAGTTTTCATGGCTTGACAAAGTTAAGGATATACTTAACCATTCAGGGCAGAGCCATATGTGGAACTGTAACCATATCACAAATACTGACCAATTCACAGCATATATTAAGTGCAGCCTCATTAATCAGTTTAGACATAGGTGTGAATCAACCATTAATAATTCAAGTCGCGGCAAAATCTATCGAATTTTCAAACATAACATGTCATTTGAAACTTATCTGAATAGGTTAAATGAAGGTAATCGAATTCCTCTATGCAAATTCAGAACTGGAAATCATAAATTGCCAGTTGAAACCGGTCGTTGGAGTGGATTGGAGATAAATAAAAGAAAATGCCCATTATGTCAATCGGGCCAAATTGGCGATGAATTCCACTATCTGTTAGAATGTCAAAAATTCTCAAAGGCCCGCCAACGACTTTTGACAAACTTTGTTAATCAAAGTTCAAACACTATAGTAATGAGTGAAATACTTAATAATAACGATGCAGTGCACTTGAGAAAGTTGTGTGAGTTTATTAAGCTTGTAAGTAGAGAGTTTAAATTAAACTGAGTCTTGGTTGTTGTTGTTGTTGATGTGATTAGAACATATGAGATAGTCATCAGTGGCACAAATGGGAAATGTATGACCTACACAGGTGATATGCGTACGCTAACCCATAAGTGGGACCTTTCAGTGGGATGCATGTCATGTGTGTTGGTCTGACATGTCCCTGATGTGACCCTTATTATGACCGATACACTCCTGACCTTGTGGTAAATGTAGACAAATCAACTTATTTATTACTCCGGCATTCCCTTTATAAAGAAATGGAGATAATCGCCCCTCCCCATTTACTAATAATATTAGTAACATGACAGACATTGTCTGATTTTACCATTGTAGGCTCCAGTCGAATTAATTGTTTGTTAAGCAACCATTATTGTATCATTTCCTAATGTATAAACCAAAATGTTGTTGTGTTATACATATATATATTTATATGACTGTCTATGAGTAGTCTTATCAACAGATCAATGACTCATATTAATCAAATGATTTGTAACACAAGCAGCCTCATTCACAGTGTATGCATAATGTACCATCAGACAGTGCCATTTACACGTGTAAACACAAAATCTACGGGCAGACAGGCAGAAATAATCCCGAGCCGAAAATGAAAAATCTCAGCACACGTGGCAAATCCGACCACCCTGGCCCAATTTGCCTAACTTATCAAACTAATATATATTCTTGATAACGAAAATTTATTGAAACTTACAACCCATCGATTCATAATCGTGGAGAGTACCACGAAAACATCTACAAAGTATTTAATGCGATTTTCTGGGAGAAAACAGGTACATCGAATTTTAGAAATTTTCACGAATCCACGATTGTGTTCGAATGCCCAGAACGAAGTAACCCAGATAGACCCAAATGAAGCTTAGTAACCCTGTGCAGATAGTACTAAAAACCGAGAGAATACTTTTTAAAAGCTCAATCGAGGGCAGAGTATTTATATCAGCGCTAATAACGACAGAGTAAGAATATTATCGCTGTTGGATAATTATATACGGCATGTATGCATGGTACATATTGCAATAATCCCGCCTGCCCCATGTATATAATGTATATAACTATATGCCATGTAAATATGTTAAATGTCTCAATACCCATGTAATTTTGAGTGACGAGAATAAACAATTGATTGATTGATTGATATGTCTGTTCGCGAATTTCCTTCCAGGCGCCTGAACCGATTTAAACAAAAATTGGTGTGGTAACTCGGCAACATATTATCATGCAAATAGGTTTATATTAAACGTATTTCAAAAATCAAAATACGCCCTTATTGGCGTTATGTGAATCTGTATTAAGCTCTATAAGAACACTCGATTCTGAAATAAGTCCATAATGGGCGTGGGCCGTATTGAAACCACATTGTAAAGAGTATGGATCTGGTAAGTCGTGTCGATGAAAAAATTTAGATTAAATAATGCGTGTTTCGTATGGGGTGCATCAATTACGCCCGATACGGACGTATTTGTAATTTGAATAATCATATACCACTATGTTCGTGACCCGTTTACGAATTTGAATTCGAGTCGTCGACAGTTCGTCCCAAGTGTTATGCGTGGTACTCACAATAATTTTTTCCCAGTACGCTGAGTGGTCCTGGTCCATCCCCGGTGGCCAGCTAAAAATGCTTCTCAAACAAATTTGTATTACGAGACGTTTGGGAGTATAGCCTGCAATACTTGTATGTTTACGGAGTATTACAAAAACTAATACAAGGATTTTGAACAAATAATTGGAAAATCAGCACTTTAGCAGGATATGAAATTTGGTCATGAAAGTCCAGATAACTGTTTCCAAGTGAGAGAAATCACTCTCTTTTCCGGTGGAGTACCACACCGAGCTGGCCCACGCCAGATACCAATCACATACTTCGTATTCAAACATGACCCCGTTTTGTATACTACGGTACATTTATAAAATAATTAAACCACCAAAACACTACTCCCATGAATAACAAAATTAATGCCAAACTTATATTGTTAATATTATTTTTCAGCCCGCTTACAAACCAAGGAAATCGTGTATTGCTACCTCAGGCGTTCAGCAATCTGAGCAACTTTCATAAAACAAACCACATGCTGCGAGTCCGTTAACAATCTCTGCCCAATTTGATACCATACAACTATCTTATATGTACGCTGTACACACCAGCAAATACAGATAAACACAGTGGAATAATTCTAAAATGGAAAATCCTAACAAAACGATGGAACCCTCTATTTACAGAGCAGACAACAACTAACAGATAGTAAAAGTAAACAGACGTCGGTAACAGGACCCCATTGGATAACTTACATTGGTCGAAAGTGCTTCTTGCGATATCATAAATTCGGCTTCGACGGTATGGAATAAATAAATCCGATACCTAGGAATAATAAACAAAAGAAGAGAAGAGTAATGTGCTCTTTAATTAATCCAATATTAACAAAAAGAAAAGTCCATTGAAATGTCATGATTCGGCACAAATACAATGCGTTGAACTATTTGGATGTAATATCAACTACATGTATGTTGCATTGAGTGGTATTCACTGGACCAGGTTTGTAAGACTGACTGACTGACATATGTAAATGCTAAGACAAAATCATCACTGACTGTAAGTTTCTCGGGATGATTGGGTGTTATAAATATGTTATAAGCACGGAGTCCGATTTATAAGCGACATAAACACCACGGGCGCTTATAATCTTTATATCGCTTATAAATCGGACGCCGTGCTTATAACGTATATATAATGCTTGTGTTTGACGCATGGACGCACTTTACAAGAGGCGACCACTGCATTGTTTCCTCAAACGTGTTAAAACTTCTTCTTTTCAGGTGACGTTTACACATAGCCGGTGAAGCCGTTACCCGGCGAACCCGTTAGCCGGCGAAGGTTGGGCAGAGTGTTTACACATCGCCGGCGAAGATACGCATATATTCATGTGTCTCCTTTACTTTATAATAGTTTTCGTTTTAGTTCTCACTGAACTGCAATATGATATTGCTGTACGCATGTAAACATCTAGCCGCTTCCTGTTAGAAATATGGTTGGGCAGTATAGTGAAATGAAACTTTTTAGAAAAGGAAATGCCGAAATGATTAATATCAAACTCAAACTTTCAGGTATTGCTATTGGTAATTTTATAGATAATTAAACAAAATTGTTAATGGTTTGTTTGGGTTCATAGACAGCCTGTGAAGTGAGTGTCGCACCAAAAGCATGGTCATTGTCAGTTTTGAGATATTTTCGTAGCATGCATCTACCAATTGGTGTCTATAATCATTCGGATTGGATATTATATTATATATATAAGTTTCAACATCGCGAATCAAATGTGACACATTTTCCGTTTGCACATTATATAATAAAATATGTTTTTCATTTTACTCGGGCGTTCACCAATGTCCATTTATGTATGGCCGTAGCGATGGGGGTGTCTCATCCCAACTTTAATCAATATATTCAAAAGCTGGAAATTTCATACCTGACACGGCAATGGTTGGAAATTTGACATCAGCAATATGTTGAAATTGTTCTCGTAGTTTTATTTTCAACAATTTGTTATTGGTGATTTCTTTAAGCAACATTTGCTTATTTTTTTGCCAATATTTTGGACTGAAATGGCCATCAGTTGGAAATGATCCAACCTTAGATGTGTGTCAAGTTTGGAAAATGTCCAACAATTGGAAATCTTAAGGCTGGATGCTAGGATTTTGCAATTTTCAGGGTTCAGATTAAAAAAAATTCTCACACCTGGCCATAACCACGGTCGGTCGATAAATTCCAAAGATGAACAGTCCCACACCTCCAAATCAGGCCCTCTAGACCCGTCCCTGTGTACATATGTCCACGGCGCACTCAGATTTAAATTATTGAACTAATTGTCCATTGAGTTTGAATCCATAGAAACGTGCCATCCCATTTCTTCCATATATATATGGACATACATGTACATGAATTAATTCCCTCGAATGCGCAACAAATGTACCATGCACATGCAGAGTACGTGTACCATCATCAGTTGGTATTTATAATAATATCTTATAACCAAGGTGCGTGACCACCGACGGACAGCTGATTAGAGACAATCAAACTGGCACACTGACCAATATATACACAGGTGAAAAGCGGGCTGGTCTATCAGCGATTACCCAATAATATTGTTCGAGTTAATTGTTGAAAGGAAATCACCCATGACGACATGACCCCAGATAAACATCTAACTTAACCGCAGAGCGAATTAGAATCCATACGACAATCAGGTGCTTGTACGAAATAATTTTATCCAAAAGTTGAAAACCGTATAGCTGAGTATCCGGATAGCCGTAATTCTTATCCGGCGAAGTATAAACACTCTATTGTTATCGCTGCCGGCTAAAGCGAATGCGATCTTCGCCGGGTAATGTATAAACAACCCCTCAAAGTCGACAAATGTACAAAACGTTCTATTTAAGTCCGATATAATTATTTGCTGGTATACAAAACGTACATTCGGTTGTTGTGTGGTGTCAAATTGGCCAGGGCATGTGGTTTGTTTGTTGATAGTTGATCAGTGCTGAACGCATGAGGCGATGACCCCTCTGCATTGCTTGTACATGTAATACGGCTTGTCGTGGTACAATCTAGAATTGTTCCACAAAACGACGTAAACATAATCAATGGAACACATACAGCTGATCAGTCATGACGTTTCTTATAAAAAATTGTAAGCAAGGTCGTAGTACAATACAGTATATATGCATTAGGTGGAAATAAGATACCGAATTAAGGATAGCGGTGCCACGAAATTAGAATAATCAATTATTTCAGGGAGTCCCATAACTGATTACTCACACGACAATACATTAGGTTCATGTCAGAATCACGCCGAAGCCCTGTAGTACCATCATCGTTCCCTTTGTGGTTTAGGTATTCTGACACGAACTTGTCGTAATCCAGCCTGTTTTACGACAGGGTCGTGTCAGAATACCTAAACCGCAAAGGTAACGATGATGGCAATAAGGGGCCTCGGAGTGATTCTGACATGAACCTAATGTATTGTCGTGTGATGGGACTTCATAACATAATTGATTATTCTAATGTCGTGGCACCACTTATACATGACACGTTCGCTGTTCGCGTGACATGGTGGAGATCAGGATGGAGAGGAGACATACGAGTCAAACGATGAAACATTATATTGCCATATCTCCCGTCAAGGAGGATGTGTTATGGTTACACTGGTGTAAATAAGGTTAGGAGAGACCTCTAGCGGATGCGGGAGGAATATATAGGAGAGAATAAAATAGACACTGGGCCCTGATTGGTCAATAGCCTTGTGTGCTTTTTGCATAAAAAAATCATCACACCTCTTCCCTATGATTTCCCATAGGTAAGATAGCCATTGGCACAGAAATTAACCCTTTGTAGTGAAGTTTGAATTTGTTGGTGTGGTCTAAAATATGACAGTATTTTTTTATGCGGATCTGACACTAGTTACGAAAACACAAGATTTAAAGGCGAATTCCCTGCTAGACAGATATGATTTTTTTGTGTAAAAAGTTTCCCGAAATGTCAATTTTTCAGATTAAAAAAACAAATTGGACCCATGGTTCATATAGCCAACAGCATACGCTAAAACGTTAGCACTGAGTCCTATGGAAAACATTTACACCAGTGTAACCTAAAGGGAAAAATGAACTTTTTGGCATTTTTGATTCCTGGGAGTCACTTTAAAGTATTTTAATGCATTTTTCACAGCCTGGTCTTTCAGTCCAATGAATCTCCCATGCATGGTGTGGCTATTCTTGCTGCTGATGTCTTCTTTCACTTCCATCGGCCAAAAAAATGGTATGATTTTTCATAAAAAATGCCAATTTTTCAAGGTATTTTCAAAAAATTTCAAGGTGGTAATTGTCACATGATAATGCAAATGACCCATTACATGAGCATGTCAATGACACACATACCAATTGTTATAAGAAGCTAATCTAACAAGTATTTTGGATTTTATAGCCAGTGATATACAGATATATATAATAAAAGTGTCTCATTTTCACTGGTGGGTATGGCCATTTGAAGGTTAATAGCACTAAAACTTGGACACATTTAAGAAAATGCTTCAGCATTTCAAAGAGAGCATATCTTTGTTCAACTAATTCAATATACACCCACATCCAGTTATCTTGGATCACCCTTGCAGACCTGAAAATGTCATATTTTAGTCTTCCATGTGCTGATAAAGTCATGTGCTTGATGCTCAGCTGATCAGATCTGGACTCAATGACCTCACATCACCAGAAGTTCTCTCATGGAAAGGATCTTGTACAGGCTTCCATAGCTGATCCAAGTTTGCAACACCAGATCCCAAAAACTGTGTGAAAATGGGGCCTGAATATGACTTGTGGTGGAAAAATGTGCTTTTTTGATGAATAATGTGTTACAGAGAGCGGGGTTAAATTGTGTGTGATAAATAAAGAACCACAGAAGTGATATTATTTTTGAACACATTTTTTTCATTCATGGGCAATTCTGAAAAAATGTTGGGTGTTACAATTATTCCGCGAAAAAGCGGGCTATCGCTTTAGGTTACACTGGTGTAAATAAGGTTCGGAGAGACCTCTAGCGGATGCGGGAGGAATATATAGGAGAGAATAAAATAGACACTGGGCCCTGATTGGTCAATAGCCTTGTGTGCTTTTTGCATAAAAAAATCATCACACCTCTTCCCTATGATTTCCCATAGGTAAGATAGCCATTGGCACAGGAATTAACCCTTTGTAGTGAAGTTTGAATTTGTTGGTGTGGTCTAAAATATGACAGTATTTTTTTATGCGGATCTGACACTAGTTACGAAAACACAAGATTTAAAGGCGAATTCCCTGCTAGACAGATATGATTTTTTTGTGTAAAAAGTTTCCCGAAATGTCAATTTTTCAGATTAAAAAAACAAATTGGACCCATGGTTCATATAGCCAACAGCATACGCTAAAACGTTAGCACTGAGGCCTATGGAAAACATTTACACCAGTGTAACCTAAAGGGAAAAATGAACTTTTTGGCATTTTTGATTCCTGGGAGTCACTTTAAAGTATTTTAATGCATTTTTCACAGCCTGGTCTTTCAGTCCAATGAATCTCCCATGCATGGTGTGGCTATTCTTGCTGCTGATGTCTTCTTTCACTTCCATCGGCCAAAAAAATGGTATGATTTTTCATAAAAAATGCCAATTTTTCAAGGTATTTTCAAAAAATTTCAAGGTGGTAATTGTCACATGATAATGCAAATTACCCATTACATGAGCATGTCAATGACACACATACCAATTGTTATAAGAAGCTAATCTAACAAGTATTTTGGATTTTATAGCCAGTGATATACAGATATATATAATAAAAGTGTCTCATTTTCACTGGTGGGTATGGCCATTTGAAGGTTAATAGCACTAAAACTTGGACACATTTAAGAAAATGCTTCAGCATTTCAAAGAGAGCATATCTTTGTTCAACTAATTCAATATACACCCACATCCAGTTATCTTGGATCACCCTTGCAGACCTGAAAATGTCATATTTTAGTCTTCCATGTGCTGATAAAGTCATGTGCTTGATGCTCAGCTGATCAGATCTGGACTCAATGACCTCACATCACCAGAAGTTCTCTCATGGAAAGGATCTTGTACAGGCTTCCATAGCTGATCCAAGTTTGCAACACCAGACCCCAAAAACTGTGTGAAAATGGGGCCTGAATATGACTTGTGGTGGAAAAATGTGCTTTTTTGATGAATAATGTGTTACAGAGAGTGGGGTTAAATTGTGTGTGATAAATAAAGAACCACAGAAGTGATATTATTTTTGAACACATTTTTTTCATTCATGGGCAATTCTGAAAAAATGTAGGGTGTTACAATTATTCCGCGAAAAAGCGGGCTATCGCTTTAAAGGGAAAAATGAACTTTTTGGCATTTTTGATTCCTGGGAGTCACTTTAAAGTATTTAAATGCATTTTTCACAGCCTGGTCTTTCAGTCCAATGAATCTCCCATGCATGGTGTGGCTATTCTTGCTGCTGATGTCTTCTTTCACTTCCATCGGCCAAAAAAATGGTATGATTTTTCATAAAAAATGCCAATTTTTCAAGGTATTTTCAAAAAATTTCAAGGTGGTAATTGTCACATGATAATGCAAATTACCCATTACATGAGCATGTCAATGACACACATACCAATTGTTATAAGAAGCTAATCTAACAAGTATTTTGGATTTTATAGCCAGTGATATACAGATATATATAATAAAAGTGTCTCATTTTCACTGGTGGGTATGGCCATTTGAAGGTTAATAGCACTAAAACTTGGACACATTTAAGAAAATGCTTCAGCATTTCAAAGAGAGCATATCTTTGTTCAACTAATTCAATATACACCCACATCCAGTTATCTTGGATCACCCTTGCAGACCTGAAAATGTCATATTTTAGTCTTCCATGTGCTGATAAAGTCATGTGCTTGATGCTCAGCTGATCAGATCTGGACTCAATGACCTCACATCACCAGAAGTTCTCTCATGGAAAGGATCTTGTACAGGCTTCCATAGCTGATCCAAGTTTGCAACACCAGATCCCAAAAACTGTGTGAAAATGGGGCCTGAATATGACTTGTGGTGGAAAAATGTGCTTTTTTGATGAATAATGTGTTACAGAGAGTGGGGTTAAATTGTGTGTGATAAATAAAGAACCACAGAAGTGATATTATTTTTGAACACATTTTTTTCATTCATGGGCAATTCTGAAAAAATGTAGGGTGTTACAATTATTCCGCGAAAAAGCGGGCTATCGCTTTAGGTTACACTGGTGTAAATAAGGTTCGGAGAGACCTCTAGCGGATGCGGGAGGAATATATAGGAGAGAATAAAATAGACACTGGGCCCTGATTGGTCAATAGCCTTGTGTGCTTTTTGCATAAAAAAATCATCACACCTCTTCCCTATGATTTCCCATAGGTAAGATAGCCATTGGCACAGGAATTAACCCTTTGTAGTGAAGTTTGAATTTGTTGGTGTGGTCTAAAATATGACAGTATTTTTTTATGCGGATCTGACACTAGTTACGACAACACAAGATTTACAGGCGAATTCCCTGCTAGACAGATATGATTTTTTTGTGTAAAAAGTTTCCCGAAATGTCAATTTTTCAGATTAAAAAAAAACATTGGACCCATGGTTCATATAGCCAACAGCATACGCTAAAACGTTAGCACTGAGGCCTATGGAAAACATTTACACCAGTGTAACCTTATGCCCCGATTCGTCGACAGCATGCAACATAAACTAATAAATAGAGTTACCCCGCCGAGATAATACCAGACTGATAATTGATGAGCTGAAAACACATTTTCCTGTAGTCCAATTTTCCTACGACGTGATCCAGCTGGTTAAATCGTTTGGGATAGTGCTGTTTTACGTCGAATACCCGTCTGTATATATTTCTACGGGGGGGGGGGGGCGGCTAGATGGCTCAGTCGGTTAGGGGTATAATTCCAAGCTGTCTCGCCCTCCAGCGATGGCGATAAGGGTTCAAATCCACATGTTTCCATAATGGACTTTGTAACTAGAAATCCTTATGTATAGCGTTACCCGCCGATGGCCGTTAGTTTGTCGCACATGGTCGACGAGTTTATCACCAATAAAATCACTGTTAGATTAGCGTAAGTGTGCGGATTTCCTCTACCACTAAAACTGGCAATGTCGTGATATGGCAGTAATAGTTGAAAGCGACATTAAACCCCAATCAACCAATCAATATATCTTTCTATATCGGGGTTTAGCGTTGATTACCCGCACGCCTATAATCCCCAAATAAATGTTATAAAATAAATTATATGAATTGTTGTTGAATGGAATCAAGTGCAAAGCCACAACTGTCAATAAATCAATTATGAAGTTTCATAATAAATATATTCAAATTTTGCAAATAATGTAAACGAAAAAATAATAAAGGTGCAGATGAATTTGCATTTTCTATTAATTGGTGGGAAGTATTCAGATAATAAGTTCAACCAACGGAAATATTACCGTTTGTTAAATTTACTATCTGAACATCTCCTATCTGAACCACTCGCCAAGGATATTTGAGTGCAGAAAGGGCTAAATAGGGTTGCGAATGATGATCTCCTCTTTCAAGCTAGCATCCTTTGAACATCGCCCGTTGATTCGAGGCCGCGAAGTTCAGAATGGTTGGCAGGCACACCAGAGGTAAATACCTTAACATTTATACACTTGTAATTTGCAAGACATGAACCCTTTCATGGAGGTTCACGACATTAGCTCTGCTGATTCAGCATTAAATATCCAAGTGGTCTAATGTTATTGCCATTGACTTTCCTGTTGTCAATTCTGATATTACACATTAGTTTTAAAATGAAACCCGACGACCGCGGGAATGTCAACTTGTTTATGAGTGATTGTTTTCTCATTCATTTCACTTTGTTTTGGCTGCTCAAATTATATTCGTTTGAATGCAATTTCCGCCTGTTTGAGAGACTTGTGCCAGCCTGTCAGGCACGACCACATGATGAACCTTCCTCCGTCACCGCCGTAGGTACCCGGCGCTGACAGGTATGGTTTGTTCAGACATGCTTCACAGCAACTGTTATACCACCATCCATCTCCACAATCCCAGGTCGGTTCTAATGCCTGATATTTTACGTCAAATGTCGAGAAGGGCATTCCATTGTGTAGTGATGTCAGGCTATCGCAGGCAGACGCCATTTTCACCGTACCAACTGAAAACCGATACCAATCTTCACATGGACTCAACGAGAAGTTGCCGTATGTGACAACATTCCAAGTGGTACTGCCGAACTGCTTCATTCGAATTCTCAACTCTGTGGTGCCTTGTGTTATCAGCTGGTAAACATGTTCCAGGCCTAGCCAATGTTCCCCGTTGGGATCCCCAAATCCTGACCTATATTCATGCCAGGTGCGATGGAAGTCTACACTGCCGTCGAATCTTTTCTGGAACACGGTCCATCCGCCATTAGTCACGTCACACCAGGCCTCCATCTGTGTGGCGCCATCTGGTGATATCAAGTATAGTCCGTCTGTTGTTGATCCATTGTCGAAATAATGTTTGCAGTCTGTAAGTCAAAATGCACAATTATCGATAAAGTATAAAGTATAGACATATGGTTCTCACTATACAACAGGACTGGATAGAGAGTCTCCGTTCGAAGTGTCGACTTGCAATTTACAACTACACCCACACAAACTAATCACTCCGTATCACGGCATCGTATCTCTGGTATATATTTAAAAACTCAGTCTCATAATCCCGGAAGCAAATTTAATTTTCCAAAACTAGCCATTTTGTAAAATACTTTGTAAAAGTAAGCTGAATTGACGTAACACAAATTTGTCATTTGCCAAATATAAATCAAATATATAACGAAGAAGTAATGAATATGTGACCCGCCATATCAAATCCAGTCGTAAGTCGGGATATTTTTTTACCCTGTGCCAATGCATTCTCTTATATATGCGAGTCGACTATATGTCGCCTCGCATATATAAGAGAATGCATTGGCCTAACAATTTGTTATCATTTTTTTTAAATAAATGTTTCTTACAATTTTTAGGACATAAAATAAAAAACATCCATTACCCTGCAGGGAGCCCCACACATATATAGAAGCATATAGAAGAGTGTCGTCTCCTCATGTTTGTCTGGGTCTCTGTATGGGTGAAATTATAAAATTGTTAAAGAATACAAGAAAAATTATTAAAATTGTAAAAAATTGTTAAGCAAATGCATTCTCTTATATATGCGAGACGACCTATAGTCGACTCGCATATATAATAGAATGCATTGGCACAGGGTAAAAAAATCCCGACTTACGACTGGATTTGATATGGCGGGTCACATATACGCTCTAAATATTTATGAAGTTATATTCTTGTCCATATTTATGTTTTCAAATCCGCATTCGTGTTAATTCAATCTTTGTGTATTTATTTCATTTTTATAAATATATATTGTGTTGCATAAGAACTAAAAATAGTACTCACAGCAGACTCGTACAAAATGGTTGCTTTTGGAAAATTTAAATTTGTTTTCGGATCTTTGAAACTGATTTTTTCAATAAATATGATAATACGATGCCGTTATTTGGCGTAATTGGTCTGGAGAGTCGGTCAGTAAACAATTCCGCTTCTAGTGATGGGTGATATATATATTCTACTTACCGCTGAGTGTGTTTTTGAAGCGCAAGTCGACAGTTGGTGGTTTCTACGCGCACTGAGGATCACCCCACCCCCTCACATAAATTGGCAAACCCATGTTGAAAGCGACATAGCGGCAGATAGACCCCATTGACGGTGTGTCTAGAGTAAGTATGGCGGCTTGAGTAGTATCATGTCCAAATAGATTAATTCTCACACGATAGTTGTTATAAGCGTGTATACTTTGCGTTAATTAAAGCCGCGTCGAAAACGGTTCTACTGGCATGTTTGTGACCCGCATTGTAACTGGGTATCTTGATAACACGCTCATACATGTAAGCCACCATACGTTCTGACGTTAAGTCCTCATTTTAGGAGTGTAATATAAATGCAGTGTGCGTACATGTCAATTATGTGTCAACAATTGAATACCAGAAATTGTCCTGGTGAACTTTTGTATCGTTGTTTTCGAAATGGAGACATTGTACGGTTATCTCATTTTATCTTGTTCAAGCTCTATTATTGGGATCGGTGATGATAATGACGTCAATATAACCTTTATAAAACACACATAATGGTGAGGTCGAAGCACTAAGTGTAGGATTGATTCCCACTTTTCTTTCATCTCGATAGAATTATCACTCAGCCACATATGTAAGACCTTATTTTGTTTTCTACTCTCACCCTCTCATGTGTGCTACTGTATACACAGATGCAGAATCAAACCGATCCCCATAACCAATACTTGTCGGTATAATTTGCATCCTATAACAATACCACAACCGCACATTAAACGGAACAAATACTATTGAAATTTAAGTGGGTGTATTACTGTTTTGATCGCCCTCTTTTTAGCTTAGATATGTTTTTAATGGATTTACAATTACTGTCTATAATTAACGTTTGCACTAACCATAAACGTGGTACACATCATCTGCATATTATTAATCTTCACGAGCTTTAATCAGATGAAGTCAGAGGTAGGAGGAGTTCACTACATCCTGTCAATAACCAAAGTTTTTCAAGTCGGACACGGTCATAACGTCGCATATATATATGCATACCATGCTACAAATCTTCAAAGCCATACGTTTGAATAATATACTATCAGCTGTCTAGGTTACACTGGTGTAAATGTTTTCCATAGGCCTCAGTGCTAACGTTTTAGCGTATAGTGTTGGCAATATAAATGTTGGGTCCAAAATTTTCTTTAAATCTGAAAAATTGACATTTTGGGAAACTTTTTACACAAAAAAATCATGTCTGTCTAGCAGGGAATTCGCCTTTAAATCTTATGTTTTCGTAACTAGTGTCAGAACCGCATAAAAAAATACAGTCATATTTTAGACCACACCAAAAAATTCAAACTTCACTACAAAGGGTTAATTCCTGTGCCAATGGTTCTTTTACCTATGGGAAATCATAGGGAAGAGGTGTGATGATTTTTTTATGTGAAAATCACACAAGGCTATTGACCAATCAGGGCCCAGTGTCTATTTTATTCTCTCCTATATATTCCTCCCGCAACCGCTAGATGTCACTCGGAACCTTATTTACACCAGTGTAACCTAAAGCGATAGCCCGCTTTTTCGCGGAATAATTGTAACTCCCTACATTTCTTCAGAATTACCCATCAATGGAAAAAATGTGTTCAAAAACAATATCACTTCTGTGGTTCTTTATTTATCACACACAATTTAACCCCACCCCCTTTAACAAATTATTCATCAAAAAAGCACAATTTTCCACCACCAGTCATGTTCAGGCCCCATTTTCACTCAGTTTTAGGGGTCTGGTGTTGCATACATGGATCAGCTATGGAAGACTGTTCAATATTCTTTCCATGAGAGAACTTCTGGTGATGTGAGGTCATTGAGTCCAGATCTGATCAGCTGAGCATCAAGCGCATGACTTTATCAGCACATTGAAGAATAAAATATGACATTTTCAGGTCTGCAAGGGTGATCCAAGATAACTGGATGTGGGTGTATATTGAATTAGTTGAATAAAGATATGCTCTCTTTGAATTGCTGAAGCATTTTCTTAAATGTGTCCAAGTTTTAGTGCTATTAACCTTCAAATGACCATACCCACCAGTGGAAATGACACACTTTTATGATATATATCTGTATATCACTGGCTATAAAATCCAAAATACTTGTTAAATTAGGTTCTTATAACAATTGATATATGTGTCGTTGACATGCCCATGTTATGGGTCATTTGCATCATCATGTGACTATTACCACCTTGAATTTTTTTGAAAATACCTTGAAAAATTGGCATTTTTTATGAAAAATCTTACTATTTTTTTGGCTGATGTAAGTGAAAGAAAGCATCAGCAGCAAGAATAGCCACATCAAGCATGAGATATTCATTGGACTGAAAGACCAGGCTCTGTAAAATGCATTAAAATGCTTTAAAGTGACTCCCAGGAATCAAAAATGATAAAAAGCTATTTTTTCCCTTTAGGTTACACTGGTGTAAATGTTTTCCATAGGCCTCAGTGCTAACGTTTTAGCGTATAGTGTTGGCAATATAAATGTTGGGTCCAAAATTTTCTTTAAATCTGAAAAATTGACATTTTGGGAAACTTTTTACACAAAAAAATCATGTCTGTCTAGCAGGGAATTCGCCTTTAAATCTTATGTTTTCGTAACTAGTGTCAGAACCGCATAAAAAAATACAGTCATATTTTAGACCACACCAAAAAATTCAAACTTCACTACAAAGGGTTAATTCCTGTGCCAATGGTTATTTTACCTATGGGAAATCATAGGGAAGAGGTGTGATGATTTTTTTATGTGAAAATCACACAAGGCTATTGACCAATCAGGGCCCAGTGTCTATTTTATTCTCTCCTATATATTCCTCCCGCATCCGCTAGATGTCACTCGGAACCTTATTTACACCAGTGTAACCTCTACTGGGACATGATAACACCACGACATTACTCCAAATCGATATCATTATGTTGAAAATGTCAAAACTGTTATAGATGTATTGTATATGCATGTTGCAAACATTCAACACGCCTGCAACAATTTACCTAAATTTTAATATTCTAGTATATAAGTTGTATGGTAATACACCACAGTTACACAGCTCGAGAGAGGCGGACAATACCCATTATGATAGCGCTCCCGTATACCTGTACGCCAAACGTCCGGGATTAAAATAATTGTTACCTCTGAACGTTTGGGTGACTGTTGGCGTCGGCAACACTGGGCATATAGGCATATCTGTTGTCGTGTCGGTGGCGGGTGTTGTGGTCGCCGCTGTTGTTTCCGTTGTTATTCCTCCAATAGTCGTTGTAGTTGTTGCTGGTGGTGCTGTTGTTGTTTGATCAGTTGTTATAGCTGTTGGCGGTGCTGTTGGCGTTGTTGTAGTTGTTGCTGATGGTGCTGTTGTTGGTGGATCTGTTATATCTATCGGTGATGTTGGCGTTGTTGTATGTGTTGCTGATGGTGTTGTTGTTGGATCTGTTGTTGCAGCTGTTGGTGGTGGCGATGGTGGCGGTGGTGTTGGCGTTGTTGCTGGTGTTGTTGTTGTTGTTGGTGGATCTGTTGTAGCTGTTGGTGGTGGGGGTGATGTTGGCGTTGTTGTTGTTGTTACTGATGGTGCTGGTGTCGTTGGTGGATCTGTTGTAGCTGTTGCTGGTGGCGGTGGTGATCGCATTGTTGCAGTTGTTGCTGATGGTGTTGTTGTTGGTGGATCTGTTGTAGATGTTGGTGATGGGGGTGATGTTGGCGTTGTTGTAGTTATTGCTGATGGTGTTGTTGTTGGCGATGGATCTGTTGTTGTAGCTGTTGGTGTTGTTCTAGTAGTTGTTGCTGATGATGTTGTTGTTAGTAGATCTGTTGTTGTTGGTGATGGCGGCGTTGTTAGTGTTAATTCTGGTGGTGGGGGTGGTGTTGTTGTGTTCCCAGATTCTGGTGATGTTGTTGATACATGGATGCTGGTGTTGGATGGCGCACTGGATGTTTGTATGTCATCTAGTTGCTAAGAGACATGAATGTGACACATGCTTTAGTACAACGAAAGGGCCTGACATGAGACCATGATGGTATTGTACGTGGGTCCACCAAATGTTACCTGTTAACAGTCGAAGCTGCACTCCCGTGATTAAAACAGAAAACAGTTCAGTGAAATGATTGCCAGAATAATTGCTCATGACGAGATCCCGATATTTACTAGACATAAGTAAAAAATGTTATGAGAACACAGTTAATTGGTTTTGCCAGTGTGATATGGTGCTAATTGGTCCTGTTGAATATCAGTTTTCGCCCTGCCGTTAGCCATTTTAGCAAATTGCGAAACAAAATACAAAGTGGCTAAAATAAATATGCTGGTGGCTAAAAATATGACTACAGGCAGTTTTCGTGTCCGCGGACTGAACGACAATTTATTGTAAACAAAAGAAATTAACCGGCGTAGCACAAGACAACTTAATCGCGAGAGCTGACGAGAAAGGACGATATTACGGATCTGTTCGATTATCTATACCATAGGGTGTCGGTTTCACGCACTGGGCAATTAGTTAATGGTCTTTTAAAGGTCGATTCTTTAGACGCTATCACAATTGAGTAAACATAAATTTATGAAATAGATTATTGTGTAACAAAAGGGCTTTATTTTACGGTGTTTTAAACTAATTGCAAAATAGTGAAGTCATATATACGCTCAATTAAATAGCTTCTCACATTTCATTGACGTTAATGGAGTGGACAGTGTTGAATGGGACAATGAGGCTCGGGACATGAAATTAAAGATGGAACTAAACTTAGACAAGATGCAGTGTCAGCCTGCATGAAGTTTGTGTCTGTTCTGGTTGATAATTTGAAAAGTAGATTCGCTGATGACGAGGACTTGGAGATCCTCTCTAGTTTGACCAAACTGTTTGAGCCGTTAATGTGATAAGCATATTATCATAAAGCATTCCAAGCGTTTAGTGGATTGTGTGAAACGATGCGCGATGGTGACATTAATGAGGAAGAAGGGAATCAGGAAAGTGTGTAGGATCAAAAGGCACATGGACGATATAGAAAATTATGTTCAGTTTGCGATCAGAAATAAAGAACTCTTTCCAATAGTTAGTAATTTGGCGGCAATTCAGCATTGTGGACCAGTGTCAACTGTAAATTGCGAACAAGCGTTTTCTACCCAGAATCTTATAAAACGAAGCAACGAAATATACTGTCTCCGGCATATTTGAATGTTGATGTTGTATATTGGTATGACTTATAAGTGCTAAAAACATTGAGTAAATAAATGTTTATATCGTTTTGCATCTTGCGCTAAGTTATCCCACAGTATGTGGCTAAATTTTTTCAAAAGTGGCTAACAAAATTGCACAAGTGGCTAAAAATATGGCTACAAAGAACTTCTGGCCAGGGCGAACACTAGTTGAATTGCGATGATGTTGGTAGGGAAAGCCATTATTTTTTTTCTAAATATTTCGCATTTTCGCAGTGATTTGCTAATCCGAGTAATGTGAGAAAAAGCCAGTGACAGTATAAAAGATTCGTGAGCATACATGTTTTAAATATTTTAATGATAGCTGCTCTGTCATCTTGATTATGGTAAATTTTCAACAACATACATCGCCATTATTACAATATTTTACAATAAATGTTTTTTAACGTTTTTTGCACATAAAATAGCATTGCCTCCATTCGTTCAAAATAGGCCACGCTAAGAAAAATAATAAAGGTACATTTGATCAAAGCCACTTGGCGGTTCGGGCTCCAACATACACAATTAAAGATACAAAATAATGTTCCATATTAAATTGTTCACGGTACCAAAAATAGGTTGATAATTACATGCACTTCTACGCGCATTACATGTCTCACAAATACCCTTTGAAGTCATAAACATAACAATATTGACAAATTATGTTCGGGTCCCAATCAAAACCATTGCCATCTGTGTTTAGGAATTCCGGAATCGGTTCCAAACGGAATGTCTGGAAAAGGTATATCGGACATCGGCCGCGTATAGTATCTTCTGATATACATGTATATATACATGATTGTGGGGTTCGAACGAGTAGTTATATTCTTTATATAGGCTTGTCGCTATATGCTTTATTGCACACACATTCATATTTTTTTGCAAAACACAGAAGATGGCAAAACGTTCAATAAAAATGTTGTCTTGTCCTTGAACAACACAAGCCGATTACGTCAAAAACGTCCTTGACGACGTAAAATTTTAACAGAAAATGTCTTCACTAAATTATGAGGTATAGTCTACATAAAGCGCACGTTTGTTCAATTAAATAAAACAATATCGCCCTGAATTTCTCTATATTACAGCTATAATCGTCAGAGTATGCACTAAATATAGAACAACGCAGTTGTGTGTACATGTTAATGTTATTGTACGCGTTTGTCGTGTCGCAAGGTAAAACACGAAACCACGTCACAACAAACTCGTGCAATAACTTTAACCAGTTAACCTCGTTATATTTATTTATTACTAGATCCTACCCGTACTCAATTCACTAAACCATTATCTAAATTGTGATATGCAATGTTCGTTGCACAGCAGGAAATAGTGCCAGGTACATTCTATCCAGGGAATATGTATCTTTGATTTAAGATGATTATTGGGCAAAAATAAACAAAATGCCTGCCGATTGCAAAATGGCTGACATATTGGAAAAAAATTAAGGATTTTTTTTGCGATTTTTTTTAACTAAATGTTCTCAGTTTATGAAGCATATTTTTTTTTGCGATTTTTTTTAACTAAATGTTCTCAGTTTATGAAGCATATTGTCACTTTCTGATCAGTAGTCAACAGTTACACTTGCACAATGGACAGCACTGGAGTCCAGCTTTCAAACAAGAACATAACTTCGTTTTGCAGACTTTGGTGCAGCCGCATCTGATAAGCTCACTGAGAGCAAGGTTAACGGGTGGAAGTTCTCCACAAAAGGGCATTCATCTGCCATCTATTTTCTGCAATCAACATAATTCAGGCGAAGGTAGTTCCATGTATTTAGAGAACACCTGCGATAAACAACTTGCATATCGTGAAGCACGTCTGGTATGTTGGAAAGTGAATCCCTTGTCGGTGGAATCCGTTCCACAGGACGAATATGTTTGCAGAATAGTTTCAACAAACTCTAACAAATGAAGTGTTTGAAAAATTATTTAATAACATTTACTCCATTTAAATGTGTAAAAGAGTCTTTATTTATCTGGGACTATATATTAACAAACAACGCATAGTTCATGAAACGCCATAACAGGTCTTATGTAAGCCGATGTTAGTTTCACGTCCCAATTGTTGATTTAAGAACTTACGGCTCTCGTTTTACTATCGCTTCACAACAAATATGTGCAATAACGTTAATCAGTTGACACACTTTTTTCCTACTATTTATAGCATGATCCTACCCTTATTCCATTCAATAAACCCATTCTATAAATTGTGATAAGCAACGGCCAAAGCGACGTTCATAGCATAACAGGAAATGGTACCAGGTATAACAAAATGTATTATTGTTGCGCAAACGTAACCTTTGACTTCCGGCGGGTTTGTCGTTAGTGTTTTTCCAACAAACGCCTTTGACTGAAGAGTTTGAAACTTGATTTAATTAAATTTACGGCATTAAATACGTCAAATAGGTTTTGTTTAAATGGAGCTATTACTCTACCCGGGAAAACAACGCATAGTTCGCGAAACGTCATCGCACGCCTTATATAAGCCGATG
The DNA here is from genome assembly GCA_032622095.1 of Siphonodentalium dalli. NCBI lineage: Eukaryota > Metazoa > Mollusca > Scaphopoda > Gadilida > Siphonodentaliidae > Siphonodentalium > Siphonodentalium dalli. The sequence continues at coordinate 63,052,057 of CP136065.1, read as the reverse complement.
TTAGTTTCACGTCCCATTTGTTGATTTATGTATGTTTTACCGAGGTTTTGGTTCATGTAATAAATAGAGGGTCTACAACGAGTACCCAGTTTATACAGAATTTACAAAACGAGTCCAGTAAATTAGGTCCTGACCTAATGTACTGGACGAGTTTAGTAAATTCCGCTATAAACTGGGGACGAGTTGTTTATTACATGACCCAAGACCTCAACAATGAAACCATATGAAATAAATGCTAAAATAAATGTCCCCCAACTACCGTAGCGCTCAATAACACACCCCAATACATTTTTATATTGATATAGCTTTGATGATGTATTCCCTGAAAAATGCTGAGTGTGTTCTTATTTATTTTCACGAAATCTGCCGATAATTTGATAATAGCCCATGCAGCACATTGAAGCAGCCCAGTATAATATTTCCAAATTCTTAGCTACGATAACGTGACCGTTAGAAAGTACTGGCTTCAGATGTAATTCGGCTGAACTTTTGAAAGCACGCCCAATTAATCTGCTGACCGCGTGTAGTGATTAGTCCAGATTATGTCAACAGTTTGTAACTTCCTGTTCGTGACACTCTTCGCATTATTGGGATGTAAACCGGGTGACCCAATTGGCAGTTGACCAATCACAAAACATGATTTAGTGTAACCCAGACGGCTATGTAAACATTATATATATAACGCGAGTACACCATTTATATCTTACCTTGTTGCCTTCGATATCCAGCATGAACCACTCCTTTGGCGGTCCTATCGCTGCCGAATCATCTGGATGCATGAGAGCGCACATCTTTGATTTAACGTTGAATCCAATCTTTGTACAGTCAGCATGTCTCGTACACATTGTTTCACATCTCTTGACATTTGTCAGCTTTGTTTCAGTCAGAAAACCATCTGCTTGATATGCAAAAGGATGGGCGCTAACGCCGTCAACATTGAGCAACAAGGCACACAACAATCCAAATTTAAACTGTTCCCAGAACCAACATAATGTGTGTCCTTTAATTGTCCTCGATTTTGGAGGCCTGCGTTCCGTTGTTTGTTGCATGCTGACTGTATCAATGTTTTGAGTTTTATGGATCAAAAGTCAAACAAGCGGTTTCTCAAATATATGTTTGAAATTACAACACTGTCTTAATCCTGACTTTGGGAGTCGTTCCGTGATTCGAATAACTTATCCAACATATGTTAACTAAATAGAAAATGAACAACGGCGACATCCATAACCTCTATGGTCATTTATATCTGTATGATGAAGCCCTTATGTGGTGATATCTTGTTTTTCAAACAGCGAGGTAGGAACCGTGGATGGACACAAGGTAGAGCTTACCACGTGTTGAACAATTAAATATAAGTTCAGTTACATTGAATCCTTCTGTTGTCCGATGAATCTCTCGATTCAGTTCGTCCTGATCGTGTTCTGCGATAAACCGATATGACAGGAGTGAATCAACAGCTTGTCACAGTACACACTAGTATCAGATCGACAAGGCATTAGAGCAGCCAATCAATTTAAATGTTATGTGCTTACTTTAGATATGTAATTAACGGTGCTAGTTACAACAACTAAGTGCAATTTACATTTTCTGTACAAACTAATATAATGGTGCTCATTTGCTCAATACGATAACATAAACACAATACGGTGACCTGACATCGTCCACGTGTAATTTCTTTGCTCTCTCTATCTCGCTTGCCTCTTGGTCAATGCCTAACTATTAGCAACACTGCAGATGGGAGGGGTGATACAAATGTAGTCAGTGGCAATCTCATGTATGCAACCGTCAACTACAGTGGGTGTGCAGATCGACCGGTCGAATGTCAGGTCATAGTTGTGTAATAGTACATGTACTTTCTTACTATCAAATGCTATAGACATATATGAAGCAGACACATTGTCGTTTCTCAACACACCTGCTCTGATTATATACGGTGTGTTATGAGTAACCGTCACAATGTTTGCGCAAGATACATGTACATGTTTGTTAACTGACGAAGCCCGGCTGTGTGAACTTTCTTTGAACATTCAGCTAGGAGCGAGCCATTTACTGGTACGGTCCTGATTTGTTTGTTAGATTTCAGCAGTCCAGCTCACCTTTGAAATGATTGTCAATAACAAACACAGAAGCTCTCCTGGCATCGCGATCACAGCTTAGTTATTCTTCATTTTGAACCAAATCTCAGAATCAATTATTCTTCACACTAAATTTGGTTATTAGCAGAGAACCAACATATATCATATATCATGGAACCACATCTCAGAATAAATTCATAATCAGTAGGATCTACTCTCAATTTAGTTGTTCTGCGTGGAGACATGCAGGAAACCAAACGATGACTGATTATCAACCACTGCTCCACACAAAGAGAAGTCCATAGTGGGCACCGCTAATGTTCAGTACAAATCAGTATAAATTTGCTAAGTTGATATAATTGAACCAATAATTTGCAAATCAGCACAGATCAGCTGTAGTAATCTCCATAATTAGTTCTAAGCAATGTTTGGCGTAACAATATCACAACCTCGAAAAATGGTGACCGAATTACGTCACTTGAATGATTATATCTTCTCGATTGTCATATTTATATGCGGACGGGAATCAGGGCATTCATATTGTGAGCCAACAAAAACAGACATAGAAGAAAGCATTACAAGTTTATTTGTCATTCTATTTAAGAGATACATATATTCTTGCAAAACGACGGGCATTGAGCAGTCAGATGATGGCATGTTAGAATGGCTCATGTATTATAACAAAATTGAGTGTTTCCTGTTCAAGATACTTAAAAAAGATAAAAGAAAACAGTCAGTAGCACGTGACTTTTCACGATTCTCGAATACAAGGGTATATCTGTCCGATACAGAGGATTTTTTGATTTTTTAGAACTTTTTTTAGAAATATTGCTCTGTGTCGGGCACATGTAGCTGATATGTTGCAACATTTGTTATAAGCTGAGAATAATTAGCCAGTATAGCACCAAGAACAGAGGTTTCTTTAATTTCTTTAAAACATCTGTATCTTCATGGAGATATGAAATGATGATATGAAAACCTAGATGTCCTATTTTGAACTAATGTTTGATCCCAATAAAAAATATTTAAAACCAAACACAAAAACAAAACAAACATAATTTCCAACCACGTCGACTGTACGATTTAAAAATGATAACGTCTGAAGTACGCTCAGTTGTAGGCAAATAAATTCTTCTTTATTAGTGGGACGAATTAATAGCGATAAACAAAATGGAGGTCACTCCGAAACTGTGAGCCAGTACTTATAATCCGTGTATAAGAATGATGCCATTTGGATACAAGAGTATTTCTCTATTCCCACCGAATATCCACAACAGAGGGTGTCAGACTAGTTTAATCTGGCCAACGCCGGGTAACCCTGCTCAGCCTGCTGGTATATATATTTATCCACCGCTCACTACCTCTATTGCCTACACAAAGCCTGCATAATAAACGTTACGTTTATTACGTCAAAGTAGCTTTATTAGGTCAACGTATCTTTATTAGGTTAGTACTACTTTCATGACGTAATTGCATATGCAAATTGCGCAGGTAACTAGGGGCGTCAACCGACCTGAATGACGTCATTGTGATTTTGTGACCTTTTTATCGTCCATAATTCACCGCAATTGATACAAAATTCGCAATCGGATATGTGTTTTCGCTCTAAATCATCTATAAACCATTAGCTAAAGGCCAGCTTAGAATAACTATTAAAAAACCCAACGAACTATGGACATAACAGGTTAGCGGCAACACTAGCTACATATTATGTTTGTATATATATATCAAATAGTAGTATTTTTTCATCAGTTAAAAACCGTTATCCATCTAGTGAGATATCGATATCCCACTCGCATCCATCCGCGCTAAAATTAAAAGTGACTCGGTTCTTGATGGAAGACTGTGCTAAAACTCCCTTTGAAAGTCAGGTTGAAAAAAATTGTAATATGTGATCAATTAATGTTTTTGTTAAAGCTTACTATGATGTTAGCCCCTTTATCCCTCAACCAATCTGACCTATTTGAACTATTTTATATGCACACGCTCATTACCATGGTTGTGCTTTGCCTTGAGTATACAAATTGCACTTTTTACTCTTCGTTCGAGTTGAGCCATGGGCCAATTGAGCGGAGCATATAATAAACAGAACATCTACAATTTTTGGTTGGATATGGTAATTATTTTTGATGACAATAAAATGGATTTCTACACGTGTCATCACTCATTATATAATTCCCCCATATCCAACCAAAAAGTGTAGATATATATATGTATGTGTATCTGTGTGTATATACTAATGTATGTTTGTAACTCAATATGCTTTTGGAAGCTTGGATGAGGTACCATGAGTATCGCTACTCAAAGCTGCACAAAGGGGCCACTTGCTCTTAGCGCACAAAGGGAATGCACTGATACAGCCCCCCCCCCGTCGCGGAATATATGCCCCAGAATAGATCGCTTTAGTTAGTATATAGTAATAAAGTAATATTATGTTGATTGTGTTGCATTCCATATGTGCATGCATATACATTTGTACGTGTGTGTGGGGTAGATAATATTTTTTAGTGAAATATAGAGTGTACCCACAAATGGGCCAAATTGTAGAGGCCTGTCGTCCCTATATACGCTGTTGAATACCAAATGGGGCCTGTTCAAGTTAAAATTTGCACAAGCCCCTACAGCAGTGCCAAAAGGGACCGCCGCTGAATAATGCCCATGAACGGAGTCTGTTTCAGTTAGTACATATACTAATATATAATATGTTGATTTTGTTGCGTTCAATATGTGCATGCATATATGTGGGGTGGGATGTGGGTACAAAATACTTTTTGTAGTGACATAAAATCTTCTCACGTGCTTCCAGTGACAAAAAAGAGAAGTATGACCATTCCGTTGCTATATAGAAATGAGAACGCGCCAATTTTGACTGGCAATCCCCTAGCATTTACTAAATGTCGATCAAAAAGATCTAGTGATATCAGTACAAATTGCCGCACTGATGGGACGCAATCTTGTCTACAGTTCTGGTTAAAACACAGACTCCACAGCTATGGTGGGATTGAGTCTGGGGTAAGTGGGGGTATTTCTATTACCACCAGCATAATTACGTCAGTCTCACCCAATCACACCATCATCGGGAAAGCGATGTATCCTATCAGGCGGTTGTTGGAATGCCTGTTTAGTGGTAGATTCGTCATATTGCTAAAATATTACTTAAACAATGTCTGTCATACGGTCACACTGCATTATTTCAATGCAGAAATTATTCTCAGCCACACAGAGCTAACTCTTGCTTGTGGTAATAAATATCCCCCAATTACCTCAGACTCACTTCAGCATAACTGTGGAGTCTGTACTTTAAACCTTTCAGTGCCAGGGGCCGATCTCATCGGCCCTAATTTACGGTCTGTAAAATCGGCCCTAAATATTTATTTATTTTTTTTATTTTTTTTTGGGTTGAATTTATTTTGGGTATGCTTAATCATGCGATAGCGAATTTAAAAACAAACTGGATAAAACCTTAGGGGCATGTTATAACTCAAAACTATCACCAAGTATTCATAGTAATAATTTTGATGCCCATGAAAAACGTGAGATTCCCTGGCACTAAACCTACAAAATAAGTCTGTTAAAGAATATAAGAAAACATTATTAAAATTGTAAAAAATTGTAAAAAATAATAACAAATGATAAAAAATTGTTAGGCCAATGCATTCTCTTATATATGCGAGGCGACCTATGGTCGACTCGCATATATAAGAGAATGCATTGGCACAGGGTATATGGGTTGATACAAAATTCGGACCTGGCACTCAAAGGGTTAACCAGAACTGTCTTGCCTGGAGTCTCATCTCTGAATCGAAGTTCGCAACCGAAATGCAATTGTGTACAAACGGGTATATATGCGTAATGGACTACCACAGTACTGATAATAATTACACATATGATACTAGAAAATGTATTCTTTTTATCAGTTGTCGTTTTGCCTATATCACTGCCAGTGACCTAATAACAGCACGACTAGATACAAAATAATCACGACAAACAAACCCATATCACTTTATTGCGAGTGGCAGAAAGTTTGAACATCACTATTCTCACAAACAGACTACTATTCGACAATTCTGCGAAAAGGTCTGTGGACTGTCCAAAACATTTACAACTAGTATTAGCTATTCGTAATTCTTATCGATAGTAGTTCATTCTGTGAATGGTGTCCCATGTTTCATCAGCATGTTTCCGTAATCTGTAATATTTTATGTCTCCAATATCTTCAAAACAAAATTTATATTTACTGGATATAATGAAAGTATTGTCTCAATAAACAGTCAATTGGTTTATACGTCATATCACATTACTTTTTCCGCCCATAATAAATTCGTTTGAAGATCATCTCTGTCTGCTCGAGCGATTCATACCAGTCCGTCAACACAACCACGTGACGAATCTTCCTCCCGGGTCGCCATAGGTTACCCGCGCTGGCAGATAATATTGTTCAGAAAACCATCACCACACACTGATGTTGTATCACCAGCCTCCACCGGCTCCATAGTCGCAGGTCGGATCCACGTGATACCTGACATCGAAGGTCACGACAGACATTCAGACACTCTTTACACACGGTGCACTCTGCCCAGGTTAGCGACCGTGTTCTGATCGTGTACGCGTTTTGTTTCGCCCAATTTGGGCGGTTGTATGATGGTGGTTTTTCATCTGATGTGTGTGTCGGAATAAATGAGGTGGATAATTTCTGTAAATGTTAGCCCAAACTACATTTCCAAGTAACGATGGTTTTGTTGTTTATTTTGAGGAATCATACCACATCAGATGAATTCAGCCCAAATATATTAACAGTTGTCATGTAAAACATTTGCAGTAGGTTAGCGTTATTTGGTATTTGCGGATGTCGTTTAACATGGGGAAAATAGACTACTACGCTTGAACGGGCATGTGCATTTGTCGTTTTTTAATGTATAGCAACTTGATAATCAATAACAGAGGCCTTCTCTGTCAAATACAGTCGCTCTATTTACGATATTAATTGGGGAACTTTCTAAATTAAACTAACCACAAACGGATACCTGCTGCAAATTAAGGAAGCTTGCTCACGATAATGGCGCCACCTATAAAAGGTGCCGGAAACCGGCCCACTCGCCCCAGGGCCCACTCGACCCAGTCGACATGGGCCAGCTCGGGACACACTATAAAGCGTATGCTGAGGCCGGCTCCGAATAAAAGGTGTATACGGGGTGTTATATGGCGTTTGGTCCGTTGTTTCTCAATGAATATTATTGAGATATGTTCGGACTGGTACATGGAATACATTAACTTTTGAATTGTTTTTAAATTCACAAATTTGTTGATTTTATTCAACTTTTTCGTTCTGAAACACACTATAAAGCGGCCGGCTCCAAAATAAAAGGTGTAAGCGGACTTAATGTCGCATTCATTATCTTCTTTGTTTATAAATGGACATGACTGAAAGTTAGTACATATGTCCGGGTTATGACATGGAAAACATTAACGTTTGAATTGTTTTTAAATTCACAAATTTGTTGATTTTATTCAACTTTTCGTTCTTTCATTCTATAAAGTGTAAGCGGCCGGCTCCATTTAAAAGGGATAAGCGGCCTTTGTGCTTAGTGTTATAGGTAATCGGATTAACTAATTGGCGACTCTAAACTATTGTGTTTTTGGGGTATTTGAGGTTTTTTGTGAAATAATAATTTAGAAAGTGAATACATTTATTTTAAATGATAACTTTATTTAATCATAATAAACACATAAAATATAATAACAAACATGAGACATACATGATTTATAAACTTTTAACAAAAGATATCAAACTCAATACATGACAAAGATGACTCAATGAAGTTTATAAAGTGCACATAAAAATAGAATCTTTCTAAGGAAGCCGATAAAGTTAAATTTTAATTAAATTTAAATTTAAAAGTGGCAATTATTAATTTACTGTTTTAAATATAAAAATATTATTCGAATTATTATGTTAATTTTGTTAATTAATTAATATTATTTATTTACTTTTTTAAAATATAAACTTTATTATTCATATATATTGTTGTCACCGATTTAGGTTGTCTTTTGTCTATAACAATAAAATATTCTGTCGATATATAGTTTCATCATTGTGCGGTCGAAACATCCGCAGCAGTCTTACACAAATCAAAAGACCACACAATGATGAAACTATATATCTATCGAATATACATGTCTCAAAGTTAACGGGGCGGAAATGCCCTTAACAACAATTTTTTCAATCCCATCATTTTATAGACAAAAGACAACCTAAATCGGTTGAACAAGGAGAGGTGTTAACAATTAAAGTGCAAGATAACTAGTTGTGACTGGTATGCAAAAATTAGGCATTTCGATTACATCCTTTTACGACCGGGTAGCATAATATCGCACGTTCCTAACTTGATTTTCACGTGCCACAAATGTACATTTTTATATTTCCACAGCCAATATTGCTACTTGTGCTAACAAATATTTATTAAAATGGTCAAATGTCACAGGCAATATATGAGCTGCATTAGATCATCCTACAAATAGTCCTTGAATGTCGAAATGTTTGACAGTTCCGTTTGTTTGTTATCTTAACTTGCACTTTAACTATGAAAAGTAACCATGAAAAAAAACCCACACTCTTCTGTTAATGGTAGTCTTTTATATGTTTAAACTATAGATTAACTATATAGTTTACAATGTGCTAGAATTTATCCAAAATACGACAAATTGTATCTCGTTTTAGTGGAAATAAGTTACATGATAGCATGTTCCAGAAAATAACACAATATAACACAGTATAAACAGGATACACCTTATACACAATCATACACCTCTACCAGCCTGAGAACAAAAATTAGAATATCGAAATTGTCCGGTATAAGAGAAGAATCGAACGCATTATGAGAGGTGCCACCCAGCACCGAACATGGAACTGTAAATTCTATGAATTCGGTAGGCCATATTGCCGATTTGCTTAGATTAATCGACTGGCGGATTTCAGCGTCGACTTGTTTAATTATCGAGTCGACGCCGATTAGTCAAATAATTGTTTCAATACCTAGTCAGAAACCATATATGCCTTGTGTAACAACAGTGAACTACTTGAAAAAGATCAATTGAACTTGAGAAGGATTGGTTTTGCAACAAATAGGTACAGACAGTATGATTATTATTATTATGACAATAGTTGTCAACAGATTTTGAGATAAACTACATGTAGGTCACTGCGGATGGTCAGTTGAGCTCTTGATCTGCATGGCAGGTGTTACACGTGTGGTAATCAAAGAGTAATTACATGGAGTAATAACTGGATTTCCTTATAATCTTATATAGCCATCAACGTTTTCCGAGTTTTGATGAAAAACATGGGCGCCAATGGCCATCTTCGATTTTATTCTTTCCATGATTCAATAATTTGGTATACCCTACTTGTCCAATCGTTAATAAACTTCATATGGATCTTCGGGATAACAACAAGATGTGAGTAGTGTAGTTTTTCCGAATTTCGTTAAAAAACATGGCACTGACAGTGATTTCGGATGTTACTATTAACATTACTAAACCCTTTAGCACAGACCACAGTCCACTTCACTCATCCGATCATCACCAAACTTCATATTTATCTTGATATTGATCTATTAGATGAGAGCTATCAAATATGTTTTGAATTTCATAGGATAAAATGGTCGCCAGCGGCCATATTGCATTTACGTTATATGTTATCGCGTATTGTCGATATCTAGTATTACTTAGAAATTTCAGCTCCAGATTCATAATTTCTCCATTGACTGTAACAGATGAAATTACCCCCCTCTTCGGATAGAGTGTCACTGAAACTTTATTTTGTCAGACTGCCTGTAGTCACTGATTATATGTGGAAATAATCTGTAATAAGATGTAGCACTGTTTTATTTTATATTTACATGTAGTGCTGTTTTTATACAACAATTCCACCCAGGCTTCTCAACGGTACGCTGTACCGGTACCGGTACCGCCGGTACTGGGGCATTTTTGCGGTACCGGTACTGGTGTGCAGTACCACCGGTACTCGGTACTGTGGTTGCATATATGCACATTCGTAGATCAGCAGGCTGTTTGGCAAAATACAGTAGTATCAAGTTTCGCTCTTTAAACTACACGCGATGTACATCGATCGTGATTGTATTCATGGCGCGATAGGTCGGTCTCGGAAGGGTGGGTCCTGGTTTTTATGTGTCTATTATAACTATTTAATGGTTAAATTCCAATTTTTTGAAAGCACGGCATTGTGATATTGTTTTAATATTGTGATTGGGACTTGGGATTGCAACTTATGTTTTTGCCTTTATTATTGCCCATTGTGGCAATTATACACTAAACCCAGTTACAATTTCTTATCATTTATTCACCAACAACCCCACCCACAAGTATGGCCCCACACGTTTTGATTAATCACATACACACGTACCCGTTCACATGTCGTATCAGTTTGCAAATAAGGTCGACCATTTTGAATTTAAATGGGACTCATGGAACCTTCAGTTACAGAATCAAATCGGGAACGAATATCCACGAACCGTGCACAATGTAATTTGCTGAATAGATATGATTGTTCATATTTGGTATAGGAACTCGTGGAGAGAAATTGTTGCCTAACTTGACTCATTATTGTTTAGATTTAAAATGGCCGACCGCGCGACTTTGCAAATACATTAATTCTGATTGAATATTGTGAAGTGAAAACCACCGATGTGTGTCGCGTTACGGAACACTTTCTATCAGTTGATCTTGAATTTTACTATTTTTATGGCTAAATAATTTGGTTGATCCTACAGACGACATCCCTTGTCCGATCGTCACCAGATTCCACAATGATCTTCTGGATAACCAGGATGAGAGTAATCTAATTTTTCCGAATTTCGTTAAAAAACATGACCACAGGCAGCAATTTTGTATATTACTCTTTGCATGACTGAATTCTTTAGCACCTGTACAGACCACATCCCTCATCTGATAGTCACCAAACTTCATATTGATCTTCGGGGTGACCACTAGATGGGATCTATCGAATGCTTTGCATTTCGTTGGAAAACATTGTCGCCAGCAGTCATCTTCTATTTTGGTTTTTATATACATGTATATTCTCTTCACGCGGATAGCCAGTATTACTTAGGTAGTTCAACTTTCCGCATTCCTGTCATCATTTGAAATATAAAAATTTATCTGATACATGTAGTCCAATGAAAATTAACAAGCGTCCATAAATTAAATTTACCTATGATCCTATTATTCCTCACAATCACATGCACCCTTCAAAATTTTGTTTCGTCGTATCTATTTTTAATGACCCCAATGGTAATATTGATATAGATACATTTGTCAAACATTTCTTTGTACAATATACAGGTATATAGTTTGTAACTAAATCTAGAAATATATAATACTAGCTGATGTACTCGACTTCGTTCGGGCTATTTAGGGATTTCTTTGTGATCGCCTCCATCTGGGCAGTGCCCGGTATATACAGCGTCTGGACAAACTATTGTTCAATTGGTCCAGAAACATGCCTATATCAGCACGTTCGAGGACATGGTCCCATGTGAAATTGGACCCGTCCATATTGCTCCCGAGATCAAAGTAGTCATACACACACAATTTTAGTCGGATCGGTCAAGGTCCAGAAACATGCCTATGAGCGGGGTCAAGTTGACACGTTAAATACCAAATCCGAGTCGGATCGGTCGAGCAGTGTTCGAGTCTATAACACACATAGATACATGCATTCATACACACATGCATACAGATATTCCAAAATGTATAATAGATAGCTACAAGAATTCTATGATAAATAGTTCACGGGCGACCTGGTGCATGCATCTTAGTTTTTTGGTTTTGATTGTCAGATAGTTAGCCATTCTCAACTACTCGGCCATATCCGCTGCGCTGAGGAAATAACCTCTTCCATAAATAGGAACCATATCTGCCGGTATATTTCAATCACGTGATTCACCATGTGCACAATACCGGTAAATATGTCTGTTGGCTGTTAAACTTGGAACTAATTATTGCTATGTATTAATATTTATCACTATTTAATGCATGATTAAGTCATGTACTGGCAAGCAGTGAATACATTGTGCTCCATTCATATATATATACATCACGAGTGGTGCAAGACGTTTCGGCACCTGGACATTTCGGCACCTGGTTTTCAGGACGTTTCGGTACCTTAGTTTTCGGCACTTGGTTGTTTCGGCCCAAGCACTTGGACGTTTCGTCACTCATCGAAGACCGTTCGGCACATGTTTTATTTTTTAATGTGTGACATTACTTCTTGTGCATCAAATCTCTAGATACTCTCATGGGGTTACTTAAATCATAAACTGAACACAATCATCTTAATTCGCGCGTCAATGAAATTATCGTTAACCCTTTACCCAACAAACCGGCCAAAACCGGCCAAATAAAGCTTCAACAGCCTAAAATATCTTCGGTCTGTCTCAATAGAACCATACAAATATGGATATCATTGGAACCGGCTCCTTGACCACATTGTGATAGTTACAGTTATACCCTGTGCCAATGCATTCTCTTATATATGCGAGTCGACCATAGGTCGCCTCGCATATATAAGAGAATGCATTGGCCTAAAAACAAATCTTTTTTTAACAATTTTTACCAATTTTTCTTACATTCTTTAACAATTTTATAATGTTTAATGTGTTAAGCCAATGCATTCTCTTATATATGCGAGGCGACCTATGGTCGACTCGCATATATAAGAGAATGCATTGGCACAGGGCCCTTCTATTGGGTAAAGGGTTAATGAATTTAATCGATTAATTTTCCGACACCCTTTGTTCACTTTCTGAGTTACACTGTACATCTTCGCGTTCTTGTCAAAAAATATAAACAAACTTTCATGATGTCTCAATAAAACCATACAAATATGGATATCATTGGAACCGGCTCCTTGACCACATTGTGATAGTTACAGTTATGCCCTGTGCCAATGCATTCTCTTATATATGCGAGTCGACCATAGGTCGCCTCGCATATATAAGACAATGCATTGGCCTAAAAAAAAACTTTTTTTAATACTTTTTACCATTTTTTCTTACATTCTATAACAATTTTATAATTTTTAATGTGTTATGCCAATGCATTCTCTTATATATGCGAGGCGACCTATGGTCGACTCGCATATATAAGAGAATGCATTGGCACAGGGCCGTTGTTGGGTAAAGGGTTAACAGTGTTTGGCAACCTGCGTGACTTTTAAACAGTGTTTGGCAACATGTGTGAGTTTTTGCCAGTGTTTGGCAACCTTTGTGAATGGCACACATCAGTTAGCTGTCGGAATCATAATGCGCGTTTTATCGACAAATATTCAACTTAAATTAAAATACTTTGTAAAGATACTTGATAATTTGTATGTGATGCCTGATCGGAGTTAGGTTACATAATAATTACCTCATAATAGGTAGTCGCTTGCTGCGAAACATTGTTAGTAAATCCATAGGCACCATTAGAGAGTGGATCTATTGACGTCACTTCCATTGTGCTCATTTTCAAAAGAGTATACCCTTCTACAACGATGTGGACATCTCCGAAGAAAAAAATTTGAATCAATATGTTCTGACTATATACCTGTAGTTCGGTGGTATACATCAAGTGATGACGTGGTGATACTTGACAAAACTTTAGTTCAAGATGAATTATTTCGATCCTGCGAAGGTGCCTGCTCTCTCTTTGACGTGTTGCTCAATATATCTTGTCGCCCGCGCGGTGTCATGACGTCTCGTCGCCTGATTTTACGTTTTCTCTACAACTTTCCCGTATTTTGCTCTATTCTTTTTGAAACACTAATTCCCATGTCAATAAAAAACTTATCTAATTGACTAAATTGAAACTGGTTTAGACTCTAGAGACATTAGATATTTAACAAGAAATTCAATAACTTGAGGAAAAACCAGCACTGACCTAAACTGTATTTAGAAATATTACGAACAGTATGTTCGTAATATTTTTTAATACAGTTTATTAAGAAATGTATTCCGACGTTGGAATTGTCTATTGTCCGTTTTGTGATATATGATCATAATTATGACGACAAGCACAGAAATACCATATGTATTCCCATTAATTTATTTGGACATTCTGTCTGGACAAAATCAGTGATGTTTTCATAGTTTCTGTTACACATGTGATTGTATTATTTGAGTGAAATAAAGTATCAAGTATCAATGTGGCTCTCCGGTGCATGTATACAGAGTTATACGTGTCGGAGCTGTTTTATGTAGACATTACTATTACAGTGGTATTAGTTCAATAACATACCAAAGTTAAATGAATACGCTCACCGCCATCATTATCATTTGTTCCACGTTATATGTTTTATAACATTTTATTGAAGGAAAGAATGAAAATAAAAATCACATCTAGTCATCACTGATAGTTTCATTGGTCAGACAATTAACAGGTGCCGAAACGTCCGAAATGCCGAATAGTCGGGTGCCGAAAGGTCCAGGTGCCGAACCGCAAACACAAGTGCCGAAACGTCTAGGTGCCGAAACGGCCAGCATTTATCACGAGTCAATGTCATCGCCTTATTACCAGGGCAGTATAGTGTAGCATTGCGCGAATATCGAAAATGGCCGAGTCGTTGAGAATGACAGTTAGCAGGAAAATCTTTGCCCACCATTGGTTCTAATACTATAGTTTTTAAACGTGCTTTCTCTGTGGTTCATAGTTGAGCTGAGCAATACTCGAAAAGCATGTGTAAACACAATATTACTAAAACCAATGGCGGGATTGAATCATCTCGCCCTTTGCGTGACAGTCAAAAGAAATGCGGTCGTTAGCTGGGTCATAGCGAGGCGTATGTACAGAATGCTTCAGCTGTGTACTAAATGGGTACATATGTGCGATTGATGTCTCATATTGGATGCCGTACAACTTAACCCCTTGGCTGCTATATGTCAGTACTGAGTACGGACCTACGTTAGCACACTATTTTTCGGCCATCAGAAATCAGATATTGGTCTATCGGAACAATTTACGGTATCTCGAAGTTTCAAAGAGTCAGTGTATGATGTTCCACGATTGTGAGTGATAACATTCTTTCAACGGAGTCAGTTTTATGATTTTCGTGATATTCCCGTTATATTTTTCCACTGGAAAATGGCCATAACGTCAACGACCCAGCACACGACGGCATACCATCATTTGCAGAGAAGAGATTGTTGCATCATCAAATTAGACACGTCATCTCAAACAATGCTCCGTCTCCAATATCCTCAAAACTTCAAAAGAAATTTGTCAATTATGATAGTACCCATTATTTTTTAAATGAAACCAGACGACAATGACAACTTGTTTATGTGTGATTGTTTTCTCGGTCAGATCACTTTGTTGTGGCGCTCAAACTATATTCGTTTGAACGCCATTTCCGTCTGTTCGAGAGAGTTGTGCCAGCCTGTTATGCACTCCCACGTGAGGAACCTTCCGCCATCATTGCTATAGGTTCCCGGCGCTGGCAGGTATGGTCTGTTTAGACATGCTTCACAGCAAACGTTGTACCACCACCCATCTCCACAATCCCAGGTCGGTTGTACTGCCTGATATTTTACGTCAAATGTCGAGAAGGGCATTCTATTGTGTACTGGTATCAGGCTATCACAGCCATACCCCAAATGCACCATACCAACTGACAGTCGATACCAATCTTCACATGGACCCAACGAGAAGCTGTCGTATGTAACAACATTCCAAGTAGTACTGCTGAATAGCTTCATCCGAATTCTCAACACTGTGGTGCCTAGTGTTGCCAGCTGATAAACATGTTTCAGGCCGAGCCAATGTTCCCCGTTGGGATCCCCAAATCCTAATCGATATTCGTGCCATGTGCGATGGAAGTCTTCACTGCCGTCGAATCTTTTCTGGAACACGGTCCATCCGCCATTAGTCATGTCACACCAGGCTTCCATTTGTGTGGTGCCATTTGGCGATATCAAGTATACCCCGTCTGCAACAGTTGCCGACCCACTGTCGAAATAATCCTTGCAGTCTGTAAGACGAAAGACACAATTATTGATAAAGTATAAAATAACGAAATGTGGTGATATGAGTCCATATGATATGAGTCCATATATCTGTTAAAATGGCGGCCTAGACAACACGGGTTTTTTTCGGCGGGAATTGATATTTATGTTAACTCCATAATAACTGGCCGATCTACTTCAAACATACACTTAATGAGCTGCTACCAACATCATGTATATAAGTATTGACATTTCGTGCCAACAAATTATTCATCATTCATAAAATAACACTCTGAAAAACGCGTTCCCCAACTTCGACGTATTGTTTATGACTTCACTGTAAACACAATGCCAGATAAACGACCACCAGCGAGTTCTACATCGAGCGCCAGTGGCGATGACAGCATCAATAAAGACAAAGTGAAAGATAAAAGCAAATCTGCACCAACAAAGAAATTCAAATCGACAGACACTGGACAACAAAAGATATCATTTGTGAAATCACCTTCTGATACTAGTAGCTCTGACATATGCAAAGTGCTTGCTGAAATAAATGCGAAATTGGACAATTTGGTCACAAAATCTGACCTCGAGAAGAGCATAGAGCCCCTTGTTAAAACAGACAGTTTGAACAGTATCATAACAAACCTGAGGGGAGAGTTCGATAAAAAATTAGAAGAAGTGAAGGATGTCTGCGACAGCAAGGTCTTCGACACAGAAACCAGAATGGACCGAATGGATAGCAAGATGGCTCAACTAACAAGCGAGGTCCAGGACAGGAATAATGAGATCAGACAGCTAAAAGATGAAATGAATGATTTGACCGAAAAAAACAACCGACTGGAGCAACAAACAAGAAAAGACAGTATTCGGGTCTTTGGAGTGAGCGATGACAGTGCCTCTGAAACTATTGACCAGTGCGAGAAAAAACTTGTAAAAATTATGCAGGACAGACTTCATCTTCCAATAGAGCAGCGGGACATTAGTATCGCGCACAGAATTGGTAAATTTTCTGGAACTCAAAAGTACCCAAGAAGCGTGATATGCGAATTCATTTCTAGGAGAGCTAAGAACGATGTCATTCGAGAGAGAAAATTGTTGAAGGGACAGGGAATAGTGATAAAGGAAGACCTAACAGACATAAACAGTTCTCTCCTGAAAAAAACAAAGGAATCCTCAACCATCGAAGATTCCTGGTCTGTCGGTGGGAAAATTTATGTGAAATATACCGACAAATCAAAGAGCATCAAGCAAATCTCGAAATTGAGTGACATATAAATTTCTACATTTCAAAATTACACATATATATAGTCCAAGTATATTATATATTATCAGTCTAGGCTACTACTTAATACTACATTCAGTATAGAAGTTTCATGTAAACACGATATGATACTTTAATGTATCATATCTGTTTGACATATTCCTTAACTAATGCTGACCCAAAACAAAACATAACATTGTTTCATGTCTCAAACAGTTATAGGAGAATACATATAACACATCAGTCTCTGTTCAAAACAGTTAAATGAAGGTTATTATAACACATTATGAAACTATCCTCACATAACCAGTTAAATACATGTACAATATGTCACTTAATTCTGATATTTGTTCAATGTCTTTGATATCTTTACTTTCAATGACCCATTAACAAGGGCCAGGATTATGTGATTTCCTTTAAACGTCATATGCCAAAACATAACTATGTACTATGTCCATTTCTATGATATTCTCGATCAGTCCCCCTATGTCCCTTTAACACTTTCCATATTCTATAAATGCATGTGCTGTATGTCGCGCCACTCAAATAACTTATTTTACCATTGAATATCATGTGTCATTTTAACTATGTAAAATTGTCTATGACTATGACATGCCCCTTAAATTTGTTATTCAGTACTAAAGTTTCTAATTGTCTCCGAAATTTTGCACAAAAAAAAACAAAAAAAAAATTATTCAATCTTTTTCAAAATATAGATGGGATGTGCCACTTTAACCCAGATGTACAAATAAATATTTGCATTCAAACAGATTTGAACAGGGTAATGTCTCCTGAATGGCATGTATCATTTAATCCCTTGCTGTACATGCATTAATGAATCAACACATACACATATGTATATATGAATCATACGATGGGTAACCAAATGAGAAAAATGTCTCATGAATGGTAAATACCGCTTATATCCTGCTTGCACTAATTCATCAACATACTGTATATGACTATATGTGTACACAAATCACATAGTGGATCAACAAACCTTTGCACTATTTGAATAATATCTACATTGTTATCGAAAAATGGCCCATGAATTACATTATCACGTTAATTTTGAATGTACGATTGAATAAGAATAAACACATACTAGTACATGCACACATATAAATCCCATATGGGTCGCCAAATTATTATACTGCTAGAACCGTACACAGTGCATTGCCAAAATTGTCTTCCACTATTATCCGAATGTTATGTTTATTATAGAAAACAGTCTAATGAATGGTAATAGCTGCTTTAATCCAGCTAGTTGTACAAATGAATCGACATACACATTACATATCAATTCCATGATGGATGAACAAATGTTTGTATTATTGACTCTTACAAAGCGCATCATGCCATACATTTTAAAAATTTGCGCTGAAATACAAAAAAATTCATGAATGGCACACGTCGCTTTATACCTGGATACACAAATTAATCAACACATATGTATTATTGGAATCCTACAAAGCGAATCATACCAGACGTCTCTTAAGACAGCGCGCTATTATATAAAATTCTCTCCTGAATATCATGTGCCACTTTAACTTTAACACTGGCTATAAGAATGAATAATGAAAAAAAACAAAAAACATATTGAATATAAATAATACTCTTTCAAATATAGCATCATGCCATACATTTTAAGAATTTGCGCTGAAATACCAAAATTTTCATGAATGGCAAGCGTCGCTTTAAGTTTGGATGGATAAACTAATCAATAAGCATGTATTATTGGCATCCTACAAAGCGAAGCATGCCAGACGTTTCTTAAGACAGCGCGCTATTACATAAAATTGTCTCATTGATATCATGTGGCGCTTTAACCCTATCCGGAAAAACTAATGATGACCATCATTCCAGGCGCTTAAGATTTTTTTGCATTAAAGCAACAAAACAAAAAAAAACAAAAAACAAAAATATTTTATGGATGGCATGCGTCACTTAAAACCTGGATGCACAAATGAATCAACACTCACATGTATATAAATCCCAGGATGATGATTTGCATAAACTCCATCCACATCACATTTATACTATCGAGTCTACATGGTATTGTGAAATCCCTTATGTTTCAGTACAGTTAGGCCCATAATACTTCGTGCACATTTTAATAATCTATTTTTTTTTTTTTTTTTTTTTTAATATGAATTTATTCAGATTACTTTGGAAATTTTGAAAACAGACAATCCTTTGTCTAAACTAATTAGATTCAGAATACTTAAAGGTATGGTTGGCCTTGGCGGTGGGTATCCTGTCAAAAAATTTCCACCCGTTAAAAAGTGCCACAAATAGAAAGAATATCAAAATGTAGACAGGCTTTGTCCATATACAAATAAGAAATATCGCATAAACAGTATGTTATTGTCAAATGTTTGACCATTGTTATGTAAACAAAGGCATAAAAAGTTACTTTTCTGGTGTTTGTTTATATATTATGATTGCAAACATAAAGAGCGTTCTTTGTTGGTGAATTCCTGATATGGAACAAATAAAGAGCGTTTATGCAATTTTTATGCCATTAGCCAGTAGCATTGCTCTGTCTTCTGTAACACAATCAGGCTCTTGCTTAGGTAAAATATGGTAGATCTTTATGATAACATGCTGTTTACGCGATAGTCATGGTATATATGAACGAAACTGATTGCATATGCAAATATGAATATTTTCGACAACTAAGGCCTCACATGCTTTTAAAACTTATGCACAACTTTGGGATGCTTTATTATACATATGTGTTCTTTGCTTACACATGCACGAGATATCTAGAATTTTCTACATTGGCCTACCAACGTACACTCATGAATCATGATGAATGGCGCACACTGCCTTTCTACCCTATATCTACATGTATGCACAAATGAATCTACACATACATGTATACAAATCCCATGATGGGTCACCAAATCTTTCATTTTACTTGAATAGTACACAACACACCCTGTATACCAGACTTAGTCTGGATGGTGATTTATTAAAGAAAAATGTCCCATAATATGAGATATGCCACTTAACTTTGCATGTACAAATGAATTGATAGTGATACATGTACCAAATTTTTATATTTCCTGACCATTGTTTAGATAAAATGTTGCATGACTTGTGTCAATCCTAGAACATGTCACATGAATTGTGTTAATCCTAGAACATGTATGTAACAATTATTTGACAGGAACACATGTACATGTATACTATACACCCCATGATGTCTGATGTGTCACTTTTAATACTAGTAAGATGTTTCACTTTAACTATAAATTTAGGAATCAATTGACATATGCATGTATGTCTACAAATCCCATGATGGGTCACAAAAAAATTGTAATCACTGGTGCTTATATAAGAGATGAAATGTCTCATGAAGTGTCAAAAATGGCATATGCCGCCTTTAATACTAGAACTAGATGTATATACAAACTATTAGGGATACACAAAATTTGAAATGTACATGTATACAGATCGAATGATGTTTCAGCAAATGTTTTTTATTTACAGATTCCTTGTTAGGATGGTGCTTTATTTATGAAAATGTCTCATGAATGGCATGTACCGATTTAACCCTGGATGTATGATTTAACTTTGGATGTGTGATTTATCATTGGATGTATGAATACATAAACATATACATACATGTATACAAATCCCATGATGGGTCACCAATTTTTTCTTAGTATTTATACCAGAACTGAACACATTTCTCAGATTATAGAAAACTGTCGCATGAAGGGTATAATTATGCCACCTTAATTACCATTAAATATGTGAATTGATCAACACATACATGCGTACAATTGCAAATCCCATGATGTGTCACTAAAATCTATGCATCACTCTTCTGGAATAACACTCAATGCATCATGTCAAACTTTTTTGTTTTGTTTTACTTTTTGTTTTTGTTTTTTTAGAATGCTGCTTTTAAATAACATGGACAAAATTTTCATAAATGACATGCTCATCTTTAACCCTAAATGTACAAAAGGATCAACATATATACATGATTACATACATGCAGGCGTACAATACATGTACTTGGATACATCTAGTAACATCCTTGTATTTACTAGAATCATAATACCAGTAAGTATAATTATGTATCCTCATGACTTTGTTGTATAGATGATTTTTACTTTGATATGACAAAATGTCAAAGCAGAAGATATGCATTCATGTACACATGTGTGTACTGGTAAACAAATACAATTTATGACAGGCTATACAGGTATATTTAGTAATAATTAATACTTACACTCACATAATGGTAGCCTACATATTCACTGCATTTGATCCTAAAGAGACATGACCAAATGCGTGTACCACCTCCGGGAATGATGTTTGCCATCCTACAGAATACTGAGTCAATGGGTTAATCGCATGCACTGGAGGCATATTCTGATATTGTAGCCACCACGTGTTTTAGTTTTAGTCGACTCCACTCAAATATATTCATAGACACTATAAAACTGTTTGTGCAACAAATGCCTGACATTTCCACAAACTGTCTGAATGAATGTAAACTCCGAATAACGTTTATAAGAAATGAGAATAGCTCAAATGTGATGTCTTCAAGTTTCTTGCACACAAGACGACTCCGATATTTCACGAATCCGAGGTCATCAAATTGACCTTGACATTTATTATTATTGAATTAGGTCATGTTGTGACAGTACAGTCAGGTCCAAAACATTCCGAGCACAATCAAGTCAACTCTATTAAGACGAATTATTCATGAATTTAGATTTCTTTTGAAATCAAATTATGCTTTGTCAAATATAATCAGAAGTCGGTGTACCATACATGTACATTCATTTATGAATCTTCATGTTTTATTAATTATAGGTTCTTGTTCATGTATTTTCAACATATTGGCCCACACTCATACATTTAACCATATAGGTCTATATATATACCTCGTATATTATGGAGTTATCTATTTCTACTATGACGTAAGTCCTCGTTGCGGGTCAATTAGATAGCATACACGTCAAGTCACATATATGCACTTTTTGGCAATACTTTCATGAGAAAATAACAAGCGGAACTTGAAATGTTAATTGACCGTCTATTGAATCATTGATTCGTACTCGAGGACTTACCAGAAACATATACCCGCCGAATACAACACATCATTAAAATAATATGTACATCATATCACGGTTAGATCTAGTAACAATGCACGGACTATGCATATTCATGCTTGCATCTTTAATTCATTCTGAAGTGGAGGGCATACATTTCATCCATTCCATTATAGGTCGTATTCATGGCTACACATAACATAAATCTGAGTGAGGTTCGGGATTCTGATGAATATAACTTTACAATGAAATGGAACGAAGCGGAACAGGAAAATGACGACTATTTAAATTCTGCTATTAATACTTGCAATGAATGTGGATACATTTCACCATCTCACACTATAGATCAATCAAATAAAAAACCAAAATTTTCAGTATTCAGCCTCAACTGTCGAAGCATCAATGCAAATTTCGATTCTTTGTGTAATCTCCTATGCGACTTAAAATCTAATAATAATTCATTCGACGTTATTGCTTTAACTGAAACATTTAAAATACGACAAGCATCGCACTTTCAAATACCGGGATATCACCCTATGGAATTCAAGTGTAGAGCTGATGACGATGATGGTAGAGGTGGTGTGTGCCTTTACATAAAAGATTCCATTCACTATAAAAATCGACCCGACCTTAGTGAATTTATTCCACACGTAATAGAAACAATATTCGTGGAAATTAACCCAGGGAAAAATGACTCTCGGATAATCGGCTGCGTTTACAGACCAAATACCGCACCAAAGGCCAACATTGATCAATTTTTAAAAAAATTCGACGATATTCTAGAAAAAATTAATAACCACAAATCATATATATCAGGAGACTTTAATATTGACCTACTCAATTTCAACTCGCATACAAAAACGAATGACTTCATAAATAACATTTTCACAAGAGGATTCGTGCCAAGGATAACTAAACCTACTCGAATGACTGATCATTCAGCAACTCTCATCGATAATATATATACCAATAACCTACAAGGCGAATATAAATCTGGCATAATCACATGCGACGTTTCCGATCACTTCGGCATATTTTATTCCGAATCTAACCAAAAGAGACAAAACAGCCCCAATAATAATGAAACTATCACTAACCAAAGAAGTTTTAGTCCTGATAATATAATTAGATTCAAAAATCTTTTAAATTCTTGTACCTTTGACTCCGTTACATCCTGTAGAAGTGTCGACCAAGCATATGAAATCTTCTTAGATATATATATGAATGCATATGAACTAGCTTTCCCCATCAAAAGTCGACATATACCCAAAAAATTCATAAAACGCGAACCTTGGATGACATCTGGATTGATTAAGTCAAGTATTGTTAAAAATCAGTTATATTTACGCAAATTGAATAAACCCACGGAAACGAACGTAAATAAATATTTGAGTTATCGTACCCTATATAATAAACTAATCAGAAGGAGTAAAAATATATACTACACAAATATCTTAGAAGTAAATAAAAATAACTTAAAGAAAACATGGGAAATACTTAAGGGTGCATTGAAAATAAATGTAAACACAAATAATAACCCCAAGACCTTTACCGAAAACGGAATAGAACTTGAAAATTCCAAACTCATATCGGAAAAGTTCAATGACTTTTTCTCAAAAATTGGGCGGGAAACTAGCCAACTCAATGAACATGAAAATGACTCTCATTTTACAGAATTTCTCCATAACCGCAAACCAGACGACATAACTTTCAAAATAATTCCGACGTCTATACAGGAGATCATCCTCACATGTTTCTCTATGACTGGGAAAGTATCAAGGGATTTCAATGGTATATCAACTAAACTTATCAAGGAAACAATTGAGGAGATAGCGCCAGCATTGTTGCATATTTTTAACTTGTCCTTAAAGCATGGAATAGTCCCTAACAAAATGAAAATTTCTAAAGTAGTCCCAATCCCTAAAAATACTACCACTCATGAAATTTCCAACTACAGACCTATCAGCATTCTTCCAGCTATCTCTAAAATCCTCGAAAAAATAATGCATAAACGATTACTAGACTTTTTAAATGAACAAAACATACTCTATAAACACCAATACGGCTTCCGCCCTCATCATTCAACTTTCCATCCTGTATTACACCTCCTCGATCAAGTTGTCTCAAATAATGACAAAATGACAAGAGACTCAACTTTAGCTCTATTTCTCGACCTCTCAAAAGCATTTGACACGATAAACCACGATATTTTACTTCATAAACTAGATCACTATGGCATACGAGGCACAGCATATTCATGGTTTCAGAGTTATCTGCAAAATAGAAGGCAATATGTTGAACTCAATGGTAACAAATCTAATTTAACGGAAGTGACGTGTGGAGTGCCACAGGGATCAATTCTCGGACCGATAATTTTCTTAATTTACGTTAACGATATGTCAAATTCGACAACCATGGATATCTTATCATACGCGGACGATACTACTCTAGTAACTGGTGGAAAAAATGGCATCCTTGTAGAAAGTTATGTGAATAATGAGTTACGCAACATATTTGCTTGGTGCTGTAGCAATAAGTTAGTGATCAATACTAAAAAAAGCAACTATATGCTAATACACCCAGAGAACAATGATGACAAATGGAACTTTATAAAAGTTTACTTGAATAATACAGAACTAAAAAAGATAGGAAATCTTGAGCACGAATCCTCCACAAAATTCTTAGGAATCCATATTGATGAAAACCTGACTTTCAAAAAACATGTGTCCTCTGTTTGTTCTAAAATGGTGAATGCCATATACCACATCAATAAAGTTAAACACTTCTTTCCTGGTAGCGCACTTAAAACATTATACTATGCTCTAATACAAAGCCATCTTGTCTACGGTGTTCAAATATGGGGACACGTCCCTGCGGTCAAAAAAATTTTCATGCTTCAAAAACGCGCGATACGAGTTTTATGTAATAAAAAATATAGAAGCCACACAGAACCTCTTTTTAAAAAAGAAAATATACTCAAAATATACGACATCCACAAAGTCCAAGCGGCTGTTTTCATGCATGATTGGTATCATATGCGCTTAATAGAATCATTCACCGACATGTTTACCAAACGCAAAAACGGACCAGACACCCGGCAAAAGCACCCACTATTTTTAAAAAAACCAAGAACATCTTGGTCCCAACAACTACCATTCCATTCTTATCCAACTACATGGAACAACTTGGATAATGAATTTACATCATACCAATCCAGACACACATTCAAACGCCGTGTACATGCTGATTGCATTAAAAAATATGCTGCAACAATTAAATGCAACAATCAAAGATGTCCCGACTGTGTGGTAGCTCGTCAATAGTGTAACCTCCCGTACATATATCGCAATCTACAACCTCACTCAGCACACTCCTACTCGACTTCCAAAGAACATGACACTGACAAGAAAGAGACAAACCATCGAGTAACCAATAAACAATTTATATATACGTATACCCTCCATTATATAATTATATAATTATATAATCCTATAAATGCAACCATTATGTAATACATAATTTCATAGCCGTGCATTGTACAATAAATCTTGACCGCCTATATATGTTAACATTTATTCATCTCTAAGGGGGTGACAGTAAGACAGTCTAGCCTGACTATGCCACCCCCTCGAATATACATTACAATATTTGTCAAATGTATTATGTATTAATTATTATATGTATATTGAAATAAAATATCCTATCCTATCCTATCCTCTCTATACAGCAGGACGTAGCCCACTGGTATACTATGATTATTATCGGATCAACACCATTTCCACTTTGGGTAATCCTGATCGATCAACATATTTGGATAATATTCTCAACTATGTGTAAATGATGTTTGGTAATAGTTAGAATGGTAATTTCTATTTGTGTTCCAAGTAGTACATTAGTAAGATCCACTCGCACCTTTGCACGGAATGCTATTGCAAAATAGTACATGGCTTGCGACTTATAAATTTGTTTCCAATTCAAAATCTTATTATGATTATTATTTGAATGATATGTAAAACATGACCATGTATTTAGACCCAAATAAAAACACTAATTTTTTTTCTTCCAAAATCACTCCTTATTACGCGAAATGGCATTGATAATGTCTATACTAAATTAACTCTCCCACTAAAAAATTATACATCGGGATGTCCAGTATTAATTTCGAGGGGCATTCAGAAAAATTAATCAAACAATAGATCATAAAAGTACGGAAGGAGTGTTATTTATTGAAGGGAAATGTTCAGATAATAAGTTCAACAAACGTGATCTGATTATCTGAGCATATCCTGAGGAATAACTACTCGTAAATGAGTATGTAGAAGAGACAGGGGTAAACATTTGTCAATAGTAACCAAGGTCGTCAATCAGTTTATATAACCGCATCTTAAACATGTACAGTTAAAACCATAATTTAAACACGAGACCGCAGATCTAAAACATATTTATTCTGCTCCACGATACTAGCAATTTAACAGTGTGTTTTAAAGGCGGATAATTGGTGCCGTTTGGGTCAGGGATGGGAGGGGCACTAACATTGATTAGAATGGTTTAGTCGCCGATTTCCACGAAACAAACGATAATCATTCCGACATTGTGAGCCACTGATTATATAACCCATGTATAAGAATGACATTTGTGATGCCCATTTGTGTACAGATGTATGAGAATGACAGCTTTGAGCAATTCAATTCAATTTATTGATATACTCGTCGTCATTTTGACACATAGGGTGGAAAATATACACTATTAAATTTCAAAATATGTTCGATTATGCATTCGTGCAGCGCATTATATGTATAGATTTAACGACAATATAATATGGGATATGTTGTTAGTAATCAGAGGGTGGGTAGGTTTGGAATATGTTTTTTTGGTATGCGCCAGGAGTTCATCGTTATTGATTGGACTTTCTTAATAAATTTAGCAAGATTAGTAAGCGTTCGTTTATTACCGCTATTAATTAGGTCGGTTAGAGTCAATGTGGTGGGTCTTTTATATTAATATGTCTTTATATATCTTGATCTCAACTCTTTCAGTTTTGGGCATACTAGTATAAAAATGCGAACAGATAAACATATATAGAGAGTTCCTATACCATTTAATATATACAGATATACATAGAGTAAATACACAAAATTTTGTCTTTGCGGTAACATCGCGTGAAACTCGTGTTGAGAGACATAACCTTTGCCAGCTTGATTTAGACCAGAATGAGATTAGATTAATGGTCCATGGGCGATATTTAGTTCTCAATGAATACACCAAATGAGCGAGCGATAATTTGTGGCGTGTCAATAACCATTATATCGGCCTTTCTTTTTGGTCCGATTGGTCCGATAGTTTGATTGCATAATCATATCACCGAATCGAGTTGTCAATTAGCTGGAAACTGAACGACTGCGCCGCCGATGTATGTTTAACCCTTTACCCAATAAAACGGCCAAAACCGGCCAAATAAAGCTTCAACAGCCTAAAATATCTTCGGTCTGTCTCAATAGAACCATACAAATATGGATATCATTGGAACCGGCTCCTTGACCACATTGTGATAGTTACAGTTATGCCCTGTGCCAATGCATTCTCTTATATATGCGAGTCGACCATAGGTCGCCTCGCATATATTAAAGAATGCATTGGTCTAAAAAAAATCTTTTTTTAACACTTTTTACCAATTTTTAATGTGTTAAGCCAATGCATTCTCTTATATATGCGAGGCGACCTATGGTCGACTCGCATATATAAGAGAATGCATTGGCACAGGGCCGTTCTGTTGGGTAAAGGTTTAAACCAGGCTTAAACTTTGAGGTTTAACTCGGAGATGACGAATCCGGTCATAATTTCATACTGTCGCAAAAGTTCAATGAATTCCGGATAATTTAGTCACCTCTCTAATCCACATAAATTAAGGGATAATAATTTAGCACTTCCATTGTGATTTTCTGCATAAATAGTATGAGTTTTGAGTGTAAGCTCATGTGGCTCAGATGTACATTTATTGTCCCGAAATATATCCTTTTTCTTTGGCGTAACTACTATGGTGTTCATAAGATCTAGGGATTCGTTATTGTTATCAAAGTTCAGATTTAAATGACATCATTCCGAGAATTGTTCTACAGACCCCGATTCGCGGTTCTCGTAATGTTAAAATATTTGTTCGGGCAAGTTGTGAGTCAGAATAGCTTCCTGTATGTGGATAAGCATTTCATAATTGCTTTTCCACTATATTTGCTTCAATACTGTGGGAGTGATTAATATTTTTGACTATCATACACAGGGATATATATGCTTCATTTCTATCATATCCAATGTCAATTGTCTCCCTATAATAGTTTAATGGTAAATTAGTTTGACCTTCATCTGGTATATGGACGCTCTATCAACATGCATGTACCCTCGGGTATGCATATCAACTGGATGTATAACTTTCCCCATTTCATTTGTTGCAGTGGTCTAACTCATAAGTGTGTATGTTCTTATTCATTTAAACAACACTCGCTGCTGTCTCACCAGCCCATTTGTGAACAGACGTACAATAATCAAATTCAAATTCAGAGGGGACGGTGTCGTCATGGTAGTGTCACGTTTCCGTTTAATCATTGCATTCCCGGACGCTTTCACGAATGATTCGGTCAACCTTTTCCGCCCATCCAGGCTCAGATGAATTATATTCCTGCCTGTGTCACTGAATAGCTCCTTGGTCACATTATCACCTAACTTAAATGTGCCATTAGTGTCAACGAAGCTGACTTGGGATTTCAGTCACCAACTGCTGCAAGTAGTCATTCACAATTGTCACCGCCTCACTGAACGCTGATGCTCTATGGGAATTTTGAGGCAATCTTTGGTATGACATTTGATATATTCAATGTTGCAGTGGAGCAATTTGACTTGCTATGTGAAATGTCATGTGTGTCAAGATGCACAATCACTGACTAAATGTCCTCTGTGTGTTCACTTATAACTGCATCTTTTTCGACGTGTTCCAAAAAGAGCGCCTATTTTCCCATAGTTAGCACCCGATACGGACACGTTACAAATATAGTTTTTTTTTCATCTGGGCCGGAAAAATTGCTCGCTCCGAGTACAACGGTAACAATTCGTTGATCATCCTGATTTTGAGGATATAACCTTT
This sequence comes from Siphonodentalium dalli, assembly GCA_032622095.1. Classification (NCBI taxonomy): domain Eukaryota; kingdom Metazoa; phylum Mollusca; class Scaphopoda; order Gadilida; family Siphonodentaliidae; genus Siphonodentalium; species Siphonodentalium dalli. The sequence goes on along the minus strand of CP136065.1, from coordinate 63,022,511 downwards.
GTGTGAGCGGTACTCTGATTTATTGGGGCAGATATTTCCCACGTGACCATATTTTCGACACACTCGACACACTATGTCATAACTATACACTCACGCCGGCCATGGTCAACGAGAATGACGGCTTACCGTCAGGGCATGTCACTACACTGTTTACATGGCTGTTTAGTCTTGTTGCAGTAGACCCTTAAATGACAAACGTCCACCACGATCCGATTAGGAATTTCCCCACAATCTGATAGCTGCACATATCTGGATCCATTTTGTATATGTCATCATTTGCAAATGCCTCGCCTTAATTCCTTCAACGACTCCCCCCCACATAGTTCGATAGATGCGAAATCAGTGATTTATCATCCATTTGTACGGGGGCATCTTTGATGGTTACGTGCACCGCTTTGCTTACCACATCTATACGCCGAATGAATTGCCTTCCTATGCGAAGCCCCGTATTTATCAACTCATTTGTGAGAGCATCGTTTTGTAGTTATTTGGACCGCAGTCACATGTTCGACATCGGTAACTCTGCCTATGGCCCTGATCACATCGTCCTGACCTAAATATCCGCGATCAGATTTGGCAAAACTAACCGTATTTGTCCGTATGAAAGACACTTTATACTCATCCATCTTGTTTGGTATGTGTATCTGATGAAATGCAGTCCATTATTAGCGCCGATCGTTCATATTTGACACTGTTATAACACACAAATTACTGTGTTTTATCTTTGTCTACAATTTGCTTCTTCCCGCTTCGGCTAATCGGAAGTCTGCCGCGTTCTACCAACAGTGAAAATAGACAATACAGATAGCTAGCATCTATTATTTGAAATTTATAATCGAAAAGCGCTCCCATCTGTTAATTATACTAGGATAATTTATTGTCAATTTCGGTCATTTTTTGGCGTTTGATAGCATTAAGCCGGCAACTATATATAATTCCAGCAAAACTGGGTTTAATGGGTCAAGACCAATAATCAGTTCAATTGGCAGATATATGTCAATATTCTCGATTGGCGGCGTGTCTAGGGTGAAAGTGGCGGATTTGGGTGTTATCATGTCAAAATAGATTAATTCTCACACGACAGTTGGTAGAAGCGTGTATTTCGTGTACTTAAAAGTTTGTGAAATGTATTTAAACTGTGTATACTTATGTTGGGAATGACTATTATTCATTATAATTACAAATAAGTAATAACTATCTTCATAAACATACATTTTCAGTTGGACATATCATTAAATCGTATGAACTTTATAGTGACGTTGCACGACGTAATATGTTGCGGAGGAAAAATTGCTACGCTTAAGGTCTACTTCCGCCCTAATGTCATTATCATATCTAAATACATCCGCTTTTTGGAAAGTAATGGTAAAATACTATTGAAATTTAAGTGGTGTAATTATTGTGCTTTCATCGCCCTCGTCTTAATTTGTGCAATGACCATAAACGTGCTACAAAGCGTCAGCATATTAATAATCTTCATGAGCTTTAATCAGATGAAGTCAAATAGTTGGGGGGGGGGGGGGGGTCACTACGTTGTGTCACTAACCAAACTTTTCCAAGTCGGAAACGGTCATAACTTTTTCCGAATTCGAACGTCGCATCAAACATATGTACGCCTATGCTGAAATCTTCAATCCCATACATTTCACTAATTTACTACCAAAATTGTAGAGGGTAACACCACGTCAATACCACAGATCGATATATGTTGAAAATGTCAAAACTGTTATGAATGTCATACACGATCTTTCATGTCATTTATATGCATGTTGCAAACATTCAACACGCCTGCAATAATCCACCTAAGTTTGAATATTCTAGCATATTAGTTGTACTATGAAGTGATAATACATCACAGTTGCAGAGATCGGGACGGACTGGGACAGACGGACAATTGTCGTTATGATAATGTTCCCGTGGGGTCGTACACCGAAACGCCTGGCAATAATAGAGTTGTTACCTCTGAACGTTTGGGTCACTCTTTGCGGTGGCAACACTGGGCATATAGGCATCTCTGTTGTCATGTCGGCGAGTGGTGGCGTGGTCGTGGTTGTCACTTCCGGTGTCATTCCTTCGGTAGTCGTTGTTGTAGTCGACGTAGTAGTGGTCCCTATATTAGTAGTAGTTGTTGTAGTAGTCGAATCTGTTGTTACTGTTGGCGTTGCAGATGTTCTCGCTTGCGCTCGGGGTGACGTTATTGTGGTCGCTGCGTCTGATGATGTTGTTGATACATGGATGCTGGTTCTTGGTGGCGCACTGGATGCTTTTCTGTCGTCTTTTCGCTAAGAAACATGAATGTGATACTCGCGTTATTATAACGGAGGTGTCTGACATAAGACCGTAATGGTCGGACACGTAGGTCCACCATGTTAACTGTTAACACAGGCGACGCTACACTATCATGATTATCACAGAAAACAATTTCAGCGGAATAGGAGACAGCCAAATTCCTCCAGACGAACTCCCTATATTTACTAGATATAGGTAAGAAATAGATAGGAGAATACATTTAATTGGTTAGTTGGTGTTGCCAATGTGCTATGATGATGGTGGGTCCTGCTGAATTGATATGATGCTGGTTGGCAAAATCATGATATGAAAATGTTCCGTTATCTGTTCTAACGTGTTCGCATTTTCGCAGTGTTGTGCTAATTGGAGTATCTTGAGAATATGCCAGTGGCTGTATGAAACATTCATGAACATATTTAAAAAAAATATTTTAATAATTGCTGCTCTGATGTTGGCGTAACACGACATAAATAGCCTTCTGGATTATGGTCAGTTTGCAACAACCAAAAGTGCCATTATTAAAATATTTTACAATGTATGTTTTAATGTGTTATGTCCATTGGCTCATATTGATTGGTCGAAGGTCACGAAAATGAGAACTTCAGAAAAAACAAATAGCGGTACATTTTCATGGTGGGTTTCGCTCCACAACACACAAATAAAAATGCTAAATATTACTGGCTTTTGAATGTTCCCCGGTACCGGCATAGGTCGATATGTACCTGACCTGCCCTCCTGCGAGCATTATGTGTCACAGAAAGACACGCATTGAAGTCCACAAAATACATATTTGAACACGATATTCGGCTTCAGCCAAAACCTGTACCATCTGTATTATCGCAATTCCGGAATCGATACCAAACGGAATGTCCGGAAAAAGGTATATACATATTATCACAACAGTGTGTTGATCCGTGTCGCAGTATCACGTCCAGTTGAGGTGAAGGCAACGAGTTTGATCTGGCAGTCTGCCCACATGATGTGACATCACGGATCAACTCACTAATGTTATAAAATGTTTATTATATTACGCCCAGATTACAATAAGAACCATTTCATTACAGATTGTTTTCACTTCAGCAGTTTCATTTTCTTATTTTCAACGGATGAATAACCCGTGTCGTTAATCGGCACATTTCGGCAATTTCCGTAGTAAATTGCGTTATCATAACACGAAACTATTTAATAACTTCACGCACCGCTTTATCGTGTCAAAAATGGGTAGAGCTATCGACTTGAAATTTGGTTTTTGAATAGCCCGGACAACGTCGGGCTCATCGGCTAGTCTTCTTCTATCTATACTATATATTTTGAGAACTCCGTGTATTCGAGAGATAGCCCACACCCTCCGGACCTCAATGATATGATCGTGAATGAGTATTGATATACCCCACTAAACTTTAACAAACACCAGTAATGGTGTGTAGATCATTTACATATATCTCCTATATATTTTGATACAATCTATCTAATTTACATATCTCTCTTATATATTTATGTTTGTGTGTGTGTTGTACTTCATACAAATCTACGATTCTCGACCGATCGGGACGAAACTTGGTACGTGTGTGTAGTTTGACCAGGCGGTGGTCGTTGTCGTATTGGCGAGCCCGTGCGACGCCCGTGCAGCGCATGCGCAGACGAGATCTCGGAAACGGGTGGAGCTATCGACTTGAAATTTGCTATGTGAATGTATCTTGCGCCGGGTACAAATTTTATCGGGTCGCCGAGCCCGTGCGACGCCCGTGCAGCGCATGCGCAGACGAGATCTCGGAAACGGGTAGAGCTATCGACTTGAAATTTGCTATGTGAATGTATCTTGCGCCGGTTACAAATTTTATCGGGTCGCCGAGCCCGTGCGACGCCCGTGCAGCGCATGCGCAGACGAGATCTCGGAAACGGGTGGCGCTATCGACTTGAAATTTGCTATGTGAATGTATCTTGCGCCGGGTACAAATTTTATCGGGTCGCCGAGCCCGTGCGACGCCAGCTTCGCGCATGCGCAGACCAGATCTCGGAAACGGGTGCAGCTACCGGGTACAATTTTTTCTTATTGAAACGCGTGGAGCTAAAAATTAAAAAAAAAATATACAAAAAATGTCATGTTTCGGACAAGCCGCCGGTGGCGGGCTAACCTGCTAGTCTATACTATATATTTTGAGACTTCGTATATATGTGTGTGTGTGTGTGTGTACTTCATAGAATCCAAAACGCGTGTACAGATTGAGATCAAATTTCGTATGTAAGTGTAAAATCACACCGACACCGCCGTAGTCGCGGTTTAGAGAAGCTCAGAGCACCCGTTCTCCAATCTCAAATCACCGCAAAGGCACGGCGGGGGTTAATCAAGTGATTATTTAATGAGCGTTTGTTTTTGACGCATCTCTATAAAGAGCGTCTGTTTCCCATTCAACGTTATTCGCATCTGCAGAGTTATACGGGAACGCAAACGTTATCGCTCGAAATTTATTCGCTGCGAGCACGGATGGCGCGCTCTGTTTTTACAGTATATACCTTCGGTATATACCGAAATCATCCCAGATAATCACGAATATAGCATCAGATTTCTCCCCAGATATACCGTTATAAAGCTACTGGAATCTGCCAATCTACTATTAATATGTGTGTATATATGTGGGTACTTCATAGAATCGAAAACGCGTGTAGGAACGGGCATCCCCACGGCAATGTCGGCAAATATATATGAGTGTGTCCTTTATAGACTCGAACCGATTGAGCTCAAACTTGCTAAATATTTACTGGGAAATTCCAGGCAATGCCGATTATGCTCAAACTTGCTACCTACGGTCGCCATTTTGCGGCCATCTTAGACGGGGAGTTCCAATTTTGGCACATAAAGGTGGAGTTATGTCTTAGCTTCACAAAAATGTATACATGTGTATACATATGATAAGATGTTCTCACTATAATTGCATCAAGCTGACTTATAGGAAAATGGCAGCCATCTTGGACGCCATCTTGAATTACAAAAAATGCTCAAAGCGGATTTTAGCGGATTTTGGATATGTTATAGAGGATATATTCCTCTTCAAAATGTTATACAAACCAACTTAGTCCAAATTTGTTCTAGGTCAAACCGTTTATCGACCAGACTATGAGGTGACATTGACCTTGAAACGGGTACCCACAAATGACCTTGGGTGATATCTCGGTCATCATTGGTTTTGTTATGTATGGTCAACTCGGGACGGGGAATATTTTTGTCGGCGTGCCTGTACGGGGTTACCTTGAAAAACAAAAATTAATGGATCTACCAAAGCCATGTGACCTTGACCTTGAAACGGGTACCCAAAATTACCTTGGGTGATATCTCGGTCGTCAGCGGTGAAACTCGGGACGGGGAATATTTTTGTCGGCTTGAAAAAACAAAATGAATGGATCGACCAAAGCCATGGGACGAATCCCGCCAGTGGCGGGCTAATCTGCTAGTATAATAATAAATAGAGAATATCCGCATAGTGTTGCTGAATAAAAAAATATTTTTGCGAATAAGTGGGCATCTATTCGGCGTGCCTTTACTGGCGAGCCGAATAGAGCACACAAAGAAATAATATTGTTTTTATTCAGCTATACTATGTGTATGTACTGTTTATCCACCGCAGTATCCATCTAGTAGATACTAATTATTTATGAAACAGTTTTGTATTCATGCGACTCCTATCGCGAAACAGTCCGCTTTATAAATGCTTAGTTATGCCGTTAACATATCATAGCAAGGTGTAATTTCTAATAAAATCTAAATTATTCGCGAAATGTTCAAATTTTAAACTGAAGTGTATGAATGCAGCAGTCATGATAATTTGATTGTTTGTGTTTAAAACGTATGACAGTCTGAACGTTAGTAATGTATAGCACTAAGATCGGTAGTGCCCATGCACCAGCTCATGGAAGGTTGTCGCATAGCCCTATTCTCTATTATCCAACTTCACCATATAAACATTGGCATATTCCATTTGAGTGTTTGATCTTTCAGAAAAGAGTCGCGACCGATTTCACGAAAATACGTTTTGGATGTTGACGTTTCTAAGGATGCTGTCGCTTATAACGGAACTCATCAGGGTGCGTTCTAATGATGCTACAGAACGTTGTTACGATTCGTGACGGATAGGGGCGTTGGTTATCTGGTTTATCTGATGGGCTTTATATGTACATGTACAGTAGAGAGGGTTGGCGACGGAGAAAGGCTATACATTTTCAAACATGATATTAATTTCGAATAATACTTGGATTGTGTGGATGCAAAATAAATATTTTCCAAATCCGGAAAAATGTAACCATCGCCTGTCACCAGAGAAAGCCGGTGGAATGACACATATATACTATCTGAACCAAATCATAATTATGTAATAAATGAAATCTTGATATATTTATAAGGCGACGAGAATAAAGAATTGAATTTAATTGAATCAGCTGAAAATTCGAACCCCGAGGGAGAAGTGCTGATGAAATTTGATTTAAATTACATCCGCCAACTGAACGGTCAATAGCCTTCTAGCTACCCCTCTGCTTATGGCGCCGGTTTCATATTACATGTATGTTATATCATGTGATATTATATTGACTATCTGGCATAAGAATCGAAATCGAACAATGCTTTAAATCAATTGTTTTTACTTTGAACATATGTTATTTGTAATATAATACAAAAAAGTGAATTTGGGCACAATTTACAGAACTGACCGAGCCCCTCTCTGGAATACATTGTTACAAACATTCATGTATTACACATTTTAACAAAGTGGCACAGTAACTGTGTGAGGCGGTGTGAAGTGGCAGTGCCAACAAGGGTCTTTTTGAGTAAGTTCAAATTTTGTGTTGTATGGGTGTTCGGGATGTCAGAAAGTAATGCATTCATGTGTGATAATTCATGTCTTCTCTCTGTAACGAATGAAACATTTACATCTCCATTCGATCTGACTGATAACAGGAAACATGCAACAGTAATGGTAAACGTCTGTGCACGGGTTTATTGCCCCGTTGCAACGCCGACTGTCCAAGTTTGGGAAATTAACAGGCTGACGATGACTTCAATAATTCCGTAATCGGAATTGAAGTATAATATATTAGCTACATATTGTGTATAAATATGATGAGGGTCTGGTGGTATGATCAACTATTATAAGATAAGTTTTCAAATCGGAAAATGTTGGGGCTTCTGATAGTACGGACGCCATAAAAGTCCAACCCTTAGTGGTTGAGGGGAAACGACACTTTGTTATGTTCAGTATTACTGAAGTACATGTATGTGTAAATTGTTTCTGAGATTCTGAATTCATACTCGGATATATCAGCTATTCGGGGTGTTAATTTATTCGTTACAATCGTGAAATAAATAGGGAACTCCCGATTTACAATTGCACAAATAGTTTGTAATTTGTGTAACTCGCGCCTTTTCCTCAGCGGGGGTTAGCATACTTCTTCCAGTGTGTTTATATCAGGGACTAATATCAGAGACATTTGATATTTAGGTGCACTTACCCACACTACATCATAATAATCATATTGGGGAAGTATATTAGTTTTTTTTTTAATATTTTCTAGAGTCTTGCTACCGAACTGGGATAAACGGGAGCCAATCCTCTTAACAGTTTCACTGATATGATTGTTCCATGATCAATTTGATTGGAGTTCACGACCGAGGTCTGTATGTGTCCCAACAATGGACATTGTATCATGCTTAATAGCTAAATTAGTGGTATCACCGGAGGATTAGCACTGGCTAATTAATTGATTGACCATGTTGCAATTATTTCAAGGTCATTTAAATAGTCTTCTGGCCATTTCAAAGGTTTACCACGCAGTCAATGACTGTAGATCTTCTCTAACAGACACAAATGTCCATCTGTCTCGAATGACTGTGCTATATCACATAAATAGAACATGTATATAGTCAATTGTTGAGAGATTTACACAGGTGATTAAAAAGATCAAGGGGTTGATGGTGTGTACTTTACCATGACATGCAAACCGATTGGCGTAAGTACATATACAGTAATTTGTTTTCATTAAAGAATTCCCCGATCTGTTTTAAGACAACTTTCTCAAAAAAAAATTCCCAGGTGGAAGGAAAATATGACGATAGTTTTTTATATCGGCGCGTTGTTTTTTAAGAATGGGGACGGTATAGCCTTTTTCGATTCATGGCATCGATTGATATTCGAAAGAATGAAACTACTGTATGAACAATTCTTTCATTGGTGGCTTTGTATGGAATCCTATTAGGGCCACGTGCTAATGGTGCTTTCGGCGCGCGCCGAAAGCGACAAAAAGTGCACCGAAACATACCCTAATGGCGCACAAAAAGCTCGCAAAATAGACATTTGAAAAAATTTGGAGGACCGCATGAAGGAATCATCATTAAATGGAACAGGGCCCGTGGTCACTACGGAATTAGAGCGAAAATGCTCAAAGCCGAAAGCGACAAAAAGTGCGCCGAAAGCGACAAAAAGTGCGCCGAAAGCGACAAAAAGTGCGCCGAAAGCGACAAAAAGTGCGCCGAAAGCGACAAAAAGTGCGCCGAAAGCGACAAATAGTGCGTAACGGCGCATATTTTGTCGCTTTCGGCGCTTTCGGCGCGTTACTAATGGCGCACTTTTTGTCGCTTTCGGCTTTGAGCATTTTCGCTCTAATTCCGTAGTGACCACGGGCCCTGTTCCATTTAATGATGATTCCTTCATGCGGTCCTCCAAATTTTTTCAAATGTCTATTTTGCGAGCTTTTTCATCGTGTTAACGATATGGCCAGATTGCTTATATTTTGCCATGTTCGAGATTTGTCTTGATTTGTATGTACCTGGCGCCAGGTACTTTGGAAGTACTCGATCATAGTGTACCAAATATTAAAGGACATCATGGGGCTATTAATATATAACACATGGTGAATAACCTGATCCGGTATATACTATATATAACAGGAATATACAATGTATATCTTACCCTGTTGCCTTCGGTGTCTAGCATGAACCACTCCTTTGACGGTCGTATCCCTGCCGAATCATCTTGATTTAGGAGAGCGCACATCTTTGATTTAACGTTGTATCCAATCTTTGTACAGTCAGCATGTCTCGTACACATTGTCTCACATCTCTTGACATTTGTCAGCTTTGTTTTGGTCAGAAAACCATCTGATTGAGTTTTAAAAGGATGAGCGCTAACACTGACAACATTGAGCAGTAAAGTACACAACAATCCGAATTTAAATTGTTCCCAGAACCAACACCATTTGTGTCCTTTAATTGTCATCGCTTTTAGAGACATGCGTTACAATGTCTGTTGCGCGTCAGTTGCATCATAAATACAAATATAATTCAATTTTGGTGTAACATGGATTAAAAGTCATGAAAGTGATTTCTTCAACTTGTATGTGAAATTACAACAATATTGTAATCCTTGTTTTGGGAATGGGAATAATTTATCCAACACATGTGGACGAGGAATGGCTAAATAGAAAATGACAACCGCGACACCAGTAACCTCTGTGCGCATTCCTATCTGGATGATGAAGCCTTTATGTGGTAGTATGACGTATTTCACTCGAAGAAGTAGGCACTTTGGATGGACACAAAATATAGAGCATTATCACGTGTTGAATAATTACATGTCATTTATGCTGTCACCCTGGACCTGTCCTGTTGCTCGATGAATATCTCGATTCAGTTCGCGATAAGTGTGCTTGTGTTCTGTGATAAACCGATATGGCAGGTGCATATCTGGCAAGAAACAGTTTGTCACAATACACACTAACAGATAGACAAGAGCACCAGAACTGCCAATCAATTTAAACATTATGTGCATACTGTATATGCACTAAAGATGTTAGTTACAACAACTAAGTGCAATTCAAATTTTCTGTCCAAACTAATACAATGGGGCCCATTTGCTCAATACCCTGCTCTGCTGCTATAAGGTTTGTGAAGAGTAACCTTCACAATGTTTGCGCAAGCTAGATGGACATGTATGTTAAGTGAAGAAGCTCGACTGTTTGACCTTTCTTTGAACATTCAGCTAGAATAGAGCCATTTACTGGTACGGTCCTGATTTGTTTGATAGATGTCAGAAGTCCAGCTTTACTTTGAATTGATTGTCAATAACAAACAGAAGCTTTCCTGGAATCGCGATTACAGCTCAATGATTCTTCATTCGGAACAAAATATCAGAATCAATTGTTCTTGAAACTAAATTTGGTTAATAGCGGAGAACCAAGATATATCAAATGATTCTTCACACTAAATTTGGTTAATAATGGAGAACCAAGAGATATCAAATGATTCTTCATTTGGAACCAAATCTCAGAATCAATTCAGAATCAGTAGGTTCTACTCTCAGTGTAGTTGTTCTTCGTCGAGACATACAGGGAACCAAACGATATATGGTTATCAACTTCTTCTCTGCTCCACAAAGAGAATTCCATAGTTGGCCCCACGAATCTTCAGTATAAATCAGTACAAGTCGCTAATAAGCTGAAATAACTGAACAAATAATTTGAAAATCAGCATTTCAGCAGGACATGAAAAATGGCGGCTTTCACACTTGTACGCGCCTTTCGCGTGCGGTATTGAGCGACGCCTTCAGTCCGGAACTGTAGCTCTATTTTTGAGCCAGTTATGTATTTTATGAACCAATGTGCTTTTAGAGACACTGATAGAGAACTACATATATGTACATAAATAATGTATCTATATATATATATATACAGAAGAGTAGAATATGTCTATATGTATGTCTGTTCGCGATATTCCTTCCAGACGCCTGGACCGATGTCAAAACATTTTGGTGTGGTAACTCGGCAACATATTCTCATGCAAATAGCTTTATATAAAACGTATTTAAAAAATCCAAAATATGGCGTTATTTGAGTCTGTGTTACGCTCTATAAAAACGTAAATGGGGCACGAAAACACTCGAATCTGAAATAAGGCCATAATGAGCGTGCCACAGTGAAACCACATTAAAAAGAGCGTGGATCTGGTAAGTCGTGTCGAGGAAAAAATTAGATTAAATAATGCCAATATGGGCATGTTTCGTATGGGAGTGCATCAATTAGGCCCGATACGGACGTATTTGTAATATGAATATGCTCATATACGACTATGTTCGTGCCCCGTTTACGATCACATAGAGTGTAATTCAGATTAAGATAACGCCGATATGGGCGTATTTGTGTTTTTGAAATACGTTCAATATGGATCTATTTTCAGGAGAACAGGCTGAACTCGAAGTATCCGTACGGATGTTATAATGATGTTAGTTTTTTTTATAATATAAATATAATAATCAAAATATTGATATAAAAATATATTTAATTAAAATTGTATGCGATGTTTGTTTCAACAGACGAATTTCGAATTGAATTCGAGTCTAATTAGAATTGAATTCGAGTCGTCGGCAGTGCGACGTTTGTCCCAAGGGTTATGTGTGGTATAACTTTTCCATCCATACAAAGGCATTCAAACTCTGACGTCAATAACGACGTCACTATTGAACTTTGACCCGTTTTCTCGGTATTCAGCATAGCATGACTTTTAATATGCGCCGTCTGATTTGACAAAAACAATTCCTTAACCAATTTTCCGCTTACCAGACAAAATAAAATAAAAATACTGGAAGACGCGATCATTCGTGTCACACGGGCATCGTGAAAATCAACAATATCATCCATAAATAATACGTCGAAAACTATCACAAAAGTTTATAATTAAGAACGCTTTTTATTATACATATTGCTTTTGTTTGGCGGAAGTATGTATAGGTATATAATTATGTATGTATAATAAGTATTATAGGAGGCGATTACTGTAATGTTGCAAGGCTGACCAAAATTGAAAACGTGTTAAAACTTCTTTGGAAATTGACCATCAAAACCTCCTATTAATGGGCTCATGAGTCGATCTAATTATACTACCTCATTTAACAAAAACGGGTATGCTGCTTTGCATCTTTTTGTCTAGCCGTCTAGCCGTCCAAACGTCCGTCCGTCCGATGTCTGTTCATGTTATAACTTGAACAGTAGTGCTCGGATCTCAATAAAGTTTGGTATGTATGGTCACTACTATGACGACATTCAATAGAGGGTTCCATCGTTTTGTTAGGATTTTCCATTTTAAAATTATTCCTCTGTGTTTATCTCTATTTGCTGGTGTGCACAACGTATACATATACGGTTGTTAGTTGTATGGTGTCAAATTGGGCAGGGCATAGTTAACGGACTCGCATGTGGTTTGTTTTATGAAAGTTGCTCAGATTGCTGAACGCCTGAGGTAGCAATACACGATTTCCTTGGTTTTTAAGCGGGCTGAAAAATAATATTAAGCATATAAGGGCTATAACTGCCAGTTTGGCATTTGTTATTCATGGGAGTGGTGTTTTGGTTGTTTAATTATTTTATAAATGTACCGTAGTATACAAAACGGGGTCATGTTTGAATACGAAGTATGTGATTGGTATCTGGCGTGGGCCAGCTCGGTGTGGTACTCCACCGGAAAAGAGCGTGATTTCTGGACTTTCATGACCAAATTTCAAAATTGATACGATAGCTGTTCTTTATTTGTTAATATCTCTGACATATAACTAGGTTATATCAGCTCATAATGTGAGTATAGACTGACATTCGCGTGTCGTTGTTAGCTATGAGGCCGAAGACGGCGAATTTCGCCCCAAAAAATGGTTAAAATGTTTTGCACAGTCAGTCCAAGGGAGATAATTCAACATTTGATGTGACATCTGTTAAAATATAGACATGTGGATTATCCGACCATGGTCTGTATCGTGTAACAAAGCATTCGTGTGCTTTGTATCAACGATCCGGCGCAGCAGAAGGTTGTATTACAGTACACCTATCAAAATAGTGAAAATGGCCAGAAATCGTGTATTGCTACACGGGGCGACGACAGCTCTGCATTGATTGTACGATGTGCCACGATTTGTCGGTGTACAATCTATAATTGTACCACAAAACGACGTAAACATACTCAATAGAACACATGCAGCTGACCAATATGATACCGAACTAAGGATAGTGGTGCCACGACAGTAGAGTAGTAAATTATGTCACCAAGTTCTATATATAACCGATTACTCAAACGACAATACATTATTCGAAATCCAGAACACGTTCTCTGTTCACATTACATGGCCTACATCGGGGTCGAGAGCAGACGTTTGGATCAAATAAGGAAAAAATATATTGCCATGGTGTTGCCCTTTCTGCCGACATGGAGGATCTGTTATTCCCCGACTTGCTGCAAAAAGAAACGCTCCGAAAAATAAGACTGTGCAGTATCAAAACAAGTCAAAAACATTAAAAAGCCTCTTTAAGAAAGGAAGAGAAGATAATCTGTTAAACTCGTGGGATTTGAACTTCCTTCTTGGAACTTATATGAATGTTTTTAACGTAAAAACATTCGCACACAGTTGTGACAAAGATGGATCCTTAGTAACGGACGATAGTGTGCATTATTCCAGGACATTAAGGTAAACTTAAAGATATGGAAAAAGGATAAGAAAAGGGGAAACACATTGTGATTTGCGCCCCATGTTGTTATACGCATAGGAGCAAATTTAGAACATTGGCTAACAATATTAGATGTGACAACTGCACACAATAATATCAGTATAGATGCAAGGGCATCAGCGCAGAAGACGCGAACAAAATAAAAACTATGTCAACTGCTATACAATGGCTCTGTAATCTATGCCGTGGAATTCAACAAGTCTCTGATAGTAAAATAGACCCAGAACGAGAAGGCAAAGAAGACCGGAATATTGAGGAAATAATTTGTCAACAAAAAATAAATAACAACCCAGAGCAATTAAATTCTCAAAAACAGAATAGATGTTGCACATGATAAACTAATGGACAAAATAATTACAAACATGGACACATATGAAGAGAGCTCGACACACCGACTGGAGTAGCGTTTAGAACTCTTAGATATTAAGCATACTACACAAATGGATAAATACATGAACGAAATGAACGGCAAGATACATAAAATGGAATCAGTAATTACGAAGCTCGAGACAAAAACATCAAACAGTGAAGCAAAAATAGGAATACGAAAGGATGACATGCACACGCAGCTGGAAACATATCAAAGAAAAAAATTATAACGTTATCAAGGAATTCAGACAAATGCATGACAAGGAAATAGATAAAATCCGAAACGAAACTCGAAAAATACCGCAAACAATTGAGAACGCCCTGAAAGATATAATTAAACCACCAACGGAAAACAATCATAAGATCGAAACGAGATACAGCACTTAGTCAGATGCAATATTCCTGAAACTTCTCAACATTCTGATATATCAAATGAAATCGATTGGAAGGAAATATCACACACAATCATGAAAATGACATCATGCTATCCGGATTCAGAGGTTGTGTCTTTCCACAGATTATGTACAAAATATGAGAATAAAAACCGACACTTAAAGGTCATATTTCGGTCCAAATGTGTAAGAGACGAGGCGATAAAAGAAGCCATTGTTTACAACAAGAAGCACAATAAAATTGCCAGCTATAGGAAAATAATAAAGAATTATTATTATTATTTAATAAAGAATTAACAAGAATGCAAATGCAAAAGCAAACAGATAACACAGGGAAAACATGGAAAATTGAAAACAAACAAATTGTTGAACTATTGTGTAGAAGCTACACATAGAATGATAGATACTTCATTGTGCGAAATTGAATGAGTGTCATATGCGAATGATATATGTATACATGTAAAGTCTGGCATGTTGAGTACGGGGACTAAGAGTCGGTCAGACTCATTCCGTAAATACATATCAAATGATGATTCAGTTTCATGATACATGTATATTGGAGAGCAAACATATTTAAATTTTGTAAATACTGTGTTGGTTCTTTCATTGAGACAAGAAGATAATACAAGCGCAGATGAATCCATGCTAATTTGGAGGGAAGTGTTCAAATAATCAGTTCAACAAACGGCTTTGTTATCCTCCTCCCTATTTTCCACCCTTCTGATTGGCCCATGTGCTGTCACGTTCCGGGCGACAAATCACACTCTCGCCCGCTGACCCGGGAACACCCAGAAACATTGTTTTTGTCGCCCGCCTGATGTTATATTGTAAGAATATCTCCAAACACACACTGCAGTAACTCATCTATTTCACATCACTACGACGTACTAAAAAATCATAGATCTTATATACCCAACGGATTCGCTAAACACACCAGTTTTGGTGTTTTCTGATTTGCATATATTTAGTGAACACTAATAATCTAACTTTAAAGTTGATACTTTTATCGGACAAACGTTATTATTTACATTTTACATCGAAACACATCTCGGTGATTCAATTTGTTCATGTCGACATTATTATGCAAGATTGAAAGAGAGGATCCCTTGAGGTTGGTTGGTTATAAATGATCGCTGGTAGACAACGTAATGCATACGTTTGTCGCGAATGAATGGTACTGTACGTTTATCCTCCGCGGTGTCTGCATTGTGATCATAGAAGTATTTTATGTGAGGATCGCCATGAGCACTGACTCATATGAATGTACATTAATGACATTGACAACTTCCCAATAGCTTTCGGGGAAGACCGTTATAAAATGAAAATCGCGAGTAAATTGCGCGCACAAGACAACATTGAATATCGCACATTGCAGAAGACGAGAACATACATATATGGCTTATTGGTTTACATTTCATGGACCGATATTGACAAGTTGACCACCAAAATGATCGTAAATAAACGCTTAACAGATTGAAAACGAACACATTGTTGAACTATGGTGTAGAAGCTACACATAGAACGATAGGTACCCCATTGTGAGACATTGAATGAGTGTCAATCCTTTAATTGTAACGTATTTATAAATGTAAAGTCTTGTATATTAAATACGAGGACTAAGAGTAAGTCAGACCCGTTCCTTTAGCAGATATGAAGTGAAATGATTCAGTGTCACAATACATGTATATTGGAGAGCAAACATATCTCAATTTTGCAAATACTGTGTTGTTCTCTGGGAACTACTCGTGAAAAAAGATTTAGTATAGGAATTGTTAAATGTGTTTGCAAATGGTGATATGCCCCCTTCAAAATAGTATCGTTTCTTTGTGAGACCCAACATGTCGGTAAATGGGGATGCCCAGTAGCAGAAGCGTCTACAAATAGAGGCACCGAGTCTTACCCACCAGAAGCGGACATAAGCTAATGGCAAGCAGTCTGAAAGGTGTTGGAACAAAAGGGATAGGACACACATGTTGTGTTAGCATTAAATTTAAAAATGAGTATTCACTGGTTGATTAAGTATTTCTCATACCTTTGTTCGAATGATGTGCTCAATGTTTGAACAATATACCTTTCCACAGCTGTCAGTCAAATAATTATTAGCAGATAGGTTTGACCAATCAGCAAATGAGCCGGTCTTTGGCTGCATACCCATTATGATGCCACCTTTTTTCACCCTAATTTTGGATATTCATACATTCAGTGTTAAATTTGCTATATTCGAACAACTGTCTGTTGTCAAATCATAATGTACTGAAATTTCTATTTGTGCCATGTTGGAAATTTATCCATGGTTATAATACATATTCTCATTTTTCATGACACTTGTCATAATTTTCACAATTAAAGGCGACAAGAATGTATGTTCTCCTGTGTAGCCATGTATATAAAAGAATAGTATCACTCTGTTCGCGATTTTTCTCAACAGACCCCTGGACCAATATCAACCAAATTTGGTGTGGTGCCCCAAGATTCCCTGGTGGATGTCTCAACGGCGTTGTTTTTTTATTTCAATTGTTTTGTTTCAATTAAATTGAATTCAAGTTTTTTTAATGTTAAATTGCGTCAGCAGTTCGATCTAAAACATACAATAATTCACATAAATTTTATTTTAAAAATGTTTTAATTTAAAATTAAATTTTAAATTTTAAATTTAAATTTAGATCGAGTCAGCTGTTCAATCTAAACAAATACAATAATTAACTTTTTGTGGAATTAAACAAATTAAATTCAAATTTAAATGTTAAATTGAGCAAGGAGTTCAAATAAAACATTCACACAAATTGCATGTAAGCAATGTCACCGAGGAAACTGTTTCAGCAAGTTATAACATAAGGGCAAGCAAGGCTTATTGCTAGTGGGCGGTGTGCCGTGTATATATTACTGTTATAGTATGTAGGTTGGGTGTTTGACATACAGATATACTGACGGATGTATACAGTATGTAATGGCAAACAGACATACCTATCTATTATATATTTTGGAAGATCTGTCTGTCTGTGTGTGTGTTCGCGATGGACTCGAAAACGGCCGAGCCGATTTCGATAAAACTTGGTATGTGGGGGTACTTTCGGCCGGGTACTGGCATGGGCCTATTAATTTGCCCGCGCGTCTATGGATACCGTCGTGTGGGGAGTATCGTAAGCCTATTATTTTGCCCGTGCGACGTGACCTTGACCTTGAAATCGGATCAATTCAAGGTCGAATCGCGAATTTTTATCGGATTTCGACGAAATTTGATACTTAGGGTTACTTTTCTCCACTGAGTTTTTTCGACGGGTCGAATCGTGACCCCGATATGACCTTGACCTTCAAAATTATCAATTCGAGGTCAAATCGGGTCAAACCGGATGGATTTCGACGGGTACTTATGTCGGGTACGAAATTTGATACATAGGGTTACTTTTGTCCACTGGGTGTTTTGGACGGCTCAAGTCGTGACCCCGACCTGACCTTGACCTTCAAAATGATCAATTCAAGGTCAAATCGGGTAAAACCGGATGGATTTCTACGGGTACTTTTGTCCGGGCAGTGTTTTGGACGGGTCAAATCGAGACCCCACCTGACCTTGACCTTCAAAATGGACAATTCAAGGTCAAATCGCGCAATTCGCCGAAAAGCAGAGGGGAAACAGCCCGGACGAAGTCGGGTCCACCTGCTAGTCTCCTATTTATTTTGAAGACCTCTGGCTGTCTGTCTGTATGTCTGTATGTTTGTATGTCATTTATACAAATCTACGATTCTCGACCGATCGGGATGAAACTTGGTAGGTGTGTGTAGTTTGACCAGGCGGTCGTCGTTGTCGTATTGGCGAGCCCATGCGATGCCCGTGCAGCGCATGCGCAGACGAGATCTCGGAAATGGGTGGAGCTATCGCTTGAAATTTGGTGTGTGAATGTATCTTGCCCCGGATACTAATTTTATCGGGTCGCCGAGCCCGTGCGACGCAAGCTTCGCACATGCGCAGACCATATCTCGGAAACGGGTGGAGCTATCGACTTGTAATTTGGTTTTTAAATAGCCCGGACAACGTCGGGCTCATTGGCTAGTCTATTATATATTTTGGGAAATCTGTCTGTCTGTCTGTGTGTTCGCGATGGACTTGAAAACGGCCGAGCCGATTTCGATGAAACTTGGTGTGTGGGGGTACTTTCGGGGAGTGGCATGGGCCTATTAATTGACCTTCACCTTGAAATCGGGTCATTTGAAGGTCAAACGCCCGGGTATCACGGGATTTCGATGAACATTACTGTCTAGGGATACTTTCGTATGGGGAGTGTCATAAGCCTATTCATTTGCCCGTGCTACATGACCTTGACCTTGAAATCGGGTCAATTCAAGGTCAAATCGCCAATTTTGATGGGATTTCGACGAAATTTGATACATAGGGTTACTTTTGTCCACTGAGTGTTTTGGACGGGTCAAGTCGGGACCCCGACCTGACCTTGACATTAAAAAGGATCAATTCGAGGTCAAATCGGGTAAAACCGGATGGATTTCGACGGGTACTTTTGTCGGGTACTTTTGTCCGGGTTTTGCCCGTGCGACGTGACCTTGAAATCGGGTCATTTCGACGAGTACTTTTGATCGCGAATTTTGATGGGATTTCGACGAAATTTTATTCATAGGGTTACTTTTGTCCACTGAGTGTTGCCCGTGCGACGTGACATTGGGTCGGTCGGGAGTGGCATAGGCCTATTAATTTGCCCGGGCGATGTGACATTGACCTTGAAATCGGGTCATTTCAAGGTCAAACGCCCGAGTATCACGCGATTTCGATGAAAATTCGTGTCTAGGGATAATTTCGTATGGGGAGTGTCGTAAGCATATTCGTTTGCCCGTGCGATGTGACCTTGACCTGATATCGGGTCAATTCAAGGTCAAATCGCGAATTTGTATGGGATTTCGACGAAATTTGATACATAGGTTTACTTGTGTCCACTGGGTGTTTTGGACGGGTCAAATCGTCACCCCGACCTCACCTTGACCTTCAGAATAATCAATTCAAGGTCAAGTCGGGTAAAACCGGATGGATTTCGACGGGTACTTTTGTCGGGAACTTTTGTCCGGGCAGTGTTTTGGACGGGTCAAATCGTGACCCCACCTCACCTTGACCTTCAAAATGGACAATTCAAGGTCAAATCGCGCAATTTTCCGAAAAGCAGAGGGGAAACAGCCGGACGAAATCGGGTCCACCAGCTAGTATACATATATTGTCATACACATGGTTACGCTGTAGTTCTTATATAAGATAAAAGTGTAGCCGGCTTTCTCCCCACCAAACAGTAGGGTTGGTTTAGTTTCATGGGAAGATTAGTAAAAGATTGTGTGGCATGATAAAGGGGGAGGCCAAAACTATAAAACTTCTATACGAGTAATTTGCAAGACATTAACAATGAAATCAATGGCTTATAACATTGGACCACTCGCATTGATTTCGTGTTGATAAAGTATTACTAATAAGAAGCCAATCATATAGAATCAAATGGGACATGTGGTCTTTCCGATCATGGTTATAGTTCTTACCGTCATGTAAATAACATATGACTTGTGTATAAGTTTTATAGTATTGGGCGCTGGCAGGTGAAGAACCTAACTCCGGGATCGATATATGTTCACTGCGCTGGTGGATACGGATTCAAACTCCACGTTCAGCTCTACTGTATATGTGTCTTTGATATCAAAGGTCTCGAAATGCATTTCGTTCTTGTACAAATCTGAGGTTTACACAAGTAGATTGGATATAATAGCATACATGTTTCTGATGTCAATTTCAAATGTTCAACCAACTTATTTTGTATGTCATCTGATCACTTCTCAATGTGATTATTATGTTTCACAATAACCACAGGGAACAATAAAACTGAAGTCTACGAAAAAGAGTGTTTTATATAATATTAGGGACATACATAATAAAAAGATAACTTATGGACTAAACAGTTTTTAAAAATATTGAAATTATTGAGTGATAAAATATCATTTTAATTAATACTTAACAATTATATAAAACTATACTATAAATATTAGTATTATATAGTATAATATTATATAATTTGTAATTATTAATTAAAACGACATTCAATACACGACGTACAGTATTTAGAAGGACTGATTTTAACTCAAAATTTCACTTAAAATTTGAGATTAGGATTTAGTCTCATTCAAACATGCTTACAATAAAATGTTTGACTGAGATAAATCGAATATATATTAGTAATATAAGTGACAGTCGAAATGTTTATTCCATATAACTGAAACTTTAATTCAGTGGAGCTGGGAAATTTTGGCTCCAATTAAACTCAATATTTAAACACCTCGGGCAATAATTTCTTCTCAAGGTTCCAGGTGATGGCAGATAAGCATTGGTCAGGCATGCTTCACAGCATCGGTTAAACCGCCACCCTGCACCGACTCCACCCACAATCCCACACATCGGGGATTTTACAAGCAGTCGGGTAGATAAATGTCATACATACTTCTTATGTTAATGTTAGATTGTCGTCTAACCTAACGTTTCGTCAGCATTTCAGCGTCATCTCAACAATTCTCACTATAGATTTAAAAGAAAATATAATCAGTGTCCATTCTGAAAGTACTCAATTAGTTTTGCATTGTAACCCAGCAACTGTAGATTCATTAAACAATGTCAACTTGTTTGCAGGTAATGTCTCCGCACTAATTAATACCACTGGATTGTTTTAATTCGTTTGAACACCATTTCCGTCTGTTCGGGAGACTCGTATCAGCCTGTCAGGCATTCCGTGCGATGTATCTTCCCCGAGTCGCCATAGATTCCAGGTGATGCCAGATAAGCATTGGTCATACATGCTTCAGATAATCGGAATAGAACCACCAACCTGCACCGACTCCACGCACAATCCCACCTATGTTGTACGGCAGAGATCGAAGGCCGAGAATGACATTCCGTTGTGCACACATCTGAGTATTTCGCAAGCAGCCGGGTGTGTAGATGTCATACATACTCTTACAAGTGTATGTTAATTTTAAATTGTCGACCAACCCAATGTTTCATCAACATTTCAGCGTCATCTAAACAATTCCCACTGTATAGCTTTAAAAGAAATATAATCAGTGTCCATTCTGAAAGTACTCATTTGATATTGAAACCCAACGACTGTGGGTTCATGAAACATTGTCCACTTGTGTGCAGGTCTCCCCGCTACTTAATATCACTGGATTGTTGCCGCGCAAACTAAATTCGTTTGAACATCATCTCCGTCTTCTCAAGTGAGGTTTTCCAAATTGTCACGCAATACCACGTGATGAATCTACCTCCCGGATCACCGTAGGTTCCCGGAGCTGGTAGGTAAGCATTGTTCAGAAAACCTTTACCACAACGGTTATACCACCATCCTCCACCGCCCCCGCAGTTCCAGGTCGGCTCCACGGCGTGATCCTTGTTGTCGAATGTTGAGAATGGCATCCCGTTGTGTACAGATCTGAGACTGTCACAACCAGACGGCGACTTCACCGTGCCAACTGACAGACGATACCAATCTTCGCATGGACCCAGCGAGAAGCTTTTGTAGGTGACAACATTCCATGCATCGCTGCTGAATTCTTTAATTCTAATTTTCAGTTCTGTTGAGCCTAGTGTTGTCAACTGATAAACATGTTCCAAGCCGAGCCAATGTTCCCCGTTTGGATCCCCAAATCCTGACCTATATTCGTACCATGTGCGATAGAAGTCTACACTGCCGTCGAATCTTTTCTGAAAAACAGTCCAGCCGCCATTAGTCATGTCACACCAGGCATTCATCTGTGTGGCGCCATCTGGTGATATCAAGTATACCCCGTCTGCTGTTGCCGCGTTGTCAAAATGATCTTTGCAATCTGTAACACATAAGGGACAGTCATTGATAAAGTAAAAACACAGAATTGTGGTGCCATGGGTCCACACATGGCTCTCGTTATACACGAGGAACGTGGCTTGAGGGTTACGGCTCGGGGGGTCCGACTTGAAATAACCTACCACCCCACGTCCGTAGCCATTTTATTACTAAATGAATGCTCCCGTTCAGTTATGACAGTATATATTGGAATTGTCTGTTATTAATATGAATGTGTGTTCAGGATATATAAGCTGAGGGCAGACAGAAAACCAGATAATAATAGCAATCTGTTACAGCTTCATCCTTGCTTATAGTAGGGTGTAGGTCTATTTTCTTTTGTGCGTCACTTCCCATGAGTTATAGTTTGTGACTGTTGATATAGTGGGTGGAGAAGGCTGATTGTCAACAGAATGCAAACCAAGCATTAAAAAATATATACAATGTAAAGCTACATGGGAATTAATGGATACACATCGTGTGGCAAAAGTGTGAAAGGGTTTAGAGGATCGGATATTGCGACACAACTGGTGTCAGCTCTAGGATCCGTTTGGAAACTACATTGCCAACATCATAGATGTCACCGCCATAATTTTTGTATCATCAATAATAAACAGTCTAACTTTTTAATATATCATCATGATTAAGTTTTCTGTACACCAATCAGATGTATTTGTTGCAGCAACAGCAATATCACCTTTAGTTTATGGGGTGACTTACACTGTTAAAAAATATCCGTAATTTTACGGCACAATGTGCTGGTAACTTTGCTGCCATCACATTTGCTGTAAAAATACGGAACTTCCTTCAAAATGATAAACTTCCCACTCCGTAAAATCACAAGATATTAACCTAAATTAACGGAACTTCCGTAAATTTTAATTGACACCTTCTGTAAAATTACGGAACTTCCTTCAAAATGATAAACTACCCACTCCGTAAAATCATAGGATGTTGACCTGAATTACGCAACATCGCTGCCAACATTTGACCGTTTAACATACGGTTCAGCACCCTTTAATTAATATCAAGACCGTAACTAATAAAGGTCAGACCAATGGTATTTTTCATGGGTCAACACCAATGTTTTGCTCTTTATTTGCTAATTTACTATATAATTAGCCAGGTTGCCATGGTGACAATATGATTTCCCGATAGGCATTACGATTCATATGTTTTTGAATGGTCGAAACTAGTATTATTCATGACTAAAAAATACATCTTACCGGTAGTTCTAATGTTATGATCATAGTTTACGATACTTGTGAAACTTTGCAGTTTGCAGAGGATCAAGCTTGTTATCTGCCTCATGGAATTTATTCCGGAAAAGGCTGCGCACGCGTAATGTGTTCGCTTTGAAACCCTTTCACTAACTACTGTATAGATATGCTGTAAATAAAAATAAGCCAACCCATCACTATTCAGTTATGAGTATACTAATTTCGACCATTCTAAAACATGAATCGGCATGCGCTTTTAAGCCATAAAAAAGAAAGATACACAGTTAGAACTCAAATTTATGTACATATAAAAGTTAAATATCTTAATGGGATACTTTTTGGTAACATGTATACATGTACATGTATAAGGCATGAAATTGTCCAGTCACTTGTAAACACAGTTTTTGTTTTAACAGGTGAATCCGTACATCGTGACAATACTGTACCAGTCAGAAGAAGTGGTATTTTTAGGCGCGCCTTCTTTGTGATATTGAGGGAGCTCAATTTAGAAACACGTGTGATTATAGCACAATACCAGTCCCACTTATTATTGCAATATTCAATGCAAAATATTGCGATAATAAGCGCGCTAAATTTCATACAAACCTGATAGTGTTATATTTATATAATATTAGATAAATACTGTGCATATAGTGTACATATAGCATATACAACTATAATTATAAAGATATCTAAAACATTGTCTCTATTTATACAATAAACAATATAGAAGAAGCAAAACAATTATTTAAAATGTCACAATTTTGAGCGAAAGATGTTGCAATATTACGCGCAAACTATTGAGATATTTAGTGCAAAATATTGCAATAATATCACAGGCGACATGCTTATAAGCGTTTCCACTTGCAATATTATTGCGATATTGAGTGCGAAAATAGCGTGCTTAAATGGCTTAATATATACCGTACTATTATACCACTTCTTTTGACTGGTACTGTATATATACCGGTATCAATTAACAGCTACATGTAGTTGGGATTGGAACCATCAAGACAACAGCATAATAACTGTGCACAATGACTTGACGACAATGTTCTCCCGTAGTCGCACATTTTCCATGAGATATCAGGGAGTCAGCTATTAAGATGGTTTGATAACAACATCCAACAAATACTGTACATTTCCTCCAGGTAAATTGTCGTAATACCGGTAACTTGACAATAACATGGCGAATAATGACAATGTCTCATATCCACACGTTTCAATACAAATTGATGAATACAGGATGAATTGGTCTGAGTGATTGTAAAGTTGCGTGGCGTCAGTTCATTGTTTATGGACGTTGAAGTTCTTGTGAATTACCGGTACACTGGTGCACACAGTAGTGCAATACATGTATATCCTCTCTTGTAAATGTACATGCATGTGGGATGATGTGCTTTGAAACAATTACTTGAATCAGATACTGAACACTGTCAACTGCATTTTCAACATTATAATAGAAATAGCTGCTCGTTGAGTTGTTGTTGTTGCTATTATTGTCACTATTGGTTGACAGCGAAGTCTGTGTAAATTTTACCTGTATCCCCAGTGTCCGTAAATGTTCCAGTGTTTTGATACTAAGTCACAACAGTCAACACAGCACTGACGTATGAATGAAGTGAGACCATGGATCATGCCATGTTTGCCATGAATCTCTTGTGAAATACACTGGTGCATACAGTACATGTATATCCTCTCTTGTAAATGTACATGGATGTGGGATGGTGTGCTTTGAAACAATCACTTGTTGAATTAGATTCTGCAGCGATGTATATATAGGAATATATATTTACGTCCATGGATTCTGAACACTGTCAACCTGTCAACTGCATTTTCATTTAATAGTAAATAGAAATGGCTGCTCGTTGAGTTGTTATTATTGTCACTATTGGTTGACATCGAAGCTCGTGTTAATTGTACCTGTATCCTCATGTGTCAGGATATACGCTACTGTTTTTATACTAAGTCACAACTGTCAGTCAACACAGCACTGAATTATGAATGAAGTGAGACCCTGGATCATGCCATGTTTGCATGAAATTGATGAATCTCTTAGTGGAAATTGTCAATGATTAAGTCGATTTTCGAAGAATTTAAACTTGTCCGATTATCAAAGGAACCGAACCGTCTTTACAACTGTCCACAGTCGAATAGGTAATAGGTTCCCCAAAACAACAATTTACGCCAAATATTACGATCAAATACGAATCGTGAAATACAAAATGGAACCCGAGTAACTAAATCCCGATAGAGTTACACTAATTCGTACTATACGTATAACAGACAATGACTGTCGGATAAATAATATATAATAAATATCAGCAGGGTAAGATTCAGTCCTACTGTATGGAGTGATTGTCGTATATAATATTGTCGCCGATAAATATACTATTGAATTTTCACGTAGTAAAGTTTGAATCACGATAATATTAAATTCCAAGGCGGGAATTCTACCAGATTTGATTGCACGCTTGATGTAAAATTACAACAATTTGATGTATAATATACTTACGTACCGTCCTTCAAAGATTTGATAGCACAATGTGCTGTATGAATACATATTTTTTTCACAGTGTAGCTATGAATTTTAAGCGGACATGGATTTACAGCAAGTGTCGTTATTAGTTTGTTACCTTAAAGACATTTTGATGTATATATGTCAGAAAATGAGAACCAATTAATGCACTTTGCCCACAGATATAATGCAGATTGTTATGCTTGGCTTTTATGACACCACACACAGTTACTACAGTCCACAGGTTACATATCCGAGCCCTCTCCATAGTTAAGTGTGGCATAATGCATGCTAACAAATAAGTGATGTGACCACGACTTTTTGAGCGAATCGCGAAGATCCCATAGGTTTCAATGTTAAACGTTGATCGCATTTGTCCCAGCACATATTGTCTGATGACATTTGAATTCCCAACAATAGTTCGCTTAATCTTACTTACTGTATATAAGATTTTAGAGTCACATATGCCATGAAACGATTATATACGAAATTTAATATTTCTATAAACACTGAACGCTATATTCAATTATGAAAACCCATAAAGAGGGGGTAAAGTTAAATTATGTGGATATGTGCACAATTTTGCGTTTATTCATAAAGTGAAGAAAGCTGCAACTAATCTGCACCACTAATAGGGCGATAGATAATCGTATACAGATCTAAATGAAAATTACTAACGATATGGACTATAATAGATGTAAATGATAGAATCAATACCCCATATCTTCTTTGACGGTCCTATAGCATTACGCTTCTTTAAAATAGTTCAACACTGGATGAACACCAACATACTAGATATCCAACTTACAAAAGTATCATATTATTCGGCGTTTCATCGGAAAAGAGCGCCAATATAAAAATCATGATTTTATTTATATTAAAATACTATATCTATTAGACGAAATTCGACTCCATTGAATTATCTTTGAAAGCGTCCTTGAACGAATTAGTAAGCCGATCTCATATACAAAAGGTCAATGCTTTGAGAGGCGATAGGCCGTTGAAAACTTCAAGAGAATGGGGAACTTTGACAAAAGTGTTAAACCCATAGCTCAATAAGGCAATCAAAACAATTATGACACAAAACCCATATACCCTCAAAACAAGGAACTGGAACCAGCTACCAATCCAACACATGTTTTGTTTTAATTATATATGTGTACAAAGACTGGAATGTTACTATATATGTTTTTGACAATCGGAGGTATTTTTGTTTGTATATTAAGTTATTTATAAATACTGATCGATATATTGTATAGTGTGCAAGCAGAGTGAATGGTGAGTGTACAGGGAACCCCACCCCATCCGTGGTTTTTCTATAATTATTAATGTTATTTGTTTGATTGCATACATATTTGTATGACATCATTGTATACAGTGTGAACAACTTATATAAATAAAAACAAATTTGATAATACGTGTCTTTTGTTTAAGTCGAAACAAAGTTGATATTGAGTAATTAAACAGCCCACCAAAAATCCAATGACATACATATATACCTGTATTCTAGCCTGCACATTGAGATAGGAAGATTAGATCAAAATGTGTGCTAATAAATAAGAACAAGTTCGCGCTATAGACCTAAGAATTACGCACGCCAAAAGCGGAACCGCTGTATGTACATGTGTACATACATCAAATTACAAATACATAATAAAAATCGCAAACAGATCATTATATTTTAAAACCTTATTTGAACTTCGTAGTGCGACATCGCGTTATTTGGATAAAAACAACAGAGGATATATAGCGTTTTTGAATTGATACCGGGCAAATATATATATTTATTTTCGCGAGCGACCAGAACTTTTCTCCGGTGGAAATACATTATTTCTGACAGTAGCGACAGAAACTGGTTACCGCAAAAACATTGTACTTTCAATGACAAATAACACTATGTATACATGACTGGCATTATAATGCACTACCAAGTGTATTTACTTCATATTTCCAAACAGTTCTGATTAAAACCATACCCAGACTCTAAAAGTACTGAGTCTAATGACAATGGGTAGAGGTTCCATTACTCCCAGCAGGAATTACGTAATTACCTGTCAATCACAATATCCTCAAGAACGCGAGGTAAACAATCGGGCGATAGTCGCATGGAATCCCCAAGGGGTGATAGGAAGAGTCAGTCATGACTATATCACCCCTAACAATATACATGTATAGTCTATTAATATTATATTTATTTGTAATTGTACTTTCCATGTGTGTATATTGTAAATAAAATTATCCTATCCTATCCCCAAGACTAGGGGAATTCCTTCAACCTGTGCCGATTCCAGTAAACCCCGCCCAATAGTTATAAATAGCACAATAACTTTTCCGCCGCATGGCTAATGTTTACAAATTTAGAGTTTTACGACAGCAAATTTAACATTGAAAAGTGTATTTAAAGAGTGCAGAATTGATCAATTTTACTTAATAGGTAATATAACGGAATGTTATAACAAATTCAACATTTAGTACCGAATAATTTAGTTTCCGGTATATGATGTTAACTTCGAAATTAAACAAAGAAAATAGTATTTTGTTTCGCGTCATAAACGCATTTAAAGTTTGTTAAACGTAATTAATCTCAGTTAAAATTATGTCACAAGGCGCAGAAGATATTCTGAGAGAATGCGTAGCATCAATTCTCCGGAAACGAAACTCTTACGCGGAAACGAAACCGAAACTACATTATGTTAATCAAAGCTATTTTTAAAGACAAATGTGGTCGGTAGTCTGAGTATGGTTTTAGTCAGAACTGATTTCGAAACAACAAGCAGTAGGACAAGACAACGCGGTGACCTCACTTGTCAAACACCCTAACACACCATTTTCCGCGGAACAATGGCATTAACAGTGTCATTCAAAACCCGACCACAGTAGACCCCACCTACGACATATACATGTGATAATTGGATTTTTTATTGAATAATACTGATGTATGATGTACTGATTTATTTTATTGCACATTATTTCCTAGAGTTAATGTGGTAATTGGTCTGATGGAGTCATTGTCACATGTAAGGTATCGACCACATTTGTAGCCGTTCGTTGTTTTTTTCCTCAAATTGAGCACATATCGCCAGCTTTTCAAGGGCAATCACAATCGTAGCCAGCTTTTCATATTCATGTTGTTCTAATAAACGGGACTAATTGTTTGGCTAATCAAATTCTTGAGCTTATGAAAAACACCTTGCATTTATAATGGAAGAAATCAACTAAATATTAATCAATCATTTATATACCTAATGACATGGAATTGCTCGAGTTCTATTCCTCTAACAAAATAAAAGAACCCAGGTATGCAGTATGACGTCGCCATTTTGGTCGCTTGTTCATGTGATGACGTCATATATTGAGTCAAAAACGATAGAAAGCTGGCTACAAATGTTATCGATGCCTTGTAACAATGACCCCATCGGCGGCAATTATTGTGTTCCCCCGACTTGAATGTATCGGAACAGTACCGTGAGGAGTGAACAGACTCGATTATCATGCCAAACAGTCATACAACGCTGATTCTTAGCAAGACACCGGGTATCTACTCCCATGCATTAGTACATCTACGGGGAGGCGGTAAATAGTTACAATCTATCCTCGGTGATAATTGTGTAATTGTCATGCTCTCAGTTATGGCTTTTTCTATGTGCGATGTGCAACCCTCTATCCGATTGATTATGTCAGCGTGGTTTATGTTGGTATAAACGACTTTGAAATGTATTAAAATAATGCATTGTGAAAGCAAAAAAGGCACAGTAATGTACAGTACCATCCCATCGATATACATGTGACGTATCCTGTGTAATTGCCATGTATTTACCACTGACTTTTTCTGGGTGGGTGTCCAATCCGTGATCCCAGTTCTAACAGCGGATTGGTTAATGGTCAGTAATTGAATGGCACTGTTAAAGTCATGACTTCCGGTTTGTTCGTTCATCAAAGTCTGGTCTGGCCTCCGCAAAAATCTGAGAAAGCTCACATCAAGAACAAATTCAAATCTCTTTTGATCAAATCAACGTTGGAAATGTATCTTTATATATATGGTGACGTCACAGAATCATATGTAGTCTATATAGATGTACGACCCAAAATCGCCTGTATTGGTTCGTTAGTATATATGGGATCCTAACAAAACGAACCATTTGCACGGCACGGAAAAAAACGTCCCGTGTTGGTCTACCCCTGATATGATAGAAATAAAGAGCGTTTGTTTCACTTTTGAGCGAAATATTTTAAAGTTGGAAAATGGCTGTAACCATGTAAAGTACATTTTCACAGTATATGAAGCCGATATATCAATATTGCTTGTACATGTCAACATACCTTACACCTCGTTGGCATTTATGTGATGTTGTGAGAAAGGATGCACACACTACGTGTTTCGTCCATTTATTTCTACCAGAGTTATGGCCCTTGTTTGACTTGGAAATTTGTGAATTGTTGTGTCCGTACCAATATATCACCCTGCCACTAGGGTATTAATTGTCGGATTTCGTTGTCCTTTGGCATGGCGATAGCACAGATTGTAGAGAAGGATATAAAAATATGGTTTCGTCCATTAATGTTTACCAGAGTTACGGCCCTTGTTTGAATTGTATATTGTTGAATTTTGTGTCCAAAAGACATTTCACGTGTCAGCATAGCTGGGGAATAATACTGACTTACTACAGGCTTCGTCCATTCAGAGATACAGCCCTGGTTTGACTTGAGCAAATCATTAAGTTTGTGTCTGTATAGAAATTTCAGCTTTCAGCTTGAGCATGGGTCATCATATTTGGTTGTGCGTTGATAGCCCAGTTTAGGGGGATGGATATCCGCTTCTTGGATTTAGAAAATTTGCCATCCATACAAATATTTAATATTGCCCACTCTCTAAACTGAGCATCGGGGCATATGTAACGCTTAGTGTGACAGTTGTTTTTGGCATCATTTTGAAGAGTGTGCAGTGATAACTGGAATGTTTGGCCTCGTGTTATTTGCTCACCATTGGTCAATGCAGCTGGACAAGTTGGTAAAATACAAAGATATTCGTAAAACAAATTCGGAGCAGTTCGAAGAGGAACGGACGGGTAACCAGAAACAACACATGTCATTCTTTGTTTTGCCATATGGTTGAACTAAATAATAATGTCATATTGTAAAGTTGTAAAGATGGATTAGAGGAGATCAGCTTCTCTAAATCTCTACATCCTAGTGATCGTCTAAACTGTATTAATTATTCTATTATAAACAAACACATATATACATATGTGGTCCTCAGGCAAGGTTCACAAGAGGGGCTTCAACAGTTTTATCAGGCCAACGGCTTGTTTCAATCATTTTGACAGGCGGACCTTGCGCCACATTAGAGACGAGGAGCTGGTAGAATAGCCAACTGATTTCGATAAACTGACTTGTTTAGCACCCTCTCCTAGACGACGATTCCGTTGTACAAGCTTGCTACCACAACTTACACATACAGTTATATTCCCCGCTCTGTTGAAGAGTGCTTGTATCGGTATATCAGATTCGTCACCGAAGAGGGCTTTGTATATTTTACCCCATCGAATAGTACTTATTGTTGATCTCTCATATTTTATTTGATATTTTTTGACACAAGCGTATCTGTGAATAATTGTAAAGTTGTTAAGCGATGTTTATGTTCTAGTCATGTGTTCACACACCATGAAAACAACATATTGTCACATTGAATGAATGTATATATGCATAAAGGGATTGCAAAAGCATAATCCTTGGCGACATATAACACAATTATTGATTTATTCTCATATCTAAATCAATCATGTAGCGGTTATTAAGAAACAGACACGTATGTACAATAATTATAGTTCACAGTATAAATATGAGATATTTACGCTTGTGACCCCCCCCCCCCCCGAACATTTCGCAGGATAGATTTAATAACCCTCATATCCAAAACCGCTACCACCAAATC
Organism: Siphonodentalium dalli; assembly: GCA_032622095.1. NCBI lineage: Eukaryota > Metazoa > Mollusca > Scaphopoda > Gadilida > Siphonodentaliidae > Siphonodentalium > Siphonodentalium dalli. The sequence continues at coordinate 62,990,412 of CP136065.1, read as the reverse complement.
AACTGGGAAGAGCAAGCCCTGGTGCACCGTACACTCTCCGAATGTGTTACTCGAGCTTGTTAGCGTTCACAAATATATCGAAACCAGGAAGTAAATGCTGTATTCTTGCCCGTGCTGTGTAATTTCCAATTTCAGAATATAACGTGTCAATGAACTTTTGACAATGGCCACTGTCGTGGTAACAATCAATACAATATGGCAGGAACAGACCCTTCATGCATTATAATGAATGTTATGAACATGATACAATGGGGAGAGTCATGACTTAAACTGATAAATCATATAGCATCTTTCAGTGTTAATACCCGAACCTGTCCTGCAGCAATCGTGCGTTTTGAACAGGTCAATGCGTTATGATAGCAACGCATTAACATGATAACACGACAACCTTCAGCCTATTGTATGAAAAGTCATCATTGCGAACAGCTCCGTGTTTTACATTCACAGTAATGAATAATATATATTTGATTGAAGTATATGATAACATAATGTTGGCGTCACCGATGAAGATCCATTTCATCGGCGTATTGAAGCGCAACAAGATAGAATCCATTCATACATGCATCATTTATATTATTTTCCTGACATGAAGTGAGCAGCTTCATATTTTGTAGAATTGATAACCTCCATATCATTGCGTTGCAGAATATTATATTTCTATTAGATTGTGATCAAACGACGGCGATGTTTATAACTTTCCGCGTATAGTGTCCTCTATCAGGAGAGTAAATACCTTAGAAATGTTTACACTTTCTTCAACTGATTGGAACGTTGACAACCTTGTCTAATGCGAACGGGTTTATGTGGCGTTTCAATCCCATAGATTAGTCCAACTGTGACGAGATTTTCATGAGCAATATTTGTTTTTCATTTACCCAGGGCGCAATCATTTAAAGAGCTAACTGATTTGCGTGGAGCATGTAACCATGAGATTCTTCGTGAAGAACCCATAATGAAGAACCAAACAAGCTACCAGTTTGTTTCTGCCACATGGTTCGGTTCTTCAAGCAGAACCTAACAAAGGACCAATTGGTTCTTCGCAATTGCATATAGTTTAGATATTTAATATCATACATCGGAACCAAGTCCCTCGGTACCCGGGGTTCTTAATTTTGTCCCCAGTGTGCATTCAAATGGTTCTTTATAAATTGTTTTGGTTTCCCTAAAAGAACAAAACGAACAGCCAATAGCGGGGTGTTTTACTCTAGTCAAATGCTGGTTATTCTGTGGCGTAGTGGACATAACTGTGGCTGTCATTAGCATATTATGAAAATAATTTCTACATTATTTGCACTCAACAACGGTTCTAGGCATTGTACTGTACTAGATAATTGATTATAGTAAAATAGTGTCTATAATAGAATGAAATTGGCCATATTGGTCATCCGCGCCAACAGATGGAATTTTGCTCAGCTTAGGAATGTAATTGTTTCATTTCAATGTCAGAGGACAATATATATCCATTTCAATTCAACTCAATTAAACATTTCCAGTATATTTCTATGTATATATTTAAGGACAAATATCGGTTTCCTAATGTAATTACACAGTCTAAAGGCATATGCCGAATCACAAACCTGTTTGTGATTCGACATATGCATTTAGACTGTGTACTTACATTAAGCAAACCGAGATTATTCCTTATAATTATGACATTGATTGTTAAACATTGATCTTAAAAACAGACAGAAAGAAGTTCCAAAATATATAATAGGCTAGCTGGGTACCCGTCTTTTCTTATTCTACCAATGTTTCTCAAATGATAATTACATGCTCAACATACACTATTTACATGAGACTCTATAGACATGCTGGTATCACACATAGCTCCGAGGTTGTGAATGGATTCACTTGACACGATTGAATTATAAACGATCTTGATAAGAAGAGAATAATCAAGTTTCGCTAGCCTATGTCTGGTTCCTATAACTATCATTTCTGATTTTTCATCATTTAGTTTTAATTTATTTTGAAACATCTAATCTTTCACTTTCGTCATGCATTGCTCCACAGTTCCAACGGCATCAACGACATATTCCTGACTGAGATCAAATATATTCATCTGACTATTTCATGTATATGATTAATTTGTTTAAACGTATGTTTTGTCAAAAGTTTGAACATTATGTGCTATATTTACCATATTTCATCTAAATCCTTCACATGAGTTTTTTACAATGATGGGTTTTCATCACTTATTTGATACATTATTATAAATTTGAACATGATCTTGTGACGAAGTTATCAAGTGTTATTTATGAGATTTCAAGTGCTCACTGTGGGGCCGAAAGCGAAAAATACTCTCTTCGATACTTAGTCTAGACGTCTTGTCCCCGTTTTCGAGTGATTTGTGAGGTAAGATCTGCATGATCCTTGGTGGCGTTGGGGATGGGGCGCTTTATATATATGGGCACCAGAATTCATACAACTTTGTCGGTTCCAAAGCTCATACACATTTCTATTAGGCATTATTACGTGATAAGACGGTATTACTCGTGTGGCTTGAAGATGCAAAGTGGCACCCTTTGGTTTATATTGGCGTGGTCGTGGCATCAACATTGATAAATAGAAAATTGCCAATAGAAAGTTGAAGATATAAAATGTTTGGTTATTTTTTAAAGTCAATTGCAACTGTTAATTTAGTAAATCAACTCGATGAGCGAGTAAATAGTCATTATCCAATCTGGAAGAATGTCTGACCATCCTCTACTTTTGCGTAGAATTCCAATTATCGATTATACCATTTCAAAAAAGGCAACGACCGACGTCCGAGCAGTTTTATATTTACTTATTTACTCCTGAATAATTAATCGCGATAAACAAATTGCAATTGCGACATTGTGAACCACTGATTATATAATCCATGTATAAGAATGACGTTTGTGATGGCCATTTAGTTACAACATTTATGAGAATGACAACTTTTAGCAAGATCAGTCTATATTCTCATAACATTTCCACAGCAGAGTGTTCCACATCACCTTAACATGGGCAACACCGGGTCACCCTCTTAGTATATTCTTTGTAATCACTAGGCGCTCTTTTTATTCTGAAATCACCCTAAGGGGGAGTTAATTTCAGGGTGGCTGCACATCTAAAACCAATAAGTCTGGATGCTGAATTCGTCTTTTCTGGACCGCGGTTTACAGTAGTCAGTTCAATTGTTGGACCTGCAGATAGACCCCATTGACGGTGTGTCTAGAGTAAGTATGGCGGCTTGGGTGGTATCATGTCCAAATATATTAATTCTCACACGATAGTTGTTATAAGCGTGTATACTTTGCGTTAATTAAAGCCGCGTCGAAAACGGTTCTACTGGCATGTTTGTGGCCCGCGTGGTAACTGGGTATCTTGATAACACGCTCATACATGTAAGCCACCATACGTTCTGACGTTAAGTCCTCATTTTAGGAGTGTAATATAAATGCAGTGTGCGTACATTTCAATTATGTGTCAACAATTGAATACCAGAAATTGTCCTGGTGAACTTTTGTATCGTTGTTTTCTACATGTAAATGGAGACAATGTACGGTTATCTCATTTTATCTTTTTCAAGCTCTATTATTGGGATCGGTGATGATAATGACGTCAATATAACCTTTATAAAACACACATAATGGTGAGGTCGAAGCACTAAGTGTAGGATTGATTCCCACTTTTCTTTCATCTCGATAGAATTATCACTCAGCCACATATGTAAGACCTTATTTTGTTTTCTACTCGCACCCTCTCATGTGTGCTACTGTATACACAGATGCAGATACAAACCGATCCCCATAACCAATACTTGTCGGTATAATTTGCATCCTATAACAATACCACAACCGCGCATTAAACGGAACAAACACTATTGAAATTTAAGTGGGTGTATTACTGTTTTGATCGCCCTCTTTTTAGCTTAGATATGTTTTAAATGGATTTACAATTAGTGCATAGTATAAAAACACATTAAGTTGTCAAATGGATAATAACTGTCTATAATTAACATTTGCACTAACCATAAACGTGGTACACATCATCAGCATATTATTAATCTTCACGAGCTTTAATCAGATGAAGTCAGAGGTAGGAGGAGGACATCCTGTCAATAACCAAACTTTTTCAAGTCGGACACAGTCATAACGTCGCATATATATGCATACCCATGCTACAAATCTTCAACGCCATACGTTTCAATAATATACTATCAGCTGTCTACTGGGACATGATAACACCACGACATTATTCCAAATCGATATCATTATGTTGAAAATGTCAAAACGGTTATACATGTCTTGTATATGCAGGTTGCAAACATTCAACACGCCTGCAACAATTTACCTAAATTTTAATATTCTATTACATAAGTTGTATGGTAATACACCACAGTTACACAGATCGAGAGAGGCGGACAAATTTCATTATGATAGCGCTCCCGTATGTCTGTACGCCAAAACGTCCGGGAATAAAATAATTGTTACCTCTGAACGTTTGGGTGACTATTGGAGACGGTAACACTGGACATATAGGCATCTCTGTTGTCGTGTCGGTGGCGGGTGTTATGGTCGTCGCTGTTGTTTCCGTTGTTATTCCTCCGGTAGTCGTTGTAGTTGTTGCTGGTGGTGCTGTTGTTGTTGGATCAGTTGTTATAGCTGTTGGTGGTGGCGGTGCTGTTGGTGTTGTTGTAGGTGCTGATGGTGCTGTTGTTGGTGGATCTGTTATATCTAGTGGTAATTTTGGCGTTGTTGTATTTGTTGCTGATGGTGTTGTTGTTGGATCTGTTGTTGCAGCTGTTGATGGTGGCGGTGGTGTTGGCGTTGTTGTAGTTGTTGCTGGTGGATCTGTTGTAGTTGTTGTTGGTGGGGGTGATGTTGGCGTTGTTGTAGTTGTTTCTGATGGTGCTGGTGTCGTTGGTGGATCTGTTGTAGTAGTTGCTGGTGGCGGTGGTGTTCGCATTGTTGCAGTTGTTGCTGATGGTGTTGTTGGTGGATCTGTTGTAGCTGTTGGTGGTGGGGGTGATGTTGGCGTTGCTGTAGTTGTTGCTGATTGTGTTGTTGTTAGCGATGAATATGTTGTTGTAGCTGTTGGTGTTGTTCTAGTTGTTGTTGCTGATGCTGTTGTTGTTAGTAGATTTGTTGTTGTTGGTGATGGCGGCGATGTTAGTGTTAATTCTGGTGGTGGGGGTGGTGGGGGTGGTGTTGTTGTGTTACCAGATTCTGGTGATGTTGTTGATACATGGACGCTGGTGTTGGGTGGCGCACTGGATGTTTGTATGTCATCTTGTTGCTAAGAGACATGAATGTGATACATGCTTTAGTACAACGAAAGGGCCTGACATGAGACCATGATGGTATTGTATGTGGGTCCACCAAATGCTAAAATAAATATGCTGGTGGCTAAAAATATGGCTAAAGCAGTTTTCGTGTCCGCGGACTGAACGACAATTTATTGTAAACAAAAGAAATTAACCGGCTTAGCACAAGACGACTTAATGTTAATCGCGAGAGCTGACGAGAAAGGACGATATTACGGATGTGTTCGATTATCTATATCATAGGGTGTCGGTTTCACGCACTGGGAAATTAGTTAATGGTCGTTTAAAGGTCGATTCTTTAGACGCTATCACAATTGAGTAAACATAAATTTATGAAATAGCTTCTTGTGTAACAAAGGGGCTTTATTTTACGGTGTTTTAAACTAATTGAAAAATAGTGAAGTCATATATACGCTCAATTCAATAGCTTCTCACATTTCATTGACGTTAATGGAGTGGACAGTTTTGAATGGGACAATGAGACTCGGGACATGAAATTAAAGATGGAACTAAACTTAGACAAGATGCAGTGTCAGCCTGCATGAAGTTTGTGTCTGTTCTGGTTGATAATTTGAAAAGAAGATTCGCTGATGACGAGGACTTGGAGATCCTCTCTAGTTTGACCAACCTGTTTGAGCCGTTAGTGTGATAAGCATATTATCATAAAGCATTCCAAGCGTTTGGTGGATTGTGTGAAACGATGTGCGATGGTGACATTAATGAGGAAGAAGGGAATCAGGAAAGTGTGTAGGATCAAAAGGCACATGGAAGATATAGACAATTATGTTCAGTTTGCGATCAGAAATAAAGAACTCTTTCCTATAGTTAGTAATTTGTCGGCAATTCAGCATTGTGAACCAGTGTCAACAAGTGTCAAGTGTCAATTGCGAACAAGCGTTTTCTACCCAGAATCTTATAAAACGAAGCAACGAAATATACTGTCTCCGGAATATTTGAATGTTGATGTTGTATATTGGTATGACTTATAAGTGCTAATAACATTGAGTAAATAAATGTTTATATGGTATTGCATCTTACGCTAAATTATCCCACAGTATGTGGCTAAACGTTTTCAAAAGTGGCTAACAAAATTGCACAAGTGGCTAAAAAATGGCTACAAAGAATTTCTGGCCAGGGCGAACACTGGTTGAATTGCGATGATGTTGGTAGGGAGGGCCATTATTTCTTTTCTAAATATTTCGAATTTTCGCTGTGATTTTCTAATCCGAGTAATGTGAGAATAAGCCAGTGACAGTAAGAAACATTCGTGAAAATACATATTTTAAATATTTTAATGATAGCTGCTCTGTCATCTTGATTATGGTCAATTTTCAATAACATACATCGCCATTATTACAATATTTTACAATAACTGTTTTTTAACGTTTTTTGCACATAAAATAGCATTGCCTCCATTCGTTTAAAATAGGCCACGCTAAGAAAAATAATAAAGGTACATTTGGTCAAAGCCACTTGGCGGTTCGGGCTCCAACATACACAATTAAAAATACAAAATAATTTTTCATATTAAATTGTTCACGGTACCAAAAATAGGTTGATAATGCACTTCTACGCGCATTACATGTCTAACAAATACCCTTTGAAGTCATAAACATAACAATATTGACACATGATGTTCGGGTCCCAATCAAAACCATTGCCATCTGCGTTCTGGAATTCCGGAATCGGTTCCAAACGGAATGTCTGGAAAAGGTATATCGCGCTATCTTATAAGACGAAACTATTACAAAACTTCAAGCACCACTTTCTCTTCGTGTTAGTCATCCAAATTATGTACATGTAGTACCACAAAGGTTTCAGAGCGACGGCCGATTTGCATGTTCTTCCCGTGGTCTGCAGCTGGATCTTTTATGCTATCTCTAACAACAAATTAAACTAACACAAACAAACCGATATCAAATTTATCGAAAAATGTAAGCAATTTGTTCTGAAATCTTCCGCGTATAGTATCTTCTGATATACATGTTTGTATACATAATTGTGGGGTTTGAACGAGTAGTTATATTCTTTATATAGGCTTGTCGTTATATGCTTTATAGCACACACATTAATATTTTTTTGCAAAATACAGAATATTCCAAAACGTTCAATAAAAATGTTGTCTTGTCCTTGAACAATATATACGAGCCGATTACGTCAAAAACGTCCTTGGCGACGTAAACTTTTAACAGAAAATGTCTTCACTAAATTATGAGGTATAGTCTACATAAAGCGCACGTTTGTTCAATTAAATAAAACAATATCGCCCTGAATTTCTCTATATTACAAGCTATAATCGTCAGAGTATGCATTAAATATAGAACAACGCAGTTGTGTGAACATGTTAATGTTATTGTACGCGTTTGTCGTGTCGCAAGGTAAAACACGAACCCACGTCACAACAAACTCGTGCAATAACTTTAACCAGTTCACACACTCGTTCTATCTATTTATTACTAGATCCTACCCATACTCAATTCACTAAACCATTATATAAATTGTGATATGCAATGTTCGTTGCACAACAGGAAATAGTGCCAAGTGTGCCAACATGTATTATTGTTGCGCAAACGTAACCTGTGACTTCCGGAGGGTTTTTCGTTTGTTATTTTTTCAACAAACTCTAACAAATGAAGTTATTTTTATAAAATTTACTCTTTATTTATCTGGGACTAGTTATTTACGTGAACAAACAACGCATAGTTCATGAAACGCCAAAACAGGTCTTATGTAAGCCGATGTTTCACTTCCCAATTGTTGATTTAAGAACTCACGGCTCTCGTTTTACTATCGCTTCACAACAAATATGTGCAGTAACGTTAATCAGTTGACACACTTTTTTCCTACGATTTATAGCATGATCCTACCCTTAGTCCATGCAATAAACCCATTCTATAAATTGTGAAAAGCAACGGCCAAAGCAACGTTCATAGCACAACAGGAAATGGTACCAGGCATAACAAAATGTTTTATTGTTGCGCAAACGTAACCTTTGACTTCCGGCGGGTTTGTCGTTAGTGTTTTTCCAACAAACTCTTATGACTGAAGAGTTTGAAACTTGATTTAATTAAATTTACGGCATTAAATACGTCAAATAGGTTTTGTTTAAATGGACAACGCATAGTTCGCGAAACGTCATCGCATGCCTTATATAAGCCGATGTTAGTTTCACGTCCCATTTGTTGATTTATGTATGTTTTACCGAGGTTTTGGTTCATCTATTTTATATTTGAGGAAAGTTTGTGTGTGAGGGTGTGTGAGGGAGGGAGGGAGGGTGTGTGTGTGTGTGTGTGTGTGTGTGTGGGAGAGGGTGTGTGTGTGTGTTTGTGTGTGTGTGTGTCCGCGATGGACTCGAAAACGGTTGAGCCGATTTTGACGAAACTTGGCACGGGTATGTAGTTTGACCCGAGGAGTAACATGGCACCCATTCTCCACTCCCCAGTGCTAGAGTCCTTGGTACGGCGTGATGTGACCCGATACAGGAAGGACAACTCTAAATTCACACAACGTAAACAGCACAACGTCATCGAACGTATATCGTAAAATACACACAGATATTTTCAATGTGCAGGCTATTAAGAATCGTTTATCTACCTGAGTGAAAATACGGCATTTGCCGGCTCCGTCCCAAAATATAGCATTTACAATTTCTGATATATACATTTTTGTTACAGCTGATATTCTTAGTCTATTTTGGATACATTTATATTTTTATGCTATTATTTTCCTCACCTTCCTTAGTGCGAAATCATGTAGAGTTAGGTGCCGGGTAAAAGTTCACTAAATATCATCATCGTTATGGTCTGGAATCTAATCTAAGTATAAAGTGGGGCAAATCCATTGTCTAGGTCTCAAATCTGCACTCGGGTAAAAGTCGATCAAATCCATTTACCTGAGATGGCTTCCAGAATGGCCGAAATTTTGGTTAAAGCTGTGTAACAGATCTTAGCTATTTCTTGGCTACACGTTTGGTTTATTTACATTGAAATTGGTTAACTGGATTCTTTTGAAGCTTGATAATTAATGAGCGTGTGTATATGAGGCGTCCCTATCAAAGAGCGTTTATCTACTTGAGTGGAAGTCAAATCGGGTAAAACTGACGGATTTCTACGGACGAAATTTGATACATAGGGTTACTTTTGTCCGGGGAGTGTATTGGACGGGTCAAATCGTGACCTCGACCATACCTTGACCTTCAAAATTGACTATTCATGGTCAAATCGGGTCCAATTTCGCATGCGCCCGTGTTCTTGCTCATATACGCTCATATACACTCATATAGTCATGTTTCTGGTCTAATATATATTTGAGGAAAGTTTGTGTGTGTGTGTCTGTCCGCGATGGACTCGAAAACGGCTGAAACGATTTTTACGAAACCTGGTACGGGTATGTAGTTTGACCGAGGAGTAACATGGGCCTATCCGTTTGTCCGTGCGGCGTGACATTGACCTTCGAGTGACCTTGAACTCATATCTCGGGATCCGCTGAGCCGATTTCCAACGAATTTGGTGGAAACGGGTAGTTTGAGGCGCTGAGAAATTTCGTCACACCGGATGCCCGTGCGGCGTGACCTTAACATTCGAGTGACCTTGAACTCATATCTCGGGATCCGCTGAGCCGATTTCCAACGAATTTGGTGGAAACGGGTAGTTTGAGGCGCTGAGCAATTTCGCCACACCCGGATGCCCGTGACCTTGACCTTGACCTTTCAAATGACCTTGAACCCGTATCTCGGTATCCGCTGGGCCGATTTCCACCATTTTTGGGGTGTTGGTGTAGATGGGGATGCCAATGAAATAAAAAAAAACACAACGACGCTCACCTTGACCTTCGAGTGACCTTGAACTCATATCTCGGGATCCGCTGAGCCGATTTCCACCGAATTTGGTGTGTGGGGGTAGTTTGAGGCGCCGAACAATTTCGTCACACCCGCATGCTTTTGCGGCGTGACCTTGACCTTTCAATTGACCTTCAACCCGTATCTCGGTATCCGCTGGGCCGATTTCCACCAAATTTGGTGTGTGGGGGTAGTTTGAGGCACTGAGCAATTTCGTCAAAGGCGGTGCCCATGCGGCGTGACTTTGACCTTTCAAATGACCCTGAACCTGTATCAGGGATCCGCTGGGCCGATTTCCACCATTTTTGGGGTGTCGATGGGGATGCCAATAAAAAAACACAACGACTCTCCCCGCCAGGACGGGTACCCAGCTAGTGTAATAAATAGAGGATCTGCAACGAGTACCCAGTTTATAGCAGAATTTACAAAACGAGTCCAGTAAATTAGGTCTGGACCGAGCCTTTGGGGACGAGTTGTTTATTACATGACCCAAGACCTCAACAATGAAACCATATGAAATAAATGCAAAAACAAATGTCCCCCCCCAACTACCATAGCGCTCAATAACACACCCCAATACATTCATTTTTATATTGATATAGCTTTGATGATGTATTCCCAGAAAAAAGCTGAGTGTGTTCTTATTTATTTTCACGAAACCTGCCGATAATTTGAGAATAGCCCATGCAGCACATTGAAGCAGCCCAGTATAATATTTCCAAACTCTTAGCTACGATAACGTGATCGTTAGAAATTACTGGCTTCAGATGTAATTCGGCTGATCTTTTGAAAGCAAGCCCAATTAATCTGCTGATCGCGTTTAGTGATTAGTCCAGATTAGGTCAACAGTTTGTAACTTCCTGTTCGTGACACTCTTCGCATTATTGGGATGTAAACCGGGTGACCCAATTGGCAGTTGACCAATCACCAAACATGATTTAGTGTAACCCAGACGGGCTATGTAAACATTATTTATACCATGACTCCCTATTGTACTGTGTACAAACATGGTATATAATATATTTGTGCTGTACACCCTACTGTGTGTGAACAGGAGTCCGACCGTGGGTAACACGTTTCTACTGTGGGTAACACGTTTGAATGGCATTTCAATGGTTAAAGTTTATACCTATAGTAGAACTACATCCGAGTTGACCTTTCATTAACCTTACGTGACCTCGATCAAAATGACGCTATTTTTAAAACGTAGCGCCTCGCGATGAAAACAATTTGATACTTTCGATTCAATTGAATATTATACACACTAACAGTCACTAATGCGATAAAAACGAACAGTTGATTCCGTGGAAATATATTTCAAGAAATAGACGCAACAAACTAGAACAACAAACGGTGGATTTCAAAATGACTTCCGTGGTTTCCTGTTGACTGTCCGGCGGAGAAAAAAAAGTTCCCGCAATGTGTTATATTTATATTCATTAAATTCGTATTCCCAAATATATTCATGTTGTTTATTTATGGCGGTTTCATTACAGTTTATTGTGAATTGGCTACACTGATGCCATATTCGTACAATTGAGTGTTGACATAATTCAATGTATCAATACGCCTGATCAGCTGTGATAGTGTACGTCGTGTACGGCTAAGTGTGGGGAACACAACGGGTATGAATGTGAATGGTGCGAAAGAATCGTCTTAATTTAAGTGGATTTATTTCGATTTCATAGCGCTTTTTTGCTCCTGTACCGGTCATGGTATAAACAAAATACACACGTAGTGTTTCTGAATACCAAATTTACACCACTCGTGGGATTGATGATTTACCACACTCGCTAAAGCTCGTGTGGTAAATCATCAATCCCACTCGTGGTGTAAATTTGGTATTCAGAAACACTACGTGTGTATTCTATATATATATAACGCGAGTACACCATTTATATCTCACCTTGTTGCCTTCGGTGTCTAGCATGAACCACTCCTTTGGCGGTCCTATCGCTGCCGAATCATCTGGATGCATGAGAGCGCACATCTTTGATTTAACGTTGAATCCAATCTTTGTACAGTAAGCATGTCTCGTACACATTGTTTCACATCTCTTGACATTTGTCAGCTTTGTTTCAGTCAGAAAACCATCTGCTTGATATGCAAAAGGATGGGCGCTAACGCCGTCAACATTGAGCAGCAAGGCACACAACAATCCAAATTTAAACTGTTCCCAGAACCAACATAATGTGTGTCCTTTAATTGTCCTCGATTTTGGAGGCCTGCGTTCCGTTGTTTGTTGCATGCTGACTGTATCAATGTTTTGAGTTTTATGGATCAAAAGTCAAACAAGCGGTTTCTCAAATATATGTTTGAAATTACAACACTGTCTTAATCCTGGCTTTGGGAGATGTTCCGTGATTCGAATAACTTATCCAACATATGTTAACTAAATAGAAAATGAACAACGGCGACATCCATAACCTCTATGGTCATTTATATATGATGGAGCCCTTATGTGGTGATATCTTGTTTTTCAAACAACGAGGTAGGAACCGTGGATGGACACAAGATAGAGCTTTCCACGTCTTGAACAATTAAATATAAGTTCAGTCACATTGAATCCTTCTGTTGTCCGATGAATCTCTCGATTCAGTTCGTCCTGATCGTGTTCTGCGATAAACCGATATGACAGGAGTGCATCAACAGCTTGTCACAGTACACACTAGTATCAGATCGACAAGGCATTAGAGATGCCAATCAATTTAAATGTTATGTGCATACTTTAGATATGTAATTAACGGTGCTAATTACAACAAATAAGTGCAATTTCCATTTTCTCTACAAACTAATATAATGGTGCTAATTTCCTCAATACGATAAAATAAAAACAATACGGTGACCTGACATCGTCCACGTTCAATTTCTTTGCTCTCTCTATCTCGCATGCCTCTTGGTCAATGCCTAACTATTAGCAACACTGCAGATGGGAGGGGATGATACAAATGTAGTCAGTGGCAATCTCATGTATGCAACCATCAACTACAGTGGGTGTGGATATCGACCGGTCGAATGTCAGGTCATAGTTGTGTAATAGTAATTTCTTATTATCAATTGCTTTAGACATATAGGAAACTGACATATCGTCGTTTCTCAACACACCCTGATCTGTTGCTGTAAGGTTTGTGATGAGTAGCCATAGATATGTTTGCGCAAGATATATTTACATGTGTGTTAACTGAAGAATCTCGCCTGTAATAGTACTTTCTTACTATCAAATGCTATAGACATATATGAAGCAGACACATTGTCGTTTCTCAACGCACCTGCTCTGATGATATACGGTTTGTTATGAGTAACCGTCACAATGTTTGCGCAAGATACATGTACATGTTTGTTAACTGAAGAAGCCCGGCTGTGTGAACTTTCTTTGAACATTCAGCTAGGAGCGAGCCATTTACTGGCACGGTCCTGATTTGTTTGTTAGATTTCAGCAGTCCAGCTAACCTTTGAAATGATTGTCAATAACAAACACAGAAGCTCTCCTGGCATCGCGATCACAGCTTAGTTATTCTTCATTTTGAACCAAATCTGAGAATCAATTATTCTTCACACTAAATTGGGTTATTAGCAGAGAACCAACATATATCATATATCATGGAACCAAATCTCAGAATAAATTCATAATCAGTAGAATCTACTCTCAATTTAGTTGTTCTGCGTGGAGACATGCAGGAAACCAAATGATGACTGATTATCAACCACTGCTCCACCTCTTCTTTGCCACACAAAGAGAAGTCCATAGTGGGCACCGCCAATGTTCAGTACAAATCAGTATAAATTTGCTAAGTTGATATAATTGAACCAATAATATGAAAATCAGCACGGATCAGCTGTAGTAATCTCCATAATTAGTTCTAAGCAATGTTTGGCGTAACAATATCACAACCTCGAAAAATGGTGACCGAATTACGTCACTTGAATGATTATATCTTCTCGATTGTCAGATTTATATGGGGACGGGAATCAGGGCATTCATATAGTGAGCCAACAAAAACAGACATAGAAGAAAGCATTACAAGTTTATTTGTCATTCTGTTTAAGAGATACATATATTCTTGCAAAACGAGGGGCATTGAGCAGTCAGAGGATGGCATGTTAGAATGGTTCATGTATTATAACAAAATTGAGTGTTTCCTGTTCAAGATATTTAAAAAAGATAAAAGAAAACAGTCAGTAGCAATAGAAGGGTATATCTGTCCGATACAGAGAATATCTTTGATTTTATAGAACTTTTTTTTATAAATATTGCTCTGTGTCGGGCACATGTAGCTGATATGTAGCAACATTTGTTATAAGCTGAGAATAATTAGCCAGTATAGCACCAAGAACAGAGGTGGGCCTGGACATTTCTTCAAAACATCTGTATCTTCATGGAGATATGAAATGATGATATGAAAACCTAATTGTCCTATTTTGAACTAATGTTTGATCCCAATAACAAATATTTAAAACCAAACACAAAAACAAAACAAACATCAGTTCCAACCACGTCGACTGTACGATTTAAAAAATGATAACGTCTGAAATACGCTCAGTTGTAGACAAATAAAAACTCCGAAACTGTGAGCCATTACTTATAATCCGTGTATAAGAATGATGCCATTTGGATACAAGAGTATTTCTCTATTCCCACCGAATATCCACAACAGAGGGTGTCAGACTAGTTTAATCTGGCCAACGCCGGGTAACCCTGCTAGTATATATATTTATCCACCGCTCACTACCTATATTGCCTACATAAAGCCTGCATAATAAACGTTACGTTTATTACGTCAAAGTAGCTTTATTAGGTCAACGTATCTTTATTAGGTTAGTACTACTTTCATGACGTAATTGCATATGCAAATTGCGCAGGTAACTAGGGGCGTCAACAGACCTGAATGACGTCATTGTGATTTTGTGACCTTTTTATCGTCCATAATTCACCGCAATTGATACAAAATTCGCAATCGGATATGTGTTTTCGCTCTAAAACATCTATAAACCATTAGCTAAAGGCCAGCTTAGAATAACTATTAACAAACCCAACGAACTATTTCGCTCAAAGCTGTACTCCGGGTTTGCCACGTCATGAATGCTAATTAGTTTTCTTGACCTAATAAATGTAAGGGCGTCATCGAAGTAACGAATGTAACACTGAGGAAAATGACAGATTTACCGCACACAACAGCACACAAGGCATGTTTTGTGCGATGGATAAATAAAATATGTAGCTAATGTTGTCACTTAAACTGTTTATGTCCGCTCGGTGGATTTGGCGATTTGCTCAAATCCCCCTCACGGACATAAACATTTTAAGCGACGACATTAGCTACATATTCTATATTTATCCACCGCTCACTACCTCTATTGCCCACACAAAGCCTGCCTAATACACGTTACGTATATTAGGTCAACGTAGCTTTATTAGGTCAACGTAGCTTCATTAGGTTAGTACTACTTTCATGACGTAATTGCATATGCAAATTGCGCATGTAAGTAGGGACGTCAACCGATCTAAATGACGTCATTGTGATTTTGGGACGTTTGCATCGTCTACAATTCACCGCAAGTGATACAAAAGTCGTAAACGGATGTAATATCTCTCTAAAAACATCTATAAACAATTAGTAAAATGCCAGCTAGGAATAACTATAAAAAACCCAACATACTATTTCGCTCTAAGTTGCACTCCGGTTTGTGCACGTCATGAATGCTAATTAGTATACTTGACCTACTAAATGTAAGGGCGTCATCGAAGTAACGAATGTAAAACTGAGGGAAATGACAGATTTACGTCACAAAAGGCAAGTTTTGAGCGATGGATAAATAAATTACGTAGTTAATGTTGTCGCTTAAACTGTTTATGCCCGCTCGGGGGATTTGGCATATATAGATGCTCAAGCCCCTTTATGGACATAACAGGTTAGCGGCAACACTAGCTACATATTATGTTTGTATATATATATCAAATAGTAGTATTTTTTCATCAGATAAAAACCGTTATCCATCTAGTGAGATATCGATATCCCACTCGCATCCATCCGCGCTAAAATTAAAAGAGACTCGGTTCTTGATGGAAGACTGTGCTAAAACTCCCTTTGAAAGTCAGGTTGAAAAAAATTGTAATATGTGATCAATTAATGTTTTTGTTAAGCTTACTGTGATGTTAGCCCCTTTATCCCTCAACCAATCTGACCTATTTGAACTAGTTAGTATATAGTACTAAAGTAATATTATGTTGATTGTGTTGCATTCCATATGTGCATGCATATACATTTGTACGTGTGTGTGGGGTAGATAATATTTTTTAGTGAAATATAGAGTGTACCCACAAATGGGCCAAATTGTAGAGGCCTGTCGTCCCTATATACGCTGTTGAATACCAAATGGGGCCTGTTCAAGTTAAAATGTGCACAAGCCCCTACAGCAGTGCCAAAAGGGACCGCCGCTGAATAATGCCCATGAACGGAGTCTGTTTCAGTTAGTACATATACTAATATATAATATGTTGATTTTGTTGCGTTCAATATGTGCATGCATATATGTGGGGTAGGATGTGGGTACAAAATACTTTTTGTAGTGACATAAAATCTTCCCACGTGCTTCCAGTGACAAAAAAGAGAAGTATGACCATTCCGTTGCTATATAGAAATGAGAACGCGCCATTTTTGACTGGCAATCCCCTAGCATTTACTAAATGTCGATCAAAAAGATCTAGTGATATCAGTACAAATTGCCGCACTGATGGGACGCAATCTTGTCTACAGTTCTGGTTAAAACACAGACTCCACAGCTATGGTGGGATTGAGTCTGGGGTAAGTGGGGGTATTTCTATTACCACCAGCATAATTACGTCAGTCTCATCCAATCACACCATCATCGGGAAAGCGATGTATCCTATCAGGCGGTTGTTGGAATGCCTGTTTAGTGGTAGATTCGTCATATTGCTAAAATATTACTTAAACAATGTCTGTCATACGGTCACACTGCATGATTTCAATGCAGAAATTATTCTCAGCCACACAGAGCTAACTCTTGCTTGTGGTAATAAATACCCCCCAATTACCTCAGACTCACTTCAGCATAACTGTGGAGTCTGTACTTTAAACCTTTCAGTGCCAGGGGCCGATCTCATCGGCCCTAATTTACGGTCTGTAAAATCGGCCCTAAAACAAATAATAAATATTTTTTTATTTTGTTTTAGATTTTTTTGGGTTGAATTTATTTTGGGTATGCTTAATCATGCGATAGCGAATTTAAAAACAAACTGGATAAAACCTTAGGGGCATGTTATAACTCAAAACTATCACCAAGTATTCATAGTAATAATTTTGATGCCCATGAAAAACGTGAGATTCCCTGGCACTAAACCTACAAAATAAGTCTGTTAAAGAATATAAGAAAAAATTATTAAAATTGTAAAAAATTATAAAAAATAATAACAAATGATAAAAAATTGTTAGGCCAATGCATTCTCTTATATATGCGAGGCGACCTATGGTCGACTAGCATATATAAGAGAATGCATTGGCACAGGGTATATGGGTTGATACAAAAATCTGACCTGGCACTCAAAGGGTTAACCAGAACTGTCTTGCCTGGAGTCTCATCTCTGAATCGAAGTTCGCAACCGAAATGCAATTGTGTACAAACGGGTATATATGCGTAATGGACTACCACAGTACTGATAATAATTACACATATGATACTAGAAAATGTATTCTTTTTATCAGTTGTCGTTTTGCCTATACCACTGCCAGTGACCTAATAACAACACGACTAGATACAAAATAATCACGACAAACAAACCCATATCACTTTATTGCGAGTGGCAGAAAGTTTGAACATCACTATTCTCACAAACAGACTACTATTCGATAATTCTGCGAAAAGGTCTGGGGACTGTCCAAAACATTTACAACTAGTATTAGCTATTCGTAATTCTTATCGATAGTAGTTCATTATGTGAATGGTGTCCCATGTTTCATCAGCATGTTTCCGTAATCTGTAATATTTTATGTCTCCAATATCTTCAAAACAAAATTTATATTTACTGGATATAATGAAAGTATTGTCTCAATAAACTGTCAATTGGTTTATACGTCATATCACATTACTTTTTCCGCCAATAATAAATTCGTTTGAAGATCATCTCTGTCTGCTCGAGCGATTCATACCAGTCCGTCAACACAACCACGTGACGAATCTTCCTCCCGGGTCGCCATAGGTTACCCGCGCTGGCAGATAATATTGTTCAGAAAACCATCACCACACACTGATGTTGTAATTTGTATCACCAGCCTCCACCGGCTCCATAGTCGCAGGTCGGATCCACGTGATACCTGACATCGAAGGTCACGACAGACATTCAGACACTCTTTACACACGGTGCACTCTGCCCAGGTTAGCGACCGTGTTCTGATCGTGTACGCGTTTTGTGTTGTGTGTCGGAATAAATGAGGTGGATAATTTCTGTAAATGTTAGCCCAATGTTAGCCCAAACTACATTTCCAAGTAACGATGGTTTTGTTGTTTATTTTGAGGAATCATACCACGTCAGATGAATTCAGCCCAAATATATTAACAGTTGTCATGTAAAACATTTGCAGTAGGTTAGCGTTATTTGGTATTTGCGGATGTCGTTTAACATGGGGAAAATAGACTACTACGCTTGAACGGGCATGTGCATTTGTCGTTTTTTAATGTATAGCAACTTGATAATCAATAACAGAGGCCTTCTCTGTCAAATACAGTCGCTCTATTTACGATATTAATTGGGGAACTTTCTAAATTAAACTACGCACAAACGGATACCTGCTGCAAATTAAGGAAGCTTGCTCACGATAATGGCGCCACCTATAAAAGGTGCCGGAAACCGGCCCACTCGCCCCAGGGCCCACTCGACCCAGTC
Source organism: Siphonodentalium dalli (assembly GCA_032622095.1). Taxonomy (NCBI): domain Eukaryota; kingdom Metazoa; phylum Mollusca; class Scaphopoda; order Gadilida; family Siphonodentaliidae; genus Siphonodentalium; species Siphonodentalium dalli. The sequence continues at coordinate 62,971,383 of CP136065.1, read as the reverse complement.
GACATGGGCCAGCTCGGGACACACTATAAAGCGTATGCTGAGGCCGGCTCGAAATAAAAGGTGTATAAGGGGTGTTATATGGCGTTTGGTCCGTTGTTTCTCAATGAATATTATTGAAATATGTTCGGACTGGGACATGGAATACAATAACGTTTGAATTGTTTTTAAATTCACAAATTTGTTGATTTTATTCAACTTTTTCGTTCTGAAACACACTATAAAGCGGCCGGCTCCAAAATAAAAGGTGTAAGCGGACTTAATGTCGCATTCATTATCTTCTTTGTTTATAAATGGACATGACTGAAAGTTAGTACATATGTCCGGGTTATGACATGGAAAACATTAACGTTTGAATTGTTTTTAAATTCACAAATTTGTTGATTTTATTCAACTTTTCGTTCTTTCATTCTAAAAAGTGTAAGCGGCCGGCTCCATTTAAAAGGGATAAGCGGCATTTGTGCTTAGTGTTATAGGTAATCGGATTAACAAATTGGCGACTCTAAACTATTGTGTTTTTGGGGTATTTGAGGTTTTTTGTGAAATAATAATTTAGAAAGTGAATACATTTATTTTAAATGATAACTTTATTTAATCATAATAAACACATAAAATATAATAACAAACATGAGACATACATGATTTATAAACTTTTAACAAAAGATATCAAACTCAATACATGACAAAGATGACTAAATGAAGTTTATAAAGTGCACATAAAAATAGAATCTTTCTAAGGAAGCCGATAAAATTAAATTTTAATTAAATTTAAATTTAAAAGTGGCAATTATTAATTTACTGTTTTAAATATAAAAATATTATTCGAATTATTATGTCAATTTTGTTAATTAATTAATATTATTTATTTACTTTTTTAAAATATAAACTTTATTATTCATATATATTGTTGTCACCGATTTAGGTTGTCTTTTGTCTATAAAAATAAAATATTCTGTCGATATATAGTTTCATCATTGTGCGGTCGAAACATCCACAGCAGTCTTACAAAAATCAAAAGACCACACAATGATGAAACTATATATCTATCGAATATACATGTCTCAAAGTTAACGGGGCGGAAATGCCCTTAACGACAATTTTTTCAATCCCATCATTTTATAGACAAAAGACAACCTAAATCGGTTGAACAAGGAGAGGTGTTAACAATTAAAGTGCAAGATAACTAGTTGTGACTGGTATGCACAAATTAGGCATTTCGATTACATCCTTTTACGACCGGGTAGCATAATATCGCACGTTCCTAACTTGATTTTCACGTGCCACAAATGTACATTTTTATATTTCCACAGCCAATATTGCTACTTGTGCTAACAAATATTTATTAAAATGGTCAAATGTCACAGGCAATATATGAGCTGCCTTAGATCATCCTACAAATAGTCCTTGAATGTCGAAATGTTTGACAGTTCCGTTTGTTTGTTATCTTAACTTGCACTTTAACTATGAAAAGTAACCATGAAAAAAACCCCACACTCTTCTGTTAATGGTAGTCTTTTATATTTTTAAACTATAAATTAACTATATAGTTTACAATGTGCTAGAATTTATCCAAAATACGACAAATTGTATCTCGTTTTAGTGGAAATAAGTCACATGATAGCATGTTCCAGAAAATAACACAATATAACACAGTATAAACAGGATACACCTTATACACAATCATACACCTCTACCAGCCTGAGAACAAAAATTAGAATATCGGAATTGTCCGGTATAAGAGAAGAATCGAACGCATTCTGAGAGGTGCCACCCAGCACCGAACATGAAACTGTAAATTCTATGAATTCGGTAGGCCATATTGCCGATTTGCTTAGATTAATCGACTGGCGGATTTCAGCGTCGACTTGTTTAATTATCGAGTCGACGCCGATTAGTCAAATAATTGTTTCAATACTAGTCAGAAACCATATATGCCTTGTGTAACAACAGTGAACTACTTGAAAAAGATCGATTGAACTTGAGAAGGATTGGTTTTGCAACAAATAGGTACAGACAGTATGATTATTATTATTATGACAATAGTTGTCAACAGATTTTGAGATAAACTACATGTAGGTCACTGCGGATGGTCAGTTGAGCTCTTGATCTGCATGGCAGGTGTTACACGTGTGGTAATCAAAGAGAAATTACATGGAGTAATAACTGGATTTCCTTATAATCTTATATAGCCATCAACGTTTTCCGAGTTTTGATGAAAAACATGGGCGCCAATGACCATCTTCGATTTTATTCTTTCCATGATTCAATAATTTGGTATACCCTACTTGTCCAATCGTTAATAAACTTCATATGGATCTTCGGGATAACAACAAGATGTGAGTAGTGTAGTTTTTCCGAATTTCGTTAAAAAACATGCCACTGACAGTGATTTCGGATGTTACTATTAACATTACTAAACCCTTTAGCACAGACCACAGTCCACTTCACTCATCCGATCATCACCAAACTTCATATTTATCTTGATATTGATCTATTAGATGAGAGCTATCAAATATGTTTTGAATTTCATAGGATAAAATGGTCGCCAGCGGCCATATTGCATTTACGTTATATGTTATCGCGTATTGTCGATATCTAGTATTACTTAGAAATTTCAGCTCCAGATTCATAATTGCTCCATTGACTGTAACAGATGAAATTATCCCCCTCTTCGGATAGAGTGTCACTGAAACTTTATTTTGTCAGACTGCCTGTAGTCACTGATTATATGTGGAAATAATCTGTAATAAGATGTAGCACTGTTTTATTTTATATTTACATGTAGTGCTGTTTTTATACAACAATTCCACCCAGGCTTCTCAACGGTACGCAGTACCGGTACCGGTACCGCCGGTACTGGGGCATTTTTGCGGTACCGGTACTGGTGTGCAGTACCACCGGTACTCGGTACTGTGGTTGCATATATGCACATTCGTAGATCAGCAGGCTGTTTGGCAAAATACAGTAGTATCAAGTTTCGCTCTTTAAACTACACGCGATGGACATCAATCGTGATTGTATTCATGGCGCGATAGGTCGGTCTCGGAAGGGTGGGTCCTGGTTTTTATGAGTCTATTATAACTCTTCAATGATTAAATTCCAATTTTTTGAAAGCACGGCATTGTGATATTGTTTTAATATTGTGATTGGGACTTGGGATTGCAACTTATGTTTTTGCCTTTATTATTGCCCATTGTGGCCATTATACACTAAACCCAGTTACAATTTCTTATCATTTATTCACCAACAACCCCACCCACAAGTATGACCCCACACGTTTCGGTTAATCACATACACACGTACCCGTTCACATGTCGTATCAGTTTGCAAATAAGGTCGACCATTTTGAATTTAAATGGGACTCATGGAACCTTCAGTTACAGAATCAAATCGGGAACGAATATCCACGAACCGTGCACAATGTAATTTGCTGAATAGACATGATTGTTCATATTTGGTATAGGAACTCGTGGAGAGAAATTGTTGCCTAACTTGACTCATTATTGTTTAGATTTAAAATGGCCGACCGCGCGACTTTGCAAATACATTTATTCTGATTGAATATTGTGAAGTGAAAACCACCGATGTGTGTCGCGTTACGGAACACTTTCTATCAGTTGATCTTGAATTTTACTATTTTTATGGCTAAATAATTTGGTTGATCCTACAGACGACATCCCTTGTCCGATCGTCACCAGATTCCACAATGATCTTCTGGATAACCAGGATGAGAGTAATCTAATTTTTCCGAATTTCGTTAAAAAACATGACCACAGGCAGCAATTTTGTATATTACTCTTTGCATGACTGAATTCTTTAGCACCTGTACAGACCACATCCCTCATCTGATAGTCACCAAACTTCATATTGATCTTCGGGGTGACCACTAGATGGGAGCTATCGAATGCTTTGCATTTCTTTGGAAAACATTGTCGCCAGCAATCATCTTCTATTTTGGTTTTTATATACATGTATATTCTCTTCACGCGGATAGCCAGTATTACTTAGGTAGTTCAACTTTCCGCATTCCTGTCATCATTTGCAATATAAAAATTTATCTGATACATGTAGTCCTATGAAAATTAACAAGCGTCCATAAATTAAATTTACCCATGGTCCTATTATTCCTCACAATCACATGCACCCTTCAACATTTTGTTTCGTCGTATCTATTTTTAATGACCCCAATGGTAATATTGATATAGATACATTTGTCAAACATTTCTATGTACAATATACAGGTAAATAGTTTGTAACTAAATCTATAAATATATAATACTAGCTGATGTACTCGACTTCGTTCGGGATATTTAGGGATTTCTTTGTGATCGCCTCCATCTGGGCAGTGCCCGGTATATACAGCGTCTGGACAAACTATTGTTCAATTGGTCCAGAAACATGCCTATATCAGCACGTTCGACGACATGGTCCCACGTGAAATTGGACCCGTCCATATTGCTCCCGGGATCAAAGTAGTCATACACACACAATTTTAGTCGGATCGGTCAAGGTCCAGAAACATGCCTATGAGCGGGGTCAAGTTGACACGTTAAATACCAAATCCGAGTCGGATCGGTCGAGTAGTGTTCGAGTCTATAACAAAAATAGATACATGCATTCATACACACATGCATACAGATATTCCAAAATGTATAATAGATAGCAGTCGACATAAATTTCGACTCAGTAAATCATATAATTCATCTGAGTCGAACAGGACTGGCCGGAATTCTATTTCCAGACTTGGGGATACACCAGGGAATTCCTTGTTTTGATTGGAAGCGGTACCAGAAAGCGCTGGCCCCGATTGGCTAACCGATAACAGCTGCGCGTGTCCCGTAAAAATAGCTCAGGTGTCGTCTGTATACGGCGAATGCAATAGTCGTTTAACTCGGCCATGTGGCACTGATTTAAAGTTAGTTTTAATAGTCGTATTAATTTTGACCAGCTGCTTTATTAAAGAAAAACACTTTTGACAAATGGCATGATTCTGATCGGCGGCGAAATAACCGATGCCTCTATTCAGTGTTCTGTACTAGTAAATCTCTGCCTCTCGTAACATTCCAATACAACCGCATAAATTATTCCTTATTTGGAATGTCTGTGACATCAGTATGACGTCACGAAATTGGGGGAAGCCCATTGTCCTGGAAATGGGTTTTTACATGAATTCGTGTCGACGTAATATTATAATTATTACGGAGATATTTACGTCGACTGAATAGATAGCTACAAGAATTCTATGATAAATAGTTCACGGGCGACCTGATGCATGCATCTTAGTTTTTTTGTTTTGATTGTCAGATAGTTAGCCATTCTCAACTACTCGGCCATATCCGCTGCGCTGAGGAAATAACCTCTTCCATAAATAGGAACCATATCTGCCGGTATATTTCAATCACGTGATTCACCATGTGTACAATACCGGTAAATATGTCTGTTGGCTGTTAAACTTGGAACTAATTATTGCTATGTATTAATATTTATCACTATTTAATGCATGATTAAGTCATGTACTGGCAAGCAGTGAATACATTGTGCTCCATTCATATATATATACATCACGAGTGGTGCAAGACGTTTCGGCACCTGGACATTTCGGCACCTGGTTTTCAGGACGTTTCGGTACCTTAGATTTCGGCACTTGGTTGTTTCGGCCCAAGCACTTGGACGTTTCGTCACTCATCGAAGACCGTTCGGCACATGTTTTATTTTTTAATGTGTGACATTACTTCTTGTGCATCAAATCTCTAGATACTCTCATGGGGTTACTTAAATCATAAACTGAACACAATCATCTTAATTCGCGCGTCAATGAAATTATCGTTAATGAATTTAATCGATTAATTATCCGACACCCTTTGTTCACTTTCTGAGTTACACTGTACATCTTCGCGTTCTTGTGAAAAAATATAAACAAACTTTCATGATGTCTCAATAAAACCATACAAATATGGATATCATTGGAACCGGCTCCTTGACCACATAGTTACAGTTATGCCATGTGTCAATGCATTCTCTTATATATGCGAGTCGACCATAGGTCGCCTCGCATATATAAGAGAATGCATTGGCCTAAAAAAAAATCTTTTTTTAATACTTTTTACCATTTTTTCTTACATTCTTTCACAATTTTATAATTTTTAATGTGTTAAGCCAATGCATTCACTTATATATGCGAGGCGACCTATGGTCGACTCGCATATATAAGAGAATGCATTGGCACAGGGCCGTTGTTGGGTAAAGGGTTAACAGTGTTTGGCAACCTGCGTGACTTTTAAACAGTGTTTGGCAACATGTGTGAGTTTTTGCCAGTGTTTGGCAACCTTTGTGAATGGCACACATCAGTTAGCTGTCGGAATCATAATGCGCGTTTTATCGACAAATATTCAACTTAAATTAAAATAATTTGTAAAGATACTTGATAATTTGTATGTGATGCCTGATCGGAGTTAGGTTACATACTATTTACCTCATAATAGGTAGTCGCTTGCTGCGAAACATTGTTAGTAAATCCATATGCACCATTAGAGAGTGGATCTATTGACGTCACTTCCATTGTGCTCATTTTCAAAAGAGTATACCCTTCTGCAACGATGTGGACACCTCCGAAGAAAAAAAATTGAATCAATATGTTCTGACTATATACCTGTAGTTCGGTTGTATACATCAAGTGACGTGGTGATACTTGACAAAACTTTAGTTCAAGATGAATTATTTCGATGCTGCGAAGGTGCCTGCTCTCTCTTTGACGTGTTGCTCAATATATCTTGTCGCCCGCGCGGTGTCATGACGTCTCGTCGCCTGATTTTACGTTTTCTCTACAACTTTCCCGTATTTTGCTCTATTCTTTTTTAAACACTAATTCCCATGTCAATAAAAAACTTATCTAATTGACTAAATTGAAACTGGTTTAGAGACATTAGATATTTAACAAGAAATTCAATAACTTGAGGAAAAACCAGCACTGACCTAAACTGTATTTAGAAATATTACGAACAGTATGTTCGTAATATTTCTTAATACAGTTTATTGAGAAATGTATTCCGACGTTGGAATTGTCTATTGTCCATTTTGTGATATGTGATCATAATTATGACGACAAGCACAGAAATACCATATGGATTCCAATTAATTTATTTGGACATTCTGTCTGGACAAAATCAGTGATGTTTTCATAGTTCCTGTTACACATGTGATTGTATTATTTGAGTGAAATAAAGTATCAAGTATTAATGTGGCTCTCCGGTGCATGTATACAGAGTTATACGTGTCGGAGCTGTTTTATGTAGACATTACTATTACAGTGGTATTAGTTCAATAACATACCAAAGTTAAATGAATACGCTCACCGCCATCATTATCATTTGTTCCACTTTATATGCTTTATTGAAGGAAAGAATGAATATAAAAATCACATCTAGTCATCACTGATAGTTTCATTGGTCCGACAATTAACAGGTGCCGAAACGTCCGAAATGCCGAATAGTCGGGTGCCGAAAGGTCCAGGTGCCGAACCGCAAACACAAGTGCCGAAACGGCCAGCATTTATCACGAGTCAATGTCATCGCCTTATTACCAGGGCAGTATAGTGTAGCATTGCGCGAATATCGAAAATGGCCGAGTCGTTGAGAATGACAGTTAGCAGGAACATCTATGGCCACCATTGGTTCTAATCCTATAGTTTTTAAACGTGCTTTCTCCGTGGTTGATAGTTGAGCTGAGCAATACTCGAAAAGCATGTGTAAACACAATATTACTAAAACCAATGGCGGGCTTGAATCGTCTCGCCCTTTGTGTGACAGTAAAAACAAATACGGTCGCTAGCTGGGTCATAGCGAGGCGTATGTACAGAATGCCTCAGCTGTGTTCTAAATGGGTACATATGTGCGATTGATGTCTCATATTGGATGCCGTACAACTTAACCCCTTGGCTGCTATATATATGTCAGTACTGAGTACGGACCTACGTTAGCACACTATTTTTCGACCCAGCACACGACGGCATACCATCATTAGCAGAGAAGAGATTGTTGCATCATCAAATTAGATACGTCATCTCAAACAATGCTCCGTCTCCAATATCCTCAAAACTTCAAAAGAAATTTGTCAATTATGATAGTACCCATTATTTTTTAAATGAAACCAGACGACAATGACAACTTGTTTATGTGTGATTGTTTTCTCGGTCAGATCACTTTGTTGTGGCCGCTCAAACTATATTCGTTTGAACGCCATTTCCGTCTGTTCGAGAGAGTTGTGCCAGCCTGTTATGCACTCCCACGTGAGGAACCTTCCGCCCTCATTGCTATAGGTTCCCGGCGCTGGCAGGTATGGTCTGTTTAGACATGCTTCACAGCAAACGTTGTACCACCACCCATCTCCACAATCCCAGGTCGGTTGCACTGCCTGATATTTTACGTCAAATGTCGAGAAGAGCATTCTATTGTGTACTGGTATCAGGCTATCACAGCCATACCCCAAATGCACCATACCAACTGGCAGTCGATATCAATCTTCACATGGACCCAACGAGAAGCTGTCGTATGTAACAACATTCCAAGTAGTACTGCTGAATAGCTTCATCCGAATTCTCAACTCTGTGGTGCCTAGTGTTGCCAGCTGATAAACATGTTTCAGGCCGAGCCAATGTTCCCCGTTGGGATCCCCAAATCCTAATCGATATTCGTGCCATGTGCGATGGAAGTCTTCACTGCCGTCGAATCTTTTCTGGAACACGGTCCATCCTCCATTAGTCATGTCACACCAGGCTTCCATTTGTGTGGCGCCATTTGGCGATATCAAGTATACCCCGTCTGCAACAGTTGCCGACCCACTGTCGAAATAATCATTGCAGTCTGTAAGACGAAAGACACAATTATTGATAAAGTATAAAATAACGAAATGTGGAGATATGAGTCCATATATGGTTCTCTCTATACAGCAGGACGTAGCCCACTGATATACTATGATTATTATCGGATCAACACCATTTCCACTTTGGGTAATCCTGATCGATCAACATATTTGGATAATATTCTCAACTATGTGTAAATGATGTTTGGTAATAGTTAGAATGGTAATTTCTATTTGTGTTCCAAGTAGTACATTAGTAAGATCCACTCGCACCTTTGCACGGAATGCTATTGCAAAATAGTACATGGCTTGCGACTTATAAATTTGTTTCCAATTCAAAATCTTATTATGATTATTATTTGAATGATATGTAAAACATGACCATGTATTTAGACCCAAATAAAAACACTAAATTTTTTTCTTCCAAAATCACTCCTTATTACGCGAAATGGCATTTATAATGTCTATACTAAATTAACTCTCCCACTAAAAAATTATACATCGGGATGTCCAGTATTAATTTCGAGGGGCATTCAGTAAAATTAATCAAACAATAGATCATAAAAGTACGGAAGGAGTGTTATTTATTGAAGGGAAATGTTCAGATAATAAGTTCAACAAACGTGATCTGATTATCTGAGCATATCCTGAGGAATAACTACTCGTAAATGAGTATCTAGAAGAGACAGGGGTAAACATTTGTCAATAGTAACCAAGGTCGTCAATCAGTTTATATAACCGCATCTTAAACATGTACAGTTAAAACCATAATTTAAACACGAGACCGCAGATCTAAAACATATTTATTCTGCTCCACGATACTAGCAATTTAACAGTGTGTTTTAAAGGCGGATAATTGGTGCTGTTTGGGTCAGGGATGGGAGGGGCACTAACATTGATTAGAATGGTTTAGTCGCCGATTTCCACGAAACAAACGATAATCATTCCGACATTGTGAGCCACTGATTATATAACCCATGTATAAGAATGACATTTGTGATGCCCATTTGTGTACAGATGTATGAGAATGACAGCTTTGAGCAATTCAATTCAATTTATTGATATACTCGTCGTCATTTTGACACATAGGGTGGAAAATATACACTATTAAATTTCAAAATATGTTCGATTATGCATGCGTGCAGCGCATTATATGTATAGATTTCACGACAATATAATATGGGATATGTTGTTAGTAATCAGAGGGTGGGTAGGTTTGGAATATGTTTTTTGGTATGCGCCAGGAGTTCATCGTTATTGATTGGACTTTCTTAATAAATTTAGCAAGATTAGTAAGCGTTCGTTTATTACCGCTATTAATTAGGTCGGTTAGAGTCAATGTGGTGGGTCTTTTATATTAATATGTCTTTATATATCTTGATCTCAACTCTTTCAGTTTTGGGCATACTAGTATAAACATGCGAACAGACAAACATATATAGAGAGTTCCTATACCATTTAATATATACAGATATACATAGAGTAAATACACAAAATTTTGTCTTTGCGGTAACATCGCGTGAAACTCGTGTTGAGAGACATAACCTTTGCCAGCTTGATTTAGACCAGAATGAGATTGGATTAATGGTCCATGGGCGATATTTAGTTCTCAATGAATACACCAAATGAGCGAGCGATAATTTGTGGCGTGTCAATAACCATTATATCGGCCTTTCTTTTTGGTCCGATTGGTAAGAGGATAGTTTGATTGCATAATCATATCACCGAATCGAGTTGTCAATTAGCTGGAAACTGAACGACTGCGCCGCCGATGTATGTTTAACCCTTTACCCAACAAAACGGCCAAAACCGGCCAAATAAAGCTTCAACAGCCTAAAATATCTTCGGTCTGTCTCAATAGAACCATACAAATATGGATATCATTGGAACCGGCTCCTTGACCACATTGTGATAGTTACAGTTATGCCCTGTGCCAATGCATTCTCTTATATATGCGAGTCGACCATAGGTCGCCTCGCATATATTAAAGAATGCATTGGCCAATCTTTAACAATTTTATAATTTTTAATGTGTTAAGCCAATGCATTCTCTTATATATGCGAGGCGACCTATGGTCGACTCGCATATATAAGAGAATGCATTGGCACAGGGCCGTTCTGTTGGGTAAAGGTTTAAACCAGGCTTAAACTTGGAGGTTTAACTCGGAGATGACGAATCCGGTCATAATTTCATACTGTCGCAAAAGTTCAATGAATTCCGGATAATTTAGTCACCTCTCTAATCCACATAAATTAAGGGATAATAATTTAGCACTTCCATTGTGATTTTCTGCATAAATAGTATGAGTTTTGAGTGTAAGCTCATGTGGCTCAGATGTACATTTATTGTCACGAAATATATCCTTTTTCTTTGGCGTAACTACTATGGTGTTCATAAGATCTAGGGATTCGTTATTGTTATCAAAGTTCAGATTTAAATGACATCATTCCGAGAATTGTTCTACAGACCCCGATTCGCGGTTCTCGTAATGTTAAAATATTTGTTCGGGCAAGTTGTGAGTCAGAATAGCTTCCTGTATGTGGATAAGTATTTCATAATTGCTTTTCCACTATATTTGCTTCAATACTGTGGGAGTGATTAATATTTTTGACTATCATACACAGGGATATATATGCTTCATTTCTATCATATCCAATGTCAATTGTCTCCCTATAACAGTTTAATGGTAAATTAGTTTGACCTTCCTCTGGTATATGGACGCTCTATCAACATGCATGCACCCTCGGGTATGCATATCAACTGGATGTACATGTATAACTTTCCCCATTTCATTTGTTGCAGTGGTCTAACTCATAAGTGTGTATGTTCTTATTCATTTAAACATACACACTTATGAGTTAGACCACTGCAACAAATGAAATGGGGAAAGTTATACATCCAGTTGATATGCATACCCGAGGGTGCATGCATGTTGATAGAGCGTCCATATACCAGAGGAAGGTCAAACTAATTTACCATTAAACTGTTATAGGGAGACAATTGACATTGGATATGATAGAAATGAAGCATATATATCCCTGTGTATGATAGTCAAAAATATTAATCACTCCCACAGTATTGAAGCAAATATAGTGGAAAAGCAATTATGAAATACTTATCCACATACAGGAAGCTATTCTGACTCACAACTTGCCCGAACAAATATTTTAACATTACGAGAACCGCGAATCGGGGTCTGTAGAACAATTCTCGGAATGATGTCATTTAAATCTGAACTTTGATAACAATAACGAATCCCTAGATCTTATGAACACCATAGTAGTTACGCCAAAGAAAAAGGATATATTTCGTGACAATAAATGTACATCTGAGCCACATGAGCTT